>NC_069411.1:42139635-42187135 GCF_026875155.1 Cherax quadricarinatus | reverse complement strand
GTACTCTGGCAAGGAATCAGCCTCTGCCTGCATGTTAAGCAAGGCAACCTGTCCCCCAGTCTGATTTGTTTATCATATCGCATTACAGCGGTGTGATCACAATATTGTGGCTCCACTGTATATATATATCTGTGTGTGTCTTCTTGTTGGTTTATTGCTGGCGGCTTCCTGCCTTACACTGTCTTCCCTGTCACTCTCTCTCTCTCTCTCTCTCTCTCTCTCTCTCTCTCTCTCTCTCTCTCTCTCTCTCTCTCTCTTAACTGGGTGCTGGTCCATTTGTGTATGAGGTCACTGGCTTTTTAATGAGGGTAGAGAAGAGCAACATTTCAGCTCTTTGAACATGATTATATATATATATATATATATATATATATATATATATATATATATATATATATATATATATATATATATATATATATTATATATATATATATATATATAATATATATATATATATATAAACAAAAATCTTAAAAATTCGTAAAATGTACATAAACTCGTCTCAAGATAGTGTTAAACTTACTACAACTCTCCATCAAGTCCCTCTCTACCGCGTCTTCACCATTAACTCCAACTACAAGTGTAAATCCTTTTGCAAAGATTAAAAAAAAAAAAATTCTTCAGGTGAGCTTCGTTACCAGTGGACGCCACAGACTCTCGACCGTTCAGTTCTCTCATTATTTTCCTCTTCGCCCAGCCGGATGGTTTTCCTCGATAATCTGGCGATACCCGTCGATCGCAAGAGGCCACTTACGGCAATATTAGCGCGGCCCAGGCGATAAAAGCGTCGGCTTCGATCACCTGCGATAACGGGGAATCAGGGATCGATCCGACATCCATGTATAATCAGAACGTCTGTTTCCTGATGGCGAGAAATAGCCAGTCTGTGTTTTTTACTTGGGGAAATGGCACAGTGACGGATCATACACACGAATATAATATATATATATTATATATATATATATATATATATAATATATTATAATATATATATATATATATATATATATATTATATATATATATATATATATATATAATATATATATTTGATATATATATAGTAATACTTATGTATAGCGAGAAAGCTATAACATGGTTATAGCTTTCTCGCTGTACATAAGCTCTCCAGCCTACAAGTGCTGCAAATTAAACAAGAATCGCTTTGGAAGAGAATCTCGGAATCAATTAAAATTAAACAATAGCTGATCAACAGAATTATTGTTTGCTATGCTAACATTTCCTTTTAAGTTGAAACTCCAAGACCTTATGTTATGTTCCCCTAAATAATAATAATAAATAATAATAATAATAATAATAATAATAATAATAATAATAATAATAATGATAGTGTGTGCCCAGTTCACTAATATGCTTTAACAATATAAAGCTGCTTCAGGTAATTACTGAATGTATAACGAGTGGATGGCAAGTCTCTAGAACTACCTTGCACTAGCTAATAGCAAGTAATTACTTGCCAAAATGACTCTTATTAACAAAATATCAGCAGCTCTGCAAACATCGGATAGTCATCTAATGACTACCAAACAATTAAGTCATTTCTTAGACATAGCGTTGTTTTTAGAAGCCAGGAATAATAGCAACAGCGGAGGAAGTAACAGCACAACAGCGGCACAACAGTGGCGGAAGAGCAACAGCAGCAATAAAGAAATATCAGAAGCAACAGGAACAACGGAAGTACAGGAAGCAGCAGCAATAGCTGCAACAGGGTAAAAGTGGCAGCAACAGAAACAGCAGCAGCAGCGGTAAAAGCATCATCAGCAACAGAAGATGCAACAGCACCAGCAGCACAGCAGCTGCAGCACAGCAATAACAGCAGCAACAGCAGCAGCTGTAAAAGTTGGCGCAGCAGCACTACAGCAGCAGTGGACGCAGCCGCACCAGCAGTAATAGCAGCTGCCTCTTACCTCACCCCTTCAGCAGCTGTCCTGGGGCTACTACACAAGAGCCCCTCCCAAGTCCGCCCAAGAATTTGGTATCAGATGGACTTGAAGCTCCAAATGCAACTAAAAGGCTAATTCACGAACAGGAGGCTTAGGTAAAAGTCTTAAATCTCTCGTGCTCGGTAAAGGCCTTTCCATCCCTATATCCTCTAAACACAGGGACGGTAACGGACGATTCCTCGCGGGCTTAATTGAGTCATTTTCAAACCCGTGATTAGATATATGTTCGATATCCATTAACGTAGCGATAAGGAACGAAACTGAGGCTCAGGAGAGACTCCAACTCCACGCGTAATGTACCCAAGCAAAAGATTCAATACCCTTTCCTCTTTGAGCAGAGGGATTAGTTCCTCTAAGAGACAGCCGATGGCACCAGCATCAGGTTCATCATAAGCACCTTTTGTCATTTATTGGCGGCACACGAAACGACTGGAAGGGGCTTGCTTTTAGAGCAAGATAATGGATGGTAGGTCGGAGCGAAGAGGATGTTATTCCGGGGCTGCTGGTAAGGGCGCGTCTCCAGTAGCCTCAAGAGGAACTGTGAACCTTGCGGCCACAGTCTCACTGCGGTAAACAACGCGAGTGAGAACATTACTAGAGCTGAAATCACTACATAATGATCATAATTTTGGCTTTCGATTTACCTCTGCTATAAAAGGGTCTGACATTCAAGGAAGGATTAACCTGAAGATTTAAGGGTGCTCTTAAGAGCCAACCTTTCAAGGGGGCGAGGGAGAGATGAACAGCCTTGAGGCTGGTGAAAAGAGCTCTTGGTCCAAGGAGGTGGAGCTACCATTCCCTTTGCTGGAAGTGAACCCGAGTGCCTACCATTCCAGAGGCGCTGTACGAGCTTTTCGCTGAACGTTATAAAAATAATCGTAATAACCAGAAGTGCTGAGGTGAAGGGAAGTATTTATTCATGATACACACTCATATCTGTGTTTCTGATACCTAGAAGATATTGTAATTAAAATTGAGAGAAATGAGGCAGGAGCCAGATGTGTGTGTACTTTTATGTATGTATGTACATATATATATAATATATAATATATATATATATATATATATATATATATATATATATATATATATATATATATATGTAATTCCTAGGTAAGCATGACTTTTTCACAATTTCGCTTCCATATTTTTCGGTCTTTTTTCCCACTGATACTTTTAATATTTTTCCACACAGTCTAAATTCTTCGTGTGGCTTGATTTCGCTTTCTACCGTTTCCACTGCATGCCTTTTATCTACATTAAATTTCAGCGTCAGTTCTCACTCCAGATTTATGCATCAACCGCAAACATATTCATTTGGATTTTTAAATCCCATCTGAAAGGTCATTTACTTAACTCACGAAATCGTAATGACACGATTGCCAACAAACCATACCACGGGTGGGGATAGAACCCGCGATCAGAGAGTCTCAAAACTCCAGACCGTCGCGTTAGCCACTGGACCAGCTAGCCACAATAAGATTCGTCCAACTAGGTATATTTCTACACCATAGGAAGGTTAGCATAGGCACCACTGTGACCACAAATGCAAGCTTTTACAGACGAATCTCCAGCTAGCGTGGCCGTGACGAACTCTAGCTCAAGTCCCCTCAAAGCCGTCAATATTTCTAGTTAGACGAATGTTATTGTGGCTAGCTGGTCCAGTGGCTAACGCGACGGTCTGGAGTTTTGAGACTCTCTGATCGCGGGTTCTATCCCCGCCCGTGGTATGGTTCATTTACGTAAATTAATAAAATTAGTGGGGAAAGTACGGATCCTTGTGGCACCCCACTTGTGACATCTACCCACGATAATATTTTCAGTAAATCTGTCATAGAAACTTTCTGAATTTGATATACCTAAATTTGAAAACCAGAAACAGAATTATTAACAAGTCAGCATGTACTTTTTCTCTAAGTGTTTAATCAACTTTTTCCAATATTTTTTACAGCCACACTTGTCAATAAAGTCTGGCCGTCTTCCATTGGTCAGCCAATTTACCTCCGTGTCGTGAAATCTTAGAATAAATTCAAGATGGATATAATGATTCTTTTGCACATTCGTTTAGAAACCGCGTGTGTGTCTCTGTCCCACAAGCCAGTAATCCTTTCAGGGGGCACCACTACAGCAGTTGCTTGATCACTGTTATTACCGGCAGAACCCATTAAATCTCTTACTGAAACCTCGGTGTTATTAGCTGAGCTGAACTTCAAGACTCGTATCTTATGAGGATCATTATTGAGAGAGAGAGAGAGAGAGAGAGAGAGAGAGAGAGAGAGAGAGAGAGAGAGAGAGAGAGAGAGAGAGAGAGAGAGAGAGAGAGAGAGAGAGAGAGAGAGAGAGAGAGAGAGAGTTTCATTATCAGTTAATGCAAATGATTCTAAAAAAAATGCTTAAGGGATTCGAACCCACGTCATAGAAGTCCTGAGACTGGAAGATATACATACGTACATACCCTCTAAAGGCCCCCTTCCAGCGAATCACTTGCATTCTCTGCTTTCCCACTTCCTTACCCTACAGTCTCCCTAAAACCCCACCTTTCCCTACCATCTCCCACCACCCCACCATCCCCTACCTTCTCCCCAACATCCCACCATCCCTACCTTCTCCCCAACATCCCACCATCCCTACCTTCTCCCCAACATCCCACCATCCCTACCTTCTCCCCAGCACTATACCTCTTTAAAAGTTCTAAGACAGAAATCTTTATTTTTACCAGATACAAAAATCTGAGTTATCTAAACAGACAAATGATTGTGTGTGTGTGTGTGTGTGTGTGTGTGTGTGTGTGTGTGTGGCAGGGCAACCAGCCAGCTTTGGGACTGAGACACAATCCAGATTATAAGGCTTAAGTATGTCAAACCTGGAGAAGATTCGTCCATTCCAAAGATGATGGTGGTGGTGATGGTGATAATGGTGGTATGGGATATATGGTGGTGATGATGATAATGATGGTTGGGGAGATAATCTTGGTGGAAGAGGTGATAATAACAGTGGTGGTGGTGACGGTGGTGGTTGTGATGGTGGTAGTGGTCGAGGTAGTGGTGATCGTGACAATGGTGCTGGTAGTGATTGCGTTAATGGTGAAGGTGGGGGTAGAGGTGGTGGTGGTAGTGGTGATGGTAATGGAGGGGTGATGGTGGTGGTTGTGGTAGTGGTGGTGCAGTAGTGTTCACGGGGGTGAAATACACTATTGGCAACACTATGGGTCAGGTTTACATAAAAGGTTCATTCTAATTCTATATTTGACTCTTAAACTCATGGAAAAGATACATAAAACATAGTCATAGAGTTGTCGAGAAGTGGAACAGTCTGGCAAGTGACGTAGTCGAGGCAGGAACCATACATAGTTTTAAGACGAGGTATGATAAAGCTCATGGAGCAGAGGGAGATTGAACCTAGTAGCGATCAGTGAAGAGGCGGGGCCAAAAGCTATGAATCGACCTGATGCAACCACAAACACAGAACACGTCAAGTGTCTTACTGACAAGTGCTTTTGACAAAATGGTAACTAACACACGCACGCACACAGTCAACAAAACAGTGGCCAGGAGCTGGGACTCAAGCCCTGTAACCACATACGTGTGTGTGTGTGTGTGTGTGTGTGTGTGTGTGTGTGTGTGTGTGTAATAGAGAGAGAAAGAGAGAGATATTGTTTAAATATCTGTACACGCGTGCTAGTAAAATTCACATTGAGAGGTAAGAGTCAATCAGGAGAGTAAATCTATCGTTTTCTTGCTCCGGCAGCGTCTACGAGGCAAGAGGTCTCGCCGTCATCAAACTGTCGTACAAATCACCGACGACACTCCCATGTCGTTCACTCGCTCCTCCCACCAGAGTTCCAAACATTCATTCAGCAGGGAAAGATGCAGCCAGTCGCCCTAGCAGGCCAGTCAGTTATTAGTCAGGCAAACAATAAGCTAGAAAGCAGGCCAGTTAGTCAGTCACTCAGTCAGTCAGCCAGCCAGACAGGAAGCAAGCCAGTCAACCAACAAGGCTCCCAGCTATTGGGCTAACCAGCCTGCCAGCTAGCCAAGCAGCGACCAACGAAAAACAGGATACCCAACCAGGTACCCAAGAGTACACGACACCCGGGTCAGCGTACCACCCCCACCTGCCAGCCTTCTCAATACCCACATAATACACACACACACATACAAGTAGCTGTGAATCGACCCCTGCAACCACAAATCGTGTTTGTGTGTTTGTGTATACTCACGTATACACAAACACATAAGCACATACAGAGAGAGAGAGAGAAGAAGAGGAAAGGCGAGGCCAAGTGTCTATCAACAAGCGCCATTAACAGTCGGTAACTAACAAACTCCATCCGAACGATCCAACCAAAACAAACTGTTCATGGCATCTCCGTTACGTGTCGGGAATTCTCGTATTACTCCCCAAAATTTACATTCTGGCGTTTTGTGGTCCAACATGAGGCGTTACAAATAGACCAATTCGTCTCGTATCGCCTGAAGTATCTCTGATATGGGAATTTCACATAAAGATTAAGGTCGTGAAATTCTACCCAAAGGTAGATAAGTCTCCCTCGCCCCAGAATTCCTCCGGTGATGCTTATCTCTACTGAGGGAGATGATTTCAAGGCGTAGTGGGGATTTTATTTCCTTCAAAAGTGTCCCTTCCAGGGAAGGTGTCTTGAGGCTAGTGAAGGAATCTTGATCCGAAGAATTGGAGCTACCTCCTCTCTCTCTCTCTCTCTCTCTCTCTCTCTCTCTCTCTCTCTCTCTCTCTCTCTCTATCTATCTATCTATCTATCTATCTATCTATCTGTCTCTCTCTTTATTCTCTCTATCTCTAGCCTTGAAACAAATCTCATTACCTCCTGTTTTCCCAGGTGCTATTCGACCTCTTCAGGTTTAGCACTTGTCCGTGAACATAATACTAATTATTATTATTATTATTATTATTATTATTATTATTATTATTATTATTATTATTATTATTATTATTATTATTAATATTTGCCTGTTTATTAATACCAATATTATACTCATACTGAAGCTCTAAAACCATAAGGGTCACATAATGCTTAGGAATGGGAGAAAATCAGATTTTATCATAGGAAGTACAAAGTTGCTTTAAATTCTTTGATCAAGAGCCCCCCTCAGTAACTGTTGAGAAATGGTTTACCAGCTAAGGTTAAAGATTAAATATAGGGGGAACTTAGCTTGGTAAGACAGCTCATCACCTGCACAGCCGCCCCTGCAGGCAAGGTCTTAAGAAGCTGTCATATCCACTTCACAACGGGCTGTAAAGTAAATACATTAATAATAAATTACCCCTAGGGGGTGTTATGTCAGCATATATCAGACACTGATTGCTGACAACACTTACTTGTGTGGACTCAAAGGTCCACTTATCACCGGGTTTATGATAAGTGACTAACTCGCAACTTTATATTCAACTGCACAGTCAATAGTAGTACATCACGAGTTAGTACACTTACCTGGGTATATGTATCTGACCCGTTGTTATGCCCGGATATCCGATGTCTTATTAAAGAATAGTGTTCCTTGAAGAATGTCGCACTACACTCTGTTGGATCGCAACACTGGGTTGTTACACCGTTCATCAATAATTGTTCACACCATAATGTCACTAAAGAAGCTGATCACACTTTTCTGTAAGTGTTTATTGAGATTCTTTTGTGCAAAACGCGCGGAACAGTGTTTGTTGGTTATCCCGGCACGTCAATGTCTCAGAAGAGTCAAAAGTAATCTGACCTCACAGCGTCCTACGCCGCTGCAGTGCCCCTAGAACATAAAGGAAAAGCTGACCTAGTACTGTTTGCTTCCTTGCCAAACTTCCTCCATGAAGCAAAGCAGAATGCTTGATTCTTGCTGTCTTAAGCATAGACAACAATGTACACTATCTTTACCATTGTAATAAAGTGGGAGCAGGATTTTCCTTAATTGTCCTGCTAAAGTAAGAGATGGACTGTCTCTTATTAAACTACACTTTGCAACACTGGACTCTTGCAAGGAGAGGCAGTCGCTTGACCACGTCACATATTCGTACTGCATCTGGGATCAATTACTTGCTGTAGCAGTAAACAAGATGCTTGCCCCCATCTGAGAGGGCTGGGCCCCTCAGGGCTGAAAGGGGCTGAAGGGGGCTGATACCCCCCTCCTGGAGAAAATTTCTCCACAATAACATCAACTCGCTCCTCTTAAAGAGTTATGAACCCGTAGACTTCCCTACCAACTCTGCTGTGCAGTGGAATGATGTAAATTCAAAAGTCTCAGGTTGCAACTCATGAACTTCCAGTATGAAGAAGTGAGACACTTGTGCAACACATGGGGAATCTTTATTGAAGAAACGTTTCGTCACACAGTGGCTTCATCAGTCCAATACAAAGTAGAAATGGGTAAGGAGAGTATAAGTTTGAGGTAATCAGTCCCTCGACCTGGAATCGATGTGTTCAGTCCATACAAGAGTGATGGACTGAATACATCGATTCCAGGTTGAGGGACTGATTACCTCAAACTTCTACTCTCATTACCCATTTCTTCTTTGTATTGGACTGATGAAGCCACTGTGTGGCGAAACGTTTCTTCAATAAAGATTCCCATGTGTTGCACAAGTGTCTCAATTCTTCAACTTGTCGGTTTTCAAAACCATTCATCACAACTTCCAGTATACTTGGATGAAAAGTAGTGACTGTTAACTTCACAGGCGCCTAAAGTCAGTACCTGATCAGCCTGGCTGTGGTACGTACGTCGGTTTGCGTGAGCCCAGCTGTAACAGCCTGGTTGATCAGGGCCTGATCCACAGAGGCCTGGTCACAGACCGGGCCGCGGGAGCGCTGACCCCTGTAACCCTCTTCAGGTATACTCCAGGTACACTTTCAGTCACTCTCGCTCCTCCGTACTGCAGTAGCTCACCGCCGTTGTGCCACTACTCACACTAAATTCCAGTGTACTTGGGGCAAGATGGAAGCTGTCCAGTATACTCTCCACTGGTTTAGAAAGACACGTAAGCAAACACTATAACATATTTATTAGAAAACGTTTCGGTCCTGGGACCTTGATCACTTCAAGGTCCCAGGACCGAAACGTTTTCTAATAAATATGTTATAGTGTTTGCTTACGTGTCTTTCTAAACCAACTTGTCGGTATTTATTACCAAGGTTTATACCATACTCTCCACTGTCTACTCTTTGCAAGTTCCTAGGGTTGACATGCAAGACACGACGAAGACAACAGTACCATCAAGAAAAATCTCGCTGCTGCTGGGTTCAAGCCTCGTCAAGACAACTAGAGACCCAAGAGCTGGCACTTCCCTGTTCTAGTGTCTCAGTGTGACAATTCTGAGTAAATGCTTGTTGCATTCTCGGTTCCCGTCCGCCATCTGAGGAGCCGGAGCAGCCTCAGCTTCTCTTAAAAATATTGTTCTAATATTTACAACATGTTTCTACTAGTAAAATAAATCCTTATAAATGGGAAAGTAGGAGAAAATAAATATTTATACCGCATCTAGGAAAAATCTTATTTGTTTCCTTGAAGTCATTTTATCTACTTCTGCAAAGTCATGAGTTATTGTGACTTACACTAGAAGTGAACTCTCATATAGTATGTATAAATAAATAAATAAACACACACACAAACACACACACACACACACACACACACACACACACACACACACACACACACACACACACACACACACACAAATATAAATTTAATATATATACATATTATATATATATATATATATATATATATATATATATATATATATATATATATATAACATATATATATATAAATAGTGAGGTCCGCCTCTGGTGTAAATTGTGGGACCCATGGCCTCTGAGAAGTGGATAAAAAGGCTTCAAGGAAGAATATTTGGGTTTCTTCCTGAAGCCATTTGAATATTCCCCTTCCCCTACTACCCCTTCTTTTCATTCTTTTTTACAATAGGTGTATTTTATTACATAATATGGTACAAAAAATTTAAGAGATACATTGTTGATATACAGTACATGAGATGTGAGAGATACATGTCTAGTACATATTGTTACGTGTTTGTCACTGATTATTCTGCAAAAAATCTCATCCAGTTCCTCAGAGCTGGGGCGCGTACCCAAAATACAGTTGGCATTACCCCTCTCAACACCAGCGCTGAGTCGCTGGAACAGAACACTAGCTGCTCTGGGATCCCTAGTTACCCTGATTGGTCTTTTGCCTAGCTCCTTAAGGAACTTAGATGCACACTTTCCCCATGAGCCAAGGGTCTGTGAGCCTATGGGAACAAATATATATTGATGGGCAAGTTCTCCATATTTTCTAGACTTCTGGGACTCCCTGAAGCTGGCGGCTGCCCCTCCTTCCTCCCTGGTGTATTGGAGACAGGTATCAGCCAAGGTAGATGCACATGTGTAATCCCACACCACCTGTTTGCCGTCTGTCGAGGCTTGAAGGGTGATACTATTTGGACGCTTTTGGCTGCCATCAGATCTCTATAGATGGGGTGGTTCCCTTACTGCTGGGCATCCGGCTGATGTGTGGCTCCTCATGATAATGTTATTAACCTCCTAATGTCTTGCAATCTTTCCTTCGGATTTACGGCACACAGGACCATGGTACCCGAATCGGTCTGCTGCTTCACTGCCACAAATACACCTGTGTTCGGCGAGAATAGGGGCGGCAAGTCGACGGGCAACACCAATGGGGATGGAATGTGGGTCGAGTCGTGTGCCAAGGCTGGAGTTGGGAACAGCCAACAGAAAGTCCCTGCATGAGGAGCTCTCACTGCCAGGAGGCGGGCTCTATCCTTTCCTGGTACACTCTGAAGCACTGTCGGGGCCATATTCTCCACTATTGGGCCATCCCAGTGCAACTGTTTGTAGTTGTTTGGGGGAGCAGGTCTGGTTTCAGAGCCCGTTAGATTATCCCAGATCATGGTTCCGTCAATGAACTTTTGGTCCTGGACTCCCAACTTGTCCCTAAGATGTTCAGGGAGAATCGCTGCTACAAGTCCTCTGGATGCCATGCATGAGGATAGGAAAGCAGGTAGCGCAATCTGTGATGACTTGCGGACACCAATGCCTCCTAGTCTGACTGGAAGTGTAGCTTGGTTCCATATATTGATAATATGCAAATGTAGATGTGAATGATGTTTTCTGCTCACATTCAGAACTTGGAGATGATAGCACACATACACACACACACATCCCGCAAGCTCAACATGACGTGTTTGCACTGCTGTGCATAACTGATACTAATTTATGGGCAAAGAGAATTTTTTTGGTGTTGAATACAACAGCAATGCATGTTGTGTGTTGGGGATGGAGTGTGAGGGGAACGTGTGTATAAGTGGGATATATATATATGAGAAGAGGTGTTTGGAGTGGTGGTGAGAGGGGAGCTGGTATGAATGGGATAGGGGTTTGAAAATGAGAGGGGTTGAGGTGTGTAGGGGTAGGAGGATTTGTCTGCGAGGCGACCTGTAAAAACTGCTGTTCCCTGTCAGGTCAAAGATTACACAGGTCACCCCTATAAATCGCATTCGTTATTCTCTGTGGCACATCCTCTTTTATTCAATATCTATAAAATATTACTGTAATGGAAAATAAAAATCTAACTATAATACAATAAAACAAAATATATTAATGTTGTTAATTATTTTTCTAAAATGTGCATTGAAAAGTATGACATGCAACAGAATTTAGTCTCTCTCTCTCTCTCTCTCTCTCTCTCTCTCTCTCTCTCTCTCTCTCTCTCTCTCTCTCTCTTCCTCCCTTCCTCTCCTTTCCCACATCTTTCCTTCCATATGTGGCAGCATCAGATACACATTTCCCCAATATATTTTATAGATAGAATTTATTTTTACATCTGGACGTAGTTACTGCCTCCTGTTCACATCTTGAGACCTGAACTCCAGGTCACGTCTTGATAGGCTTTTAACCCTTTAGTTTTCGAACTCGTTAGCCATAGGACTTGCCTAACGAGGCTCTGTATAGAGCAACATCACGCTCAACGCAGAGCATAAGTTTAGTCCCGGTAGAAGTTTATTAGACGTTAGAAGTTGCCTCGTTCAGGAGGCCGTTTTAAGAGGACTTTCAGCAGTCTCTCGTGTTTTGTAGCCAGGAAAGTCGCTGGATAGTGACGAATGTAACCAGAACGACCATAATAGGAGAGGAAAAAAATAGTTAGGGTGGTCTACCGGGATGACAGGTCCTACTCACAGCTCCTCCCACCGCTAGTACCTTATACGACTATCATAACTCATTAGATCACTGCTGGTACCCAAGGTTTCCAGATAGCAACGTTCCAGTCTCTCATTCTCTTTCTCTCTCTCTCTCTCAACTATCATAAATTATTAGATCAGTGCTGATACCCATGTTTCTAGATAGCTGTTCCCCCCCCCCTTCTCTCTCTTAAAACTCTTTAAGACACGTACATAGGTTATTAAGGGGTATTTAGGACACGTATATGGGTTATTAAGGGTATTTAGGAGGCGTACATGGTTATTAAGGGATATTTAAGACTCGTACATGGGTTATTAAGGGGTATTTTGGACACATAAGTGGGTTATTAAAAAGAATTTAGGACACATACGTGGGTCATTAATAAGTATTTAGGACACGTACGTGGGTTAATAAGGAGAATTTCACCAGTAAACTAATACCTACAACTGGGATTAAAATAAACTATCAACAAATACACAATGAGATATACACCTTTCTATGTATAAAATCTGGGTTTTCCAAGATACCAATGCAAAATTAGAACACATGGTTGGCTGATTAATCAGATTTCATGTTTATCGACTGCAAGAGGGTTCTTAAAACTGCATGCAATCTGTTCACTATAAAACAAGAATACATTAATTTTTAAAATAGAGAAAGAAAAGAAAACGGTTTAAGCATGTAAGTAAATATATAAAGAGGCCGAATACAGGCTTTAAGCTTAACAGTAGAACAATGTTATCGAATACAAGGATCGAGAACAAAGGGGTAGACAGTAGACTACATTTTCCCTCCATACAGGATATACTTTTCTCTTTAATCTGTCTGTCTGTCTGTCTGTCTGCTCTCTCTCTCTCTCTCTCTCTCTCTCTCTCTCTCTCTCTCTCTCTCTCTCTCTCTCTTGGGAAGTATTTTTGACGGTAGTGTACAGCCGAACCGAGACCTTGTTGAGGCACCTTGTAGTCAACAGACCTTGCACTTGTATGACTTTCTCTCCTTTGCTGCTGCCCGCTAAGGTAAATAATTAGTGGAGTGTGACGGTCAGTAGTTCTTGGTATTTTTGTTTGAAGCCGTTTAGGTACTGACAAGGCAGTGCCTGAAGTCTTGAACTTTTAAGGGTCATAAAGCGCATGTGGGAACAGGACGTGTCAAGGAAGTAGTCAAACTTTGTTCAAGGACGGAGAGGGTAGCTACAGTTACTTCGACGACGAGTCTTTCACCCTCATCAAGGAACCTCTCCGTCTTGATGCGGTACGCAATGCTATACCAATCTACCCATACTGGACAATACCTTGGCGTGTAGCTTGCGCTACACGTTGATCCAAGGCAGCCAGCTTTCAGGTAGGTTCGAGTCTCCTTCAGCCAGAGATCAGTGTTTGTGTATATTTCGCCTGCTCTTGCGAATTCCTTGCATATATATATATATATATATATATATATATATAATATAATATATATATATATAAATATATAATATATATATATATATATATATATATATATATATATATATATATATATATATATATATATATATATACGTATATATATATATATATATATATATATATATATATAATATATATATAAGTATATATATATATATATATGTATGTATATATATATATATATATATATATATATATATATATATATATATATATATATATATATATATATATATATATATATATATATATATATATTCACTGCAACAATAAGCGACAATAATATGTAAAGCAATGTAAGCCTGGGAATCCAGAGAATAACAAGGTATCAGGTGTCACACGCTCTTTCGAAGCGCATCAATAGGAACACATATTTTTTCTGTTATTTTGGCTGATTAATGTCAGAAAGTAAATGTTTAATGTGCTAAGGGAAATTTGGTTCACCTCAAACCAACCGAAGAGCGTCTCTGTGAAAACGGCGAGTTCATTACCCTCTCATAAACTACTTGTGATCACTTCCGCTTCATATACGATGAAAAATCTGCCACTAAATGTGAACGAAAGTTGCGAGTTTTTTCTCCACCATATGTAAAATCTTACCGTGCGTTAATAATACCGGATAATATCCTGCTCGATAATTTTTGAAAGAATGTTAAATGTTTATGGATTTTCTCTTTTAATTTTCTTCTTTTTCTTCTTAGTCTTCTCTTCGTCCTGTTTTCATCGTCTTCCTCCTATTTCCAGTTGCAGTTTATGAACTACACGCTCAGAATGTCTCTATTCATTGACTTGAAGCTTGCAATGCTTATGTATATCCGTATAAGGAAGCTTGTTGTTGAAGCTTGCAAGTGTAACTGCTTGGTAGCTGTTTGTGAGGAGTTGTCATATTATTGCTGGTGAGGAGGTAGTCTCCCCCCTGCTAGTGGGGAAGGAGGTTATCGCCCTCTGCTAGTGGGGAAGGAGGTCATCGCCCTCTGCTAGTGGGGAAGGAGGTCATCGCCCTCTGCTAGTGGGGAAGGAGGTCATCGCCCTCTGCTAGTGGGGAAGGAGGTTATCGCCCTCTGCTAGTGGGGAAGGAGGTCATCGCCCTCTGCTAGTGGGGAAGGAGGTCATCGCCCTCTGCTAGTGGGGAAGGAGGTCATCGCCCTCTGCTAGTGGGGAAGGAGGTTATCGCCCTCTGCTAGTGGGGAAGGAGATCATCGCCCTCTGCTAGTGGGGAAGGAGGTCATCGCCCTCTGCTAGTGGGGAAGGAGGTTATCGCCCTCTGCTAGTGGAGAAGGAGGTTATCGCCCTCTGCTAGTGGGGAAGGAGGTTATCGCCCTCTGCTAGTGGGGAAGGAGGTTATCGCCCTCTGCTAGTGGGGAAGGAGGTTATCGCCCTTTGCTAGTGGAGAAGGAGGTTATCGCCCTCTGCTAGTGGGGAAGGAGGTTATCGCCCTCTGCTAGTGGGGAAGGAGGTTATCGCCCTCTGCTAGTGGGGAAGGAGGTTATCGCCCTCTGCTAGTGGGGAAGGAGGTTATCGCCCTCTGCTAGTGAGGAAGGAGGTTATCGCCCTCTGCTAGTGGGGAAGGAGGTTATCGCCCTCTGCTAATGGGGAATGAGGTTATCCCCCTCTGCTAGTGGGGAAGGAAGTCATCGCCCTCTGCTAGTGGGGAAGGAGGTCATCCCCCTCTGCTAGTGGGGAAGGAAGTCATCCCCCCTCTTCTAATGGGGAAGGAAGTCATCCACCCTCTGCTAGTGAGGAAGGAAGTCATCCCCCCTCTGCTAGTGGGGAAGGAGGTCATCCCCCTCTGCTAGTGGGGAAGGAGATCATCCCCCTCTGCTAGCTGGGAAGGAGGTCATCGCCCTCTGCTAGTGGGGAAGGAGGTCATCCCCCTCTGCTAGTGGGGAAGGAGGTCATCCCCCTCTGCTAGTGGGGAAGGAGGTCATCCCCCTCTGCTAGTAAGGAAGGAAGTGATCGCCCCTCTGCTAGTGGGGAAGGAGGTCATCGCCCTCTGCTAGTGGGGAAGGAGGTTATCGCCCTCTGCTAGTGGGGAAGGAGATTATCGCCCTCTGCTAGTGGGGAAGGAGGTTATCGCCCTCTGCTAGTGGGGAAGGAGGTTATCGCCCTCTGCTAGTGGGGAAGGAGATCATCGCCCTCTGCTAGTGGGGAAGGAGGTCATCGCCCTCTGCTAGTGGGGAAGAAGGTTATCGCCCTCTGCTAGTGGGGAAGGAGGTTATCGCCCTCTGCTAGTGGGGAAGGAGGTTATCGCCCTCTGCTAGTGGGGAAGGAGGTTATCGCCCTCTGCTAGTGGGGAAGGAGGTTATCCCCCTCTGCTAGTGGGGAAGGAGGTTATCACCCTCTACTAGTGGGGAAGGAGGTTATCGCCCTCTGGTAGTGGGGAAGGAGGTTATCGCCCTCTGGTAGTGGGGAAGGAGGTTATCACCCTCTGCTAATGGGGAAGGAGGTTATCACCCTCTGCTAGTGGGGAAGGAGGTTATCGCCCTCTGCTAGTGGGGAAGGAGGTTATCGCCCTCTGCTAGTGGGGAAGGAGGTTATCGCCCTCTGCTAGTGGGGAAGGAGGTTATCGCCCTCTGCTAGTGGGGAAGGAGGTTATCCCCCTCTGCTAGTGGGGAAGGAAGTCATCGCCCTCTGCTATTGAGGAAGGAAGTCATCGCCCTCTGCTATTGGGGAAGGAAGTCATCCCCCCTCTTCTAATGGGGAAGGAAGTCATCCACCCTCTGCTAGTGAGGAAGGAAGTAATCCCCCCTCTGCTAGTGGGGAAGGAGGTCATCCCCCTCTGCTAGTGGGGAAGGAGGTCATCCCCCTCTGCTAGCTGGGAAGGAGGTCATCGCCCTCTGCTAGTGGGGAAGGAGGTCATCCCCCTCTGCTAGTGGGGAAGGAGGTCATCCCCCTCTGCTAGTGGGGAAGGAGGTCATCGCCCTCTGCTAGTAGGGAAGGAGGTTATCGCCCTCTGCTAGTAGGGAAGGAGGTCATCGCCCTCTGCTAGTAGGGAAGGAGGTTATCGCCCTCTGCTAGTGGGGAAGGAGATTATCGCCCTCTGCTAGTGGGGAAGGAGGTTATCGCCCTCTGCTTGTGGGGAAGGAGGTTATCGTCCTCTGCTAGTAGGGAAGGAGGTTTTCGCTCTCTGCTAGTGGGGAAGGAGGTTATCGCCCTCTGCTAGTGGGGAAAGAGGTTATCGCCCTTTGCTAGTGGGGAAGGAGGTTATCCCCCTCTGCTAGTGGGGAAGGAAGTCATCGCCCTCTGCTAGTGGGGAAGGAGGTTATCCCCCTCTGCTAGTGGGGAAGGAAGTCATCGCCCTCTGCTAGTGGGGAAGGAAGTCATCGCCCTCTGCTAGTGGGGATGGAAGCCATTATTTTTATCATTATTCTGGTTGTAATATTGTTATTATCATTATCAGTATTACTTTTGTCATTAATCAAGCATAATCGGAGACTGAACTAAAGATTATTAGTTAACTTTCCCGCTCAGAAAAATCGCCCCAAGCATCAGTAATTTGCATAAAATCTTATGATAATCACTGACTTGATATACACCATTAAGAGAAAAAAATATCACAGATGATATTCTGATGACCACGGACAGACACGGTGAAGTGTAAAAATGCAGTGCACACACACACACACACACACACACACACACACACACACACACACACACACACACACACACACATACACACACACACACATACACACACACACATACGAAAGATAATAACTACCACCCACACAAAGACAGAATAATATCAACAGCCCAAGTTAATCACGCAAATATGAGAGTAATATTTGCCAATTCAGACGCTTTCAAATTACATTATAATTAATGTGTTGGGCTCATTCCTGAGTATACTGCGCCAGTGTGGACTCGTCACCTAGTACAACACAAGGCAGTGCTTGGCCAAGTTCAAAGAAGTGCATCGAGATTGGTGCCTGCGTCGAAACAACTCTACAATGGGGAAGGATGACATCTCTCCAAAAATAAGCCCGACAATTAGTACCAGTATCAATAATAAGCAATCTTTTATGTGAAAGCTTTAACTTCTCTGCGCCTTGCTTGCTGACGAAAGCCTCATATATATATATATATATATATATATATATATATATATATATATATATATATATATATATATATATATATATATATATATATATATATATATATATTTATATTTATAATAAAGAGTATTGTATCAGAATATATTATTATAATATTGTTATTATGAACTTATGTATATAAGTACAAGAAAAGAATGCTAGATAGAATGCAGATAGAATGCAGATAGAATAATATAAACTGTTTAATTTATTGCGATATATGTAGAAACCATATCCGATAAATTCATTTTGTGGAATTTTGAATTAATTTGTCGTGATTTGGGAGTTATTATCTATAATGAGAATCTACCTAGTAGGGAAGGGGAAGGAGGGAATGAGGGAGGGAGGGAGGGAGGGAGGGAAGGAGAGAAGGGGGGAGGGGAGGAAGCCGAAGGAGTGATCTATGGAGGGAGGGGGTTGAAAATGGGAGGGAGGGAGGTTTGACTTGGAGGGAAGCGGGACTCATAGTGAGGGGAAGTGGCATTCATGGGAAGGGGGTTCTTAGCTAGAATGGTCGTGAAGCGGGCGAGGGAGAAAAAGAAGTGAAGACCGTGGATTGAACTTAATGTGAATCGAGAGGGATATAAAGTGATGCGACTTGGGTGAAAGGGCCGTTTTAGGTGCTACTGGAAGGACTTTGGGTGGAAAGGTAAAGAGACTTTGAGTAGACGTAGAGGAACTTTGGGTGAAAGAGGAAGAACTCTAAATGTAGACAGAGAGACCTTGGATGGAGAGTAGTTGACTTGGGTGGAGGAGAGAGGTATGCAGAGCAAAAGTGAAACATCACAGGTTGCATCGTTCATTATTTAATGGTCTTGCTGTTTGTTTATTTCCAGAACGTCACTAAACGTTGCATACTTCAGGTTCACAATTTTAGAAAATTATAAAATCTATGACGGAGATTTTAGCAATGATTAAAATCCAATAGAAGCGTCTTCTTTTTTAAAGAGATCAAAAATTAATAACTTTGCATTCGCTCCTAAGATCATCAAATGAAGTGATATATAATGAAAAACTTATTATTATACGAAATATTACATATTCTTATATATTATATATATATAATTATATATATATATATATATATATATATATATATATAATATATATATATATATATATATATTATATATATATATTATATATATATATATATATATATATATAATTAATAATATAATATATTATAATTACACTGTTTTATATACCTGACGGTGCAGTAGCCAACTTCATGGAGTCCAAAATCCTCTAGAAAATACAATGAACTTGCTCATAATTACACGTTTGTTTCCATAGGTTCACGGAGTCTCGGCTCGTGGGAAAAGAGCGCATCTATGTTCCTGAAAGAGTTAAGCAAAAGATACTTAAGGGAGACTAACATTTCCAGAGCATATTGTGTTGTCTTCCCAGCGTCTGGGTGTAGCGCAATATGTGGACACCCCAGCTCTGAGAAGCTGGAGGAAGTATTTGAAATGAAATTTTTGATAAGCACACCTTCGTACCTGTAATGTAATCCCTTAAACCACTTGGGAAAACAAACACATACAGACAGAAGCACAGAGATAACAGATCTATGTATTTAAACTTCCAGCTGAAATCCACTTAAGCAAAGAAAACAGAAACAACCCCACACTCTCCCACAGACAGAAACAAATAAGCCCAACCTCACGAAGGGAAACAAACACATACACACACTCATCCAAACAAAAATAAATTCCCACTCACTTTCATACAAAGAAGACGCAACGTACATTGCCTCAGACAATAAGAAGCTTCTCACAAACGAGAACCATTCCCTAATAAACTGAGAATAACAGTCCCTCGCAGACAGAAACACTCACAAAATAATACGTTCCCCAGCAAACCATCTACAATATCGTTGAGGAAAGGTATCGAACACCGAACACGACACCCTTGATCCAAGAATTCCTGACATACCTCAGCAAGACGACGGTGTAGGGGGCTGATGGAGCAGTGGACAGAGAGGACCAAAGGAGTAGTTAGGGGGCCAAGAGAATTAAAGGTGCTAAAGAGGTTTAAGAGAACAGTGCCCCAAGGAAACTCTCAAGAAAGTCCGAGCAAAGCCATTGCAGATATCGTTGAGAAGGTTCAAGAGACACCAATCAGAATGTCATGACATTAAAGGCGTTAAAGGGGGCGATAGATGCAAAAGGAAAAATAGGTTAAGGGGGGCAAGGTTAATGGTACAAGTGTGTTGTGAGCGAGAGGGCCAAGAACTCTCCTAAAAACTTTTTGCGAAATTTTTCAGGCTCAGATTTTACCCAAAGGCGTAAAAAATAAGGGTACAAATGAGAAGATAAATTCCCCCCATCTTGGTTCAGACTAATGTACAATTTTTTTTTACTTTTTGTGTGGAGTGAAGACGTAAATTTCTCTCCTATCTTTTTATCGAACATAAAATTTCGGATCTTTTCCCCAAAGTAAATAAAAATAAGAATGAGAGATTAAAATTCATCTTTTTAAATTTTCCAATTTTTTTTTATTATGTAAAATGATACATATATTCTCGTATTACAAAAGATTTAATTTCATTGCTCTATTTATCTTAACGAATTCATATAAATTTAAATTGTATATATATATATATATATATATTATATATATATATATATATATATATATATATATATTATATATATATATATATATATATATATATATATTTATATATATTTATATATATATATATATATATATATTTATATATATTTTTTATATATATATATATTATATATATATATTTATATAATATATATTATATATATATATTTATATATATATATATATATATATATATATATATATATATATAATATATATATATATATATATATATATTTATATATATATATATATATATATATATATATATATATAATATAAGTATACTACGTATAATATTTAATACAACAGTAACGAGCATCACATTAAGGAGAACGACAGCAGAGAGAGAGCAACTAAAACATTAATTACATAAGACAATTACCCAGCCTCCACACAAGACTTATAAATGTATTCTTCTCGCACTATCAAAGCCATCGGAATAAATCAGCTTTTTTTTTTCCTATCTTAAAATATCTGTCGGAGGTCGTAGTCTCTGGTCCGAAGGCGCATTACCTGAATATTAATGCAAATGGTAGGCAGAATTTATCAAAAGCTGTGTAACCCGATCCTGCCCAGCTACTACTGTGCGCAATCGTGCCATCTTGGTTAGCTATAAGCGGCTAGGGGATAGGGGCTCTGGGATAGAAGTGGTGGGGATTGAACGGGGTAGGGCTAGGGGATAGAGAATGGGGGCTCGTGGGCAGAGAGGATGGGGATCTGCGAGGCTATATCAGGGGGAGTGTCAGGGGGTATAAAAGGGCTATGCCACAAGGGGAAGGCTAGAGGTCATTCAGAAGAGGATATGAAGGGGTTCACTCGCCCGTATGAGGCCTCCTCCAGGGAACTGATATATGGACTTGCTCTGTCAGGTGTGTGTGTGTGTGTGTGTGTGTGTGTGTGTGTACTCTCACCTAACTATTGTTACAGGGGTCGATTCTTAGCTCCTGGCCCCGCCTCTCAACTTGCCGCTTACCACATTCACTCCCCATCGTAGCTGCTCTTAAAACTATGTATGAAATCTACTTCCACCACTTCATCGTCGAGGTCGTTCCACTTCCTGACAATCCTGAGGCTGAAGAAATACTTCTTGACATCCCTATGACTCAGCTATATCTCTGACCTCCAACTGTGCCCTCGAATACCTGTTTCCAGCCTCTCTTGAGTGTGTGTCTTGTAGTTAGTGGACGGAGGATAGAGCTTCCATCATTCCTTTCCCTTAGTGACCAAAATTGTTATAGACCTTCCCATTTGTTGGGTTATCACATTTTTTTTATAATTACGGTATATAATACCGACAACCCAATAAATAAGACACGTGTGCAACACCTGGGTATATATATTAGTTCAGTCAGTCAGCCCTGAAGGCTAAGAAAGTGAACATCTTAAAAGTCGCCTCTGTATTCAACGGAAAATGTATGTTGCGCAGGCGAAATGTTTCGTTAATAAAGATATCCAGGTGTTGCGCATGTGTCTCATTCATCTGCTTGTTTTTCTTTTCATTCTCACGAGTAATGAGGACACTCTCAGTGTGTAGAAACGAGCTGGTACCCGTCCTCTCCTCCGGGGCTACGGCAGTGTGTTCCACCGCCCTTAACATCCTTCTGCCCGTATTTAAGAAATAGTAACCCGAGTGCTATCTCCGGGGCTTTCTCCACTCGATAGGGTCCCTCACTAAGCCCTGTTTTTTCTAATAATTTCATATCATCTGCAGGGACAACAAACGGAAAGGTGGTTGATACGTTACGCAATAGTAGCAACGTTTAACGATGTAGGTTTAATAGGAAAGGGCCCCTATAAGTTGCTTGCCCTGCTCTGCCCTTCCTCCACAAGTTGCTTGCTCTGGGGCCTTGGATTCAAATCCCACGAGCGGTGAGGAAGGTCCCTCCATCTCCGCTAACATACTCCCTCTTAATGTAGTTTTCCATATGATTAAAGTGTCTTGCCTTAGCGCTGGAATAATTTACATGCGTTTTATTAGTGTGTAAATCAGGATTTAATGTTTTTAACGCTAAATTCAATGTTAATAAAGTATTTTCAACCTTCTGACTCGCCTCGAAATTGTGATAAAGCATAGTTGCATTGTTGTTGTTGTTGTTGTTGTTGTTGTTGTTGTTGTTGTTGTTGTTGTTGTTGTTGTTGTTGTTGTTGTTGTTGTTGTTGTTGTTGTTGTTGTTGACGTAA
Source organism: Cherax quadricarinatus (assembly GCF_026875155.1). Classification (NCBI taxonomy): domain Eukaryota; kingdom Metazoa; phylum Arthropoda; class Malacostraca; order Decapoda; family Parastacidae; genus Cherax; species Cherax quadricarinatus. The sequence goes on along the minus strand of NC_069411.1, from coordinate 42,164,599 downwards.
TCGGTTTTGATCTTCTAAGGGTAATTAGTTAGACACGAAATACTCATTAGTATTTCAAACATTTCAACTATACTACCCTCCTTGCACTTTTGTTATGCTTTCAACAGAGCTTTGGCGATCTCTGGTGTACTTACGAGGACGTGTCGGTCACCTCCTACTTCGATAAGGAAGTCAGAAGAGGGATCATTCTGCGCAAGAAACGCTGGAGGATTGATTGTTCGTCCGATCATCGTGGCCAAGTCTGTGATTAGCTGGTTAAGTGGCCAGTGGCTCTTTTGTCCTCTTTTCTAGCAGTACTCTCAACTTCAAGCATTAAACAAATAACTTAGGAGAGGAACTCTATCGCAACTTTTTGGTCCGTGCTGAATCACTGTCAAATCATAGTTGCTTTATGATGTGACTTGACCGAAACGTCATCATAGAGTTTCTCTCGTAATTGCGGGTTTTTTGATGAATTGTTCCAGTCACTCAGGCACCTAAAGCCAGTACCTGACCAACCGGGCTGTGGTTCGTACGTCAGTTTGCGTGCGGCCAGCAGTAAGAGCCTGGTTGATCAAACTGTGTTGTGGCTTTTCATTCTTTCTAAAAAAAAGTAGCGGAGTCAGGCCTCACAAAAATAAAAAACATAGTTTTAAAAGTAGGTATGACTAGACCCACGAGTCTAGGAGGGAGAGAGTCTAGCAAGCGGTAGGTTAAAAGGCCGGGTCAAGAGCTGTGACTCGACCCTTGGAACGACATATAGGCAAGTACCTGCAGGTGAGTATTCTTAAGACTTCATAAATAAAAATAATATTTCAGAAATGGATCGTCGTTAAGTTGGAAATTTGTGTGTATGATTCTTCAACATTTTTTTTTGAGAAAAACTTTACACTTTATTGTGGCAACGTTTCGATCTCCAGGAGCGTTATCAAGCTCCTGGCTTGATGAAGCTCCTGGAGAGCGAAACGTTGCCACAATAAAAATTTACAAACGCTCAACAAACACTAATTTTTGCTCATTAAAAAATGTGTTTAAAATGTTATGGTTTAAATTCTTTGATGTTATATTTACGTTTTGGAAAATTGTTCCGGGGTATTTTTCCAGAGTTTATGGATTGGTTAGTCTCCGTAGTTCCCGGAATTAAATTCTAGGCTGAATAGGAGGAAGAAGAAGATTAGCTACCATTCTTAGAAGTATTAGTAGCTAAAACCACCATCGCCTCACCGAATATAGAAAACAAAAGCCCCACAGATCATTATTTTCAATTGTTTTAGTAACTATTTTGATCAACTGAGAAAACCAAGTGGTTTTTCTGACCTTTCTCTGAGTCCGCTAGATATTTGTAGTCCCTAGACTAGACAAATGTGGCTAGAACAGTTTAATTTTAATTAAATTTTTCTAGATAACAAGAACTTGATCCAGGAATGTGATTCATAATGCATTAGAAGAACGATTAGGGGTATTCCGCTAGAATTGTAAAAAAAAAAAGACCGGCAAGAAAAATTATATTCAGATGCTCAGAAAATTTTAAGTGAAGAGTCTGTGAATGTCTGCCCAAAAAAAAAAAAAAAAAAAAAAAAAAAACTGAAGAATGCATACAAGTTTTCCAATATTTGGTAAGAATTATGACGATGTTTTCTTTAAGCAAACTCTAAGAGAACTAAAAAAAAAAAAGCAAAATTGTTAAACCCTAGAGTTCATTTAGATAAAAATATTTACTTATGTAAATAATATTCTAAACTTTAACGTTAACCAAAGTTAGTGGCTACTGTTAAGTAGTGAATATATAATGTGGAGGCTGACACATGACCTTTCGTATTCGTTTGAGAAAATCAGTTGACGTTCGTCTTGTTCACGTGATGACCCGACACGTACAAGAATATTAAAGTGTTTAATAAAGAGGTGATTGCCTGAACGTGTCAACGATAGCACATGTCACATGTTCTGGGGCTCTATCTTTCCTTCGTCCTTCCTGTCTTTCCTGCTTCCTGAGGCTTTCCCTGAGGAAACACCTCACGTGGCACCTCCTTTTAACACGTGAAACGGTGGCATCATTCTCAAATCCTTGTATCCAGCAGCACCGGTAAGCTAGTTGTAACGGTCAGTCATACCACCATCGGCTACTCCATCTTCATGTGTTCGTACAGTGGGCTTAAACTCAGGTTTGGCTGGTCTCCGCTAAAGTGAGATCATCTATTACATAGACCTGTGTCTGGGTTTTATCCCTGGGCTCTGTTGCTTGAGTTCAGTGCACATTACAATGCCATCCGATTAGAAGTTTTAAGTTAATAATGAGTAGCGGTGAAAGAAGTGTGATTGTACGATAATGCAAGCTGATAGATCGTGAGAAAGACATCGTGCTGTAATGGAATCCTTTATTTACAACGTTTCGTCCAGAAATGGGCGAAACGTAGTAGCAATAAAGCTTTTCCTGCTACATACTGTCTTTCTCACCACAGGCAGTGTACATGATAATTGGACCAGAATATTACCCCTGGAAATTTGCGTCCCGTTGGAATATATAATGATGTTGGGGGAAGACTCAGCTGGCGGTGGGAGAGGGAGCAAAAATATTGCAATGGCTGCAATATAGATATTCTTTACACACCTTCCCTCATTTTTTGAGTCTAAGGGAAAGAGTAAGGAGGGGAAGGAAGAAGATGAGGCGGAGGAGGCAGAAAACGGAAATGAGGACAAGTAGTCAGAATATGGAACGGCAATGTAAACGAAGATGTGAACGAAGATGAAGATGATGAAACAGCGATTCGCAGTTTCACTTTCATTTCCATATTCCATACAATACTATTTTCCTCTCTCTTTTTTTTAATATGATCACGACTTCCGCTCTTGTTTACTTCCTCTCGTAAGCATCCTTCACCTTAATATACTCAAAACGCACAAAATAAAATCCAGTAGATGAGAAAAATGGATGAGCTCCACGTCTGGAGTTCGTAGCTATGCAGCGTATGTTGTATTTATTTAGTTTTTCTAAAAGTTTTTTGGAGATTTGAACTGCTGGCAAGCCTTACCGATCTTTCCATCCCTCCTTAAATAGGCTACTTTCAAACCTGCAAATTTTTTAACTTTTAATTATGCACAGAGATCGTGTTCTGCAACCCATCTGCCACTTTTACAGGAGCATCGCTCAGTGGTACAAGCAGACAGAGTCTGCTTACTCATACTCCTTCACTTTACCTGTGACCGCTGATGGTGGGCAGATCATCGACACCGCCGCACGGGGACGGTCAACAGTTGGAACTTCGATCTTCCTGTTAACCGAGGTAGCTAAAAATGTCACCAAGGATCTCTCCAGCCTCACAGTGTTGGTCACTGTCTCTCTACTCGTCAACAATCAAGGCTTTCACGACTCGTCTTTGAAGGGACTTCAGCCAGATCTCGTCGCCGCCTTGTGAGTGTGAGATTCGTCTATAAAAAAAAAACTGCATTTGTGGCCATTGTGGTGGCTCATGTTAACCTCCGCAGTGTATAAAAATATACCTTACTGAAAAATTCTTATTTGTCTGCGGAGTGTAACGATAATTTTTAGAACCGTTTAGCCATGGGTCAATTTCGCGAGTGACTAATTAACAGATTTCCTTCACATATACTTTCATATATTTTACATTTCCAATGAAATCAAGAAAACTTTCTGTATATAATTTCATACGTACAAAAAAAAAAAAAAAATCCGAAAGCCATACAAATAACCGCGAGGCGTCCTCCCTAAACCTGAGAAACAAGGACTCTGATTTTTCAACTTTTTCTGCAAGTTGGTTCGGGGGAACAAAGTGGGAAACCTTACCCAGGGTGTCAGGTTGCATATCGTTGCGGTGCCACCCAAGGGGTCGGCGTAATCCTAGAATATTATTGGTTAATGATTATGGATATAATCTTCCAGCTTAATGAACACAGGTGATTTGGTGAGGAACTTGGAAATAGGAGATGAGGAAAGGGGATGGAGGAGGAGGAGGAGAAGGATGAGGAGGAGCAGGAGAAGGAGGTGGTGACGAAGGAGGTGAAGGAGAGAAGTCGTAGTAGTAGTTGCAGGCGACGGAGAAGGGGTGAGGGGAGGTTAAAAAGGGAAGGGGAGGTTGAAGGGGGTGAGGGAAACCAGGTTGAAGCCCTACCCACTGTGAACCCACCCAGCACGTCTGCCATACCCCGGACACAGGACATCATAAATCATTTGACAGCTCATTAGGCAATTAATCAGCTAATCTGCTGGAACGAGGCGGCCGGACCTGAGGTATTGGTTATCGGAGCGGCCGCCAGGTGACCCGATGCGTCCCCTTAATCCGAACGTCGATAACACGAACAAATGGAACAAAACTGCTCGTAACATCGATACTTGTAGCGGTGGACCTTAAAATGAGGTTTAAAGAGCTTCGTAACTACACACACATACACACACACACACACACACACACACACACACACACACACACACACACACACACACACACACACACACACACACACACACACACAGAGGCGGGGCCAGGAGCTCGGACTCGACCCCCGCAACCTCAACTAGGTGAGTACACACACACACACACACACACACACACACACACACACGCACGCACATAGCTTTAAGAAGAGAGGTACGATAAAGCTCACAGAGCAGGGAGAGAGTGAATCTAGTAGCGATCAGCGATGAGGCGGGGTCAGGAGCTATGAATCGACCTCACACACACACAAACACACACACAAGCGCTGGAACAAAAAGCACCCGGAAAGGATCTCTACGCTGGTGCTTTTACGTGAAGTTCTCCCAAAACTTCTCAGGAAACAGGTGCGGCTCGTTGAATTAGTTGCAGAGATATAAGAAGGCCAGAGTGCACTATACATCAAGAGTACTCAGAGGGCACTATACATCAAGAGTACTCAGAGAGCACTATACATCAAGAGTACTCAGAGGGCACTACACATCAAGAGCACTCAGAGAGCACTATACATCAACAGTACCCAGAGGGCACTGTACATCAACAGTTCTCAGAGGGCACTATACATCAACAGTACTCAGGGGTGTCGCAACTTTTATGGTATATCATTAATTCATCAATACAGGAGTACCAGTGAACTAAAATTGCTGGAACCTGAGGAGGCATTCACCGGGCGACTTATCCTCATACGGAGTCTCTCAACATCATACTGAAAGCAGGGGATATCTTGGTTAATATAACAGTTTTCACATTACTGGATTACACATCAAAGTCCTACAGGCTCCGTATAATCCCTACGGCTTAGCGCTTTTGGTATTCTATGCATAGTGAAGTCTGTATTGCACAATAAAGTGTAATAGTACTAGTGAGAGCACACATGGTGAGTGAAACATATTTGCATGTTGTTAGCTTATATATCATGAAAACAAATGATATAAGTCTTTGTCGTAAGTACACGTGAAGGTAGGGAACCCGACGACTGAATTGGTGGGTCACTGTAGCATCAGCGACTGCTGGCTTACTGATGCTGGAGACAGTGATCTGAGTACAGAGCTCGCTGCACTGTTTGTCTGGTTTATGTACTCATACCATGGCTTCTGAGGAACATTTCAAGGCTTTATTTACCACAAGTTCAACAAAACAGGCAGAATGCAAGCTCATGATGCCCTGTGTACACTCCAGGGGTAGTACCGAGGTTCTGTGTGTAACAAGTGGAACAAAGGCCAGCTACAAGCACAAGCTGCACTACACTGCACGAGTAGTCCCAAGATTCTGTGTAACAAGGGCAACAACACTGGCAGGAAACAAGCTCAAGTATTTTATCTTGACCTATCAGGGGTAGTCACGAGGCTTGGTGTGTCGTAAGTCCAACGCTGGGAGAGAAGGGAGAGCGGGAGAAGGTTTGCATGAGCAGCCATTTGACCTCTCAGGATATTTACCTCGTCTGGTCACGACCCGACACCAGCAGGGGCAGGCAACCAACACCTATCACGCTCTCAACTTCGCTTTTCACTTTCACGTCACCCTGGAAAGTGGTGGTGGTTTATTCGTCAGGAAACAGGACAAGAGCTTCCCGACATGGATCTTTATTAATTGGAAAAAAAAGTATTTACGACCCCATTAAAAATGTCAAAGAACTATCTATTAGTGTCCAACGATGCCGCACGATGGAGAAAGCTTTAAGAAGACTAAGAATCACCTCTGCTCTAAACTCTATAGAAAAATAAAAACATAATTAAGGTTTTCAGCAATTTTTTTGAGCATCAATAAAAGCTTGTTGGAATAAATGAATGATTTACTCCAGTTAGGAAACATAATTTACCAAAATCGAGCAGCAACACTAAAATTAATGTTAAAATTTAACACAGATTTAGTTGTACGTAACAGAGTGGCAGTAGATTAATAAATAGCAATCAGTATAGCACACAAACCTACAAGACAGAATGAAGCGAAGGGTAAAGTGGAAGTGAGGTTTTCCGCAGCCAACTAAGAACCTCTCCAACAGCAGCAGCAGCAGCAGCAGCAGCAGCAGCAGCAGCAGCAGCAGCAGCAGCAACTGAAGACTACCTGAACAGGAATAATACAGTTTCCACTTTGTTCCAGCATTTTATTCTGTCTTCTTATGTGTTCATATGTTACATGTGTCAAGAGATTTGTTTATTTTTGAAGCGTTGCTGAATGTTTGCATTTTTTAAATATTTGTTCATATTGTTGTATGTTCATCTTTCTTAAAATGCTAAAATACTTTATTTTTGTTTAATATTTGATTATTACGTAATGTTTATTCTTCAAAATGTTCCTTTCATGTTATTTTGTATCATAAATCTGATAACAACAATTATATTTGTAGAAACGTAATAAAGAAGGTCACGTACACACACACACACACACACACACACACACACACCACACACACACACACACACACACACACACACACACACACAGTTGTGGTGGGGTGTGGAGGGAGGAGGGATTAAGTAACTCATCGACCTCTCCGCCCCCTTCCCCAGGAGCTATGTCTCGACCCTGCAACCACAAATAGGTGAGTACAAATAGGTGAGCACACAGGGAACTGGAGTAGTGGAGGCAGGATCCATATATAGCTTCAAGAAGAGGTATAATAAGGCTCTTGAATCCGGGAGAGAGCGACCTAGTAGCGACTAGCGAAGAGGCGGGGCCAGGAGCTGTAACTTGACTCCTGTAATCACATAGAGGTGAATAGATATAGGTGAGTAGCACACATCACCGTAACCTCCGTCAGTATGGATTCACATTCAGTATATCTAATAATTATGTCGTACGTTTCTTTCCTTCCTCCTTAAATTAACATTAACCACCAAGAAAATATTTTTCCCCGAGACTCACACAAGTCTCTAAGAGCTCACATTATTTTTATATTGACAGGGAAGTGCCAAACCCATGTGGATCATTCAGCGTAAGGTATGATGAAGGCTTAATTCTCCGTCCTCTGAGTCTGAGTTGCTGATCATTCAGGCTATTGGGACTCTCTCTAAGAGTGGACGATCGGAAAGGTTCGAAGATAATTTCAAGTAGAATTATCACGGAGAAAAGGGTAAATAAAGGGGGAGACTTTTAAGAGAGCTCTTATACAGTACTGTTAAACTGATGCCGTAGTTAAGGGCACTTAATTTAAGGAATTGGAGCTACCCATGACTGATGCACTGAACACGCATCATCTCTAGCCTGAAGGAACTGACTGCCTGAAACTCCCTCTTCACAGCTTCCACCTTCTATTCTCTGTGTTAGACTGATGATGTCACTGGTTAGCGAAGCGTCTCTGCAGTAAAGATATCCAAGTGTTACACACGTCTCTCATTTACTTACCTGTTTTCTGATCCATGTTTATAATAATATCCTTCACTTCTTTCGATCAAATGATTCCCATGTCGCTGTATGACCCCCCTACGGATTTACCGCTTACCATAAGTATGATAATAATAATAATAATAATAATAATAATAATAATAATAATAATAATAATAATAATAATAATAATAAATGAGAAAAATTTAACTACATCAGGGTACACACAGGGAACAGCAAACAAGACCGGTGACCCGGTGGTCTGGTGGCTAAAGCTCCCGCTTCACACACGGAGGGCCCGGGTTCGATTCCCGGCGGGTGGAAATTCCGACACGTTTCCTTACACCTGTTGTCCTGTTCACCTAGCAGCAAATAGGTACCTGGGTGTTAGTCGACTGGTGTGGGTCGCATCCTGGGGGACAAGATTAAGGACCCCAATGGAAATAAGTTAGACAGTCCTCGATGACGCACTGACTTTCTTGGGTTATCCTGGGTGGCTAACCCTCCGGGGTTAAAAATCCGAACGAAATCTTATCTTATCTTATCTTACCTTATTCGTAAACAACAATTGGTTTAGCATTGATGAGGAACGCCTTTGTTAGAGCAGCTAACGACTATGGCTGCGTGTTCTGATCAGTGAACGCACTGTGAAGCGTGTTCCGAACAAGATCTCAGTTCTTCTTCTTTAGAGATTTGCCGGTACTTCCGGCCCAGGTCTTCTCCAGATGGTGACCCGGCGAAGATCTCAGTGAATATCATCTCTTTTAGACCTAATTTTTTAATATCCGTGTTTCCGTCAGTGCATTCTTCTAATCAGGTTAAAATGTTGTTTCGGCTTCATGACTTTACAAGCGTGGGCAACCACACCTCGGGAAGTGACGAAGAAATTCAAGAGATATTGGCTAAACTTAGACGTTACATTTTACTGCATGACGTATACCGTACCACCCATATGATTGTGGATGATAGGACTCAAGTACATATCGGCAAATATTTTTATTAGAGTTTGGATTTGAGAAGGATTTGCCTAGCATGAACCAGCAGACCTGATGCAGTGTTCCTTCTTTCCAAATGATGCTACCGAGTGAATGACCAAGGTCCCAGGATCGCCACGAATCCAATGACGATATCCTAAGTGTATATACTTGTGTCCTTTCATCCATATTGTTTGTATCAATATGCCTTCTGCCTCCGTGTGGGTTTATCACTTCCCGTTGAATGTGCGATACTAGTAATAATAAATGCATGATTTGGGTAATGTTCCGATGTAGCCTAATCCTCGACGCAGTGCCCACTAGTCAGTCAATTAGACACGATGTATCGATCCATCTTCTCTCCAATGAGCTTGGCTTCTCATCGCCACTCTGGCGTGTAAACCGAGCTGATAGCTCCCTAAGAAGCAGCAAGCTTCCAGGCACTGGGATCATTAGCACCTTGCTCGCGCTCTCAACCTCATTATAAACCGATTAACGATGCATGCTCCAAGCCGCGAGCCTCATGAAAAGAGGCAGTTTTGCCAGTCCGATAGTGTGCGCCACCCACATACTGAGTAAAAGACTGAAGGATGATATCGCCGACACCTGGGTCATCACGAGTCTTCTGTCCAGCGTTCTTCAATTTCCGTTCAAGCAGAAGCCTCTACTGGAACTGATTCAATGGTGAACATGAACATCTAGAGCTCTTCCTCCCTCTCTGGTTATAATCTGACGCGAAGGGAGCGTAGAGACGAGATGGTGAAGATAACCTGAGAGGCTATCACTGCGTCAGCTCCTTGGCAACACTGCTGTGGTGTTATCAGGGCTCCCCCGGGCGGACGGTGGGACGACTAAGGTTGCACTGCTGTGGAAATATGAGGACTTCTGTGTGCGGTGGGTCCGTCCGCAGCCACTGGCCGGGGAGGCGGAGGGCCCCTCCTCCAGGGGTGGGCAATGCGTTACATCGATTACGATAACACGCGTCATAACGGCTCCTAGGCGACTCAGAGGTAGACAGAAGGGCAGGTGAGACCAGAGTTGTGTTTCATGGGCTTAAACATATTATTATTTGTTCATTTTCGGAGATGCGTTTACTGATATGCAAAGTTGGCGTTCTTGCATTTTCCTTAGGCACAATCCTTAACCGGTCTCTCTTTTGCTGGGCGCCATACCGGGCCACAACAACTTAAAAAAAAAAAAAAAAAAAAAACGTACCCTAGAGGAGGCAACTCACCTATCATCGATTGAAAGTGCATTGTTTTGCCTCCCACATCGCAGACCCCACACACACACATACATACTCATCTCCAAGACGAATACGCGTGCCTTTGAAAGCTACTCCCCACCATGAGCTTATAGCAATACAGGTCGCTGGCACAGTGGGAGCCCTTATATATCATACATCACCCATTGTGTCCGACTATGGCTTGCTAATACACTTCCCTCATGTAAGTAGCCCCCGCGATAATCACATCCAGATTAGAGGATAGAGATTCAGTTTGCCTGCAATTTCGCTATCCGGAGATTGCTGGGCGATACGCCTAGGGAATGCTGGGGGCGTTTGTCAACTTTGGAGTCACAATAAGCAAGTTTGAGGGCGCGATATAAGCGAGTTCCAGGGCGCGCTATAACCGGGTATTGTTCACCGCGGGAGCTCTGAGCGGAGGCGCCGGAATGACCCGCTCAATAATCACGAAAATGGCATTAATATCGGGTTTCATAAGGCCCCACTCGGCTGATGGCGTCGTTTCCATCTTCGACCCTCCCCCTCCCCTCGTAAGGCCGGAACGTGATGGGTGGGCTGTCTCCTGCCTGCCTGGTAGACATTGCTCGCAGGATGCTGTGTCTATTTGGCTCTAGAGATGTTCTCTTTATTTGACTTGAAGGATGTTCTGACTATCTAGATTGTAAAATATTTTGTCTACCGATCTGAAAGGATTTTGTCTTTGTCGTGACTCGTTTTGTTGTCTGCCTGACGTACATGTTCGGAGAATATTTTCCATAATCAACAAGCAGACTCCTGTGTCTGCTAGTTTTTCTGCTTAATCTGGGCTTCGTGGAAAAGGACGTTCGTGTACAGTTCAGGAGAGTTATTAGAAGAAACGTTTCGTCACGAGGGGCGTCCTGATAAAGTCACTCGTGGACTCAAGAAGCCACTCGTGACGAAACGTTTCCTTAATAAATGTCCTGAACTGTACACAAGTGTCCTTCTGCAAAATTATTCAGTATCACCAGACCATTTACAACTATCTTGGCTTTGATGACGCGGTCTTGATCTCGCATCAGACACACACACACACACACACACACACACACACACACACACACACACACACACACACACACACACACACACACACACACACACACACACACCAGAAAGAACAAAAAGGCACAGTACCGTAACTGGAACAATACACAAAAAACCTGCTCCTGGTGTGTGTACACACTACACACACACCAGGAGCTGAGACCAGACTCTTGCAACCACGATCAAGTGAGTACTCACACACACACACACACAGGAAACAAGACAGTCATATATGAAGGCTGCTTCCTCATGGGCTTCGAAGGTACAGTAACCCTCCAGACCAGCCACAGGTATCAGAGGAATGATTAACTTAATGAAGTTTAACGACACACAACTAGTCGTCCGTGAAAACGACCGACAGAGACGAAAGTAGGTGGAAGCTACCCTAACTACCACAACTGACACAATCCTGTGAAGGTCTGGAAGCATCATTGTTCCCAAACTTTTGGCTTAAGAGACTGCTATCCGTATTAGGATCTGCCGTCAAGTGACTATAATGTGAGGATAGAGACTTAAACTTGGTCAAGTAGGCTGCCATCTTCATATTTGCAATAATATATAATACAAGAGACTGATGGACAACCTAGAAGAGAAGACAGGCTTATCTGGAAAGGTGCTACAATGAATTCCAGAATAGGTAAGGAGGAGGAGATAAGGAGTTATGGTCAGAAAGAATGTCATGGAGTCAAACGTGACGAGGTACCACAAGGATCAGTGCTGGGACCGGTATTGTTCCTCATATGTAAAAATGACATGCCACATAGTATAAAATTCAATATATTGCATTATTAATAGAAGAAAAGACACAGGTGTACAACTCGCTTTTATAATTACATAGTCACAATAAAAGCTAGCTCCGCACCTGCCTTTTGTTCAATACTATCACCAACATTTTCTTTTGCCGAAACATGTCGCCTAGTCAACAAGCTTCTTCAGTTGTGCGGGTGAAATGATTCCTCAATAAAGGTACCCAAGTGTTGCACATGTGTCTTATACATCAATTTGTCGGTTTTGTAAATCATCAATAATATGATACCCAATTCCCAAAACCCATACTGAGGGTGAGAACCACTGGATTACAGAGGCTAATAATAGTTCCAGGAATTGGGCCCGCAAAAGAGAAGAGGACCACTTCGTATACTTAATAGGTATGAGAGATTTAGAGAGGTCTACAAATATTATACCTAGTTGTAAACAGTTGAACCTGAGGTTCAAACCCCAGCATTAACAGCCACAGTAGGCAAATTTAACATGGCGAGTGCTCACATACACAAGCACTCGCAAGCACAAACACAAACACAAACACACACACACACACACACTCACACACACACACACACACACACACACACACACACACACACACACACACACACAACACACACACATACACACACACAACACACACACACACACACACACACACACACACACACACACACACACACACACACACACACACACACACACACACACACACACACACACACACACACACACACACACACACACACACACACACACACACACCACATACACAAACACATCACAACCACACACACACGCACATACATTGGATGTTGCGTGTTCTTTGAGACACGAGAGATCAAGTTCGCAGTATTCCTTGAATTTCATATAGTTACATTTTCTTCAAGGGAGACAGATGTCTTAATGCTGGTGAAGGGCTCTTGGTACGAGGAACTGGAGATACACACCACTTCCTTCAATCAAACCTGATTAGATACCATTCCCTAATTGCTGAGTAACAAGCTACAGCTTAGGTTTTCCATGGAACATAATAATAATAATAAATAATAATAATAATAATAATAATAATAAGAAGAAGAAGAAGAAGAAGAAGAAGAAGAAGAAGAAGAAGAAAAAAAATTAATTTTAATGATATTATATTCAGTAAATAGGAAAATATCAATATGATTGACCAGTAATGTTGAGAAAAATGGAACATCTCCCGTGACTATCATCCATCACCATCACTCGTCATCATCACCGGCCATCGTCACCCATTCATCATCACGCCCCTCACTATTGCTGCAATCACCGTCACCCCTTCCTCCCCCCCTCACCATCACTGTCACCATCACTACCACGATTCCCGCAACTCACAGCCTCACACTTACGATACAATATCCTCCTTCAACAGAATATATACACCTTTAGGTGTATATATTCTGCTGAGGGAGGGATTTTAGGGATTAAAATATTCCTGACTGGTGGTAAGCAGTTACGTGTAGCCTTAATGACCCTCATGTACTCATATGCTCTGAACCTCAACAGCCAACCAACCAACCAACCAACCAACCAACCAACCAACCAACCAACCAACCAACCAACCAACCAACCAACCAACCAACCAACCAACCAACAAACCAGCCAACCAGGCATACCTCCCACCACAGCACACACACTCACAAAACTCCAGTATAAAACGAGCCACGGCTATCATAACATTCATGAATAACATAAAAGAACACGTTTGGGCATCGACCACATGCATTATTATTAACCTAAAGGAACATCCTAACCAGTGTTTACATTTCCATGTAAACAATAAAGTCTTACACCTCGCCATGACAGCATCGGCGAATATCTGGGAATATCGACCTATCTCGCTGTTTTGGTAATGAGAGAGCAGATAGTTGGCTCAGATTCTGTCCCTCAAAGAGGCGTCAAGAGAGGGTTACGAACAGGGGTTCACTAATGCCGAAAATCTTGGAATTTTATCCTCTCAAATCGAACCTTACCTAGGTTATAGTTTTAATATTTTCTGACACTTATTCCCTCATTTTTCTTTTTTTTTTTTATTTCTGAGGTACTCTGATTCTGACACGGGACTGAGTGTCAGAACAAGTGGCCTGGGGACGTTCTTCCAGAAGAGTTAATGTTAACATTCTTCTGCTGTTTTAGTGTGTACTTGCTTATATGTGGTTGCTGAGTCGATTCACAGCTTCCGGGTCCGTGTATGTGTTTGCGTGTGTGAGCGTGCGCTAATTGTGATCGTCTCTTTGTGGTTGCTGGGGTCGAGTCTCTTGCCACTTGGCAGTGTATGTGTGCGTGTGTGTGTGTGTGTGTACTCACCTAGTTGTACTCACCTATTTGTGGTTGCAGGGGTCGAGTCATAGCTCCTGGCCCCGCCTCTTCACTGATTGCTACTAGGTCCTCTCTCTCCCTGCTCCATGAGCTTTATCATACCTCGCCTTAAAACTATGTATGGTTCCCGCTTCCACTACTTCACTTTCTAGACTATTCCACGACTTGACTACTCTATGACTGAAGAAATACTTCCTAACATCCCTTTGATTCATCTGAGTCTTCAACTTCCAATTGTGACCTCTTGTGTATGTGTCCCATCTATGGAACATCCTGTCTTTGTCCACCGTGTCTATTCTGCGCAGTATTTTATATGTCGTTATCATATCTCCCCTGACCCTCCTGGCCTCCAGTGTCGTCAGGCCGATTTCCCTCAACCTTTCTTCGTACGACAATCCCCGTAGCTCTGGGACTAGTCTTGTTGCAAACCTTTGCACTTTCTCTAATTTCTTGACGTGCTTGACTAGGTGTGGATTCCAAACTGGTGCTGCATACTCCAGTATGGGCCTGACGTAGATGGTATACAGAGTCTTAAACGAATCCTTACTGAGGTATCGGAACGCTATCCGTGGTTTGCAGGCGCCGTATGCTGTAGCAGTATCTGATTGATGTGTGCCTCAGGAGATATGCTCGGTGTTATACTCACCCCCAGATCTTTTTCCTTGAGTGAGGTTTGCAGTCTTTGGCCATCTAAACTATATTGTGTCTGCGGTCTTCTTTGCCCTTCCCCAATCTTCATGACTTTGCATTTGGCAGGGTTAAATTCAAGGAGCCAGTTGCTGGACCAGGCTTGTAGCCTGTCCAGGTCTCTTTGTAGTCCTGCCTGATCCTCGTCCGATTTGATTCTTCTCATTAACTTCGCATCATCTGCAAACAAGGACACTTCTGAGTCTATCCCTTCCGTTACGTCGTTCACATATACCAAGAACAGAACAGGTCCTAGGACTGACCCCTGTGGAACCCCGCTTGTCACAGGCGCCCACTCTGACACCTCGTCGCGTACCATGACTCGTTGTTGCCTCCCTGTCAGATATTCTCTGATCCATTGCAGTGCCCTACCTGTTATGTGTGCCTGATCCTCTAGCTTTTGCAGTAACCTCTTGTGAGGAACTGTGTCGAAGGCCTTCTTGCAGTCCAAAAATATGCAGTCGATCCACCCCTCTCTCTCTTGTCTTACTTCTGTCACCTTATCATAAAACTCTAGTAGGTTTGTGACACAGGATTTTCCTTCCCTGAAACCGTGCTGGTTGTCAATTATACACTTGTTTCTTTCCAGGTGCCCCACCACTCTCCTCCTGATGATCTTCTCCATGACCTTGCATACTATACACGTTAGTGATACAGGTCTGTAGTTTAGTGCCTCATGTCTGTCTCCCTTTTTAAAAATTGGGACTACATTTGCCATTTTCCATACCTCAGGGAGTTGCCCAGTTTCAAATGATGTGTTGAAGATCTTTGTTAATGGCTCACACAGTATCTCTGCTCCCTCTTTAAGGACCCATGGAGAGATGTTGTCTGGTCCCACCGCCTTTGAGATGTCAAGTTCGCATAGCAGCTTCTTCACCTCCTCCTTGGTTATATGTACCTCATCCAGCACTTGCTGGTGTGCCCCCCAGTTCTGATTTCTTGGAGTCCTACTGGTTTCCACTGTAAATACCTCTTTAAATCTTGTGTTGAGCTCCTGACAAACCTCTCGGTCGTTTCTTGTGAATTCCCCATCACCCTTCCTCAGTCTGATTACCTGGTCCTTGACTGTTGTTTTCCTCCTGATGTGGCTGTACAACAGCTTCGGGTCAGTCTTTACTTTTGATGCTATGTCATTTTCATATTGTCTCTGAGCCTCCCTTCTTATCTGTGCATATTCGTTTCTGGCTCTTCGGCTGATTTCTTTATTTTCCTGAGTTCTCTGTCTTCTGTACCTTTTCCATTCTCTAGTACACCTAGTTTTTGCCTCCTTACACCTTTGGGTGAACCAAGGACTCGTTCTGTTCTTCCCATTATTTCTGTTTCCCTTGGGAACAAACCTCTCCTCTGCCTCCTTGCATTTTGTTGCTACGTAGTCCACCATTTCTTGTACTGGTTTTCCTGTCAGTTCCCTCTCCCACTGAATGTCTTGAAGGAAGTTCCTCATGCCTGAGTAGTTCCCCCTTTTGTAGTTTGGTTTTTCCCAGCCTATTCCTGCTACTCTCTCCACTTGGAGCTCAACTATGTAGTCGAAGCACAGAACCACATGATCACTAGTGTGTGTGTGTGTGTGTGTGTGGTGGAACTGCTGATCCTTCACCCTAGCATTGATACTTACTAGTTTAGAATTTCCTTCTTCCTCACTCCCTTCCAACTGTCTTCAACCCCTCTCCCTCCCTCCCTCTCTCCCTCCCCCCCCTCTCTCTCTGACCAGGGAAGTGGAAACTATCGAACTTAAGCTAAATGACTCTTACAGGAACCAGGAGAGGCAGGAGGAGCTTAAAGCTATTAGTGAAATTGAAAGAAATTCAAAATATTTCTTTTCACATGCCAAAAACAAGGCAAATACCACATCTAGTATCGGGCCCTTACTCAGACACGATGGGACTTACACAGATGACAACAAGGAAATGAGTGAAATATTGAAATCCCAGTACGACTCTGTGTATAGTGAACCACTAATCGGTCTGAGGATCGACGACCCAAATGATTTCTTCATGAATGAGCCTCAAAACTCCATAAATGTATGCCAGATTTCCGACATTACCCTAACTCCGATAGATTTCGAAAAAGCCATTGACAACATGTCTATGCACTCAGCCCCGGGCCCAGACTCGTGGAACTCTGTTTTCATTAAGAACTGCAAGAAACCCCTCTCGCGTGCCGTAAGTACACTATGGAGGAGGAGCTTGGACATGGGTGAAATTCCACAGTCACTTAAAACAACGGATATAGCCCCACTCCATAAAGGTGGCAGCAAAGCATTAGCTAAGAACTATAGACCAATAGCTCTGACGTCCCACATCATAAAAATCTTTGAAAGAGTGCTAAGAAGCAGGATTGCAAATCACCTGGATTCCCAAAATCTGCACAATCCAGGGCAACATGGGTTCAGGGCAGGTCGCTCCTGCCTCTCAGAACTACTGGATCACTATGACTTGGCCTTGGATGCACTGGAAGAAAATCAGAATGCAGATGTAATATACACAGACTTTGCAAAAGCATTTGACAAATGCGATCATGGCGTAATAGCCCATAAAATACGTGCTAAAGGAATAAATGGGAAAGTGGGGAGATGGATCTTCAACTTCCTAACAAATCGAACACAAAGAGTAGTGGTCAACAGAGTTAAATCGGAGGCTGCCATAGTGAAGAGTTCTGTTCCACAAGGCACAGTACTCGCCCCCATCTTATTCCTTATCCTCATATCAGACATAAACAGAGATATACACCACAGCACCGTATCATCCTTTGCGGATGATACTAGGATCTGCATGAGGCTGTCATCTGCTGAGGACGCGGTTAACCTCCAAGAAGATATAAACAAAGTTTTCCAGTGGGCAACGGTAAACAATATGATGTTCAATGAGGACAAATTCCAACTACTCCGTTATGGAAAACTGGAGGAGATAATAACTAGAACAGAGTATACTACTGACTCCGGCCATACAATAGAGCGGAAAAATAATGTAAGGGACCTGGGAGTAGTAATGTCTGAGGATCTCACTTTCAAGGATCACAACAGTGCCACGATCGCACGTGCAAAGAAAATGATAGGATGGATAATGAGAACTTTCAAAACGAGAGATGCCAAACCCATGATGATCCTTTTCAAATCACTTGTTCTCTCTAGGCTAGAATACTGCTGTACATTAACATCTCCATTCAAAGCAGGTGAAATCGCAGATCTAGAGAGTGTACAGAGATCCATTACTGCACGTATAAGTTCTGTCAAGCACCTTAACTACTGGGAACGCTTGGAAGCACTTGACTTGTACTCGTTGAAACGCAGGAGGGAGAGATATATCATAATCTACACTTGGAAAATCTTGGAAGGAATGGTCCCAAATCTGCACACAGAAATCACTCCCTACGAAAGTAAGACTGGGCAGGCGATGCAAAATGCCCCCAATAAAAAGTAGGGGCGCCATTGGTACACTAAGGGAAAACACCATAAGTGTCCGGGGCCCAAAACTGTTTAACAGCCTCCCATCAAGCATTAGGGGAATTGCCAATAAACCCCTGGCTGCCTTCGAGAGAGAGCTGGACAGATACCTAAAGTCAGTGCCGGATCAGCCGGGCTGTGGCTCGTACGTTGGACTGCGTGCGGCCAGCAGTAACAGCCTAGTTGATCAGACCCTGATCCATCGGGAGGCCTGGTCATGGACCGGGCCGCGGGGGCGTTGATCCCCGGAATAACCTCCAGGTAACCTCCAAGTAACCTCCAGGTAACCTCTCTCAGATATTATTGGGTGAACCATCTGCGCTTAGCATATGCAAAGTAACTCAGCTTAGGTGAACCCACCCGGGGTAGGTGAACCAACTCAGTTTTACAGACGATCCGGGTGGCAGGTAAAATACCTATCATTGAGAAACAGCGAGAAATATTACGTATGGCTGTAAAGAGAACTGGCTGGGCTATGAAACTTTACAAAGATAAAGATTCGAGCACTCTTCCCAGCATTTGTTCTCTCTCGTCTAGACTATTTTTTTTACCTGTGCTCAAAGTTCCTAGCAACAAAGATATCTGTATTCGAACATCTACGAAATTCATTGACTGAATTCGTAAAACCAGTAAAATATACAAACTACTATGAACGTCACAAAGCCATCGCAATGTACTCTTTAAGAAGGAGACGAAATATTGCATGATCTATACTTGGAAAATATTTGAAGGTCAGGACCAATACAATAGTAGGATTAAGAGATACAGGAAGAAGAGTAATGTTAACCCAATTAAAGCATGGGCGCTACTAGCACAACTAGAGAACACTTAATAATCTAAGTCCACATTTTTCAATCTTCCAACAGCAGAAGTATAATGTTGATATAAGTTGCAGGCATAAGGCACGCGTGAACTGATCAAGACATTTGTTCAGGAAACGTTTCGCTACGAGCGGCTGCTTCACTCCTCATGGCGAAACGTTTCCTCAATAAATGTCGTAGTCAATGTACACGTGTCATTCCCTTACATCTTGTCGGTATCACAATATCAGTCCCAAGAGGAAACTGTATAAGTTACTGGAAGATATTCCGAATTAGCCGGTAGCAACAGTTTAGTTGATCAGATCACCAGGGAATCCTCTCCACATCAAAATAGAGCCAAGATATAGGAAACCCATAACTGGTCACAATTAACTTGCAGGTCTGTCTGTGGGAGAGTGACGGTGGAGACGCAGACTTTGGGTTGAGCACCTGGGTGATGATTTACCACCTGACAGGTAAATTACCCACCTGTGAGTGGAGCGGCCCTGACGGCGGTGGTGGAGTGCATGTACACACACACACACACACACACACACACAACACACACACACACACACACACACACACACACACACACACACACACACACACACACACACACATGGGGCCAAAACAAAGACAGGGAGCACACTAGGACAGAATGAGAGGTTGGAAGACATTGAAGGAACTAGGACATGTGCAAGGACCTTACCAGATACCTGTGGGGGCCAGGAGCAGGTGAGCAGGAAGGATAAACCAAAAAGCATAGGGGCCATAACTAGGGAAAGGACTGAAGGAAGGAACACTCCACGGGAAGGAACTAAAACACATCAGAGGATGCAATGGGAGTCACAGTGGGAGGTGGAAAGGGAGAGATCCGTGTTTGTCTATGGGCTAGACGAAGCTAAAGGGGAAACTTATGATAAAAGAAAGCAGGAGGAGAAAAAAGCGATTGAAGATATCATGAAGGTGATAGGCGAGGGGGACATGACCCAGGTGGCAAATTTTCGGAGAATTGGGTGGTTCACAAAGAAAAGGAATCGGCCTCTCAAAGTAATTTTCAAGGCAGAATCAACCCGAACCATGATCCTGCAGGAGAAAGCACGCTGAGAGGCAAGCAGGAGTCCGGAGTGTGTACCTCGATCGAGACAGAACACAGGACGTAAGGAAGACAATGAAAGAGAGAGATCAAAAACGAAAGGAGAAATGGGAGGAAATGAAAAAGGAGAGCAGAATAACCCAGGATCAAATGGAAGGACAAGCGCACCCCCCAGAAACACCTGCAGAAGGACTCCAGCACACACCCCCAAGCCATACACAATCCAAACACCATCACCACACCGATCCCTCTGTTTCCACCCTCCGCACCACATTCACAGTGATTAGAACGGGAAGTGAAGGTTATGGTACACAAATGCAGATGGAATAACGAATAAAGATGGAGGAATGGCAAGAAAGAATCAAAGAAGAATCCCGAGACATCATAGCATTACAGAAACCAACTACAGGAGAAATAACAGATGCAAATCTTCCCACCAGGATACCAGATCTGAGGAAAGATAGAGGGGCAGGGGGGGGGGGTTGCTCTGCTCGTAAAAAAACAGTGAAATTCGAGAAAAGGGAAAGGGGAAAAGATAGCGGGAGAAAGATGACTACATAGTGGGACACTTCAGTCTGGGACACAAAGTGGTCATTGCAGTGATGTATAATCCACCACAGAACTGCAGGAGGCCAAGAGAAGAGTATGAAGAGAGCAACAGAGCGATGGTGGACACACTTGCTGAGGTGGCAAGAAGAGCTCACTGCCAGCAGAGCAAAGTTGCGGGATATGGGGATTTAACCACAAGGGAGATTGATGGGAAAACCTGGAGCCACATGGGGGTCCCGAAACATGGAGAGCCAAGGATGTGGAGGTGGTCTGGAAAACTCATGCACCAACATGTAAGGGACACTACAAGAGTGAGAGGGGAGGATGAACCACAAGGATGGACCTTTGTTTCACCTTGGCAAGCTCAGATATCGAGGACATAAGTATGAAGCCCCTAGGAGCTAGCGACCACGTGGTTCGTGTTTTGAATACACAGTAGAGCTGCAAGTGGAGGAAAACAGGAGTGAATGGGAGAAGCCGAACTAAAAGAGGGGACTACATAGGTTGAGGAACTTCCTGCGGGAGTCCAGTGGGACAGAGAACTGGCAGGAAACCAGTAAATGAAATGATGGAATATGTAACAACAAAATGCAAGGAGGCGTGGAAGGTTTATTCCCAAGGGTAACAGTAACAACAAGACCAGAGAGCCCCTGGTTTACCCGACGGTGTAGGGGGGCAAAAACCAAAGTGCAATAGGGAATGGAAAAAGTACAGAAGGCAAAGACACAGAGAATAGGGAGACAGTCGCAGAGCCAGAATGATACGCACAGATAAGAGGGAGGCCCAGGACAGTATGAAAATGACATAGCACGAGAAGCAAACTGACCCGAAACTGTTGTATAGCCACATCAGGAGGAAACAACAGTCAAGACCAGGTGTCAGATAAGGACAGAAGGGGAGAAAAACAGAAATGATCAGGAGTATGTGAAAAACTGAACAGGAGATTTAAGAAGTTTTACAGTAGAGATAGAAGGGCTGGAGAAAGCACAGAAGGAACATCAAGAGGGAAATACCAACAAGTGTTGGATGACATACGAACAACTGAGGAGGAGGTGAAGAAGCTCTTAAAGTGACCTAGACACTTCAAAGGCGATGGGACCGGGCAACATCTCCCCATGGGTACTTAGAGAAGGAGCAGAGATGCGTGCGTCCTCTAACCACAATCTTCAACACATCCTTGAAACAGGGAGACTACCTGAGAAATGGAAGACAGCTAATGTAGTCCCCATATTTAAAAAGGAAACAGAAACGAGCACTAAACTACAGACCAGTGTCATCTGACATGTATTGTGTGCAAAGTCATGGAGAATATTATCAGGAGAGAGTGGTCGAACACCTGGAAAGGACAAGATTAAATGAAACCAGCATGGTTTCATGGAAGGCAAATCTGTTCACAAACCTCCTGGAGTTTATGACAAGGTAACAGAAGTAAGACAACGAGAGAGAGGGGTGGGTAGATTGCGTTTTCCTTAGACTGCAGGAAGGCCTTTGACACAGTTCCCACAAGGATTAGTGCAGAAGCTGGAGGATCAGGCGCACGATAAAGGGAGGGCACTGCAATGGATAAGAGAATACCTGACAGGGAAGGCAGCAAAGAGTCATGGTACGTGAAGAGGTATCACAGTGGGCGCCTGTTACGAGCGGGGTCCCCAGGGGTCAGTTCTAGGACCAGTGCTATTTTTGATATATGTGAACGACATGATAGAAGGAATAGACTCTGAAGTGTCCCTGTTCGCAGATGACGTGAAGTTGATGAGAAGAATTAAATCGGACGAGGATGAGGCAGACTGCAAAGAGACCTGGAGAGGCTGGAATGGTCCAGTAACTGGCTTCTCGAATTCAATCCACCAAATGCAAAGTCATGAAGATTGGGGAGGGGCAAAGAAGACCGCAGACAGAGTATAGCTAGGTGGCAAAGACTACAGACCTCACTCAGGGAGAAAGACCTTGGGGTGACCATAACACCGAGCACATCACTGGAGGCACACATCAACCAAATAACCGCTGCAGCATAGGGCGCCTGGCAAACCTAGAAAGCGTTCCGAACCTTAATAAGGAATCGTTCAAGACACTGTACACAGTGTATGTTAGGCCCATACTGGAGTATGCAGCACCAGTCTGGAACCCACACCTGGCAAACACGTCAAGAATAAAGAAACTACAAAGGTTTGCAACAAGGCTAGTTCCAGAGCTCGGGGAATGTCGTAGGAGGAAAGGTTGAAGGGAAATCGGACCCGACGACACTGGAGGATAGAAGGGTCAGGGGAGACATGATAACGACATACAAAATACTGCGCGGAATAGACAAGGTGGACAGAGATAGGATGTTCCAGAGAGGGGACACAGAAACAAGGGGTCACATTGGAAGCTGAAGACTCAGACGAGTCACAGGGACGTTAGGAAGTATTTCTTCAGTCATAGAGTCGTCAGGAAGTGGAATAGCCTAGCAAGTGAAGTAGTGGAGGCAGGAACCATACATAGTTTAAGAAGAGGTATGACAAAGCTCAGGAAGCAGAGAGGAGAGGACCTAGTAGCGATCAGTGAAGAGGCGGGGCCAGGAGCTGAGTCTCGACCCCTGCAACCACAATTAGGTTAGTACGTTAGGTGAGTAACACACAACACACACACACACACACACACACCACACACACACAACCACACACACACACACACACACACACACACACAGGGAAGAAAACAGCACTCGCATTTGTAAAAGAAACTATTATGCAACCCTTGAGGATTAGAATGAACAACAAAAGTCGACTGTTGTTAGAAGGCGAAGTCAAAAACTCAAACTGGTTGATTAATACGGTTCTAAGCTTCTCAGCTACAAAAGGGTCTTTAATTAAGGCTGTGTGTAGCAGGTACACAATCGGTCAGATATGCTTTAATCCTTAAAATTGGCATTAAAGTAAGCTTTCTGCGTATATACACTGAGAGACATAAACCTCTCAGTGTATATGTCCTGTGAGCACAGGCTAGAACCCTCACAAACATAAGTCTGTGAGTACACAGACAAAGCATAATGAAATAAATAATTTATGGGAAAAAATAAGAGCAAGAGACCATGGAAGAAATACAGAACACAAAGGACAAAAACAACAACAACAAAATATATTTAAACTATATATATATATATATATATATATATATATATATATATATATATATATATATATATATATATATATATATATATATATATATATATATATATATATATATGTCGTGCCGAATAGGCAGAATTTGCGATCTTGGCTTAAATAGCAACGCTCATCTTGCCATATAGGACAAGCAAAAATTTGTGTATGCAATAATTTCGCCAAAATCATTCTGAACCTAACGAAAAAAATATATATCACTGTGTTTGTTTAGTATTGAATTACTGTAAACAAATCTAAAATATATTTGGTTGGGTTAGGCTAAAATAAATTGTTCTTGTTATGATAAGGTTAGGTAAGTTTTCTAAGATTCTTACAGAGCAAAATTAAAAATTTTTTGCATTAAAATTAATTAAAAAAAATATATCTTTAAACATATAAGAATTTTTTTAAAAAGAACTTATTTTTAAATGAGTTCTTGCTAACTGACCAGTTTTACGTATTCGGCACGACATATATATATATATATATATATATATATATATATATATATATATATATATATATATATATATATATATAATATATATATATATACATATATAAATATATATATATATATATATATATATATATATATATATATATATATATATATATATATATATATATATATATATGCAAGGAATTCGCGAGAGCATGCGAAATATACACAAACACTGATCTCTGGCTGAAGGAGACTCGAACCTACGAACCTTAGGACAAGGTACGCAGTGCTTTACCAATCTACATAGATTGGTAAAGCACTGCGTACCTTGTCCTAAGGTTCGTAGGTTCGAGTCTCCTTCAGCCAGAGATCAGTGTTTATAGATATATATATATATATATATATATATATATATATATATATAATATATATATATATATATATATATATATATATATATATATATATATATATATATATATATATATATATATATGCAATAAGATCACAGTAAACAGGTTATTTCAGAATATGCAAAACAACCACTCTGAAAGAATAGAGAAATTCCAAGCGCTTTTGTGACTACGCTTGGAATTTCTCTGTTCTTTCAGAGTGGTTGTTTTGCATATATATATATATATATATATATATA
>NC_069411.1:42112135-42124635 GCF_026875155.1 Cherax quadricarinatus | reverse complement strand
TTTTGAGTGTGTGTGTGAAATCTCCAAGTTTAATTGTGTGGTTTAAATCTCAGCTTTTGGTTCTGTCTTGTAACATTAATATATTGTTGGACTCTTGGAGTCATTCAAACTCACTGTTGTGTGTGTGTGTGTGTGTGTGTGTGTGTGTGTGTGTGTGTGTGTGTGTACTCTCCTAATTGTACTCACCTAACTGTGGTTACAGGGGTCGATTCATTGCTCCTGACCCCGCCTCTTTACTGGTTGCTACAAGGTTACTCTTCCTTCTCCATGAGCTTTACCATACCTCTTCTTAAAGCTATGTGTGGATCCTGCCTCCACTACATCACTTCCCAGATCATTCCACTTCCTGACAACTCTGTGACTGAAGAGATACTTCCTAACATCCCTGCGATTCATCTGAGTCTTCAACTTCCTACTCTGACCCCTTGTTGCTGTGTCCCATCTCTGGAACATTCTGTCTTTGTCCACCTTGTCGATTCCTCTCAGTATTTTATGTGTCGATATTATATCCCTCCTATCTCTCCTGTAATCCGGTGTCGTCAGGTCGATTTCCTTTAACCTATCCTCGCAGGACATGTCACTTAGCTCCGAGACTAGTCTTGTTTCAAACCTTTTCACTTTCTCTAGTTTCCTTACATGCTTGGCTAGGTGTGGGTTACAACCTTGTGCCGCATACTCCAATATAGGCCTAACGTACACGGTTTACAGTGTCCTGAATTACCCGTTATTAAGATGTCGGAATGCTGTTCTTAGGTTTGCTAGGCGTCCGTATGCTGCAGCAGTTACTTGGCTGATATGCGCCTCAGATGTGCCAGGTGTTATGCTCACCCCAAGATCCTTTTCCTTGAGTGAGGTTTGTAGTCTCTGGCCCCCTAGACTGTACTCCGTCTACGGTCTTCTTTGCCCTTCCCAAATCTTCATGACTTTGCACTTGGTGGGGTTGAACTCCAGGAGCCAGTTTCTAGACCGATCCTGCAGCCTGTCCAGATCCCTTTGTGGTTCTGTCTGGTCCTCGTCCGTTTGAATTCTTCTTATCAACTTCACACTATCTGCAAACAGGGACGTCTCTGAATCTATTCCTTCCGTCAAGTCGTTCACAAATACCAGGAACAGTACCGGTCCTAGGATTGACTCTTGTGGAACCCCGCTTGTCACAGGCGCCCACTCTGACACCTCGCCACGTACCATGACTCGCTGTTGTCTTTCTGACGAGTATTCCCTGATCCATTGCAGTGCCTTCCCTGTTATCCCTGCCTGGTCCTCCAGCATTTTCATTAATCTCTTGTGTTGGACTGTGTCAAACACCTTCTTACAGTCCAAGAAAATGCAGTCTACCCACCCCACTCTCTCTTGTCTTACTGCTGTCACCCTGTCACAGAACTCCATTTGGTTTGAGAAGCAGGATTTCCCGTTCCTGCAACCGTGCTGGGTGTCGTTGATAAGCTGATTCCTTCCTAGGTGCTCCACCACTCTCCTCTTGATAATCTTTTCCATGACTTTGCATTCTATACATGTAAGTGACACTGGTCTGCAGTTTAATGCTTTTTGTCTTTCTCTTTTTTTAAAAATTGGGACTACATTTTCTGTCTTTAATAACTCAGGTACTCGCCCGGTTTCGACAGACGAATTGAAGATTGCTGTTAGTGGTACACATAGCGCTTCTGCTCCCTCTCTCAGAACGTATGGTGAGATATTATCTGGCCCCATCGCCTTAAGGTATCTAGCTCGCTTAGCAGCCTCTTCACTTCTTCCTCGTTTGTATTTATTGAGCCAAACACTTGGCTGTGCATCCCACCTCTCCATCTTTCTGGAGTCCCTTCTGTCTCCTTTGTTAACACTTCTTTGAATCTCATGTTGAGCTCATCACATACTTCGCTGTCGTTTCTTGTGATCTCCCCTCCTTCCTTCCTCAGCCTGATTACCTGGTCATTGACTGTTGTTCTCCTGATGTGGCTGTACAACAGATTCGAGTCAGATTTGGCTTTCGTTGCTGTCATTTTCATATTGTCGTTGGGCCTCCCTTCTTACCTGTGCAAATTCATTGCTGGCTCTACGACTGCTCTCCTTATTCTCCTGGGTCCTTTGCCTTCTATACTTCTTCCATTCTCTAGCACACTTGGTTTTGGCCTCTCTACACCTTTGGGTGAATCATGGGCTCATCCTGGCTTTCTCGTTATTTTTGTTACCCCTGGGTGTTTATGTGTGTGTGTGTGTGTGTGTGTGTGTGTGTGTGTGTATACTTATTCATTTTGTGCGCGCATGTTCATATATATATATATATATATATATATAATATATATATATATATATATATTATATATATATATATATATATATATATATATTAAAGTACGATTTATGAAAAAATACCGTATGCCTTTTTTCGTCATTTAGATAATTTATCGGCAAATTCCTTCGCTTCAGATAATGTTGTGGTGAGGCTGGATATAAGTGTATAATGAGGTGACGTCTCTTGATAAACTTAACCCTGAGGCTCTTAACGTGTCTCCAAAGCACTAATGATGTGCTGCTGTTCTGTATGTGACTACGTCAGTTCTTATTTGTCAGCAGAGTTGTTGGCAGCTTCCTTCAGAATTGCACATTGATTTTTTTTTGCATAGCTAGAGTTATCTTTTTTTCTGTAAATGCCGTATACGAACGTATTGATATATCTATTCATATATCTATGTCTGTCTCTGTCTGTTTGTCTGTCTGTCTCTCTCTCTCTCTCTCTCTCTCTCTCTCTCTATATATATATATATATATAATATATAATATATATATATATATATATATATATATATATATATATAATATATATATATATTATATATATAATATATATGTATATATATATATATATATAATATATATATATATATAAAATATATATATATATATATATATATATATATATATTATATATATATATATAATATATATATATAATATAATATAAATATAAATATATATATATATATATATATATATATATATATATATATATATATATATATATATATATATATATACGCTTTATGGATATGAGAAAAAGATAAGAATGGGTATCTCCCCGAAAAGTAAATTAATGTCCACATGGAGTGTATTGGTCATCTCTTCGACACTAGCACCTTGTCCCTGAAAATTAACTCTTCTCCCAGATACATTAAATTCCCTGGACAGCTAAAAATCATTTTCCAAAAGACGATACAGCTATAACCATCACAGATGACTCGATTCTACAAACAGCTGAAGATCTGGGTCAGGCAATCCCACCTTAACCACCGTAGGGTCATAAAGCGGTCGAGCGTATTCAAATAATGCTAGAAAATCGCCCCTATCGACGTTCATCCACAGGCGCTTCAATTAGGGGGTCGTGGCTAGCCTGTGTTCGATGCTCAGCTATCTCGGCGATTCGAATTCCAGGGGAGGTTTCATCTTGTTTCCCGAATTGTTTCTCCCTGTGTCGCCGTGGCCCGATAAGAGCCCTTGCTCACGCCCGCACTTAATGAAGACATCCTCATCTGATTAGACGCCAGCCAGGGCGCAAGATTCCACTAGGACTCTTGTCAATACCTAATTGTTGTCATAAAGATTTTTGAAATCTCGTGTCACTCGCGGGATTGCGATGATGTGAATAAGAAACAACTAGCAGCTCAGGGCATGAACATCTAATACTTGTCAGATTGTATTAAAATCACCAGTAAGATGTTAAAATGATATTTACTAATATAGAGATGTTTACGGAAATATATATTATTTATTACGTAAAATATGCAATGTGGGTTATTTTAGATATATTTTCAGTGTTTAAGTTTATTTTAGGTATACACCAAGTACGTAGTGACTTATATATATATATAGTGCATTTACACAACCCTAGAGGTAAATAGCTGAAAAAAAATAATTAATGTTGTGCATTTATACAATACTAGAGGTACACAGAAGTACATTTATGTGTGCATAATATTCAGTATTTGCGATCTTGCCTTATACAGCAGCGATCATTTTGCCAAACAAACCAAGAGTAAATTTACTATAGTAACAACTCTGGTCAAACAGTCTGACCGTCACGAAATTATTGAATGCTTCTAATGTTGATAAGTTTGCCAGACGTATAGGCAAGTTAATTTAAATCTCCTACGCTCCATTCACCAATCAATCGACACCTTTTTTTTTAATTAAATTAAATTAGATAATGTAGCAGTGTGCTAAAACCGTATTCTATTTATACGTTACACAGTAGGAACGGTAGCTACAGTAGCTATGGTAATCGCAGACTGTTGATGGTAACATCCTGTGGTGGTAGTCGACTGCATGCCACCTGTTCACCACTAGTCTAAAGTAATCTTTCAATATTCTGTATATTCACTGACATTAATATATTATATTTTATATATATATATATATATTTATATATATATATATATATATATATATATATATAAAATATATATATATTATATACATATATATATATACATATATATATATACATATATATATATATATATATATATATATTTTATATATATATATATATATATATATATATATATATATTTATATAAATATATATATTTTATATATATGTCGTGCTGAATAGGTAAAATTGGTCAGTTAGCAAGAACTCGTTTAAAATTAAGTCCTTTTTTTAAATTTCTCTTGTACGTTCAATGATATATATTTCTTTCATTTATGTTAATGTAAAAATGGATAATATTGTACCAAAAGAACCTTACAAAACTTACCTAACCTTATCCAAGCCTAATCCTCCTTCATATATTTTAGATATGTTTACTATAATTTAATAATATACAAAAACAATGAAATATATCTTTTTCGTTAGGTTCAGAATGATTTTTGCGAAATAACTGCATACACAAATTTTCACTAGCCTTATTCGGCAAAAAGAGCTTTACTATTTAAACCAAAATCGCAAGTTTTACTTATTCAGCACGACATATACACCTATACGTACTATAATATAAGGCTTTGTTTTGCAGTGAGCTTAGGCAGATTAACACCTCCTTTTCCTGTGAATTCATTATGCACTAAAAATCTAGAATAGTCTCGTACAGATTCCTTGTGTAATTCAAACTGTCGTTGCATAAGTGCGACTCCTCCGGGTTTTGCGCTTCTCAACGAATGTAATACTAATGATAATGATAATAATAATGCTGTGTTCGTCCGCTATTATCATAAACTAACGTTAATAGTCTTGTTCCTTTTTATTATCAGTTATAATTAATTATGTCTGTATAAATTTTGGTTCCTTGATTCATATACACAATTGTTAATTACTTACAGCTTAATAAATCTGAGCGAGGATGACGAGATATCCCCCTTTAGTAGATATCTTCTTTAACCTTTATGTATGAGCTTCTTCTGTCCCAGGTTATCTTGTTTGTGCGTGTGTACACGCTTGTGTGTGTGTGTGTGTGTGTGTGTGTGTGTGTGTGTGTGTGTGTGTGTGTGTGTACTCACCTATTTGTACTCACCTATTAGTGGTTGCAGGGGTCGAGTCTTAGCTCCTGGCCCCGCCTCTTCACCGGTTGCTACTGGGCCCTCTCTCTCCCCGCTCCATGAGCTTTATCAAACCTCGTCTTAAAACTGTGTATGGTTCCTGCCTTCACTACGTCATTTTCTAGGCTATTCCACTGCCTTACAACTCTCTGACAGAAGAAATACTTCTTAATATCTCTCTGACTCATTTGTGTCTTCAACTTCCAATTGTGGCCTCTTGTTTCTGTGTCCCCTCCCTAGAACATCCTGTCTTTGTCCACCTTGTCTATTCCACGCAGTATTTTATATGTCGTTATCATGTCTCCCCTGACCCTCCTGTCCTCCAGTGTCGTCAGGCCGATTTCCCTTAATCTTTCTTCATAGGACATTCCCCTTAGCTCTGGAACTAACCTTGTCGCAAACCTTTGTACTTTCTCTAGTTTCTTGACGTGCTTTATCAAGTGCGGGTTCCAAACAGGTGCTGCATACTCCAGTATGGGCCTGACATACACGGTGTAAAGTGTCTTGAACGATTCCTTACTAAGGTATCGGAATGCTGTTCTCAGGTTTGCAGGCGCCCATATGCTGCAGCAGTTATCTGATTGATGTGTGCTTCCGGAGACATGCTCGGTGTTATACTCACACCCAAGATCTTTCTCCTTGAGTGAGGTTTGCAGTCTTTGGCCACCTAGCCTATACTCTGTCTGTGGTCTTCTGTGCCCTTCCCCTATCTTCATGACTTTGCATTTGGCAGGATTAAATTCGAGAAGCCATTTGTTGGACCAGGTGTCCAGTCTGTCCAGGTCCTTTGAAGTCCTGCCTGGTCCTCATCAGATTTAATTCTCCTCATTAACTTCACATCATCTGCAAACAGGGACACTTCTGAGTATAACCCTTCCATCATGTCGTTCACATATACCAAAAATAGCACTGGTCCTAGGACCGACCCCTGTGGGACCCCGCTCGTCACAGGTGCCCACTGTGATACATCATTACGTACCATGACTCGATGTTGCCTCCCTGTCAGGTATTCTCTGATCCATTGCAGTGCCCTTCCTGTTATATGCGCCTGATGCTCTAGCTTCTGCACTAATCTCTTGTGAGGAACTGTGTCAAAGGCCTTCTTGCAGTCCAAGAAGATGCAATCAGCCCACCCCTCTCTCTCGTGTCTTACTTCTGTTATTTTATCATAAAACTCCAGAAGGTTTGTGACACAGGATTTGCCTTCCATGAATCCGTGCTGGTTGGCATTTATACTCTTGTTCCGTTCCAGGTGCTCCACCACTCTCCTCCTGATAATCTTCTCCATAACTTTGCATACTATACACGTCAATGACACAGGTCTATAGTTTAGTGCCTCTTTTCTGTCTCCTTTTTTAAAAATGGGAACTATGTTTGCCGTCTTCCATACCTCAGGTAGTTGCCCAGTTTCCAGGGACGTGTTGAAGATTGTGGTAAGTGGCACGCACAACATATCTGCTCCCTCTCTAAGGACCCACGGGAGATGTTGTCCGGTCCCATTTGCCTTTGAGGTATCGATGTCCCTTAGCAGTTTCTTCACCTCCTCCTCATCTGTATGTATGTCGTCCAACACTTGTTGGTGTATTCCTTGCTGGTGTCCCCATCTGATCTGTCCCCCAGAGTCCTTCCTGTCTCTACTGTAAATACTTCCTTAAATCTCGTGTTGAGCTCCTCACATACCTCTTGATCGTTTCTTGTGAGTTCTCCACCTTCTTTCCTCAGCCTTATCACCTGGTCCCTGACTGTTGTCTTCCTCCTAATGTGGCCTATACAGCAGTTTCGGGTCAGATTTGACTTTCGATGCTATGTCGTTTTCATACTGTCGCTGGGCCTCCCTCCTTATCTGTGCATACTCGTTTCTGGCTCTTCTACTAATCTCCTTGTTTTCCTGGGTCCTATGCCTCCTGTACCTTTTCCATTCTCTGTTGCACTTAGTTTTTGCCTCCCTACACCTTCGGGTAAACCAAAGACTCGTTTTGGTCTTCCTATTATTTCTGTTTCCCTTGGGAACAAACCTTTCCTCTGCCTCCTTGCACTTTGTTGCCACATATTCCATCATCTCGTTTACTGATTTTCCTACCATTTCTCTGTCCCACTGAACCTCCTGCAGGAAGTTTCTCATACCTGTGTAGTCCCCCCTTTTATAGTTTGGCCTGTCCCCTTCAGTTCCTGTTACCTTCTCCACTTGTAACTCTACTATATAATCAAAACTCAGAACCACGTGATCGCTAGCTCCAAGGGGCCTCTGGTAAGTGATGTCCTCAGTGTCTGAACTGCTCAGGGTGAACACAAGATCCAGTCTTGCTGACTCATCCTCCCCTCTCTCTCTCTGGTTGTGTCCCTGACATGTTGATGCATGAGGTTTTTAAGTACCACATCCATCATCTTGGCTCTCCATGTTTCGGGATCCCCATGTGGCTCCAGGTTTTCCCAGTCGATCTCCCTGTGGTTGAAATCGCCCATTACCAGTAACTTTGCTCTGCTCGAGTGAGCTCTTCTTGCCACCTCAGCCAGTGTATCCACCATCACCCTGTTGTTTTCTTCGTACTCCTCTCTTGGCCTCCTGCAGTTCTGTGGTGGGTTATACATCACTCCAATGACTACTTTATGTTCTCCTGACTGAATTGTACCTACAATGTAGTCTCTTTCTCCAATCATGTCCATGCCTTCCATTTCCTCAAATCCCCATCGGTGGTTTATGAGCAGTGCAACCCCTCCTCCCCCTCTACTCCTTCTATCTTTCCTCAGGATCTGATATCCCGTTGGGAAGATTGTGTCTGTTATTGTCTCATCGAGTTTTGTTTCTGTGACTGCTATGATGTCTGGGGATTTTTCACTGATTCTTTCGTTCCACTCCTCATGTTTATTCGTTATTCCATCCGCGTTTGTGTACCAAACTTTCAGTTTCTTTTCTATCATTGTGGTCACGCAAGAATATTGGGGTTGGGGGAGCGAGAGCCTTGGTGGGGGCCTATATGGGGCTGTGGTGTAGGTGGGGTTTGTGATGATGGGGGTGGGTT
This sequence comes from Cherax quadricarinatus, assembly GCF_026875155.1. NCBI lineage: Eukaryota > Metazoa > Arthropoda > Malacostraca > Decapoda > Parastacidae > Cherax > Cherax quadricarinatus. The sequence goes on along the minus strand of NC_069411.1, from coordinate 42,116,089 downwards.
CAGAATGCACATAAGGGACAGCTGTTGGGGTGAGGTTTGTGATATGGGGGTTGGTGGCAGAGGGAACAGTGAGTGGGTTGTAGTATAGGTTGTTCAGTTGCGTTGGGAATGTCGCGGTTGGAGTCTTTTGGTGGGAGATTCTGTGGGGTGTGTTTGCCCTTCCTCCTGTGTCTGGGTCCTGCTCATCTTCGTCATTGCCTCTCGTTCCTCCTTGCGTCTCTGTACCCTCTCTTTCAGTGTAGTCCTTTCTTCTTGTGTTCTGTCGCGGTCGAGGTATACTCTCTGGTACCCCTGTTTGTCCCTCAGTCTTGCTTTCTCTTGCAGAATCCTGGTTCGAACTGATTCTTCCTTGAAAGTTACTTTGACAGGCCGTATCCTTCCACTCGCAAACCACCCAATTCTCTGAAAATTTGTCACCTGGGTCATATCGCCCTCACCTATTGTTTTCATGATGCCTTCAATCCTTTTTTCTTCTCCTGTTTTATTTCTTCAAAGTTGTCCCCCTTGGCTTCTTGGAGCCCGTACACAAAAACTGACCTCGCCCTTTCCTCCTCCCACTGAGTCTCCATCTGCTTCCTCTGAGGCATTTTTATTTCCTTCCATTGACATGTTCTTGCCTTCAGTCCCTGTCATATCTGAAACTTCTATTCTCAGTGAACTGTCTTTCATGACCAGCTGTCCCTTGCTACTGCAGTTGGCTGTTAGAATCTCTGCATATAGCATACCTTCATTGTCTTCGGGCCTGTCATTTGATCTTAGTGTGCTCCTCGTCTTTTCCCTGGCCCCACGTGGGTCTGATAGGGCCTTCGCGTACGGCATGTCTCCGTTGTTGCTTACTGTCCCCTTGTCTGCGCCTGACATTGAATTTCCTGATGTCACATCTGAATTGTCATTTGTCTCTCTAATCTGTTTCAGGCTTTGCAGTTTCTCTTCTTAGCACTGTATCCTAGCTTCTGCTGCTAAGACCTGTACTGTGTGTGTGTGTGTGTGTACGTGTGGTTGTATACTCATGTGTGTGTATGTGTTTACAAACGCATGTGTGAGTGTGAATTTGTGTGTACTCACAGAACTACGCTAGACTGTTGTTTGGTGAGAGGGAGAGGGGAATTGAGTCTTAGCTCCTGGCCACGTCTACAGTAATGTTATTGTGTCTGTCCGCTTACCCTTTCCCTGCTACTAGTTTTCCTATTTTTTGCATAATTCGTGAATAGTGTTATTTTTCTAGTCAGGCCTAATTAAGTTTGGTTAATCTCTCTCTTTACACCTCACATTTATTAATTCTGGAACATATCATTGTTAAATCTCCCAACTTTTCTAAATTGCTCACATGTGTCTTGAAACGTATCCTCCAAAGGATAGCTACGTACTGTAGTTTAGGCCAAAAATACGTCGTTCACAGGATACCTACTAATTACAGTTTGAGTCAAACACACGTCATACATAGGATAGCTACGTACTGTAGCTTAGGTCATACACGTCGTCAGTGAAAATTTTTTTGGTATGTTTCCACCAATATATTTGATTTTTATCTTAATGACAGTGTGTGTTTCATAAGGTTTTTAAATTTTCATTTATGGGGTATTCTGGGGAATATTTTGCACTTTGTCAATACCTCCAGAAACTCCATTCTCACATGTTCTCCAGTCACAGTACTTAATAATTGAGAATATTTCTTCGCATATTTATTTGTTCTCGATGCACTCTTTATAATGCTGAGTGATGCGTTTGATTTGCTATGTCAGTAATGTATATGAGTTATAAAATATACCAACAAGTATGTTAAAAATATATATTATTCGGGTTATGAGACTTTACCAATTAATAGATATATTTCCTGGTGGACGAAACATCTCAATAAATGCCGTAAATCGCATATTGTATTATCAACGTACTTGAAGTGGGAAGCTGGCTCACATCTGCCGATGTGATCTTTAATTTTCTCTCGGTCTGAGCGAGTAAGCATGCTCGGCCATTGAAGTAGAATGTTTCGTGCTCAGTCTATAATGTATGTTGCATGCTCGGCCACTGAAGTAGCAGGAGTGAGGGCAAAGGTAGAAGGGAGGGGAGTGTTGAGAAGGGTGGGGCCTCATGATAATTTCGTGTGGTAAATCAGGCTCGTGATGCCTGGGATGCTGCGGTGGCTGATCACTGTAATTACATGTTCATCTTAAGTCTGGTAGTAGCCGGCTGTGGCCATCACCACCACCCGGATAATTGACCACACCCGGATAATTGACCCCCACCCTGATAATTGACCCCCACCCTCCCCTCTCCCCTTCTCCTTTTCTCTGGCTGTTGCAATTATGTACTTGCAGAAATTTGTTAATAATAGCAGCTAATGTTACAACCCAAACCTGAGGAGAATTGTAAGCATGGGGAAGGAGGGCAGAGGAGGGAAAATGAGGTTAGGAGAGAAGATGATGGGCGGGATGGAGAGGGGTTTAATGAGGGGACGAAAGTAAAAGGAAGGGAGAGGGGGAGAATGGTGTGGGAAAGGTGAACGGATGTATGGAGGAATGAGTGGAAACTGATGATGTTGGGTTTTAAGTAAAGTTTATAAAGGAAAATTTTTAAATCAGTAATATTACTTGACCATATATGTGTATTGTACACACACACACACACACACACAATCCAACCAACCATCACACACCGATCCCTCTGTTTCCACCCCCCGCACCACAGTTACAGTATTAGAACAGAAGTTGAAGGTTTGGTACACAAATGCAGATGGATTAACGAATAAACATGAGGAATGGCAAGAAAGAATCAATGAGAAGTCCCCAGACATCATAGCAGTTACAGAAACAAAACTCATGGAGACAATAACAGATGCAATCTTCCCACCAGGATACCAGATCATGAGGAAAGATAGAAGGGGCAGGGGGGGAGGTGGTGTTGCTCTGCTCGTAAAAAAGAGATGGAAATTCGAGAAAATGGAAGGAATAGATGAGACGGGAGAAAGAAGAAAGGAGGAACACTGCAGCAGGCCTGTTGGCCCATACTAGGCAAACTTACTCATGTCACTAGTAATCCCTTCATCAAGGTCATTAATGTAAATTATGAACAAGAGAGGGCCTAAAACTGATCCTTGTGGAACGCCACTAGTGACTAATCCCCATTCAGATTTCACTCCATTAATGGTAACTCAGCTTAAAAGAGAAGTAAAAAAGGCGATTAGAAAGGCTAAACGTGACTATGAAATTAGAGTTGCTAATGAATCAAAGACTTATCCAAAGGGGTTCTTTCAAGTGTATAGGACGAAGGTGAAGGAAAAAGTAGGACCTCTGAAATCTGGGAATGGACAGCTGACGGATAATGAACTGGTAGCAGGTACACTTCAGTCTGGGGAATACAAAGTGGTCATTGCAGTGATGTATAATCCACCACAGAACTGCAGGAGGCCAAGAGAGGAATATGAAGAGAGCAACAGAGCAATGGTGGACACACTTGCTGAGGTGGCAAGAAGAGCTCACTCCAGCAGAGCAAAGTTGCTGGTTATGGGGGATTTCAACCACAGGGAGATTGACTGGGAAAACCTGGAGCCACATGGGGGTCCCGAAACATGGAGAGCCAGGATGTTGGACGTGGTGCTGGGAAAACCTCATGCACCAACATGTTAAGGACACTACCAGAGTGAGAGGGGAGGATGAACCAGCAAGATTGGACCTTGTGTTCACCCTGGGCAGCTCAGACATTGAGGACATCAAGTATGAGAGTCCCCTAGAGCTAGCGACCACGTGGTTCTGTGCTTTGAATACATAGTAGAGCTGCAAGTGGAGAGAATAACAGGAGTAGAATGGGAAAAGCTCTGACTATAAAAGAGGGGACTACATGAGGGTTGAAGAACTTCCTGCGGGAGTCCAGTGGGACAGAGAACTGGCAGGAAAGCCGTAAATGAAATGATGGAATATGTAGCAAACAAAATGCAAGGAGGCAGTGGAAAGGTTCATT
>NC_069411.1:42087135-42107135 GCF_026875155.1 Cherax quadricarinatus | reverse complement strand
AAATATGTAAGTGTAAACAATGACATTCAAGGAATGCCACGATATTTTCGTGCAGCTGGGCTACGCCAGGTGTCAGTAAGTGCGGCCAGAGTGCGAGGACTCCTGGTTCCTGCGGTCTGGGGATGTCCTCTGGATGGCCACCTTGTGTTACGCCTTTATCCATGCCTTTCTTGCAGAGAATAGCGTAAGTGTGGAGACTCCATCGTCGTGTCAGTGGCTAGCTGTGTTCCCTGGTGCATACCTTTCTTGAGGAGACACCTCGACCGAGATGGACAATATTGGGCAGGATGAGGGAAGGTATTTTTTTATTTTTCATTGTGATTTAATTTCATACTGACTAAAGTTCTTTCATTACTGGATAAGGTTAAAGGAATAATATTTAAATTAGTATATATTATAAAGCTTCTTAAATTAATGATAATACAAATGCGTGTCGTCAGGGTTTGTCGCATGCATTTACTAATCTAAGAGGCGTTTCCATGAAAGACATTTATTGTCACATGATTTAGAACTTTGCTCTTAATCCCATGACTCTGCGTTTAATTTTTCTTCGTTTCATCACACTCCAGACTGATAAAGAATGCCATTATTAAATATTACCTGAAGAAAGAGGTAACATTCAACCAAGTTGTAAATCAGTATAATTCTAAAATTGTGGTCATGTACCTTGGTACTGGACACAGAAACCCTACAACCCACACCACTGCATGTCATCAGATCAATGTAGAGCACCTAGCTCTGCTGGGTGCTTGACTCTTGTAGGATTGTGTGGTCCAGTGGGTTAGAGCGTCATGTGATTTTCGCTCACCACGAGGCAGGGCCAAAACGACATGGGTTCAAATCCTCGGCTAGTAGCAGTGCTCTTATTGATATATATATATATATATATATATATATATATATATATATATATATATATATATATATATATATATATATATATATATATATATACAAAAAAATCATCGATTACCAGAGATATAATGGCATTTTAGAACAGGCGTGTGCCTGTGTCAAGTACACAAACCAAGACTGAGTGGTTATACACACAGTGACCTGTTTATCAACGTCTGAGGATTTATATTGCTCGAGATAGTTTCCTTTCGTAGCAGATAAGCAAACAAGCTCATTGGTTATATAATGGCCTGGTTGTATCTTCAAACGAATAAAATCCGAGTTAATTAGGGTCTACCATTAAATAAAATAAATATATGTGCTTGTGATGCTGGGGCCGAGGGTCGAGACTGTCTTTGAGTAGGACGTCAGTGATTCTTAATTTGGTCTTGCATGTGATGCTGCTCCTACTGTATGATGATAATGATAATGATGCTGATGAGTCTGCTGCTGCAACTGGTGAGGTGATGATGATAATGATGATAATAATAATAATAATAATAATAATAATAAGAAGAAGAAGAAGAAGAAGAATAAGAAGAATGACACTAACACTATGATGGACAACTCAGGTTTGACAGGGATGAGTGGCTCGCCTTGGATTAGGTTAAGTCACGTAAGAGAACATGGGACTGGCTCACAATAGAAAACGACTGACTCACTGAGGTTGGAGAACGACTAATTTTAACTGCCGGAGGATCAATGATTCAGGCAGGAGGTACGGAAAATTTAATCGTGCAAGTGGACACATTGCAACCTCCGCTAGCGTACACCATGGATACATAGTGACCTCTGCTAATTTACACCGTGGACACATAGCGACATCCGCTAGCTTACACCATGGACAAATAGCGATCTCCGCTAACTTAAACCGTGGACACAAAGCAACCTCCGCTAACTTATACCATGGACACAAAGCAACCTTCGCTTACTCAGCGCGTCGCAACACGAGCAAGAGCCGGTAAATCATAGCGCCAGGGCGGGTGTTGTTGCCGCCACACAAACTGCACAGTAAATACCTTCAGACAGCCGGATAATCACAGCGTCGCAGTAAATCTTTCCCACCAGTGTTCAGGAGTATACTTACACCCGGGGCCTTATTGGATGCTCGCTTCTTGCTTCTTTAATGTTGCCTGCTACCTGTGTGCGGAGACTCCCTGCCTACTTCTTAATGCTGCCTGCTACCTGTGCACTAAGGCTTACTGCCTGCTTCTTTACACTGCATGCTACCTGTGTGGTGATGCTTGCTTCCTGATTTTTTTAGATGCTGCCTGCTACCTTTGGTTAATGTTAAATCATGCTGCCTGCTACCTGTGTGTTGAGGCTCACCCCTTTCTTGTAGTTTCTTTAATTTCTAAGGCTAATGCTTCATCGCTTCTGCACACTGCTTTAAACTCAAGTCTCTACATCTTAATACGTTAATATATATATATATATATATATATATATATATATATATATATATATATATATATATATATATATATATATATATATATATATATACAAACACTGATCTCTGGCTGAAGGAGACTCGAGTCTCGAGTCTCCTTCAGCCAGAGATCAGTGTTTGTGTATATTTCGCATGCTCTCGCGAATTCCTTGCATATATATATATATATATATATATATATATATATATTATATATATATATATATATATATATATATATATATATATATATATATATATATATATATATACAGGGATTGATAGAGTGCTGTTGAAACTATGCAAAATATCAGAGGTAATAAATGTAGAGCTAAGGAAAGGAAGAATAGCTACAATTTCTTGGACCAAGAACCCTTCATCAGCGTTAATTTACCCTTCATGAAGGACATTATTATTATTATTATTATTATTATTATTATTATTATTATTATTATTATTATTTACTCCGCTATTTGATTTAAATATTTTGTCTGTATATTGGAGAATGTGTTTATGTAATTGACGCTACAGTATATCATACATCTGTATATTATAAAAGCAACGATGGCTGTACTTTGATGCTGACGAAGGGATCTTGACGGAAGGAATTGGAGCAACGCTCTCCTTCCAAGGATCAGACTTGATTGCCTTCCATTATCTGGATTCTGTACGATCCTTGCAGGTTTCTCGATTCATTAGAAACTCATAGTAATTATAATAATCATACTAATAAAAATAATAATAATACTAATAATAATAATAATAATAATAATAATAATAATTATAATAATAATAATATAGCAAAAGCAATAACAATAAATAATAATAATAATAATAATAATAATAATAATAATAATAATAATAATAATAATAATAATAATAATAATACTGTTCTTCATTCATATATACTGCAATTTTTTATGAAATTCATGTTGAATGTTATGAAATAAAGGCGATGGTTACAGATTTGTACTAACTACAACAATCATCTTCATTTAGTTATGAGCACCTGAGAAATGCAGTGCTGTTGTATTTTATTTTGAATGAGTGTATGCAATATGTGGTGTATGTTCATACTACAATGTATGTTGTGAAATAAATTATATTGATACTGACAGCAGTTATTTCTACCACTACTAATATTATAACTATATATTACTACTACTACTACTATTAGTAGTAGTAGTAGTAGTAGTAGTAGTAGTAGTAGTAGTAGTAGTACTATTACTACTAATAGTAGTAGTAGTAGTAGTACTACTACTACTACTACTACTACTAATAATAATAATAATAATAATAATATAATAATAATATTAATAATAATAATAATAATCCATATTCCTCCAAGTCAGTTAACATTTGACAGTGAAATTACTAATTCACTTACAAACTAAAGAAAACAGGCTATTGATGACGTTCAAGGACTGGTACGCAAACACAATGATAAACTGTTATGGAAGTAATTATTCCTGTTTGATATAAGAGTGATTAAAACAGGCCATTGTCCATCTTTGTTTAAAAGAGGTTTTTGTTGTATATATATATATATATATATATATATATATATATATATATATATATACATACGAACATACATGATTCTCTGCTATTGTCTTTCTCAATAAACAAACCAAATATGAGAAACATAGAAATGTTATTGCTTAGGCTCGCTGGCAACATTGTCAAAATAAACAAATGCTGGCCTGCCTGTCTCTCAGCCCGAGATAAATAAAAACCTTGGGTGTTGTCGCAGTAAATTTAAGGAGGATTCTGTGAAATTAACCCATGAACCACTTGGCGACGATAAAATTCTCCCCCCGGTGAGACTATCTAGCTGATTATTTACTATCGTGCCAGATGTCTCCCCCGGTATGTGTTGGAGATTCCACATTGTTCCCTATCAGCTACCCGGTCTCTCCCATTCTCTCTCTCTCTCTCTCTCTCTCTCTCTCTCTCTCTCTCTCTCTCTCTCTCTCTCTCTCTCTCTCTCTCTCTCTCTCTCTCTCTCTCTCTCTCTCATTCTCTTTCTTTACTCATCTTTTCGGCTTACGTTCGTTCTCTGGCTGTGCAGCTGGACCCGTACACACTTCCAGTTCGTGTGACACAGCTCTCCGATTCCCTGCATTCTGGTCCTCCCTCTGACATTCTCTCCAAAAAATAAAAAGTTAGACACATCTCAGTACCTCTGTGAATCTTAAAAACGCCGCACTAATCTGTTTATATTTCAATTATTTTTCGAGAGTTTATGGGATAAATTTACGACTGATGTTCGGCTGTATATGTGGAGGAGAAGCGAAGGTTTCGGGTAGTGGCTGTGACTTGGGCTAGACTTATCTAGGGCGTGATCGAGGGTTGGAGGGACGCGGGCGGGTATCTCACTCCCATCAGCAGCCTACCGCCAGCCCTGTCTCCCTCTGCCTGCCCTTGCCATGCCCTGCCATGTGCCGTCCTGCCATGACCCGCCCTGCCCTGTTCTGCCCTACCTTGCCCTATCCTGCCCTGTCCTGCTTTACCCCATTCTGCTCTGTTCTGCCTTCCATTTCCTACTCTGTCCTTCTTATCGCTGTTGTGCCCAGCCTCCACCTGCTCTGTTCTGCTCTGTCCTCCCCCGTCCTACCTTGCTTACTCTGTATTGCTCTGCCCTGCCCCGTCCTGCCTTACCTTGTCCTGTGTTGTTCTGCCCTGCCCTGCCCCGTCCTGCCATACCCTACCCTGTATTCCTCTGTCCTGCTCCGTCCAGCCTTACCCTTCCCTGTATTGCTCTGCCCTGTTCCGTCCTGCCTTACCCTTCCCTGTATTGCTGTGCCTTGCCTCGTCCTGCCTTACCCTTCCCTGTATTGCTGTGCCTTGCCCCGTCCTGCTTACCCTGCCCTGTATTGTTTTCCCCTACCCCGTCCTGCTCTACCCTTCCCTGTATTGCTATGCCCTGCCCCGTCCTGCCATACCCTGCCCTGTATTACTCTCCCCTGCTCCGTCCTGCTCTCTACTGCTCAGGTATACCCGTTTCTCATAATCCCAGCTCGCTCGACCTTAGTGATCCGGGAAGAGTTTCCCCGTATCCCATGAGTTCTGTCTCCTCTATTTCAATGCACGTAAAATCAATAGTACAAAATGCGGCATAAGTTTCTAATGCTGTTACATATCAGAGTTGAAGATTTGAGGGCTATCGGAAGAGGCATTAACAAGTTATCACATGTAAACTAAATATAATTTTTTTATTAATAACGGCAAATTGGTACCTACACAGCTCCAAAATAATTAGAGTCTTCCAGCTTAGTAAGTTTAAAACCAAACAGAGGAGGCTTTCTCTAGTTATTATACTGACGCCAATATCTCAAAATGCATCATTATTTAAGTCTGAAGCCGCTTAGAAGCATCATCCTCAAGCTGTCGACGTTGAAGGTTTGGAGCCGATCATATGAGGCATTCACAAATTACCCCATGTTAACCAGTATTGCAATTTTCCATTTTTCAATAAAATTGACTAATTAGCATCAACACAGCGCAAGATTTTCCAAAAAAATTATCTAATTAAGATTGACTGGCATTTAGGGCTCGAAGCCAACCAGAAACGGCATTCTTCTTTGACTGTCTGGAAACCAATTTATCTAGTGAAATTGACAAATTTAAACTTACACAGCCCAATGTGAATGAATACGCTGACTGACGTCCACTATCCCTGAAAGTTTGAGTCCGATCTGAAGAGATATTGTGTGTTAGTGTGACTAGTCAATGGTCCAAGACGGACCGTAATGTCGTCAAAGGTTTCGCTCTCCTATATGCGGCTTGTTTCTGTATTGCTAATTATTGCTCGGAATCCAACACTTTCAGTTTTATTAACTATGGTAACAAATTGGCAAATTTGTATCTTACCAGCTTAAACTTACGAGACACACCAGCACTGACGCTATGGTGCTGGACACACCAGCACTGACGCTATGGTGCTGGACACACCAGCACTGACGCTATGGTGCTGGACACACCAGCACTGACGCTATGGTGCTGGACACACCAGCACTGACGCTATGGTGCTGGACACACCAGCACTGACGCTATGGTGCTGAACACACCAGCACTGACGCTATGGTGCTGAACACACCAGCACTGACGCTATGGTGCTGGACACACCAGCACTGACGCTATGGTGCTGGACACACCAGCACTGACGCTATGGTGCTGGACACACACATGACGTATGGTCTGAACACCAGCACTGACGCTATGGTGCTGGACACACCAGCACTGACGCTATGGTGCTGAACACACCAGCACTGACGCTATGGTGCTGAACACACCAGCACTGACGCTATGGTGCTGAACACACCAGCACTGACGCTATGGTGCTGAACACACCAGCACTGACGCTATGGTGCTGAACACACTAGCACTGGCGCTATGGTGCTGAACACACCAGCACTGACGCTATGGTGCTGAACACACCAGCACTGACGCTATGGTGCTGGACGCACCAGCACTGACGCTATGGTGCTGAACACACCAGCACTGACGCTATGGTGCTGGAAACACCAGCACTGACGCTATGGTGCTAAACACACCAGCACTGACGCTATGGTGCTGGACACACCAGCACTGACGCTATGGTGCTGAACACACCAGCACTGACGCTATGGTGCTGGACACACCAGCACTGACGCTATGGTGCTGAACACACCAGCACTGACGCTATGGTGCTGAACACACCAGCACTGACGCTATGGTGCTGAACACACCAGCACTGACGCTATGGTGCTGGACACACCAGCACTGACGCTATGGTGCTGAACACACCAGCACTGACGCTATGGTGTTGGACACACCAGCACTGACGCTATGGTGCTGAACACACCAGCACTGACGCTATGGTGCTGAACACACCAGCACTGACGCTATGGTGCTGGACACACCAGCACTGACGCTATGGTGCTGAACACACCAGCACTGACGCTATGGTGCTGAACACACCAGCACTGACGCTATGGTGTTGGACACACCAGCACTGACGCTATGGTGCTGAACACACCAGCACTGACGCTAAGGTGCTGGACACACCAGCACTGACGCTATTGCGCTTAACACACCAGCACTGACGCTGTGGTGCTGAACACACCAGCACTGACGCTATGGTGCTGAACACACTAGCACTGACGCTATGGTGCTGAACACACCAGCACTGACGCTATGGTGCTGAACACACCAGCACTGACGCTATGGCGCTGAACACACCAGCACTGACGCTAAGGTGCTGGACACACCAGAACTGACGCTATGGTGCTGGACACACCAGCACTGACGCTATGGTGCTGAACACACCAGCACTGACGCTATGGTGCTGAACACACCAGCACTGATGCTATAGTGCTGAACACACCAGCACTGACGCTAAGGTGCTGGACACACCAGCACTGACGCTAAGGTGCTGGACACACCAGCACTGACGCTAAGGTGCTGGACACACCAGCACTGACGCTAAGGTGCTGAACACACCAGCACTGACGCTAAGGTGCTGAACACACCAGCACTGACGCTAAGGTGCTGAACACACCAGCACTGACGCTAAGGTGCTGAACACACCAGCACTGACGCTATGGTGCTGAACACACCAGCACTGACGCTGTGGTGCTGGACACACCAGCACTGACGCTATGGTGCTGAACACACCAGCACTGACGCTATTGTGCTGAACACACCAGCACTGACGCTATGGTGCTGAACACACCAGCACTGACGCTAAGGTGCTGGACACACCAGCACTGACGCTAAGGTGCTGGACACACCAGCACTGACGCTAAGGTGCTGAACACACCAGCACTGACACTAAGGTGCTGAACACACCAGCACTGACGCTAAGGTGCTGAACACACCAGCACTGACGCTAAGGTGCTGAACACACCAGCACTGACGCTATGGTGCTGAACACACCAGCACTGACGCTGTGGTGCTGGACACACCAGCACTGACGCTATGGTGCTGAACACACCAGCACTGACGCTATGGTGCTGAACACACCAGCACTGACGCTATGGTGCTGAACACACCAGCACTGACGCTAAGGTGCTGGACACACCAGCACTGACGCTAAGGTGCTAACACTCACCATGACAGAGGGACTGACCGCCTTAAACTTCTTCCGCAGGCTGTGGGACTGCTCACCTCACATGTATATTTCCATGACTTCTGTTGTCGCCTCCGTATTTCGACTGAAGAGGCCTGCTGAGCAGTTGAAACGTCTCACCAACAAAGAGGCCTGACTTAAGTACATGGCACCCAAAGGTTCCATCCTATCAATTCTGCTCGTCACTCATTAAAAATTGGCACCGTTCAATGGACGCAAACTCGCTATATATTACTGAAAAAATGCAATTTTATAAACATGAGCACTGACATAATGGCTCTTAAACACTTAAATAACAATCACAACCTTATTCTAAGCAGCACCATTGTTAAGTGCTTGAAGGAGATCAAAAGCTGTATTATTATTATTATTATTACTGCTGTTGTTGTTGTTGTTGTTGTTGTTGTTGTTGTTGTTGTTGTTGTTGTTGTTGTTGTTGTTGTTGTTGTTGTTGTTGTTGTTATTGTTATTGTTGTTGTGTAAGTTTTTCCCCTTCCATGTTTTTGGAACGGGAAAAACTTACATAACAACAACAGCAACTAAAACAATAACAACAACAACAACAACAATAATAATAATAATAATAATAATAATAATAATAATAATAATAATAATAATAATTATAATACGATGGGAGAGAGTGTCTGGAAGATGGTTAATGATTTTTTTAGAGAATCTGGAATCACACGACATCATCATTTTTTTTTAAATTCAAGCGAAACGTTAAACCCGTACGAGTCATTCAGCATAAGAAGAGGTGGAGGCTCGATCCTCCGTCCGCCGAGCGCGCGCGAGAAAGAGAAACACTTTACCACTCTTTAAGGCGCATGCCTAGTGGGAGATGTTGTTCCATATCTAAACGATGCTGAAGTATGTGTGGCACAGAGACAGATTTTGCCAGAGCAAATCTTCATTCTCGTGTTTCGCTCAGCATTGTGCGAAATGTTTGTCTTAGAGTCGCTGGTGGGGAAGGTGTAGGTGGGATGTTTGGATCACCTGTGGTGTGAGTGTTTGGAATGCCTGGCGCAGATGTTTAGAATGATGATTAACAATGGTTGGAGTGCTTGGTATGTACAATAGAAATGCCTGGTGTAAATGCTTGGCGTGGTTGGTGTGAGTGCTTGGCGTGGTTGGTGTGAATGTTTTGTGTGGCTGGTGTGAATGTCTGGAGTGTCTTTTGTGAATGTTCGGAGTTCCTGGTGTAAATGTCTGGAGTTCCTGGTGTGAACTCAAACTTACACCCCACTAACAGTACCACTATCAAGTTAATGTTTATCTCAATTTGCACTGGGAATTTACGTTGAAATGGTTCAGTTAGACGGTCTCCAGGCAGGTGCTGGCTTTGGCAATAGAGTTGCAGATGAGCGAAGCGAACTACAGATCACCCTCGCCGGGTCGCCATCTGGAGTAGACCCGGGCCGGTAATACCGGCGAACCTACATCAATCAATCAGATCAGCGTCATGAAGCTAATTTCCTGAGTAACTTCAAAAACTGCTTAGACAAATATATGAGAGGGAATGGTTTGAGTGAGAGCTGAACCTGAGTCACGAAGAATAAAACCTGACGACTCCATGGCTGCAAAGGTTCATTGAGAACCCACACGTAGGAGAGGAACTTTATGACGGTGTTTCGGTCCTTCCTTTGGCCCTTGTCGGTGTTACAACGATGATTCAGGACGGACCGAAACGTAGCCTCAAGATACCTCTGTCCTAAGTGCGGGTTTTTGGTGAAAAAGAAAATGCATTTAATGGCTACAATACCGACAATCTGATTAATTAGACATATGTGCAAGATTCATGTTGCTTTATTTTGAAAATAAAGACATCCAGGTGTTGCACCTGTGTCTTATTCATCAGCGCCAGCTTAGCATGGGTCAGTAGGTCTACTGCAGTGAGCCTTGACATTATTTTTAATATGTTCTTATCTGATAAGGAAATTATTTAAAAAATCTTGAGTATTTTATATAAAATCGGATACAGAAGAGAATGTTCAGCTATCATTCTGTACGTATTGTATCTTACCAAGTATCCCCTCATTCTATCCTACTACCTATCCTTCATTCTATCCTACTACCTATCCTTCATTCTATCCTGCTACCTATCCTTCATTCTATCCTACTACCTGTACTTCATTCTATCCTGCTAGCTATCCTTCATTCTATCCTACTAACTATCCTTCATTCTATCCTACTACCTATCCTTCATTCTATCCTACTACCTATCCTTCAATCTATCCTACTACCTATCCTTCAATCTATCCTACTACCTATCCTTCATTCTTTCCTACTACCTATCCTTCAATCTATCCTACTACCTATCCTTCATTCTATCCTACTACCTATTCTTCAATCTATCCTACTACCTATCCTTCATTCTATCCTACTACCTATCCTTCAATCTATTCTACTACCTATCCTTCATTCTATCCTACTACCTATCCTTCATTCTTTTCTGCTACCTATCCTTCATTCTATCCTACTACCTATCCTTCAATCTATCCTACTACCTATCCTTCATTCTATCCAACTACCTATCCTTCATTCTATCCTACTACCTATCCATCATTCTTTCCTGCTACCTATCCTTCATTCTATCCTACTACCTATCCTTCAATCTATCCTACTACCTGTCCTTCATTCTATCCTACTACCTACCCTTCGTTCTTTCCTGCTACCTATCCTTCAGTCTATCCTACCAGACATTGTCCTATCCGCTCGTGCCAGGGAGGAGGCATCTGTAATCAGAAATCTCCTTCCTTTTCCCATTACTAGGGTTTACAGGCCAGGTCCCTGACCTACGTGCACGTGCGCGCCAGCTCCTGCAGGGCCAGGAGCTAAGACTCAACCTCTGCAGCAACAGCAGCAGCAGGAGTAGTAACAGTGGTAGTAGTAGTAGTTGTAGTAGTATATGGAGTGGTAATTAGCAGCGACAGTAATAATATTAGCAAATATAAACTCTGCTCATTTGTTTCTTAAAGTTACGTGCAAGATTTAAAGTACGTTATGGTAATTCTTTTCACCTTATGTGGGAAGTGAAATTGGGAGAGAGCCTTCTGCTTCGCTATCCCGACCGCATCTGCGTAGATAGTGGCAGCTAGATTGCAAGAAACCTAAATATACACAGTAAGGAATTCTGCTCTCTCTCTCCTCTCTCTCTCTCTCTCTAAGCTCACACGAGATGGAGACAAAGATAAGGGCTGAGTATAAGCCACCATTTCCGTGGTGAGTATATCCCTGGTGACAAATCTGGAATATGCCAGCCCACGCTTCTCCACCTCCTCCACCATATTAGTCAAGATTAGTTGTGTATATCTGTCTGGTTCATCATTGTGTCTGTCTGTGTCTCTGCGTGTCTTTTTACCTCTCTGTCTGTCTGTCTGTCTGTCTGTCTGTCTCTCTCTCTCTCTCTCTCTCTCTCTCCTCTCTCTCTCTCTCTCTCCGATTGCTTGTCTGTAAGGCTTTCTCTCCTTAAATGTGTGCTAGTTTGCTTGCTCGTATAGCTCCTTGTCTTCTCTTTTGACTACAAGTAAATAAAAATTTAGAACTCCGAAATCTAATTTAGATTAAGTAAGCCACAGCAAAACAGATTTATTGCGTCAATTTTCTGTCAGTAAGGGGAGAAAACCAGCAATGCTGGATGATCATGTCTGTCACAGTTGCTGAACCACTATGACAGAATTACGGAAACGTTGGAAGACGACCAACACGTAGATGTGATTTACACAGATTTTGCAAAGGCTTTTGACAAATGCGATCATGGAGTGATAGCGCACAAAATGAGGGCCATGGGTATTACGGGGAAGGTAGGCAGATGGATTTTCGGGTTCCTAACACACAGAACACAGAAAGTAGTAGTAAACAGAGCAAGATCCAGCATCAGCGAGGTCAAAAGTTCAGTTCCCCAAGGTACTGTCCTGGCACCTCTGCTGTTTCTCATCCTCATAGCAAACATAGATAAAAACACCCGTCACACTTTCGTATCATCATTTGCAGATGACACTAAAACAAACATGGAAGTCACTATGGTAGAGGACACTGAAAAATTACAGGAAGACATAAACAGGGTTTTCCAGTGGGTAGTGGAGAACAACAACATGACGTTCAATGGTGATAAATTTCAACTGCTTAGGTATGGAAAGAATAAAGAACTCAAAAGGAACACTGTATACAAAACTAGAAAAGGTTACTAAATAAAAAGAAAGGAACACGTGAAAGGCTTGGGAATAATTACATTCACTGAGCTTTCTTTTAAAGAACATAATAAGACGAAGATCACGACAGCCAGGAAGATGACGAGGTGGGTACTGAGAACTTTCAAAACAAGAGAAGTAATGCCAGTAGTGACACTCTTCAAACGCTAGTGCTCCCTCATTTAGAATATTGCTCAGTGCTGACGGCCCCGTTCAAAGCAGGAGAAATATCAAAGCTGGAACAAATACAGAGATCGTTTACGGCTCGCATTGCGCAGGTAAAGCACCTAAATTACTGGGAACGTCTTCAAGTCTTGAATAGGTACTCATTGGAGCGGAGGAGAGAGAGAGATACATGATAATATACACCTGGAAAGTATTCGAGGGCCTGGTCTCAAATCTGCACACTGCCATAACAACATACTGGTGTGAGAGATATGGAAGAAAGTGAAAAATAGACCAAGTGAGGAGCAAGGGTGCGGTGGGGACAATAAGGGTACGCTGTATCAACATTCGGGGTCCCAGACTATTCAACATCTTACCAGAAGATATCAGAAAAATGACTGGAACAAATGTACAAGTCTTCAAGGGGAAACTGGACAAGTATCTTCACCAGGTTCCAGATCAACCAGGCTGTGATGGATATGTGGGGCAGGGGGCCTTCAACAGCAAACAGTCTGGTTGACCAGGCAAACCAGACGAACCTGTCCCATGGCCGGGCTCCGAGAGTAGTGAAACTCTCGAAGCTCTTCAAACGTATACCAAAGGTAAAGGTGGACTTGAGCCTTTAGAAAAATGTCCTTGTCAAGAATATCACACCCACGTGATACTATCTAGTAGACAGTATCATTACCTTAGTGTCAAGACCGCGTCGTGAAAACTATACAGCTCATATAAAGGTCAACGTTTGAATATTCTGTCTTAGTAAGAGAGCTGAACTATGTGTCAGTCTGTTTCTACTGCAGACCATAAACAAACATTTACTGTAAGAGATAAACAGAAAGAAGCTTTTCTCTGGCAGATGTATGATAGCGAATGTTTCCCTTGACAGCAGACAAACCACCACTAAAAACGTTTGTTTGAGCAACAGCCAAATCAATGTCAAATAATTACCTAACAGTCAAACAATAACAGACTGTTGTCTAGGAGACGGCAACTACCCAATACTCCTTTTATAAACTTTATACAAAATATATTAAATACTGGAGCATTATCAAACACTTCTGTAACAGCTAACTGTAAACAACAGCACCGAACGGTTACAGAGTGACACTAGTAAGCCAAGAACCTTGGTGATTCTCACACCAGCATCACCACCACCATTACTATTACACCCACTACCACTATGGCCACCACCACCACTATCAACATCACCACCACCACTACCACCACCACCACCACCACTACCACCATCACCACCACTACCACTACTACCATCACGACCACCACCACCACTACCACCACTACTACCATCACGACCACCACCACCACCACCACCACCACCATCACCATCGCCACCAGCTGCTACTCGACTATAATCCTACAAGGCCTTCACACTAGAGGCTGCCACAGCCCCCAAATCAGGGATCTGATACACATCTTCATCTCTCCATTCGGCTCTCACGCCCTCAATGTTATCGCGAATATCGAGCATGTCGCTGGGGCTTGGTCACTGGTGGAGCAGGGGGCTGCCCTAACCTGGGCAAGGGGCAAAGGGAGGACTCCAGGGGGCAGATGGACGGAAAGGGAGGGAGAGGGGGGCTCAAGAAGAAAAGGGAATATGGTAGGAGAACCAAGGGTAGGTGGGGGACGCCAACCAGTAGGTAGTATTAATTTTAGGGAGCACTAACAATCGTTTTGACAAGTTCTCTTTGTGTTTTTTTTTTTTTTTTTCAAAAGGCGTTTAATAATGTAGCTTATGCTGTAGAATACATCTTGATTTATCGTAAATTGGAATATTGTATTATGTAGTCGAGCTGTAGGATACGTCTAGATTTATCTAGATTTCTCTCTCTCTTCTCTCTCTCTCTCTCTCTCTCTCTCTCTCTCTCTCTCTCTCTCTCTCTCTCTCTCTCTCCATCTCTTTCTCGCTCTCTCTCTTCCCTGGTCTCTCTGTCCTAAACACATTGTCACCTCTCTTTCGTGAAAGATTCTTCCTCATCACTCACGCA
Source organism: Cherax quadricarinatus (assembly GCF_026875155.1). NCBI lineage: Eukaryota > Metazoa > Arthropoda > Malacostraca > Decapoda > Parastacidae > Cherax > Cherax quadricarinatus. The sequence goes on along the minus strand of NC_069411.1, from coordinate 42,092,336 downwards.
GGCACGACCCAGCGTCCTTGTCCGTAGCTGCCACTGTGTTCGAGTTGGATCAATATAAAGGGGTTTTGGATGCCCCTCCAATGATCAGTCCTTAGGATCTGATCAGATACCCGCCTCATAATTCTCGTCCTAATTGGTATGTCACGTAGGGGTGAACAAATTGTACACACCTGCCGCCGCCCCCTACCCCCTCTTTCTCTCTCTCTCTGTCTGTCTGTCTGTCTGTCTGTCTGTCTGTCTGTCTGTCTGTCTGTCTCTCTCTCTGTCTCTCTCTCTCTCTCTCTCTCTCTCTCTCTCTCTCTCTCTCCTCTCTCTCTCTTTCTCTCTCTCCTTTTCTCCCTTCGATTCCCCCTCCCTTAAACCCGGCTTTAGCATGTTATATTTATGTACCCCCCGTCCCTATAAACAGGCTGGTGATAGATTCTTCCTTCCCTATTCTATCCCAGATGCAAGCGAAATGTAAAGCAATTGCGAATATCACTAAAATTATTATTATTATTATTGTTTTATTTGGATTTATACAGGGCTGAGAAATGGGAGATAATCAGGTTTGATATATATATATATATATATATATATATATATATATATATATATATATATATATTATATTATATATATATATATTTATATATATATAAATAGTGTGTGTGTGTACCTCAGCTGCGACATCTCGATGGTCATAAAGTTCAAAACAGCATCCTACACTACTATAGAAACGAGACGACATAGCTGAAAGGAGATGATCATGAATGAGTGGTGTTTGAATCCCAACCAACGTCGTCGCTGCTGCTCTTTCGGCCTCGGAGGGATCAACAATGTGTCAATTAAGGGATCAGATTTAATTCAGATTTCGTGCAGATCGCCAAGTGCTGGGGAAGGGATGATTGCTCTGGAGTTTATTGTTGGAGGAGTCGAGAGTCGAGGAGTGGCGAGCCCCGCCATGTTGATGTCTTGTTAAAGGCGAGGCTGGTGTGGGAGAAACCAGCACACTCAAGCCGTAATGGTTGTTTATACAGGCGCTTGTCAGGAAGGGATACTTACAAAGGCTTCGCTCGGATCGTAGGCTAAAATGCCTTTATGAAAAAAAAGTATCGACGAAGTTCTGTACTTTCAACATTATTGGACGTTTTAGTAGATTTGCGTTTAAGAAGAAAGTAATCTGAGTAACTGAAATTTTTAGACGAGGTATTTTCTAGCACTTACCACAGGTGTGGTAGCTCTATGTTATGAGCTTCCTTTTAAAACAAACAAGCCACTGGCGTGACGAGTTTGTTATAGGAACAGAAATGTTAGTTCTTGAGACTAGAAGGTAATCACTTAGTCTCACCAGGATGGCCAAGGTATCAACATCTTGGCTACGACATCAACACTCTGGCCACGACAACGTCACCCTGGCTATGACATCAACACCCTGGTTAGAGCATCAACACCCTGGCCACGACATCAACACCCTGCCACGACATCAAAACCATGGTCACAACAGCATCACCCTGGCCACAGTATCAGTACCCTGGCCACAGCATTGACATAGTATCCAAGACATCAACACCACTGTCTTGACAACAGCACCCTGGCTACGAGAACTTCATTCTGGCCACGTCATCAATACCCTGTCCACAACAACCCTAGGCTGCACACGCTGGCGACGATATCAACATTGGCCACAACATCAATACCCTGGCTATAGCATCAATACTCTGGCTATGGCATCAGTACCCTGGTTATGCCATTAATATCCTGGCTATGACATCAACACCCTGGCTGTGACATCAACACCCTGGCTATGACATCAATACCCTGGCTATGACATCAATACTCTGGCTATGACATCAGTACCCTGGTTATGCCATTAATACCCTGTCTGTGACATCAATACCCTAGTTATGACATCAATACTCTGGCTACCCTGGTTATGCCATTAATACCCTGGCTGTGACATCAACACCCTGGCTGTGACATCAATACCCTGGTTATGACATCAATACCCTAGTTATGACATCAATACCCTGGCTATGACATCAATACCCTGGCTATGACATCAATATCCTGGCTATGGCATCAATACCCTGGCTATGACATCAATACCCTGGCTATGACATAAATACTCTGGTCACGGCATAACACTCTGCTGTACCATTTTAATATTCAATGTACCTTCACTTCTTAAACCTGCTGTACCTTCACTTCTTGAACCTGCTGTACATTCACTTCTTGAACCTGCTGTACCTTCACTTCTTGAACCTGCTGTACCTTCACTTCTTAAACCTGCTGTACCTTCACTTCTTGAACCTGCTGTACCTTCACTTCTTGAACCTGCTGTACCTTCACTTCTTGAACCTGCTGTACCTTCACTTCTTGAACCTGCTGTACCTTCACTCCTTGAACCTGCTGTACCTTCACTTCTTGAACCTGCTGTACCTTCACTTCTTGAACCTGCTGTACCTTCACTTCTTAAACCTGCTGTACCTTCACTTCTTGAACCTGCTGTACCTTCACTTCTTGAACCTGCTGTACCTTCACTTCTTAAACCTGCTGTACCTTCACTTCTTGAACCTGCTGTACCTTCACTTCTTGAACCTGCTGTAACCTTCACTTCTTGAACCTGCTGTACCTTCACTTCTTGAACCTGCTGTACCTTCACTTCTTGAACCTGCTGTACCTTCACTTCTTGAACCTGCTGTACCTTCACTTCTTAAACCCGCTGTACCTTCACTTCTTGAACCTGCTGTACCTTCACTTCTTGAACCTGCTGTACCTTCACTTCTTAAACCTGCTGTACCTTCACTTCTTGAACCTGCTGTACCTTCACTTCTTAAACCTGCTGTACCTTCACTTCTTGAACCTGCTGTACCTTCACTTCTTGAACCTGCTGTACCTTCACTTCTTAAACCTGCTGTACCTTCACTTCTTGAACCTGCTGTACCTTCACTTCTTGAACCTGCTGTACCTTCACTTCTTAAACCTGCTGTACCTTCACTTCTTGAACCTGCTGTACCTTCACTTCTTGAACCTGCTGTACCTTCACTTCTTGAACCTGCTGTACCTTCACTTCTTGAACCTGCTGTACCTTCACTTCTTGAACCTGCTGTACCTACATTTCTTGGACCTGCTGTACCTTCACTTCTTGAACCTGCTGTACCTTCACTTCTTGTACCTGCTGTACGTTCACTTCTTGAACCTGCTGTACCTTCACTTCTTGAACCTGCTGTACCTTCACTTCTTGAACCTGCTGTACCTTCACTTCTTGAACCTGCTGTACCTACATTTCTTGGACCTGCTGTACCTTCACTTCTTGAACCTGCTGTACCTTCACTTCTTGAACCTGCTGTACTTCACTTCTTAAACCTGCTGTACCTTCACTTCTTGAACCTGCTGTACCTTCACTTCTTGAACCTGCTGTACCTTCACTTCTTGAACCTGCTGTACCTTCACTTCTTGAACCTGCTGTACCTTCACTTCTTGAACCTGCTGTACCTTCACTTCTTAAACCTGCTGTACCTTCACTTCTTGAACCTGCTGTACCTTCACTTCTTGAACCTGCTGTACCTTCACTTCTTGAACCTGCTGTACCTTCACTTCTTAAACCTGCTGTACCTTCACTTCTTGAACCTGCTGTACCTTCACTTCTTAAAAACCCGCTGTTACCTTCACTTCTTGAACCTGCTGTACCTTCACTTCTTGAACCTGCTGTACCTTCACTTCTTAAACCTGCTGTACCTTCACTTCTTGAACCTGCTGTACCTTCACTTCTTGAACCTGCTGTACCTTCACTTCTTGAACCTGCTGTACCTTCACTTCTTAAACCTGCTGTACCTTCACTTCTTGAACCTGCTGTACCTTCACTTCTTGAATCTGCTGTACCTTCACTTCTTGAACCTGCTGTACCTTCACTTCTTGAACCTGCTGTACCTTCACTTCTTAAACCTGCTGTACCTTCACTTCTTGAACCTGCTGTACCTTCACTTCTTGAACCTGCTGTACCTTCACTTCTTAAACCTGCTGTACCTTCACTTCTTGAACCTGCTGTACCCTTTACTTCTTGAACCTGCTGTACCTTCACTTCTTGAACCTTGCTGTACCTTCACTTCTTGAACCTGCTGTACCTTCACTTCTTGAACCTGCTGTACCTTCACTTCTTGAACCTGCTGTACCTTCACTTCTTAAACCTGCTGTACCTTCACTTCTTGAACCTGCTGTACCTTCACTTCTTGAACCTGCTGTACCTTCACTTCTTAAACCTGCTGTACCTTCACTTCTTGAACCTGCTGTACCTTAACTTCTTGAACCTGCTGTACCTTCACTTCTTGAACCTGCTGTACCTTCACTTCTTGAACCTGCTGTACCTTCACTTCTTGAACCTGCTGTACCTTCACTTCTTAAACCTGCTGTACCTTCACTTCTTGAACCTGCTGTACCTTCACTTCTTGAACCTGCTGTACCTTCACTTCTTAAACCTGCTGTACCTTCACTTCTTGAACCTGCTGTACCTTCACTTCTTGAACCTGCTGTACCTTCACTTCTTAAACCTGCTGTACCTTCACTTCTTGAACCTGCTGTAACCTTCACTTCTTGAACCTGCCTGTACCTTCACTTCTTGAACCTGCTGTACCTTCACTTCTTGAACCTGCTGTACCTTCACTTCTTGAACCTGCTGTACCTTCACTTCTTGAACCTGCTGTACCTTCACTTCTTGAACCTGCTGTACCTTCACTTCTTGAACCTGCTGTACCTTCACTTCTTGAACCTGCTGTACCTTCACTTCTTGAACCTGCTGTACCTTCACTTCTTGAACCTGCTGTACTTACTTTTTTGGAAACTGCTGTACCTTCACTTCTTGAACCTGCTGTACCTTCACTTCTTGAACCTGCTGTACGTTCACTTCTTCAGCCTGCTGTTCCTTCAGTTCTTGAACCTACGTTTCTTCTGGTCTTTCCCAACTCTCAGTTCACTTCTGATCAGCTGTTCTTCATGCAGCGTGGCTTTCTCCTCTTCTGGCTTGTCTCCCCCCAAATCACCTGACGCTTTTTAATCGCCGCTCCCCTTTCCCCTCTCACTGGCATGTAACCCCCACCCCCTACCCTTCCCTCACCTCCGCACCCCTCCACACACACACGCTGTCCTCCACTCTTCCTTTGTTACCTCCACTTATAACCTCGTCCTTAGAAAGTGCTTTTAGAGATATTACGACTTTGATTTAG
>NC_069411.1:42072135-42082135 GCF_026875155.1 Cherax quadricarinatus | reverse complement strand
TTAGGACCTGTTTCCTTGAGATACCTGCTGTCCGTGTTCACTTATTAATAGAGTAAGTACATGGGCATTAGTCGACTTGTGTGGGTCGCATCCTGGAGACAAATTTACCCGAAATGCTCTGCATAACAAAGGGGCTTTCTATATAGTGGTATGCCATTGATAGCAGCTAAGCCTCTATTCAATGTACATGTACTTATAGAAATATAGATTTATTATTATTATTATTATTATTATTATTATTATTATTATTATATTATTATTATTATTATTATTATTATTATTACATATGTTTATTAATTACCCCAGGAGTGATAGTGGGAGGCAGAGATAATGCCAGATGAAGGCAGGAAGAGTGCCAGAGGGAGGCAGGGAGAGTGCCAGAGAAAGGCAGGGTGAGTGCCAGAGGGAGGCAGGGATAGTGCCAGAGGGAGGCATGGAGAGTGCCAGAGGAAGGCAGGGAGAGTGCCAGAGGGAGGCAGGGAGAGTGCCAGAGGGAGACAGGGAGAGTGCAAGAGGGAGGCAGGGAGAGTGCCAGAGGGAGGCAGGGAGAGTGCCAGAGGGAGGCAGGGAGAATGCCTTCCCTAGATCTGAGTGTTGCAGTTGGCTGAGCCCACAAAGCCTTACCCGGACAGAGACTAACGGCTATTTGCTCGTTTTTTGTATTGGTTACTGAGTGTGTGTGTGTGTTTGGTGTGTGTGTGTGTGTGTGTGTGTGTATGTGTGTGTGTGTGTGTGTGTGTGTGTGTGTGTGTGTGTGTGTGTGTGTGTGTGTGTGTGTGTGTGTGCGCGCCCCCTTTACTGAAGGGATATCAGAATTATAGCAGCGTAGAATCCTCATCGTGAAGTGCTCCCCTTCCGAGTGATGGTGTAGAGCTCTAGATCTATACATCGGCAGCCACATTCCTCTTCCTATAACCAAACCTAACTGCTCCACTTCCCTCGTCCATCCTCCCTCCTCCCCCTCCTCCCTCCCCCGTCCCCTCCTTCTCTCCCTCCCCCCCCCCTCCCGCTCCCCCTCCACCCTCCCCATCTTTCTCACACCTCTCTCTCACTTTCATCATATCTCTCTCTTTGCTCACTCCATCTGTCCTCCCTCACTTCACTTGCGTAATCTCCACACTCTCCTGCCTGCCCTTCTAATTTTTTTTTCCTCCCCTCAGTTTCTCTTCCCTCTCCGTCTCTCCTCCATCCCCATTTCTCCTCCTCTTCAGCTCTTCTACTGCAAGACTTTAAGCTTCTCCCCTCCTCCCCCCCCCTCTCAAAAGAGCAAGAGCAATGTGAATATATATATATATATATTTTTTTTTTCCCACAACATTGCATTTTCTTTTTAAATCAGCAGTACCCAGTTATGTAGAGATTTCGTCACTCTACATTACTGTGTAAACACCCGTACACACACAGACACACACACAGACACACACACACACACACACACACACACACACACACACACACACACACACACACACACACACACACACACACACACACACACACACACACACACACGCCGAGTAGGTATCAATGCAACCTTTCCCAGTACCACTCGGCTATCTCCTAAAGCTTCCCCCTGATCCAGTAACCGGGAGGCCTTGTCTGGGACCGGGCCTCAGGAGCAGTGATCCCCAAAACAGACTACAAATAACCAACAGGAATGGACAGCGTTTAATCACAAGACAACAGTATTAGTGAACAGAGTTATAGAGACCATATATAGAGACCAGTGGAACGAGAATGCTCGACAAAACCAGTAAATACGCAGTGACGAGGAACTAAGGTGGACTGAGTGGCGCTTCAGCTGGTGGCTTGAGAGGGTATGACTGGCTGAGTGACCCACAAATGACGCAACCGTGGAAATAGGACACTTGTGTACGGTTCAGGACATTTATTAAAGGAAACGTTTTGAAACGAGTGGCTTCATCAGTCCTGATGATGAGCTCACTCGTTCCGAAACGCTGCCTTTAAAAACGTCCTGAGCTGTACACAGTTGTAGTGTCCCACAGTTTGTTGGTATTACGAGACCATCTACAACCGAATGAGGTAACTGCATCAATGTGTATAATTCTGGTGAAGGGTTTATATTGAAGCTACAATTTCACAGGTTGTCTGCTTCGTTTCCTCGTTTTGATTCAGGAGCTTCGATTATGAGAGTGTCCGGGGACTACAGAGACAAATCCTGCCCTGATAGCCCTTATCCCTCCGAGGCGTCTCTGTCTCTAGCCCCTAGCTCCCCTTAGGCTTCCCAGGCTCCAGCCCCTAGTTCTCTTATAGAGTACATCCCTTTATTTATTCTCTATTCATCACTAGCCCTCCCAGCCTATACCAGTCTCCCACGCTCTTCCGCCCTCCCGTCGCGTCGCATCCCTGAGGCTGCACCAGACATTTAGAGAAGTATGTATGTCTCTTCAAAGACATTCTGCGCCATCAGCGAGTATGTGGCGTGGGCGTACGGGCATGGGCAACCATGAGCTTTGATCTCTGCCCATGCCGCCCCCACTGCTGCTCACACCTCTGCCCGCACCACTGCTGACACCTTTGCTGGCACCGCTGCCGCCAGCACTGCCGCTTCTGAACCCATAGAGGAATACCTGATGTCCATATATATATAGGGGAATTGCCAATAAACCCCTGGCTGCCTTCAAGAGACAGCTGGACAGATACCTAAAGTCAGTGCCGGATCAGCCAGTCTGTGGCTCGTACGTTGGACTGCGTGCGGCCAGCAGCAACAGCCTAGTTGATCAGGCCCTGATCCATCGGGAGGCCTGGTCGTGGACCGGGCCGCGGGGGCGTTGATCCCCGGAATAACCTCCAGGTAAGATATATAATATAATATAATATATATAATTTATATATATATAAATATATATATATAATATTATATATAATATATAATATATTATATATAATATAAATATATATATACATATATGTCGTGCCGAATATGTAAAACTGGTCAATTAGCAAGAACTCATTTAAAATTAAGTCCTTTCTAAAATTTTCTCTTATACGTTTAAAGATATATTTTTTTCATTAATGTTAATGTAAAAAATTTTAATTTTGCTCCAAAAGAAACTTAGAAAACTTACCTAACCTTATTATAAGAAGAACAATTTATTTTAGCCTAACCCAGCTAAATATATTTTGGATTTGCTTACAATAATTTAATACTAAATGAACATAGTGATATATATTTTTTTCGTTAGGTTCAGAATGATTTTGGCGAAATTATTGCATACACAAATTTTCACTTGACCTATATGCAAGAGGCGTTGCTATTTAAGCCAAGATAGCAATTCTGTCTATTCGGCACGACATATATATTTAATATATATATATATATATATTTATATATATATATATATATATATATTTATATATATATATTATATATATATATATATATATATATATATTTATATATATATATATCTATGTATTATATCTAAATGTCGTGGCGGAATATGTAATAAAGGTCAATAAGCAAGAACTCATTTAAAATTAAATCCTTTCCCAATTTATTCTTTTATAGGTTTTAAAAATAAATTTTTTTCATTAATGGTTTAATGTAAAAAATTTTTAATTTGCCCAAAAGAAATTAGAGAAAACTTACCTAAAACCTTTTATAAACAAGTGAAATTTATTTTAGCCTAACTCAACTTAATTATATTTTAAATACGTTTACAATAATTTCATTACTAAAACGAAACGCAGTCGAAAATATATTTATTTTGTTAGGTTCAAGATTGATTTTTGTGAAATTATTGCATACACAAATTATCGCTTGTTCTTATATGGCAAGATGAGCGTTGCTATTTAAGCCAAGATCGCAAGTTTTACATATTCGGCACGACATATATATATATATATATATATATATATATATATATATTCTATATATATATTTTTAGAGATATATATATATATTATAATATATATTATTATCTATATTATATATATATATAGATATATATTATATATATCATATATAGGCGATCCAAGAGATAACTAATGATATAAAGGTGGCAGTAAGGTACTATTGTTACGTGTGTGTGTTCACGAATTTCAAGGCGAAAATCTCATCCAGCTCTCAGAGCTGGGGCGTTGTGCCAAAATACAGTAGGCATTAACCTTTGAAAACAAGCCGCCGCACTGAGCCGCTGGGAAGAAAAACTAGCTGCCCTGGGATCCTAGTTACCCTGATGAGGTCTTTTTCCCAACTCGTAAGGAAGTTAGATGACTCTCTTCACCATGAGCCAAGGGTCTCTGAGCCTGTGGAAAACATTTATAATGATGGTGCAAGTTTCCAATATTTTCTAGAATTTTGGGACTCCTGAAGTGGCAGCTGCCCCTCCTTCATCCCGGTGTATTGAGATAGGTATCAGCCAAGTAGATGCACATGTATAGTCCCACACCCACCTGTTCCATCTGTCAGGCTTGAAGGGTGATACCATCTGGACGCTTCTGGCTAGCCATCAGATCTGCATAGTTGGGGTGGCTCCCTACTGCTGGGCATCCAGCTGTTGTTGAGGGCTCCTCTTGATTAATGTTATTAACCTCCTCATGTCTAGCAATCTTTCCCTCGGATTTTACGGCACACAAGACCATGGTACCCGAATACGGTCTGCTGCTTCCCTGCCACAAATACACCTGTGTTCGGCGAGAATGGGGGCGTGCACAAGTCGAAGGGCAACACCGATGCGGAAGGTCTGTGAGTCGGACGTGTGCAAGCTGGAGGTGGGAACAGCCAACAGAAAGTCCCCCTGCATGAGGGGCTCTCACTGCAGGAGGCGGGCTCTATCCTTCCCTGAACACACTCTGAATCATTGTTGAGGCAATATTTCAATATTGGCCCCATCCCCCAGTGCGTTGTTTGTAGGTTGGTGGGGGGGAGCAGGTCTGGTCCAGGCCCGTTAGATTATCCCAGAGCATTGCTCGTCAATGATTTTTTGGTCTGGACTCCTATCTTGTCCTAAGATGTTCAGGAGAACGCGGTACAAGCTCTTGGAGCAATACCACGAGGACCGAAAAGCTGGTACGCAATCTGATTGATGACTTGCGGACACCTATGCCTCCCGTTCTGATGGAAGTTGTAGCTTGGTCCACTGGCCCGTCTTCTAGGAGTAAGGTTAAGTTATTTCGTAAAAATCTTGCCTCAGAATACTGTCATATTGTGCAGTATAGGGTTATCATATGAAGGTGCACATCTAGGAAATATGTCAACCTGGCAGACTCAAGCACTTTGTGAGAAGGTACAAGGCATCGTGGGTTGTCCAGATTGCCTATTACGTGTGTTCCATCCTCCTTTAACTATTCCAATTTCTTCTGTGGAATTGTAAGTCAATGGCATTGCTTTCCCAGAGGTGCTCCTAGCAAGACACTATTTGTGGGGGCAAATGAACTGCTGATCTGGTAGTTTTGAATCTCACTGCATTTAATCATTGTTGATGACTGAGATGATTCTCCCCATTTTGGAAGGTTCAGGATGAGACCCATTTCCTGTCCCCGTGTCATTACCTGTGTAAGGTCATGTGGAGGGACTCTTTTGTACCTGTTGTTGTGCCATCGTCTAGGAACCAGATGTTTAGCTCGTGGTCAGTTCTGACGTGGATTCCCTAATGCTTACAGAATAGAAATGGTGCAAGTGGATCTCCTGTTGGGGACACCCTCCGATGATGTAATTTCATTGCTCTCCAAAGAGAAGCATTGATTCCTTGCTCTACCCGGCTGAAACAAAAGGGAAGAGACAGGGATATGTTCTTGTACTGCTGATAATACCACGTCTCTTTTCAGGAGATTGCACGCTTTGAAATCTAATTTACACTGCATTGTCCTCAGGCAGGTTGTTGATATACGCCCTGTTGCAATGAACCATGGTTCACTTCTTGAGGAGACCCCAAAGCCAAGCGGTTTGGTTGAAGCATCTGGCTGCCTGTGCACGAATACTTGGACAGCAGTAAGGACACGAGGCGGCCGTAAAGGTGTTGCTTACTGCAATAGGCCCCCGAATTCCTCCATCCTTCTTTTTAAGTGCACAAAGTGTTGCACCAAAAAAGAAAGGCTAATTTACAGGGATCAGACCAGCCAAAGGAATTGTTGACGAACCTTGTGTTCTGAAAGCGTGTCTCTGAAATTTCCCCAATAACGGGAAACCATTTCCTTTAAATGCTTGGCCCTTTTATTCCATTTAAACCCCCCAGATTATATTATATATAATATATATATATATAATTAATTAAAATATATATATTTTAATTTTATATATATATTTTAAAATATATATATATATTTATAATATATGTTATATATATATATAAAATAAATTATAATATATTATACTGCGACTACCGAGGACTCAAACCCGGGTGGGTTTGGGGCCCCCTCAGGGAGCGAAGATCACATGACGCTCTAACCCACAGGACCCCCCATCCTCAAAATCAAAGTGCCCACAGAGTAGGTGTTTTACCTTTATCCCAAGAGGTATCACTTGACCTCCATTACTGGTCTGTGTGTTTGGGTACCCGACCCCATTGTTTAGAATGTAAAAAAATTTACTTTCTTGTTCTGTGCACCCCTTGAAGCTATCGTCGGGTTTTTGAGTGGGAATGAGATTGACTTTCAAGTTTCCTTCTTTTTCTTTCCACCATCCCTTCCTCTCTCTCTCTTCCTTCTCTCTCTCTCTCTCTCTCTCTCTCTCTCTCTCCTCTCTCTCTCTCTCTCTTCCCACAAAAGTCACTTTCCCGGTAGCTGTGCCAAAAAGCAACAGTCACTTGAGAGGTTAAAAATGTCAGTTCTCAGGTCTCCTACGGTAATTAGTTTAGGCCCCAATTACACAATCCTGGTTTTTTACCCATTCGGAGGGAAGATGCGGGGGGAAAAAAAAGGAATTTAGAAAAGACCCTGGGGGAAAAGGAAGGGGGAAAAGGTTTTAAAGGTGAGGGAGGAAAGGAAAGGGGAAGATGTAAGTGGCTAAAGAGACTGTGGTGATAAAGACGTGAGAGAAAAATTTGGGGGGGGGGGGGGTGAGTGGAGGGAGTATCGGGTTTCTCACCGGGTGCCCGGGAAAAAACGATGCCCAAACCTTTTTTTTCCAAGGTAAGACCCCCCCCCCTTTTTTTTTTTCCCTTGTTGCCCGACCAGATTATTTTTCCCTGGTGACCTTCTACTGGGTTTTGCCCCATGCGGGGATTTACGCTTTTGGGGCCTCGATCCTTATCGATGGCATGCAAAAATTTGGGACGACTTGATCGTTCCATTTTTGGGTTTACCAGCTTTGGACCCAAAAATCTTTTTATATGCTGCAGAGTATGATGAGGTTTAAAGTCCTTACAAGTTTAATGAAATTCCCCATTAGCGTACCCAAGCGGTCAGGAAATGGAATTCTGTCATCCCACATGTTCCCCCTATCCCTTCAAAAATTGCGGGATGGGCCCGATGCCCCCAAAGTGCCCCCAGGACGCTCAGTTTGCCTTGAGTGCTCAACCTTTTCCCTGCAATGCCTAAAAAGTTCGAGTTTTTTTTTTCTCCACGGGGGACGCCTTTTTAAAAAAAACAATTACTTGAAAACTAGTAAAAGCCCTCTCTTTTGACGTCACATGCCGTCTGCAGAAAGGGCGTTTTTGTTGCGGCTAGTGCTTTTCACTAGAGTGCTGTGTTTTTTCCCAGTGTTCCAGTTTGGGATAAAAAGTCCTATTGACAGTGATTCCTTTCAAAGTAAAAGGGGGTATTTTTTTGAACCATCCTTAAAATGTTGTACGAGATAAAGTAAGATCCATTTCTACCTGGGGCCCAAAAATTCTGGTCACAGTGTTTTTGCCTTAGAGCAAATACCAAACTTGTTGAACCCTTTTTTACTATCCCTTTCCCCGTTCAGGTAGAGGAGGGGTTGTCACCCGACCCCGTTTGGGGCGGTGCTATTTCTGCCGGGGGGACCCCCATTTCCCCCGCACTGGATCAAAACGTTTCCACCCGTTTTAGGAGAAAAAACTTTGCTCCCACTGACTTCCCGATGAAGTCAAGCTTTGTTGACTCCCTTTTTAACAAACGGGCGTAAACCTTGCTTTACCCGGGGAGAAGATGGGTATAAAACTTATTGTCCCATCGTATTCCACTTGAACCTGGACTAGAAACCCCCTCTACATAAACCCGCAAAAGAATGCCCCATTCCCAAGTTGCTGTCGCAGGGAAGGGAAATTTATCAATCAAATGCTTGATATGGGTTTTGCCCTAGCAATTCACCTTGGAATGCACCCCTTTATACTAGTACCTAAGAAGGATGGTAAATTTTGGGGTCCCGTAATTGACTTTTAGGGAAATTAAAAAGCAAAAACCAAACCGGGTCGCTTTCCAAATCCCTGTACTGGGTGATCCCTTTTAAAGTAATATTGGGGATTAAACCCAAAAATTTTCAACCCTAATTTGTTTTCAAGGGTTTTGGGGAAGCCCTTTCACGAGGACAGCCAAGAACTAACTGCATTTCCCCCACCCCAAGGGCATTTTCACTACCCCCCGAATGGGATTTGGGTTACGATCTTCCCCCATCACGTTCTCAAGGCTCCTGACTAAATAACTTTTTGAAAAGGGCTAAGGAAAATGCCACCCTTTTGGGTACTTAGGGAGGGGGAAACACATGTCTAAAGACGTGGATACACACTTGAAAAGACTTTTTGTAGTACTTGGGAAGCTTGAAGAAGCCAATTTAAAGATCAAACTGTCAAAATGTCAATTTTTCAGATCAGAAATTAAGTTTCTTGGTCACGTAGTCACTCCTAGAGGGGTTACGACTGACCAAAGTAAAGTAACTGCAGTACTAAATTTTCCAACTCCCAAAACTGCTGATGCCGTAAGATCCTTTGTGGGCTTAGCAGGTTTTTATAGATCTTTCATTGCCAATTTTTCTTCCATAGCTGCTCCTCTAACTGAGTTGCTTAAGAAAGATGCTCCTTTTGTTTGGACCTTCCGTCAAGAAAGAGCATTCCAAACTCTAAAAGAAAGCTAACTTCTGCTCCAATTTTGAAATTTCCAGATTTTTCTAAGCCTTTCTATCTGACAAATGATGCTAGTTCAATTGGCATAGGTGCCGTACTAGCTCAGAAGACCGATGGCAAGTACAACGCAGTTGCATTTGCTAGCCGAGTCCTTACGAAGGCTGAACGTAATTATACAGTAACTGAGCAAGAAGCTTTAGCAATAGTATGGTCTTTAAAGCACTTCCGAGACATTATTTATCAGTACTTGTTCATGTCTTGACAGATCATGCTCCACTGATACCCTTATTCCAGAACAAACAACCTACTGGAAGGTTAGCTAGATGGACCTTGACTATCCAAGAGTTCAATCCCACCTTTGAGCATTTACCTGGCAAGTCAAATGTAGTCGCAGATGCCTTATCGCGACATGTTAGTATAGTAACTGCAGACCCTCCATTTAGTGCTGAAGATGTAAAGAATGCTCAACGAACAGATCCCATGTGGTCTGGTGTGATTCGATTCCTGCTCCAGGAAGATCTTATTCTGACTGTGAAGCCACCAGCACCCATCAGTGACTTTCTCATGAACCAAGAATTACTGTATCGAACAGCCGGAGTTGGGTACTCTAGCAGAAGAGTTACCAGTTAGTAATTCCACAGTCACTAGTGAATGTAGCCTTACAGCTAGTTCACGATGTACCCGGTGTTGCACACCCTGGTATGGATCGTTCAGTAAAACAAGCCAGATTGAAATACTTTTGGCTCGTATGGCAACTGATATTTCTGAGTATGTTAGGAAATGTAGTGTCTGCATGCAACATAAAGGCAATGTAATGGTCCTAATCAATCCAAGTGTATCCAACTACTAGCGAACCTTGGAAAGAGTTGCGTGTGGAAATCACCCTTTCATAGTCTGAATTTATTATATTGCGGTTTATTATAAGGGATATTCAAGCCTCTGTCAAAGATTGATAGTGATAGTTAAACTGAAGTGGATTTTATATATATATATATATATATATATTTATATAT
>NC_069411.1:42057135-42067135 GCF_026875155.1 Cherax quadricarinatus | reverse complement strand
GGAGTGATAGTGGAGCAGAGGATAATGCAGTTGAAGGCCGGAAGAGTGCAGAGGGAGGCGGGAGAGTGCCAGAGAAGGCAGGGTGAGTGCCAGGAGGGAGGCAGGGATAGTGCCAGAGGGGAGGCATGGGAGAGGAGTGCCAGAGGAAGGCAGGGAGAGTGCCAGAGGGAGGCAGGGAGAGAGACAGAGGGAGACAGGGAGAGTGCAAAGAGGGAGGCAGGAGAAGAGTGCTGAGGGAGGCAGGGAGAGGCCCAGGAGGGAGGGAGGGAGAATGCTTCCTAGATCTGAGTGTTTGCGTTGGGCTGAGCCCAACAAAGCCTTACCCGCGACAGAGATAACGGCTATTTGCTCGTTTTTTGTATTGGTTACTGAGTTTGTGTGTGTGTGTTTGGTGTGTGAGTGTGTGTGTGTGTGTGTATGTGTGTGTGTGTGGTGTGTGTGTTGTGATGTGTGGTGTGTGTGTGTGTTGTGTGTGTGTATGTGTGTGTGTGTGCGCGCCCCCCCTTACTGAGGGATATCAGAAATCTAGCAGCGTAGAAGTCTCCGCATCGTGAAGTGCTCCCCTTCGGTGATGGTCGTAGAGCTCTTGATCTATACATCGGCAGGCCACATTCCTCTTCTATAAACCAAAACCTAACTGCTCCACTTCCCTCGTCCAACCTCCCTCTTCCCCCTCCTCCCTCCCCCGTCCCCTCTTCTCTCCTCCCCCTCCCCCTCCCGCTCCCCCTCCACCCTCCCATTTTCTCACACCTCTCTCTCACTTTCATCATATTCTCTCTTTGCTCCACTCCATCTGTCCTCCTCACTTCACTTGCGTAATCTCCACACTCTCCTGCTGCACTTCTAATTCGTTTTTTCCTCCCTCAGTTTCTCTTCCCTCTCCGTCTTCCTCCATCCCCATTTCTCCTCCTCTTCGCTCTTCTATGCAGATTTTAAGCTTCTCCCCTCCCCCCCCTCTCAAAAGAGCAAGGCAAATGTGAATATATATATATATATTTTTTTTTTTTCCACAACATTGCTTTTCTTTTTAAATCAGCAGGTACCCAGTTATGTAGAGATTTCGTCACTCATACATTACTGTGTAAACCCCGTCCACAACAGACACACACACAGACACACACCCAACACACCCACACACTCACACCCCAACAACACACAACCACACACACAACACAACCACACACACACAACACACCACACACACGCCGAGTAAGGTATCAAGGCAACCTTTCCAGTTACCACTCGGGCTCTCTCCTAAAAGCTTCCCCTGATCAGTAACCGGGAGGCTTGTTGGACCGGGCCTCAGGAGCAGTGATCCCCAAAACCGACTACAAATAACCAAACAGGGAATGGACAGCGTTTAATCACAAGACAACAGTATTAGTGAACAGAGTTATAGAGGACCATATATAGAGACCAGTTGGAACGAGAAGCTCGACAAAACAGTAAATACGCAGTGGACGAGGAACTAAGGGTGGACTGAGAGTGGCGCTTCAGATGGTGGCTTGGAGAGGGTATGACTGGTGAGTGACCACAAATGACGCAACCGTGGAAATAGGACATTGTGTACGGTCAGGTCATTTATAAAGAAACGGTTTTGAAACGAGTGGCATTCTCAGTCCTGATGATGAGGCTCACTCGTTCCCGAAACGCTTGCCTTTAAAAACGTCTGAGCTTGTACACAGTTGTAGTGTCTCCCACAGGTTTGTTGGTATTACGAGACCATCTTACAACCGAATGAGGGTACTGCATCAATGTGTATAATTCTGGTGAAAGGGTTTATATTGAGAGCTTACAATTTCACAGGTTGTCTGCTTCGTTTCACGTCTTTGATTCAGGAGCTGATTATGAGAGTGTCCGGGGACTACAGAGACAAAATCCTGGCCCTGATAGCCTTATCTCCGCGGCGTCCCTCTGTCTCTAGCCCCTAGCTCCTTAGGCTTCCCAAGGCGCCAGACCCCTCGTTTCTTATCGCGTACATCCCTTTATTTAATTCTCTATTCATCACTAGCCTCCGTATACAGTCTCCACGCTTTCGCCTCCCGTCGCGTGCCTCCCTTGAGCTGACCCGACCTTTAGAGAAGAGTATGTATGTCTCTTCAAAACATTCTGCGCCATCAGCGTGTATGTGGCGTGGGCGTAGGGCATGGGAACCATGAGCTTTGATCTTCTGCCCATGCCGCCCCCACTGCTGCTCACAACCTCTGCCCGCACCACTTGGCTGGACACACTTTGCTGGCCCCGCTGCGCAGCACTGCCGCTTCTGGAACCCATAGAGGGAATACCTGATGTCCTATATATATAGGGGAATTGCCAATAAACCCCTGGTGCTTCAAGAGACAGCTGGACAGATACTAAAGTCCGTGCCGGATCAGCCAGTCTGTGGCTCGTCGTTGGAATGCGTGCGGCCAGCAGCAACAGCCTAGTTGTTCAGGCCGGATCCCTCGGGGAGGCCTGGTCGTGGGACCGGCCGCGGGGGCGTTGATCCCCGGAATAACCTCCAGGTAACCTCAAGGTAATATATATATATCTATATATATAATATATATATAATAATATATATATAAATATTATATATATATATTATATACATATATGGGGTGCCGTAAATGTAAAATGGGGCAATTGCAAGAACTCATTTAAATTAAGTCCTTTCTAAAATTTTCTCTTATACGTTTTTAAGCATTATTTTTTTCATTAATGTTAATGTAAAAAATTTTACTTTTGCTCCAAAAAGAAACTTAGAAAACTTACCCCTAACCTTTTATAAGAAAGAACAATTTTTTAGCCTAACCAAGCTAAATATATTTTGGATTTGCTTACCTATTTAATACTAAATGAACATAGTGATATTATTTTTTTCGTTGGTTCAGCATGATTTTGGCGAAATTTATTGATACACAATTTTCACTTGTCCTATATGGCAAAGATGAGCGCTTGCTATTTAAGCCAAGATTGCAAGTTCTGTCTATTCGGCACGACATATATATATATAGATTAATATATATATATATATATATCTATCTATATATATATTATAATATATTTACATATATATATATATATATATATATATATATATAAATATTATATATGCTATATATATATATGTCGTGCCGAATATGTAAAATGGTCAATTAAGCACGAACTCATTTAAAATTAAGTCCTTTCCAAAATATTCTTTTATAGGTTTAAAAATATATTTTTTTTCATTAATGGTAATGTAAAATTTTTAATTTTGCACCAAAAGAACCTTTAGAAAACTTACCTACCTAAAATAAACAAGTGAAATTTATTTTAGCTAACTCAACTAAATATATTTTACAATCCGTTCTTACAATAATTTAATACTCAACGAACGCAGTGAAATATATTTATTTTGTTAGGTTCAAGATGATTTTTGTGAAATTAATGATACACAAATTTGCGCTCTGTCTTATATGCAAGATGAGCGTTGCTAGTTAAGCCAAGTGCAAGTTTTACATATTCGGCACGACATATATATATATATATAGATATATATATATATATATATATATATATTATATAGATAAATATATATATATTTATATATAAAAATATATTATATATATATATATATTATAATATATATATATTATTATATATTTATAAATATTTATATATATATATATATCTATATAGGCGATCCAAGAGATACACTATTGATATAAAGGAGGCATATAAGGTACATATTGTTACGTGTGATCACCGAATACAAGGCGAAAATCTCATCAGCTCTCAGAGTGGGGCGTGTGCCCAAAAATACAGCAGGCATTACCCTTGTTGAACAGCCGCCTGAGCGTGGACAGAAACTAGCTGCTGGGATCCCTAGTACCCTGATGAGTCTTTTTCCCAGCTCCTTAGGAAATTAGATGCACTTTGCACCATGGCCAAGGTCTTGAGCCTATAGGAACAAAACATATAATGATGGGCAATTTCTCCATATTTTCTAGACTTTTGTGGACTCCTGAAGCTGGCAGCTGCCCCTCCTTCCTCCCGGGTGTATTGGAGATAGGTATCAGCCAAGGTAGATGCACATGATCGTCCACCACCACCTGCTTCCCATCGTCCAGGCTTGCAAGGGTGATACCATACTGGCGCTTCTGGCTGCCATCAGATCTGCATGGTTGGGGTGGCTCCCTTACTGCTGGGCATCCAGCTGTTGTGCAGGCTCCTCTTGTTAAGGGTATATTAACCTCCTCTGTCTAGCAATCTTTCCCTCGGAATTTACGGACACACAAGGCATGGTACGAATCGGTCTGCTGCCATCACTGCCCACAAATACACCTGTGTTCGGCGAGAAAGGGAGGCGGCAAGTCGACGTGCAACACGATGGGATGGTCTGGGTCGAACGTGTGCCAAGGCTGGAGATGGGAACAAGCCACAGAAAGTCCCTGCATGAGGGGCATTTCACTGCAGGAGGCGGGCTCTATCCTTCCTGACACACTTGAATCAATGTTGAGGCAATATTTTCCATATTGGACCATCCCAGTGCGTTGGTTATGTAGTTGTGTGGGGGGGAGCAGGTCTGGCCTCCAGAGCCCGTTAGATTATCCAGATCAATTGCTCGTCAAGATTTTTGGTCCTGGACTCATATCTTGTCCTAAGATGTTCAGGGAGAATCGCTGCCTACAAAGCTCTCGGATGGCAATACACGAGGACAGAAAAGCAGTAAACGCAAATCTGTGATTGACTTGCGGCCACCAATGCCTCCCAGTCTGACTGGAGTGTAGCTTGGTTTCCACTGCCGTTTCTAGAGTAAGGTTAAGGATTTTCGTAAAAATCTGCCTCAGAATACTGTCATATTCCGTGCAGTATAGGGTTATCTATGAAGGTGCAATCTTAGGGAAATATGTCAACCTGGGCAGACTCAAGCACTTTGTGAGAAGGTACAAGCATCGTGGGTGGGCCAGATTGCCTATTCGTTGTTCCTCCTCCTTAACTCTTCCAATTTCTTCTGAGAATTGTGTCATGGCATTGCTTCCCAGAGGTGCTTCCTAGCAAGACCACTAATGGGGTCAAATGGACTGCTGCTCTGGTGTTTTTGATCTCACTGGCATTTATCACTTGTTTCTTGACTGACTGGAGATGATTACACATTTGGATGGAATCAGGATGAGCCCCATTTCTGCCCCGTGTCAGTTACCTGTTGTAAGGTCATGTAGGAGGACTATTTTGTACTGCTGTGGTGCATCGTATAGGAACTGATGTTTAGGCTCGCTTGTCAGTCTGACTATGATTTCCCTAAAAAAAAAAACTGCTAAACAGAAGAGAAATGGTAGCAAGAGGATCACCTTGTATGGACACCTCCGATGATGTAATTTCATGCTCTCAAAGAGAAGCATTGATTCTTGCTAATACCCGCTGAAACATAAGGGACAGCGACCAGGGTATGTTTGTATGCTGCTATACCACGTCTCTTTTCAGGAGATTGAACGCACCATTCTTGACATCTAATTTACCACTGCATTGTCCTCAGGCAGGTTGGTAGATATACGCCTTGTTGCCTGAACCCACTGTTCACTTACTTGAGAGACCCAAAGCCAAGTGGTTTGGTTTTAAGCATCCTGGCCTGCTGTGCACGAATACTCGGACAGCAGCTTTGGGATACGGCGGCGTCGTAATGTGTTGCCGACTGCAATTGGCCGAATTCACCATCCTTCTTTTTAAGTGCACAAAGAGTGTATGCCACCAAAAAAGAAAGGTCTAATTCATCAGGGATCAGACAAGCCAAGGAATGTTGACGAACCTTGTGATCTCGAACGCCGTGTCTTGAATTTTCCCCAATAACTGATTAAACCATTTCTTTAAATGCTGTGGCCTTATTCCAGTGTAACCCCAGCATATATCTATATATTTATATATATACATATATATATTATTATATATCTATATATTATATATATATATATATAATATATATATATATTATTATATATATATATATATATGTTTTATATATATATATATATTTATATATATATCTATAATATACTGCGACTAGCCGGGACTCGAACCCAGGTCGGTTTTGGCCCGCCTCATGGTGAGGAAGATCACATGACGTCTAACCACAGACCCCACCCAATCCTACCACGATCACGTGCCAGCCAGAGCTAGGTGTTTTACTTGATCCGAAATGAGGTGACACTTGACCTCCATTGATCTGGCTCTGTGTGTGTGTGTGTTACCTGACCTCCATTGTTTAGAATGTGAAGAGTTTGACTTTCATTGTTCTGGCACACTTGAGCTATTCGTCGGGTATTTGTAGTGAGATGAGTATTGAACTTTCAAGTTTCCTCTCTTTTTTATCAATCCATCCCTTCCTCTCTCTCTCTCTCTCTCTCTCTCTCTCTCTCTCTCTCTCTCTCTCTCTCTCTCTCTCTCTCTCTCTCTCTCTCCCACACTAGTCACTTCCGGTAGCTGTGCCTAAAGCAACAGTCACGTGAGAGGTTGAAAATGTCAGTTCTCAGGTCTCCTACGGTAAGTTAGTTTAGGACCCAACTTACACAATCCTGGCTTTTACCCAGCTACGGAGGGAAGATGCGCATGAAAACGAAAGGATGTAGAAAAGAACGCTGGAGGAAGGAAGAGGAAGGTTAAAGAGTGAGGGAGGAAAGGACGGAAGATGTAAGTGGCTAAAGAGACTGTAGGTGATATAAGAGTGAGAGATAAATTGGAGGTGAGTGGACGAGTCACTGGTGCTCTCACCTTGGCACGTGTCGAGGTACGACTTCCTAACCTTTTCTTTCCAAGAAAAGGTAGAGACTTCACTGTTTCTTCCTTGTTGTCACAGTTACTTTCCTGGTGACCTTCTACAGGGATTTGTTCCATGCGAGAGACTTACGCATTGTGCTCGATCCTAACGATGGCATGCACACTGACGACTTGATCGTTCCATTTGGGGTTACCAGGCTTGGATCAGAAAACTGGTAAACTGCTGCAGAGTATGATCGTTCGGATTAAGTCCTGACAAGCTAATGATTCTCCAGTAGCGTACCCAAGCGGTCAGGCAGTGGTTTAAATCATTCATCCCTCAGTGTTCCACTATACTTCAGAATTGCAGGTAGTTTTTTCCGGATGGCCTCAAGTGTCCGAGGCGCTCAGATTGCCTTGAGTGCTCAAACTATCCCTTCACTGCTGCTAGTTCGAGTAGAGTTTCTCCAAGGGGAGCCTTGTCGGAAAAATAATACTTGCAATAGTATGCCATCCTCTTGTTGGGGGGGGGGGGGGACAACTTCACATGCCGTCTGCAGAAAAGACGTTTCTGTGCGGCTAGTGCCTCACTAGAGTGTCTGTCGATGTTCCTAGTGTTCCAGATGGTGAAACGTCCTCTAGGTTGACGTGATTCCTGCAAAGTAAAGGTCTATTTGTTGAACCATCCTTAATGTTGCTACGAGATAGTAAGATCCATTTCTACCTGGCCAACACTTTGGTCACAGTGTTCGCCTTAGAGCAAATACCCATTTGTTGACCTTGTTCACTATCCTTACCCTGTTCAGGGTCGAGGATGAGTTGTCACTGAACAGTGGTGTCTGTGCTATTTTGCAGGGGAGCCACTCCACTGCACTGGATCAATCTGTTCCACAGTTGAGGAGAAAGGACTTAGCTTCCACTGACTTCCAGATGAAAGTCAAGCTTTTGTTGACTCTGTTGACCAAAGCGTAAAGCAATGCTTTACCCGGGTGAGTAGATGGGTTATAACGAACTTATTGTCCCATCGTATTCACTTGAACTGGTACTAGACCTATCTAACATTCCTGCGTACGAATGGCCTATTCACACGATGCTGTCGCAGAAGAAAATGATCAATCAAATGCCTTGTAGAATGGAGTTATTGCCACCTAGCAATTCACCTTGGGGATGCCCCCTTGATTACTAGGTACCCTAAGAAGGATGTACTTGGCGTCCAGATAATTGACTTTAGGAAGTTAAACGCAAAAAAAAACCATTCAGTCGCTTTCCACTCCCTGTTTGGGTGATCTTTTACGTATATTGGAGATACAAGGCTTTTCATCCCTAGATTAGTACAAGGGTTTTGGCAAGTCCCTCTTCACGAGGACAGCCAAGGGAACTAATGCCTTCTCCACTCCTACAGGTCATTATCACTCTCCGAATGGCATTTGGATTACGATCTTCCCCTATCAGATCTCAAGGCTCATGACTAATATCTTTAGGAGGTCTCATAGGTAATGCACTATATGGTGTTGTACTTAGAATGACGTAATCATCAAGTTAAAAGAGTGGATTACACACTTGAAAAAAGACTTGATGTAGAACTTGGTAAGTTGAAGAAGCCAATTTAAAAGATCAAACTGTCAAATGTCAATTTTTCAGATCAGAAATTCAGTTCTTGGTCACTAGTCATCCTAGAGGGGGTTCACGACTGACAAAGTAAAGTAACTGCCAGTATAAATTTCCAACTCCAAACTGCGGCATGCCGTAGATCCTTTGTGGGCTTAGAAGGTTTTTATAGGAGCTTTCATTGCCAATTTTTCTTCCATAGTGTCCTCTAATGGAGTTCGCTTAGAAAGTGCTCCCTTTTGTTTGGACCATCCGTCAAGAAAGAGATTCCAAACTCTAAAAGAAAGCTAACTTCTGCTCCAATTTTGAAAATTTCCAGATTTTAAAGCCTTTCTATCTGACAACTGACGCTAGTTCACTTGGCATAGTGTGCCGTACTAGCTCAGAAGGAACCGATGGCAGTACAACGCAGTTGATTTGTAGCCGAGCCTTCAAAGGCTGAACGTAATTATACAGTAAATGAGCAAGAGCTTAGCAATAGTATGGTTCTTTAAAGCACTTCCGAGTCATTATTTCTTCAGTACTCAGTTCATGTCTTGACAGATCATGCTCCACTGATCCCTAATTCCCGAACAAACAACCTAAATGGAAGGTTAGCTAGGATGGACCTTGACGATCCAAGAGTATCAATCCACCTTTGAGCATTTACTGGCAAGTCTAATTCGTAGTCGCAGATGCTTATGCGGGACATGATAGTATAGTAACTGCAGACCCTCCATTTCGTGCTGAAGATGTATTGAATTGCTCAACGAAACAGATCCCATGTGGTCTGGTGTGAGTCGATTCCTGCTCCAGGACGATCTTATTCTGACTGTGAAACCACCAGCACCCAACAGTGACTTTTCTCATGAACCAGAATACTGTATCGAACAGCCGAGTTGGGTAACTAGCAGAAGAGTATACCAGTTAGTAATTCCACAGTCACTAGTGAAATGTAGCTTTACAGTAGTTCACGATTTGTATTCACCAGGTGATTGCACACTGGTTATGATCGTTCCGTTAAAAAACAAGCCAGATAGAAAATACTTTTGGCCTACGTTATGGCAACTGATATTTCTGTGTATGTTAGGAAAAGTAGTGTCTGCATGCAACATAAAGGCAAGATGTCATGGTCCTAATCCAATCAAGTGTAACCAATACTAGCAAACCTTGGAAAGGTTTTCGTAGATTTGTTAACTACTTTCCAATGTTCCCTCCAAGTTAACAAACATCTGTGTGTTATGGTAGACATTTCACCAGATATTGCGAGTTAGGTCTATTAGCAGACAAGACTGCCGAGCCAGTAGCTAACGCGTTTAATGTACGCATTATCTGCAGGCATACCCCCCTAACGTCCCTAGTAACAGATAATGGAGGTGAATTCTGTAATGAAATTCTTGAAAATTTGAGTCCTTTACAGATTCTAACTCCCATTGTTCCTCATATCTGCCAGCATGGGGTTAGCGGAACGAACCAATAAGAAAGTAATTGCTTGTCTTGAGCGCAGCCCTATTCAATCCCTTAGTGATGTGAAAAACACCTTAATAAATCCACACTGCAGAATTCACAAGCGTCGCCCATAACGAGTAAAGCCATCCAAAATCAAGTAGGTTCGCGAGTTATGATGCCTCATTATAACAAAACGTTGTCTGCCAAAAAGCTTGATCCCCTGATGGTTGACCTAATCGCGTAGTTTGAA
>NC_069411.1:42039635-42049635 GCF_026875155.1 Cherax quadricarinatus | reverse complement strand
CCATCAATCATTTACGCTCTTTACACGTTGACTTGGCCTCCTCCAGAGAAAGCACATCATGGCATCCCGGCCGCAGGAATACTGACATGCCTGTCTGTAGGCAAGTTACGAAGAGGGACGACTTGTTAGATGCACTGCACACCAAAGGTCTTAATGTCCACTCATCGATGGCCAGTGGAGGCCCACCGCATTGGTAAGAAACGAGTTCACTTCCCACGCTTCACAGTAGTCCTATACAAGTAGAGTAAATGTCAGTACAGTGGAACCTCGGTGTTCGAACGAACCGGATCTCTAACAAACCGGATTCCGAGCTGTGAATGGCATCAATAATTTGCAGGCCATGTTTGATTTTTTGGCGAGAGTTTTTTTTTGGCTGGTTACCACAATGACGAAAGAAATTAAGTAATATCTGATCTCATACACTTACAGATCGCAGACTTTTATTCTCAAAAGATTTTCATTAAACATAATTATTAGTAATAGGATACTTCTCTTTTCTCTCAGTCATAAGTCATCCATGGCTGAATTTTCTGGTGGCTGCATCCTGTCTATACAGTTTTGTGTGCCTGGACATTTCGTATGGATCAAAAGGTTTTTAGCCTGGTACACAATTTAGGCAGGATATGACATTCCAACCTCATCAACGGCACCCACTGTATTGGGGTGAAATAACAGTCTTAGGGATTGAGAGGAACGCCATACCCTGGAGTACGCATCTTTCAGTACCTTTGTAATCAGTACATCTGACTTGCATCTCTTTTCAGGATTTAAAATACGCAAACACTGCTCCTCTGGCAGCTTAGAAATTATACGTTTAAAGATATATTTTTCCATTGCTTATGTGAAAATTATTAATTTTGAACCAAAAGAACCTTAGAAAACTTACTTAACCTTATTATAATAAGCGCACTTTAATTTGGACTAATCCATCTAAAAATATTTTAGATAATTTTACAGTAATTTAATAATAAACATGCAAAATTAAATATATTTTATCGTTAGGTTCAGAATGATTTTTGCAAAATAATTGCATGCACAAATTTTCGCTTGCCTTATTCGGCAAAAAGAGCGTTGCTATTTAAGCAGAATCTCAAGATTTACCTATATATATATATATATATATATATATATATATATATATATATATATATATATATATATATATATATATATATATATATATATATATATATATATTTTACATATGTATGTATGTATGTATGTATTTATGTATGTATACACGTACAGTATATTGTAATAATGTTAGCTGGGAGAGCCACAATAAAACACAGTTCATGTCGCCACTGAGAATGCAAGAATTTACTCCCTAAGAGAAAAGCTCGCCAATTATAAGTAAATACAGAGCGATAAAATGCCGCACAACCACCCCCGATACGACTCCCTCGCGAGCCTGCAGAATATAAACTAAGACGAATGTTCCCGGTAGCAGTGTAATTCATAGCTGGGCCTGGACAGTTATGTGAGGGAGTATCACGCCTTAAACTCCCCTCCCGCACGCCATAAAACCTCGGCTTACGAGACGAGGAAGGTGTTGGATTAAGCGACCGCCTCGCCTGTCAAGTACGTCAGCGAAAGCTAACATTTATGCCGACTAATTCCGTTGGCATTATGCTCTTGTTTGGGTGATGAACGACCGAGGCGCCGCCGACGGGAGGAATGCCTCGTGTCCTACAGATGCTTATTTCAATCGTAAATTCATGCCAGCCTTAAATGTCGAGGAAAGTATACAATTCCATTGTCATACCTAATATTCCTTACTGTCATAACATGCAAGGCACAGAGGAACCCTTCTACGAGCTGCAAAGGAAGAATTTCAACCCTTATGTACTGGCTTAGTAAGGGCGAGAGCCGCCGAGCAGCGAGAGGAAGGGATGTGATGTGTTGGCCGCGTTGCAGATGGGGTCCATTCTTCCAGGCCGGCAAGACACCGCGTTCCAGGAGGGCTTCTGTGGGCGTCTGTGCGTTCCTTCCCCCCGCTCCTCGTCTGGAATAAAACCAGGAACTATTCCCATTCCAAGACGGGATTAGCATTTACTCCTCCGCGCATTCGTTATATTCTCCTCCGGAGTTCTAACAAGAAAACGAGAATATTTAGTTCCAGGGGCGAGGAAGAGACCCTGGGCGGCAGGCTGAGTAAACTCGAACTGACTTTTGGTGTAAATAAAATAGACTAGAGGAATAATTTACAAATAAACTCTCTCTCTCTCTCTCTCTCTCCTCTCTCTCTCTCTCTCTCACCTTTAGTTTTTTCTCTACCTCGTCATTTCTTCCTGTTTAGCTCTACCTTCTCTCCCTTGCTCACTTTACTTCTTTCCCTCTCCCTCCTTCCTTCCCTTCATCCATTCCGTGTTCTTTCGTCTGTTTCTCCTACCCACACTATCGTCCTACTCCCCTCAGTTGATTTCTACCTCCCATCTATCTCTTCCCCTACCTTTGTTAACAGTACTAACTACAAGGAGGGGAAGGGAGGGGAGGGGAGGGGAAGGAAGGGGAGGGGGTGGGAGGGTAAGGGAGGGAGGGAAGGTGTGATTTGATTCTGGTGAAGTACTCTCGATATCCATGTTATTGAAGTTACTTTCATTTTTTTAGAACGAAACCTGATTATCTCTATTTCCCAGATTTTGTATGACGTTTTATAACCGTGTTTCATTACGATTATAAAACTAATAATAATAATAAATGATAATAATAATAATAATAATAATAATAATAATAATAATAATAATAATAATAAATAATAATAATAATAATAATAATAATAATAATAATAATAATAATAATAATAATAATAAATAATAATAATAATAATAATAATAATAATAATAATAATAATAATAATCATTAATAATAATAATCATTTATAATAATTCTATCTCAGTATCTCAAGAATTATCAATAAAAATCGACAATCTATACAATCATCACCCAGTGTTGACAATCACCTAAGATCAGTTATGCACGCCATTATCACCTGACTTCAACAGCTCGCTGAAAACCTGAACGAAAAACAAAAGCACACAGCACTTAAACAAAAACCAAACAAAAACACGCGTCACTTAGCAGCCAGCCATGTGTACTCAGTGTCTGCACTCTCCACCTGCCGCCTCGGCCATCCCAGCAACGACTATCCAACATCTTGTGCAGATTTGCAACTCAGATTTTGTCTGGGAGTTACATTTTTCATCTTCAAGCGACAACCTCCATATGGCTTTTCAAAATGTTTGATAAGCATCGATTAGGGAAGTGCGTGTGTGTGTGTGTGTGTGTGTGTGTGTGTGTGAGAGAGAGAGAGAGAGAGAGAGAGAGATACACACACACAACACAACACACACACACACACACATTCAAAATCACTCATATATACACAACAGGCCAAGTGTTTAACGACAAGCGCCTTTGGCAACTGGTAACTGTACTGTTGGCTGTATACTGTGGAAAGCTATACCGACACTGACGCTAGTGACGACGACATCGATGCTTACGCCACTGACTACGACAACGATAACGATGAAGTAGAAGATCAAAGAATCTTTCTCATTCCGTTTCTTCTTGGCTGCCTCTTTCTCTTTTTCACCCTCTTCCTCACTATTTTGGCTTTCTTTGCAATATATACATGGTCCGGCACAGTGTCAATATGAGAAAGCATCAAGCAAAAGGACTCTTTGTCTCCAGTCAGTGACTCTTTGTGATTTCCTTCGTGGTACATCTTTTTAGCAGATGCCTCATGGAGCAGTGTGTGCTTGGCCCTATGTTACAGAAGGTCTGTTTCAGGGATTTAATCTAACTCGTCTCTGATCTCGTACACACACAGAGATAACTGCATTTAAACCTATGCTAGAAACGTGATACCTACTGCCCTGAGGTTCACAAGAGATGAAATGTCCACTACCCTGAGCTTTATCGCTTAAAAACGTGTGGATGTGACTACAGGAAGACGCGATAACAGGTAACATTTACAAATGGGTAAACACACATGGTGGGGTGAAGGAAGGACACGTTGCAAAACAAGTTTTTATTGGCATAACTTTTCCCTCTGTGTAGAGTTTTGTCAAAATTAAGTTCGACACTTTCTTCCAATAAAAGCTTGTTCTGCAACGTGTATCTTTTCTTCGCTACTGTTGACATTATCCTATTTGGATCCGCACGAGGTGAGCCCACTAGACAGCACCAGGTGAGCCCACTAGACAGCACCAGGTGAGCCCACTAGACAGCACGAGGTGAGCCCATTAGACAGCACGAGGTGAGCCCACTAGACAGCACGAGGTGAGCCCACTAGACAGCACGAGGTGAGCCCACTAGACAGCACGAGGTGAGCCCACTAGACAGCACCAGGTGAGCCCACTAGACAGCACCAGGTGAGCCCACTAGACAGCACGAGGTGAGCCCACTAGACAGCACCAGGTGAGCCCACTAGACAGCACCAGGTGAGCCCACTAGACAGCACGAGGTAAGCCCACTAGACAGCACCAGGTGAGCCCACTAGACAGTACGAGGTGAGCCCACTAGACAGCACCAGATGAGCCCACTATACAGCACGAGGTGAGCCCACTAGACAGGACGAGGTGAGGCCACTAGATAGCACGAGGTGAGGCCACTAGATAGCACAAGGTGAACCCACTAGACAGCACGAGGTGAGCCCACTAGACAGGACGAGGCGACTACTGACACTGGTGGAAGCATAAATGGCAGAGACTTATTATTCGAGGATGAAACGGATATCCTGTGGACGACGTCTGCCTTCGTAATGTGCACGGAGACCCAAACAAGAGAACACTTTGACGTTATTGCAACTGATATCTGACTCTAGACTACACAGTTACTGACTCGATTGTAGCCATGGGTAGAAAGACATAAACGTAAGAAGTTTACTTTTCTTTGGAAGTCTAAACACTTGGTATAATATTTTTTCAGGGTATGCAGAACAAACCAATATGTTTGCTCCTTCCTCCAGGCACAAACCCTATGCGTTCACTTATTTCTCTCAAGACAAAGAGACAACAAATACTTACTCAACAAATACCTCCATAGTGATGCAGACACAGAATGCAATCAGATACAGGAGGCACAGACACCTGTACAGGAAACTGATGTTTATAAACATGCAGACGAAAGCAGTCGCGTCCTTGACCCGGTTAATTAGGATGTCACAGACTGCCTACTCTTCACCTCTCCTCCCCATCTTTTTTCATGTCATCCTTTCTTCTATTCCTTCTTTCAACCTCAGCCTTCCCTTCTTCTTTTCTGCGCCCCATTTTCTTATTTTTCACGCATTACTGTATGCATTTTACTCGCATATTGATTCCAACATGCTCGTTGGAGAAGTTAAATACAGATATACTAAAAAGAGAGAAATTAATTAATGTGTATTTCTTATGATTTTCATCTCACGTTCAATTATTTGAAAGAAGTCAAATACAGCTGTGTCCTGTCTGTGTTATTCAATATTTAAAAAAACACTGAGAGACAATTTAATAATATTTGAATTGTAATTAGGTTCCAAGAAGGTTTAACTGGGTTACATCTGGATTTATATCTACAGCTTACTAATCTGTTATACTTAATATATCTGGTAATATGTCTGGTTATTATACTTTCTATCTTTATAGGCCTCAACAAGTGGACAATTAACAACATCGTGTTCAAGATAGTGACCATAGGTTAGAATACCTGTCAGTATTCCATAGAGCTGGCCACATTCTTTGCATTTGGTTTGATCTTCATCCGTGTATCTCCCAGACTGCCAGAAGTACTTGCAACTAAGACTAAACATGGCCACTACAACATCAGTCAGTCCGTTCACATGCGAGTTGCTCCATAAACTTATTTATCTACGTTCATGTTATCATAATGGGTTATAAATCTACTCAGGCTTCTACTTGCATTCCTGTAATATTCATTTTCATTATTTACTTCTCTCCTAATATTATTCCTAATGCTAGAAGCAGATACACCAAAGTTATATTCTTCATACTCCTTCAGGGTACTTTTCTTAGCTAACATGTCAACTTTATCATGAAGGCGTAATCAGTATGTGATGGGATCCATAACAAATGTACATTAATTCCCTTTTCCCGGATTTTTGAGTATCTATACGTGTTTTGTCCAATTAGGATGTTTTTAGAATCATTATGTGAATCAAGAGCCTTCGGTGACGACACAGAATCAGTAATAATGCTGGAGAAAAGCTCAGTGTCATAAGTTAGCTTTAGCGCCATTAGGACTTAGGCATAATATATGAATGACATAGGAATTCATTTAAAAAACAGAATACCTTTATAAATCACTATGAACACGAACGTAGACAATCACAGTTAAGGAGGAACTCACAATGTAAACAATAAGTGATGTAGCCGGGCCGAGACTTGACTACAAGTACTGAGAAGTTAATTAAGCATAACACAAAAGATGATGAAACTAAGTATGTAGTATGTAGTGAGTTTTATGGCCACTTTCTTAAACACAACGTTCTTAAGTGTTCTTTTACTGAGTTGTATAGACATAGACTGTAGAATTATCTATATAATATGTACAGGTATCTTATTAGCGAAAGTTGGTTGTCAGAAATTTTAATCAGATATCCTAAATTTGCATCATTTTGTAAATACATCCAAATGTACTTTCTTTAAATTTTTCTTAGGGGCTTGTTCTTTGTTCCTTGGGGTTATATACTCTCTTACATTCTTCCTTTCGGATTTTTTTCTCCATCCTCTTTTCTTGCTTGTTTCTCGATTACTGCCCATCCTTCAAATTCAAGTGTGACTTATTTCTCATAATAGTCAGCTTATTCTCCTTTGGTTTTCACTTCATTCCTTGCCTCACTCTCCCTTTTCCACTTCTTTCTTCTCACTCCCTTTCCTCCATTTCTCTCCAACCCTCCTATTTCATTTTCCTTCCCTTTATTCTTCTCTCTCTCTCTCTCTCTTTCTCTCTCTCTCCCTCTCCTGGCGCCCTTCACCACTCACCCTTCCCCTTTACCATTTTGGTCTATGAAAGGAGGAGAAATCATGAAAGTGGTGCCCGCTGTTTCCTGCCGGAGACGTCGAAGGCCAGATAAATCTCACGAGAGAGAGAGAGAGAGAGAGAGAGAGAGGGTGAGATATTCATACGTAAATGTGCGTTTGTGTGTGTGTGTTGTGCAAAATTTAAAATTTGTATATCACGTAAATTCACAAACGTTTCTTTCAACGAACATGACAAAATTTCGATATCTAATATTTTTTTTTTAGAACAGTTTGGTTTGTTTGATGGATTCTGCCTAAAAAATAAAAGAGCTCCATCACATTTTCCTTCCACACCATCCTTGGACGCTCACTACATCCCCCCCCCCCCGCTCTCTCTCTCTCTCTCTCTCTCTCTAGGTTTGTGCACCTACCTGATCTGATTACCTGTCTTCTACTTGACTCAACCATCTTCGCAATTTTTCTACTGGTCTATGAAATACCCCTGTCATTCCACCTCTTTGACTTACTGCTTTATACACATTTAAAATTTATCACTTGTGTTTTCTCAGAAACTAATGTAAACTGCCGAGGCTTCTCCCAGACTGATATAGCAGCAAAATGGTTATTGATTTTACAGCTGCATAAATAAAGATAAAAAGAACAATAAAACAGTAAACGAGAATGTGAAAGGAGAATTGCTCACAGCATCAAAGATATCTCGAAGGATTTTTTTTATATACATGTCAGGGTTGAAAAAATAACGTGAAACATTGATAAGATCGCCAACTAGTGGTAATAATAGATTGACTAACAGCAGCAAAGAGATGACTTCTTCAATACTCAACAGATGTGTGTGTATATTTACAGGCGAACAAAAAACGAGTATTCTCAGGCCGCAAAACTTCTTTGCAGAGATTGAAACCGGCATTAAGAAGGCTTAGCAAAAATATCAACCTTGACCTAGTAAAATACCAAGGTAGAAACTGAATATTAATAAATCGAGAGAACCTTGTGATCTCTACGCTAATTCTATGAACAGATCTGTACTTCAAATTGCGTACTCCAAAAAAATGAAGTTGTGTGACCCTTGTGGGTTTAGCGCTTAGTTTTGATTATACTACTACTTCTACGAATAATAATAATAATAATAATAATAATAATAATAATAATAATAATAAATCAGTAGAAGGAGGCAAATTAACAGACAAGTGAAAACTAACAATCGTTATTCCAATAAATCTTCCGCTACCTCCCCTGTAGTTTAATACAGATTCTTTTTAAAAACACTGTTATCAGGGCACGATCTTGCAGTTTGTAGAAGTTTATTAAAAAATATTAGCCAGATATCAATATAGATTTCGCGACATAAGGTCCCTCACATCAAATTTACTGTAATAAAGATAAAAAAAATACATAGATTTAAGAGCACTGAACATGAAGTTTTCAGAAAAGAATAGAATTTAGATTTGACTTGTGTGTATTAATGTAAAACAGGAAAAAATAAAGGAGATATAAACCGAGGGCTAAACATATCTAACTAGGAGAGCACTCACAACTGCGAATTAAAGTTAGATCACTTTATATTTAGAAGGATATCAGAAGGAGGTGGAGGAGTGTGAGATAGCCTTCTGATATACTATTAAAATCTCATCTGTATAGAGTGAAGTAGAAGTTAGCTCTTCCTTAGTACAGAACGTCGATATAGTTGGTTAGGTCTGTTATCTGGCTTCTCTCTCTCTCTCTCTCTCTCTCTCTCTCTCTCTCTCTCTCTGTTCCTCTTAACGGGTCTCCACCTCACAAAGGGGAAAATACGTGTAATGGATGCAGTTTATCAGATAAAGGACAGGTTATTCCGGCCGATGCTAATTTCATCTCTAATAAAATGTTGATCGTGGAGATACCAGCAGGCAAAAGAAAGCTTATTACGTTGAACGGCTGCCGCTTCCTCAGCGCTCCAAGCAGCTTCTATTAATTACCCGTATTTTAATACCGTATTCACACTGGTGTTTTGATCCACCCTATTATAATTTCCAAAGTAAATATTCTCAGGTGATTCGGTTCATATTCTTGTTTGTTACTGCAGGTGGCTAAAATGAACGGCTGATATGAACGACTTTCTTGCTTCTTTTTCTAAGCTCTCTTTCATGCTTATTTGCTATTTTTTTAAAAATTTGGGACAGGGAGGAGTAATGGCAGACATTATCGCTAACATATCCCTGTTCGTTGCCTGTGCTTTTATATAATGAGGAGGCGATATAACCTGACGCACAGGTGGAACTGCCATGGGCAGAGGGCGGGTGAGTGCGATAGGGATTGATGATTGAGACCAGATATGCTAATATGTCCAAAAGGAGTGTGGGGCTAGCATGGCGGATGCTGGCTCAGGTCACCTGGGCCTTCCGGTGAGGGACGACATTGACAGCTACCAGATCAGTTGACAGATTGAATTAATGACGTTTTTCTGTGGCCTCAGGAGAAAAGAAGGCGATGGAGAAGGAGAGGAGGAGGAGGAGGAGGAGGAGGAGGAAAAAGAAAGGGGAGGGAAATGCTTTGAGGAGGAAGAGAGGAAAAAACGGGGTAAGATCATGAAAGAAACAGCAGGTAGATGGGAGGGATCAGAGAGTTTAGGTGTAGCGAATGCTTAAATTATTGAAAATGTTATCGCTGCATTCTTAAAATGGTTATCGCAATAGCTATAAGGGTCAATAAAAAAAGGATCAGTAGCACGCTGATAACAGGAACGACTACAGTAACAGCAGTACCCTTAACAGCAAGAGTTATAGGATCGTGACCCTTTTTCCCAGAATAAAGAGGCGGGTCCAGGAATTGAGACTCGATCTCCACAACTCCGAGTACACGCTCAGAGATGTACCTTAAGAAAGTTGATGCCTGAGTGCAGGAAAATGTGCGATGAAAAGAAGAGAAAACTGCTCACTCCATTGCTGGAATATCGTTGAGTGAGAGGGAATATGACCACGACATTAAATATTCTTGGGTTTTGATAGGGTAGACAATGAAAAGTTCTTGAGAGAGATTTA
>NC_069411.1:41994635-42037135 GCF_026875155.1 Cherax quadricarinatus | reverse complement strand
CTGGTATTTGTAAACGATATGACACAAGGAATAGACTCCGAAGTGTCCCTGTTTGCAGATGACGTGAAGTTGATGAGAAGAATTCATTCGATTGAAGACCAGGCAGAACTACAAAGGGATCTGGACAGGCTGCAGACCTGGTCCAGCAATTGGCTCCTGGAGTTCAACCCCACCAAGTGCAAAGTTATGAAGATTGGGGAAGGGCAAAGAAGACCGCAGATGAAGTACAGTCTATTGGGCCAGAGACTGCAAACCACACTCAAGGAAAAAGATCTTGGGGTGAGTATAACACCAGGCACATCTCCTGAAGCGCACATCAACCAAATAACTGCTGCAGCATATGGGCGCCTGGCAAACCTCAGAACAGCATTCCGACATCTTAATAAGGAATCGTTCAGGACCCTGTATACCGTGTACGTTAGACCCATATTGGAGTATGCGGCACCAGTTTGGAACCCACACCTAGCCATGCACGTAAAGAAACTAGAGAAAGTGCAAAGGTTTGCAACAAGACTAGTCCCAGAGCTAATAGGTATGTCCTACGAGGTGAGGTTAAGGGAAATCGACCTGACGACACTGGAGGACAGGAGAGATAGGGGGGACATGATAGCGACATACAAAATATTGAGAGGAATTGACAAGGTGGACAAAGACAGGATGTTCCAGAGATGAGACACAGTAACAAGGGGACACAGTTGGAAGTTGAAGACACAGATAAATCACAGGGATGTCAGGAAGTATTTCTTCAGCCACAGAGTAGTCAGTAAGTGGAATAGTTTGGGAAGCGATATAGTGGAGGCAAGATCCATACATAGCTTGAAGCAGAGGTATGATAAAGCTCACTGTTCAGGGAGAGTGACCAAGTAGCGGCCAGTGAAGAGGCGGGGCCAGGAGCTTGGACTCGACCCCAGCAACCTCAACTAGGTGAGTACAACTAGGTGAGTACACACACACACTCTCTCTCTCTCTCTCTCTCTCTCTCTCTCTCTCTCTCTCTCTCTCTCTCTCTCTCTCTCTCTCTCTCTCTCTCTCTCTCTCTCTCTCTCTCTTTCTCTCTCTCTCTTCATATCAGCCTCAGTAAGGGTGTATTGTGATGTTCGATTCACCACAGAAGAAAAAGGGTTATTATTTGTAATATAACCCCGGAAAATGAGCAGCTGCTCTACGTAATCGCTTGGACAATTTTCACAGCGAACAAGAGACTCTTTGTCCTAACTCGGTCGATTTTCAGTGTTGTCGGGTGAACACCTTTCGGAGTGCGCGGACGATGCTGCTAGGCTCTGTGTTCATGTGCGTTTTTTTTACGTGTTTATACACTTGTACTTGAAAAAAGTGTGATTATTATAGATATATCTTAACATAATCAATGCAGTGAGATCTTTGAAAAATCTTTCCCTTTTCTTTTAAAGATTTCTTTGTGTTATGCTTTTACGAGTTCTCAAAATTTATTGAAAGAAAGTCCAAACCAGGTCACCAGCACCGTATTCCTCTCTCCCTCTCTTCCTTCTTTGCTCTCTCTCCCCCTCTTCCTACCCCACTTACCTCATCTTGTCTCGCCTGATGCGGAACTCCCCAAGAAGGGAAAACTCGTGAGATACATGTAAATTGTGGCTAGACTGCAATATGGATCTCTTTGTGGCACTCTGACAGACGCTGACCGAGTCTTCAAGATGCTGCCAGACTTTAACAGACCATGTCGGACTTTTGACAGATAAGAGTGTATCCTGTCACTCAGGACTAACAGACACATGAAGACTTGTTCCTTCTTGGAGAGACTCCTGGAGGATCCAGATCATCTCCGGCAGTGTGCTGGCAGAAACAAGGGAGAGAGAGAGAGAGGTCCTTTACACACTGCAAAGGTGAAGTTTGCAGTTCAGTTGGATTTTACTTTTAGATTCACGGAGAAGCCTAAAATCCCGTGAGGTATTCAGCCATCAGGTACTCTATTACCAGGTATTCAGTCATTAGGTATTTAGTCATCAGATACTCAGTCATCAGGTATTCAGTTATCATGTATTCAGTCATCAGGAACTCAGTCACCAGGTATTAGTCATAAGGTAATCAGTCATCAGGTACTCAGTCATCAGGTATTCAGTCATCAGGTATTCAATCATCATGTATTCAATCATCAGGTGCTCAGTCATCAGGTACTCAGTCATCAGGTATTCAGTTATCAGGCATTTAGTCATCAGGCATTCAGTCATCAGATACTCAGTCATCAGGTATTCAGTCATCAGGTACTCAGTCATCAGGTATTCAGTCATCAGGTATTCAGTCATCGAGTACTCAGTCATCAAGTATTCAATCATGTATTCAGTCATCAGGTACTCAGTCATCAGGTATTCGGTCATCAGATATTCAGTCATAAAGCATTCAGTCATCAAGTACCCAGTCATCAGGTATTCAGTCATAAGGTATTTAGTCATAAGGCATTCAGTCATCAGGCATTCGGTGATCAGGTGCTCAGTCATCAGGTATTCAGTCATTAGGTACTCAGTCATCAGGTATTCAGTCATCATGTATTCACTCATCAGGTATTCAGTCATCAGGTACTCAGACATCAGGTATTCAGTCATTATGTATTCAGTCATCAGGTATTCAGTCATCAGGTATTCAGTTATCAGGCATTTAGTCATCAGGCGCATTCAGTCATCAGATACTCAGTCATCAGGTATTCAGTCATCAGGTATTCAGTCATCAGGTACTCAGTCATCAGGTATTCAGTCATCAGGTATTCAGTCATCGAGTACTCAGTCATCAAGTATTCAATCATGTATTCAGTCATCAGGTACTCAGTCATCAGGTATTCGGTCATCAGATATTCAGTCATAAAGCATTCAGTCATCAAGTACCCAGTCATCAGGTATTCAGTCATAAGGTATTTAGTCATAAGGCATTCAGTCATCAGGCATTCGGTGATCAGGTGCTCAGTCATCAGGTATTCAGTCATTAGGTACTCAGTCATCAGGTATTCAGTCATCATGTATTGACTCATCAGGTATTCAGTCATCAGGTACTCAGACATCAGGTATTCAGTCATTATGTATTCAGTCATCAGGTATTCAGTCATCAGGTACTCAGTCATCAGATATTCAGTCATCAGGTACTCAATCATCATGTATTCAGTCATCAGGTATTCAGTCATCAGGAATTCAGTCATCAGGTGCTCAGTCGTCAGGTATTCAGTCACCATGTATTCAGTCATCAGGTATTCAGTCATCAGGTATTCAGTCATCAGGTATTCAGTCATCAGGTATTCAGTCATCAAGTATTCAGTCATCAGGTATCATGTATTCAGTCATCAGGTATTCAGTCATCAGGTACTCAGTCATCAGGTATTCAGTCATCAGGCATTCAGCCATCAGGTACTCATTCATCAGGTATTCAGTCATCATGTATTCAGTCATCAGGTATTCAGTCATCAGGTACTCGATCATCAGGCATTTAGTCATCAGGTATTTAGTCATCAGGTATTCCGTCATCAGGTATTCAGTCATCATGTATTCACTCATCAGGTATTCAGTCATCAGGTACTCAGTCATCAGGTATTCAGTCATTATGTTTTCAGTCATCAGGTATTCAGTCATCAGGTACTCAGTCATCAGGTATTCAGTCATCATGTATTCAGTCATCAGGTATTCAATCATCAGGTATTCAGTCATCAGGTACTCAATCATCAGGTGCTCAGTCATCAGGTATTCAGTCACCATGTATTCAGTCATCAGGTATTCAGTCATCAGGAACTCAGTCATCAGGTATTCAGTCATCAGGTATTCAGTCATCAGGTATTCAGTCATCAGGTATCATGTATTCAGTCATCAGGTATTCAGTCATCAGGTACTCAGTCATCAGGTATTCAATCATCAGGCATTCAGTCATCAGGTACTCAGTCATCAGGTATTCAGTCATCATGTACTCAGTCATCAGGTATTCAGTCATCAGGTACTCAATGATCAGGCATTTAGTCATCAGGTATTTAATCATCAGGTATTCCATCATCAGGTATTCAGTCATCAGGTTTTCAGTCATCAGGCATTCAGTCATCAGCTACTCAGTCATCAGTTACTCAGCCATCAGGTATTTAGTCATCAGGCATTCAGTCATCAGGTGCTCGGTCATCAGGTATTCAGTCATCAGGCATTCAGTCATCAGCTACTCAGTCATCAGTTACTCAGCCATCAGGTATTTAGTCATCAGGCATTCAGTCATCAGGTGCTCAGTCATCAGGTATTCAGTCATCAGGTATTCAGTCATCAGCTACTCAGTCATCAGTTTCTTAGTCATCAGGTACGAACACAGATAAAGACAGCTCATTCCTTTATCACAAATAAAACAAGCCATACATCGCCTGGGAAATGGGTTGGAGGGTGTCATGGGAATTTATAGGGGATGAGATAAGTACCTCCACATCCCTGGAGCAAAAGCCTTTTACCAACATAAAGGCTCTTCTTGACAGGATTACATGAGTATTCGATAGCATGTTTGACATATCAGAATGTTATCTCGACTCACATGTTGTGAAGATATACTGGCTAGATAACAATAGTCTGAAATACTCTTAAATATCTCTCAGGATTGTTGTATGTAAATGTTTACTGGGCAGACCGGTAAGCCAGCGGAAAGATTTTGTCAAGTGTCCAACGCCTCCACTTGGTGGGGAGTCATCAAATAGTGACGATTCAAGCCAGTGGATAGTTTACCTCTTTCTCTTTTCCTGCCGAATAAAACACCATTATCGTGTGCCAAAGAATATTCTCAAGCAGCACAGCTTCAGCGTTCTCATCCCTTCATCCTCAACACAGAGATCAAATATTTGGTTCAATATTACTTCAAAATATAGAGCGAGAGTTGAGTATTACCTTAAGACAGAGAGTAAGGCAAGATCTGGTTGAGTATTACCTCAAGAAACAGAGTAAGTCAAGTATCTGGTTGAGTATTACCTCAAGAAACAGTAAGTCAAGTATCTGGTTGAGTATTACCTTAATAACAGAGGAAGTCAAGTATCTAGTTTATTATGACCTCAAGACAGAGAGTCAGGTATCTTGTCTGGGCTGATATACTGAAGAATCAGGAATATCTAGGTAGAATATATAGCAGCAAAGGAATATATAATAGCAATGACATTAAGTAGGGAAAGTCTGGAAGGTATTATCTTGTCCCAGATCACGAGATGGAGAAGGGGCGGGGCAGTGTTTAAGGGAAAACTGGTTCAGAAGGGGTTAGGGGGGATGAAGTGGGGCAGTGATTAAGGAAAAGGGAGTTCGACAGGGACTAGGAGAAAGGGCAATGGTCAAGAGGGTGAAAAGAGCAGGGGGTTAGTGGGTGAGGGGGATGGCAAGGCAAATGGTTGTGAGGAAGGGGTGAGTGAGGTTTTGGTCAGGCGGGGGCCTGACCTACAGTTGCCACACCCTCCATGTGGGTCCGGCGAGGTCAGCCCAGGTCAGGTCTTATCTGCCGTCATGTTACTGGTCGACGCTTCTCTAAGGCAACCAATCAGGAAGGTCCTTCCTGGTCTGGTATCTGGTGTTGGTTTACTCCGGTAACACACAACACACACACACACACACACACACACACACACACACACACACACACACACACACACACACACACACGCACAGAGTTGTTAGGAAGTGAAATAGTCTGGCAAGCGATGCAGTGGAGGCAGGAACTAAACATAGTTTTAAGACGAGGTATGATAAAGCGCATGGAGCAGGGAGAGGGAGGACCCAGTAGCGGTCAGTGAAGAGGCGGGGCCAGGAACTGAGTCTCGACCCCTGCAACCACAATTAGGTGAATACACACACACACACACACACACACACACACACACAAGGACAGGATGTTCCAGGGAGGGGACACAGAAACAAGAGGCCACAATTGGAAGTTGAAGACACAAATGAGTCAGAGAGATAGTAGGAAGTATTTCTTCAGTCATAGAGTTGTAAGGCAGTGGAATAGCCTAGAAAATGACGTACTGGAGGCAGGAACCATACACAGTTTTAAGACGAGGTTTGATAAAGCTCATGGAGCGGGGAGAGAGAGGGTCTAGTAGCAACCGGTGAAGAGGCGGGGCCAGGAGCTAGGACTCGACCCCTGCAACCACAAATAGGTGAGTACAAATAGGTGAGTACACACACACACACACACACACACACACACAGTCTTCCTACCGGGATATCGGATCTTGAGGAAAGACAGAAGGAGCAGCGGAGGAGGAGGAGGGGTTGCACTACTCATAAAAAACCGATGGGGTTTTGAGGAAATGGAAGGCAAGGGCGAGGTTGGAGAAAGGGACTACACAGTAGCGACAAATCAGTCTGGGGTACATAAGGTAGTCATTGCAGAAATGTATAACCCACCACAGAACTGTAGGAGGCCAAGAGAGGAATATGAAGAGAACAACAGAGCGATGGTGGACACACTGGCTGAGGTGGCACGAAGAGCTCAGTCGTGCAGAGCAAAATTACTGGTTATGGGTGATTTCAACCATAGGGAGATTGACTGGGAAAACCTGGAGCCGCAATGGGGTCCTGACACATGGAGAGCCAAGATGATGGATGTGGTACTGGAAAACCTCATGCATCAACACGTGAGGAACACTACCAGAGAGAGAGGGGAGGATGAACCAGCAAGACTGGACCTTGTGTTCATCCTGAGCAGTTCAGACATTGAGGACATCACATATGAGAGGCCTCTTGGAGCTAGCGATCACTTGGTTCTGAGTTTTGATTACATAGTAGAGCTGCAAGTGGAGAGGGTAACAGGAGTCGATTGGAAGAGCCAAACTATGAAAGGGGGGAATACACAGGTATGAGGAACTTCCTGCAGGAGGTTCACTGGGACAGAGAAATGGTAGGAAAGTCAGTAAACGAATGATGGAATGCAAGGAGGCAGAGAAAAGGCTTGTTCCCAAGGGCAACAGAATTAATGGGAAGAGCAAAGTGAGTCCTTGGTTTACCCGAAGGTGTAGGGAGGCAAAAACTAAGTGCATTAGAGAATGGAAGAGGTACAAAAGACAAAGGACCCAGGAAAATAAGGAGATCAGCCGAAGAGCCAGACACGAGTATGCACAGATAAGGAGGGAGGCCCAGCGACAGTATGAAAACAACATAGCATCAAAAGTCAAGTCTGACCCTAAACTGCTGTATAGCCACATTAGGAGAAAGACAACAAAGACCAGGTGATCAGGCTGAGAAAAAAAGGTGGGGAACTCGCACGAAATGATCAAGAGGTATGTGAGGAGCTCAACACGAGATTTAAGGAAGTATTCACAGTGGAGACAGGAAGGACTCTGGGAAGACAGGACAGAGAGGGACACCAACAGGGAATACACCAACAAATGCTGGATGACATACACACAACTGAGGAGGAGGTGAAGAAGCTGCTAAGTGACCTTGATACCTCAAAGGCAATGGGACCGGACAACATCTCCCCGTGGGTAATTAGAGAGGGAGCAGAAATGCTGTGTGTCCCATTAACCACAATCTTCAACACATCCCTTGAAACTGGGCAATTACCTGAGGTATGGAAGACGGCAAATGTAGTTCTTATTTTTAAAAAAGGAGACAGAAAAGAGGCATTAAACTACATACCAGTGCCACTGACGTGTATAGTATGCAAAGTCATGGAGAATATTATCAGGAGGAGAATGGTGGAGCACCTGGAACAGAGCAAAAGTATAAATGACAACCACCATAGTTTCATGGAAGGCAAATCCTGTGTCACAAACCTCCTGGAGTTTTATGATAAAGTAACAGAAGTAAGAGATGAGACAGAGGGGTGGGTTGATTGCATCTTCTTGGACTGCAGGAAAGCCTTGGACACAGTTCCTCACAAGAGATTAGTGCAGAAACTAGAGGATCAGGCGCGTATAACGGGAAGAGCACTTCAATGGATCAGAGAATACCTGACAGGGAGGCAACAACGAGTCAAGGTACGTGATGAAGTATCACAGTGGGCACCTGTGACGAGCGGGGTCCCACAAGAGTCGGTCCTAGGACCAGTGCTATTTTTGGTATATGTGAATGACATGATGGAAGGGATAGACTCAGAGGTGTCCCTCTTCGCAGATGATCTGAAGTTAATGAGGAGAATTAAATCAGATGAGGATCAGGCAGGCCTTCAAAGAGACCTGGACAGGCTGGACACGTGGTCCAGTAACTGGCTTCTCGAATTCAACCCTGCCAAATGCAAAGTCATGAAGATCGGAGAAGGGCAAAGAAGACCGCAGACAGAGTATAGGCTAGATGGCCAACGACGGCAAACCTCGCTCAAGGAGAAAGATCTTGGCGTGCGTATAACACCGATCACGTCTCCGGAAGCACACATCAACCAGATAACTGCTGCAGCATATGGGCGCCTGGCAAACCTGAGATTAGCATTCCGATACCTAAGTAAGGAATCCTTGAAGACACTGTACTCCGTGTACGTCAGGCCCATACTGGAATATGCAGCACCAGTTTGGAACCCGCACCGGATCAAGCACGTTAAGAAATTAGAGAAAGTGCAAAGGC
Organism: Cherax quadricarinatus; assembly: GCF_026875155.1. Classification (NCBI taxonomy): domain Eukaryota; kingdom Metazoa; phylum Arthropoda; class Malacostraca; order Decapoda; family Parastacidae; genus Cherax; species Cherax quadricarinatus. Next base: position 42,028,619 of record NC_069411.1, on the reverse strand, counting down.
TTGCGACAAGGTTAGTTCCAGAGCTAAGGTTAATGTTCTATGAAGGAAGGTTGAGGGAAATCGGCCTGACGACACTGGAGGACAGGAGAGATAGGGGAAACATGATAACGACATACAAAATACTGCGTGGAATAGACATGGTGGACAGAGACAAGATGTTCCAGAGAGGGGACACAGAAACAAGGGGTCACTCTTGGAAGTTGAAGACTCAGATGAGCCACAGGGATGTTAGGAAGCATTTCTTCAGTCGTAGAGTGGTCAGGAAGTGGAACAGTCTGGCGAGCGATGTAGTGGAGGCAGGAACCATACATAGCTTTAAGACGAGGTATGATAAAGCTCATGGAGCAGGGAGAGAGAGGACCTAGTAGCGTTCAGTGAAGAGGCGGGGCCAGGAGCTGAGTCTCGACCCCTGCAACTACAATTAGGTAAGGTGAATACACATACACACACACACACACATACGCACACACACACACACACACACAACACACACACACACACACACACACACACACACACACACACACACACACACACAAACAAACACACACACACACACACACACATACACACATACACACACAAATGCACACACACACACACACACACACGCACACACACACACACACACACACACACACACACACACACACACACACACACACAACACACACACACACACACACACACACACACACACTTTTAATTAAGTAAACATCACTCTCAGTAAGGAAGCTTTCGTTCAATGCGATAAACATAATTCCCAGTTAGGTTAACGAGACGCTACATCATCAGTACCATGAGGAGAACAGATTCTAGATCAACCTAACATTTTCTTTTAATAATCGTACTTAGCTGTGAAATAGCACCATTATCATCAATATGGTTTTACGAAGGGGCGTTCCTGTCTTACGAATTTACTAACTTTTTTCACTAAGGTGTTTGAGGAGGTAGATCATGGTAATGAATATGATATTGTGTATATGGACTTCAGTAAGGCTTTTGATAGAGTTCCACACCAGAGGCTATTGAGGAAACTTAAGGCACACTGAATAGGAGGAGAATTTTTTTCCTGGGTAGAGGCATGGCTGACAAATAGACAGCAGAGAGTTTGCATAAATGGGGAGAAATCAGAATGGGGGCACGTCACAAGCTGTGTTCCTCAGGGGTCAGTGTTGGGCCCGTTGTTGTTCACAATTTACATAAACGATGTAGATGAGGGAATAAATAGCTACATAAGCAAATTTGCTGATGGCACCAAAATAGGCCGTCCAATTAAATCTAATGAGGACACTAGAGCACTCCAGGATGATTTGAATAGACTGCTGCAATGGTCGGAGAAGTGGCAGATGCAGTTTAATATAGACAAATGAAAAGTTCTAAGTGTTGGACAGGAAAATAACCATGCGACATATAAACTAAATAATGTAGATCTTAATACTACTGATTGCAAAAAGGATTTAGGAGTTCTGGTTAGCAATAATCTAAAACCAAGACAACAGTGCATTAGTGTTCCCAATAAAGCTAACAGAATTCTTGGCTTCATATCTAGAAGCATAAATAATAGAAGTCCTCAGGTTGTTCTTCAACTCTATATATCCTTGGTTAGGCCTCTTTTAGACTATGCTGCTCAGTTCTGGTCACCGCATTACAGAATGGATATAAATGGAAACATAAACACATACGCAGTTTAATGTGATCCTTTATTGACAACGTTTCGCCCACACAGTGGGCTTTTTCAAGTCACAAACAGATCTGTGATGAATGGTTTGAAAAACCGACAAGTTGAAGATTGAGGTACATTCTACAAGATTGATGGACTGAACACATCGACTCCAGGCTGAGGGACTGATTACCTCACTCTCCTCTTCTCCTTACGCCTTCCTCTTTGTATTGGACTGATGAAGCCACTGTGTGGCGAAACATTTCCTGAATAAAGATTCCCATATGCTGTATAAGTGTCTCAATCTTCAACAAACAGATCTATCTTGGGTGAAAGGTACGTGAGTATTTATAGTCAGGTTCAGAATGTTGAGGTGAGGTGGAGAATGCTTCATCTGATGATCTACCGGGTGGGGTTATAGAGTCTAAAATCTTGGGTAGCTTGGCAGGATCACATTAAACTGCATATGTGTTTATGTTTCCATTGTGTCGGTATTTTATACCATTCATTTTCATCATGGATATAAATGCTCTGGAAAACGTACAGACGAGGATGACAAAGATGATCCATGTATCAGAAATCTTCCCTATGAGGATAGACTGAGGACCCTGAAGCTGCACTCTCTAGAAAGGCGTAGAATTAGGGGGGATATGATCGAGGTGTATAAATGTAAAATAGGAATAAATAAAGAGGATGTAAATAGCGTGCTGAAAATTTCCAGCCAAGACAGGACTCGCAGCAATTGTTTCAAGTTGGAAAAATTCAGATTCAGGAAGGATATAGGAAAGCACTGGTTTGGTAATAGAGTTGTGGATGAGTGGAACAAACTCCCGAGTACAGTTATTGAGGCTAAAGCGTTGTGTAGTTTTAAAAATAGGTTAGATAAATACACGAGTGGATGTGGGTGGGTGTGAGTTGGACCTGACTAGCTTGTGCTGCTGGGTCTGATACCGTGCTCCTTCCTTGAGTGGAGGTGACCAGACTGGATGGGTCATTGGGCTAATCCGGGGGGAAAAAGACATGGACCTGCTCAGCATGGGTCAGTAGGCCTGTTGCAGTGTTCCTTCCCTCTTATGTTCTTATGTTCATTGTCACGAACATTAGCACAATTGTCACCCATGGAAATAAATGGTATTAAATACCGTACCTTCCACCCCAGGTAGATCTGTGTGAGACTTGAAAAAGCCCACTGTGTGGGTGAAACGTTGTCAATAAAGGATCACATTATACTGCATATGTGTTTATATTTCCATTGTCACCCATATTTGCACCGTTGTCACTCATCTAAGCACCATGTCACCCACATCTTATTGTCACTCACATAAACCCCATGGTCATCAACACATTCACCATTATCACGACAGTAAGCACCACTGTCATCAACTTAAGCACCTTTGCCATCAATTTAAGCACCACTGTCATCAACCTAAGCACCACTGTCATCAACTTAAGCACCATTGACACCAACATAAGCGCCAATGCCACAATATAAGTATCATTATCACCCACACAAGCACACACTATCACCCTGGGGTCGAGAATATCACCAGTGTGGTATACACTGAGTTCATTACAATTTATTCCGAGTTCATCACACAAGTACCTCTTGTATTTCCTCTACGTAACCCAAACCGGCAGTCGTAGCAGTGAGATTGCTGGGGCTCCAACCACGCTGTAAGCAACTGCTGAGTTTAAACGTTAATCAAGGTGAGGAATTGACATTTTACTTATACCGCTGGTCTGGAATCAGTCTCTCACTAGCTGGCTGAATGCACATTCTGGTCTCTCTTGAATGAGTTATAAGTCAATGACAGTGAGCGAATTCGCTTTGCTCTCTCTTTATTATTCTGATTTGTATGATATCTGCTTACATTGCTGCTCTTTTGCACTCTGCATATACTGTAAATACTGAAGGTAGGAATTTACGGGCACTGAAAAACACTCTTAGTGTTTGCCATTGACTTTATTACTCTTGGTTCGTTCCTTGTCTGGTGACTAGACTTACGGCCGGGTACTACAGGGCGTTCATTTGTACCAGTGTTCGTAATAACCGCTACCAACAACATTATCACCATGAACATCTTTTGTATAACCACCAGCGCAATCACAATGATACACCAACGCTACGGGGAGTCACTACACAGTACAATCACCAACACCAGTTTCACCAAGACCATTAAAACACTCTTTAATATCCAATACCACAATCACCACCAAAATGCAACCAAATTACAAGTATCACCAAGCAAACGATATCAACAACACCATCAGGCACGTTTTCCACCACAATCTCCTTCACACGCACAACCATGTATTACCGTCTCCACGACACATATTTTCTACCATCACTACCACAATCATCAGCACCAACACTGTCACAACTTCACTCCGCCACTCAATGCAACAAAGACTGTTTTGGTCACCAGGCAGTGTCTCTGTGGAGGACAGATTACAATCTTATGTGTGTGTTTGATTTATGATGAAGAGGAGGAAGGATCCTTGACGTAGGATATACAATACAAACTGAAGGACAGCCTATGGCGGCTGAAGATCCGGCCAAGGTCAAACAGGAGTAGACAAGCACTCCTTATTTAGTAATGGTAAATTTGAAGGACATTTCGGGTGACTAATATATGTTTGTGTGTGTGTATTCACCTAGTTGTACTCACCTAGTTGAGGTTGCAGGGGTCGAGTCCTAGCTTCTGGCCCCGCCTCTTCACTGGTAGCTACTAGGTCACTCTCCCTGAACCGTGAGCTTTATCATACCTCCGCTTTAAGCTATGTATGGAACCTGCCTCCACTACATCCACTACATCGCTCTGTGAGTGTGTGTGTGTGTGTACTCACCTAATTGTACTCACCTAATTGTGGTTGCAGGGGTCGAGACTCAGCTCCTGGCCCCGCCTCTTCACTGATCGCTACTAGGTCCTCTCTCTCTTTGCTTCCTGAGCTGTATCATACCTCTTCTTAAAACTATGTATGGTTCCTGCCTCCACTACTTCACTTGCTAGGCTATTCCACTTGCTGACAACTCTATGACTGAAGAAATACTTCCTAACGTCCCTGTGACTCGTCTGAGTCTTCAGCTTCCAGTTGTGACCCCTTGTCCCTGTGTCCCCTCTCTGGAACATCCTATCTCTGTCCACCTTGTCTATTCCCCGCAGTATCTTGTATGTCGTTATCATGTCTCCCCTGACCCTTCTGTCCTCCAGTGTCGTCAGTCCGATTTCCCTCAACCTTTCCTCGTACGACATTCCCCTGAGCTCTGGGACTAGCCTTGTTGCAAACATTTGTACTTTCTCTAACTTCTTGACGTGCTTGACCAGGTGTGGGTTCCAGACTGGTGCTGCATACTCCAGGATGGGCCTAACATACACAGTGTACAGTGTCTTGAACGATTCCTTATTAAGGTATCGGAACGTTATTCTCAGGTTTGCCAGGCGCCCGTATGCTGCAGCAGTTATTTGGTTGATGTGTGCCTCCGGTGATGTGCTCGGTGTTATGGTCACCCCAAGGTCTTTCTCCCTGGGTGAGGTCTGTAGTCTTTGTCCACCTAGCCTATACTCTGTCTGCGGTCTTCTTTGCCCCTCCCCAATCTTCATGACTTTGCATTTGGCTGGATTGAATTCGAGAAGCCAGTTACTGGACCACATGTCCAGCCTGTCCAGGTCTCTTTGCAGTCCTGCCTCATTCTCATCCGATTTAATTCTTCTCATCAACTTCACATCATCTGCGAACAGGGACACTTCGGAGTCTATTCCTTCCGTCATGTTGTTCACATATATAAAAAATAGCACTGGTCCTAGAACTGACCCCTGTGGGACCCCACTCGTCACAGGCGCCCACTGTGATAACTCTTCACGTACCATGACTCGTTGCTGCCTCCCTGTCAGGTATTCCCTGATCCATTGCAGTACTCTCCCTGTTACATGCGCCTGATCCTCCAGCTTCTGCACTAATCTCTTGTGGGGAACTGTGTCAAAGGCCTTCCTGCAGTCTAGGAAAACGCAATCTACCCACCCCTCTCTCTCGTGTCTTACTTCTGTTACCTTGTCATAAAACTCCAGGAGGTTTGTGACACAGGATTTGCCTTCCATGAACCCATGCTGGTTTTCATTTATAATCTTGTTCCTTTTCAGGTGTTCGACCACTCTCCTCCTGATAATCTTCTCCATGACTTTGCACACAATACATGTCAGAGACACAGGTCTGTAGTTTAGTGCCTCGTTTCTGTTTCCTTTCTTAAATATGGGGACTACATTAGCTGTCTTCCATTTCTCAGGTAGTTGCCCAGTTTCAAGGGATGTGTTGAAGATTGTGGTTAGAGGCACACACAGCATCTCTGCTCCTTCTCTAAGGACCCATGGGGAGATGTTGTCCGGTCCCATCGCCTTTGAGGTGTCAAGGTCACTTAGGAGCTTCTTCACCTCCTCCTCGGTTGTTCGTATGTCATTCAACACTTGTTGGTATGTTCCCTCTTGATGGAAATATAAACACAAATGCAGTATAATGTGATCCTTTATTGACAACGTTTCACCCACACAGTGGGCTTTTTCAAGTCACACACGGATCTACCTGGGGTTGGAAGGTACGAGAGTATTTATAGTCAGAATGTTGAGGTCAGGTGGAGAATGCTGCATCTGATGATCTACCGGGTGGGGTTATAGAGTCTTGGGTAGCTTGGCAGGGGTATTGGACAAGTTGTGGACCTTCTGCAGTGTTCTATGTTCTTATGTGGGATAGCGATGAAGAAGTTTCTTGGCGAGTGGTTCAGCTATGTTATAGAAGCCATTGTTCTGGTTGAAATTTTTGGTTATAGAGATAAGCGATGATTCCAGGATTCTTCTGTATTGAGTGTTGTCTTCTGTGGCTATAAGTCTTGAGTTTCTGTAGTTAATTAAATGGTTGTGTGAATTGCGATGTTGTACACAGGCATTCCTTGTATCGTCAGTCCTGCTTGCATATTGGTGTTCTGAAGTGCGTGTTTGGAGGTCTCTTGATGTTTCGCCCACATATAATTTGTTGCAGTCATTACAAGGGATTATGTATACCCCTGCAGAGGATGGAGGCTTGTCCTGTCTACTACTGGTGATGTCCTTGATGGTCGTGGTTGTGGAGGTAGATACTTGGAATGATGTTTTGGCAAAGATGTTGGAAACATGTTTGGCAATGGAGTTGTTGGGGAGGACTATGTATCTCTTCTCGGCAGTGTCTTCTCTGGGTGTGTTGAAGATGTTTAATGCCCGCCGTCTGCAGTCTCTGATGAAGTGACGAGGATAGTGGAGTTTAGAAAATACTTGTTCAATTATAGTGCATTCTTCCTCAAGGAACTCATTGCTGCAGATTCTGAGTGCACGTAGGAAGAAGCCTATAATCACACCACGTTTGGTTTTGGTGTCGTGGTGAGAGTAGAAGTGGAGAAGATCGTCTTCTCCACTTCTACTCTCAGTTTCGGGTCAGTCTTGATTCTCGATGCTATGTCATTTTCATACTATTGCTGGGCCTCCCTACTTACCTGTGCATACTCATTCCTGGCTCTGCGACTGATCTCCCTATTTTCGTGTGTTCTTTGCCTTCTGTACTTTTTCCATTCCCTGAGCCGTGAGCTTTATCATACCTCTGCTTAAAGCTATGTATGGATCCTGCCTCCACTACATCACTTCCCAAACTATTCCACTTACTGACTACTCTATGGCTGAAGAAATACTTCCTAACATCCCTGTGATTCATCTGTGTCTTCAGCTTCCAACTGTGTCCCCTTGTTACTGTGTCCAATCTCTGGAACATCCTGTCTTTGTCCACCTTGTCAATTCCTCTCAGTATTTTGTATGTCGTTATCATGTCCCCCCTATCTCTCCTGTCCTCCAGTGTCGTCAGGTTGATTTCCCTTAACCTCTCCTCGTAGGACATACCTCTTAGCTCTGGGACTAGTCTTGTTGCAAACCTTTGCACTTTCTCTAGTTTCTTTACGTGCGTGTGTGTGTGTGTGTGTGTGTGTGTGTGTGTGTGTGTGTGTGTGTGTGTGTGTGTGTGTGTGTGTGTGTGTGTGTGCGTGTGTGTGTGTGTGTGTCGTGTGTATGCTGTGTGTATGCTTTGTGTATGTTGTGTGTATGCTGTGTGTATGCTGTGTGTATGCTGTGTGTATGCTGTGTGTATGATGTGTGTATGCTGTGTGTATGCTGCGTGTATGCTGTGTGTATGCTATGTGTATGCTGTGTGTATGCTGTGTGTATGCTGTGTGTATGCTGTGTGTATGCTGTGTGTATGCTGTGTGTATGCTGTGTGTATGCTGTGTAGTAAGGACTTGCTATCGGGATATTTGCATCTTTTTATGATGCATTTCTAATTGTTCATTATACCTTTCTAATTGTTTGCAGAATCTTTCCAGTTGCTCATGAGAGGTTTGTAATTGTTCATGAGAGGTTCGTAATTGTTCATGAGAGGTTTGTAATTGTTCATGAGAGGTTTGTAATTGTTCATGAGAGGTTTGTAATTGTTCATGAGAGGTTTGTAATTGTTCATGAGAGGTTTGTAATTGTTCATGAGAGGTTTGTAATTGTTCATAAGAGGTTTGCAATTGTTCATGAGAGGTTTGTAATTGTTCATGAGAGGTTTGTAATTGTTCATGAGAGGTTCGTAATTGTTCATAAGAGGTTTGTAATTGTTCATGAGAGGTTTGTAATTGTTCATTAGAGGTTCGTAATTGTTCATAAGTGGTTTGTAATTGTTCATGAGAGGTTCGTAATTGTTCATGAGAGGTTTGTAGTTGTTCATGAGAGGTTTGTAATTGTTCATGAGAGGTTCGTAATTGTTCATGAGAGGTACAATTGTAATTGTTCATGAGAGGTTTGTAATTGTTCATGAGAGGTTTGTAATTGTTCATGAGATGTTCGTAATTGTTCATAAGAGGTTTGTAATTGTTCATGAGAGGTTTGTAATTGTTCACGAGAGGTTTGTAATTGTTCATAAGAGGTTTGTAATTGTTCATGAGAGGTTTGTAATTGTTCATGAGAGGTTCGTAATTGTTCATAAGAGGTTTGTAATTGTTCATGAGAGGTTCGTAATTGTTCATGAGAGGTACAATTGCAATTGTTCATGAGAGGTTTGTAATTGTTCATGAGAGGTTTGTAATTGTTCATAAGAGGTTTGTAATTGTTCATGAGAGGTTTGTAATTGTTCATGAGAGGTTCGTAATTGTTCATAAGAGGTTTGTAATTGTTCATAAGAGGTTTGTAATTGTTCATGAGAGGTTTGTAATTGTTCATGAGAGGTTTGTAGTTGTTCATGAGAGGTTTGTAATTGTTCATGAGAGGTTTGTAATTGTTCATGAGAGGTTTGTAATTGTTCATGAGAGGTTTGTAATTGTTCATGAGAGGTTTGTAATAGTTCATGAGAGGTTTGTAATTGTTCATGAGAGGTTCGTAATTGTTCATAAGAGGTTTGTAATTGTTCATGAGAGGTTCGTAATTGTTCATAAGAGGTTTGTAATTGTTCATAAGAGGTTTGTAATTGTTCATAAGAGGTTTGTAATTGTTCATGAGAGGTTCGTAAATGTTCTTGGGAAGCACAAAGGACGTCGATAAATTTTCTAAACAGTTTCAACCTTATAAAAAACGAAGCTTCGTAATAACTCAAGCTTATTTAAGTGAGAACATAAAGTATTTTGTCCAAAAAATTCTGACAGATAATTCTGAAAACACGGCAACTTAGCATTTACAACGAGGTAGTTTTAGAAACAACTGATATTTTTCAATACACTTCCGTATCGCCTAATATTCGGGAATTAGATTAATGAAAGCAAACGACTGTTAAAATCAAATAACAATAATCAGTAATTATTTAACTACGGTGCGATCAGAGTGAACTAGAAAGGAAACTCAAGTCTCCTCACGTAGTGTATTTTCCAAGCCAGAATTTGAAATAATCTTTAAAAAAATTCCTCCATCCCTCATCTCAGCTTTTCTCCTTGAACTGGTTTAAAATTTCGAATATTAGTGGAAATAAAGACAGTGGAAGCAGAAAATCCTGTCTTTACTAAAAGATTTTTCTGCTACTTTATTTCCTCTTGTGGGTCTTCATCATTGTTTACCCTCGAACATTAGTGTATCTGGATAGGTAATGGTGTCAGATACTGCCACAATAGTAAAAATTAGTAATTGTAATTGCATGAAACTCTTTATTGACGGCGAATTTCCCACTTGGTGGACTTAATCAAATTACAGATATACTAGATAAGGTGAAGTGAAGAGCAAGTGGGGTGAGGAACAACCAGAAGAGAAGATTCCTTTAGTCTACACTCATCAGTGTCTCCAACAGTTTCCAGCAGCACAACTGTGTCAACTCAGGTGAGTCTCGTGTCAGAAAACTGCTTGAACACTTAGGTATCAATGTTACCTGAGGCGTGCAATCCCTCCCTCGCTCTACACCTTATTGCTACTAGCTATTTATATTCTTTGATATTTGCCAAGATTGTTAGTGAAACAATGTCAATTAAAATCGTCCCAAGAAGAAATAAAAGCCTTCCATGAACTATTACTGTGGCATGCAAAGAGTACGTAACCTTTATTCGGCGCATGTACACACCCTCATTTACAGGCTATCTCCCCCAACCAGCGAACCAGGTTGCTAAGAGTTGATGATGGGGCCCCGTCGTTCAATTAGTGACCAGGTTCTAGCCAATAAGAAGATGGTTTTGGCAATCGCAGAGGTTATGTGGGTACCGCTCTCCTGTCTGCCCTTGTCATTCCCATTCTAGAGCTGGTTGAAGCACGGTCTGCTATCTTGTGGCTTCTATTTCTGCTTTGCTTACCGTGGAGTGCACTATATTTATCACTGTACATAGTGTACATATTGATGTTCTAAATTGGTGAAGGATAATACAAGTCTAAACTTTTTCTACTGTGTTTATTTGCTCCCATTACACCCGGGGTAACAGGCCATTTGGAATCCTGGGTTGTAATAATTACAAAGGTCCCATGAGCAAATACAGTGTAGAACAGGGAAAACACAAACTCGTGTTCAGTTCATTGACAACAATCATGGAATCGCAAGCGACAAATCCAGGTGGGATGTGGTGCAGGGATCGCCACCTCCGTCTTATCCTCTCCGACACTTACCAGAGAAACGTTTTAAGGAACATTCGTTAACCAACGTAAGCTTACCCACCAGCTAGGCCGTCGCTCGCCCTCCCACTGCGAATACTTTTTTATATATAACAGATCTCAATACATCAGGTGTGTGCTGCAACACTGTTCTATATGACAGTCGCATAGTGGGAACAAAAACAAGCTGTTTCCCTGTCATAGTCCATCACACAGAGTGGGAATCATGCAAGATGTTGAAAGCTATCAGCCTGAGCTGGAAGACTTCAGTAAGGTAATGAGGATATCGTAACTTTTCCATTAAGGGTTCATTAGCTATGGTAGTTTTAAAGGGCTACGATGGCTGTGGGTGGTGGGGAATGGGTGCAATGGTAGGAGGGGTATTATCATGTAGTTAGTAGTGGGATGGCGTGGGTGTAGGAAGCAGAGTGTGGCAATACAGTGGTAGGTGGCGGTGGTCAATGGTATGGGTGGTATCAGATCGTGATGGTACAGTAGTAGGTGGAAGGAGTGAAGTGGCCGGAGGGGATTCATTGTAAGCCTAAGTATAGAAGGAAATATACATATTGCAAGAAATTAAAAGGTAATGATGACGTGAACAACCTAAGCCAAGTTACAATGATGTGGTTACACTACCATCATCAGTACAGTGAAGTCAGGTACCATAACAAACCTGAAGGAAGGAACATGTGTTATATGACTTATCCTGCTCTGAAAGTCACAGAACAATTCTTTGAGCTGAACATCCACACCAGGTGTCAAACTGTTCTTGGTCTCTGCCCTCTTCTGAGTTATGTAGTTCTGTATCTCAATGGTTACAAGAGTAACATTCCATTTCCCGAACAAGAAGTGAGAAATGTTCAAGTCTAGGTACACCTACTGCCTTGTTAACCTACCGCTGCATAATTATTTGTGTGGTAATCGATTGCCGTGTGTCTCATCCTGAAGGGAGGAAGAGTTCAAATGCTGGAATGTGAAAACACCGACGAGTCACAGGGATGTTAGGAAATACTTCTTTATCCTTAGAGTGGTCAGAAAGTGGAATGGCATAGGCAGAGAAGTGGTAGAGAAGAGATCCATAACACTCTCCTGGCTGCTTGAGCCAGGAGAGAGTGTACCTATTAGCGGCTAGAGGAGAGGCGGGGATGGGATCAGAGACTCGACCCCTGCAACCACAATTAGGCAAGTACAATTAAGTACACACACACACACACACACACACACACACATACACATTTGTTCTCTACACCCATGTATACAGTCCGACGGCACACATGCGCCTACAAACAATCACATCTGTCAGCCTGAACACATGTGAAGCTGTCAGGGTAGAGAGATGGAGCAAGAGGAGGGGAATGTATTAACACGACCCTGAAGTCATTGTCTTCCTCCAGTCTGAAAGGATGTGTATGTGTGCACTTGGCCTTGTGTGTGTGTGTAACTCCTGAGCGCACTCGGTGTGTATGTATGTGTTGTGTGTGTGTGTGTGTGTGTGTGTGTGTGTGTGTGTGTGTGTGTGTGTGTGTGTGTATGTGTGTATGTATTCTATTATGTTCCAGAAAGATTCAAGCACAGTATGCACAGACACAAAAGGCTTGACTTGGTTACGTACACAGCATTGTGCACACACTGGGTTATCTGGAGTTAAACGCACATAGCGTGTATATACATTGCGAATTAGCACACACAAAACTCGTATAAAAAAGTGTATATAATTTGCCAGTGTTCATTAGCTGAAACCTTAAAAGATCATTATTGTTATTATTTATAAAATTATTTTATTATTATTATCACGAGAATCTTTAATCTTTAAGGATCACACAGTTCTAGGGCAAAGGGAGGTGATCAAATATGATCCAAGGAGGGGGAGCAATAGCTTAATTTAAATATACGAATAAACCAAATTATCAAACAATTGCCAGCTTATGGTTCTTTCAGTCATAAACTTTTTAAATTTATTTTTTTATTTATTGAAGCACCTTTAATTAGCAATAAATCTCTAGTTAAAGACTCGTCTGCTTTTGTCGAAGAAACTTAGGAATAAAAACTGGGTCATTGTGCACTGGTTGGCACTGATGCCAAGTCTATGTTTACATTATAATCAAAAAGAAGCGCTAAACCACAAGGGTTATACAGCGTCACTGTTTACAGACTTTACATAAATAAAGTCAATAAGTTTGCCTATAGATGTTTTATTCTTAAAAAAAAAATATTTACAACTTTTATATCTTCAGTAGTTAACAGTTTCAGATTTTTTTTTATCACTCTCGGGAACAGAATGTTATTTTTTTATTTGCTGGAAAATGTTTACAAGCGAGAGGGAAATACATTGGTGAATTCATTAGGTCTAATCTGGTTGTTGTTTTCTTTCATGTCTTTGAGGAAGAATGATTAAATAAGTGTTTTTTTTTTTTTTGCGTTTAAAGCCTTGGTTCATCGTTGTTAAGTGACAGGAATGTTGTGGCAACCCCAGGAAATAGGAATAAATAATATACTCTAATGAAGAGAGAATAAAGCTTTAAAAATGACTCTTTTTTTCTGTTGGTTTACGAGTCATTACAGCGACTTATGTGTTACATATCGTTGAAATGTTGATGTTAACATTTTAGTATTTAGACACCTGATTATGTGCCTTTGTTTTGCTCCAATGTTTATTTTTAAACCATTTTAACACTTAATTTACGTTTAGATGTAGAATCAAATGAAGCATTGCCATTTTTTTTTAAATTCTTGAGAACAATGGTGACGAAAGTGTAAAAGCTTCTTATATCGTAAATCAATGTTCATCAGCTTAGGAAAAAACTTTTCAGCTATAATAGTCTAATCTCAAAACTCTTGAAGACAGGTTTTTTTTTTTTTTGGGTGTTCAAAATAATTAACACGGTTAATCACGAACAACGATTGACTGGTTCAGCCTTTTATCATACGTAGCATCGACGACACCTGAACATCACTGATGACAGCACCTGTACTCAATTAACGACAATACCAGTGGCTTCAACGCCACTGCTCAGCATTCACACTATATCACCCACCTGCATTCAATTAACGACAATACCAGTGCCTTCAACACCCATAATATATCAGCCTCACCTTCTCCTTGCAGCCCACGACAGCCCCTGGGGGGTAAGGATGCGGGCGCAGCACGTCACCTCACCATTGGCAATAGGAGGCATTCTGTCTCGTATTGTGATCGAGGTGACAGGGGTCGTGCCAAGGTTGGTCTCCTGCGACGAAGCCCAGCGTGACCTCTATAACTGCAGCAAGCAGCGTCTCACTCGCCGGAACAAAATCTTCTACAGTCCTTGCCATTATAGTCTCATCCTTCCTCCCACCACTCCGCCGCCACACTAGAATTGTAAGACACCTTCCTCCTTACCTGTCTCTTTATCGTGGTTATCCATCTGCACGGGAGCAGGGACGAACTGCAGAGGAATCTAAACCTCCATCTGGCAATGCGTTCATGAGTTTCTTTTGTTTATAAGTGACAGGAAGGAACAAAAAGACATGTACATATGTACGGTTTATGGAATCAACAATAACAATGCCGGCATGGTTTTTTGTGTGAAAACTTTCAAGATTATGAAGGTTATAAGGGATAAAATTCTGAAGATATATGACAATATGTACTAGCCTCAAAAAGAGAAAATATTGCTTTGAGGCAATATTAATTTTTCTTCATATAATTTTGTGAGATGGATGGAGTATAGAATAAAGATATTATGGCTAACTCGGCCTCCTAAGCAATATTAATAATCTATATGTGCAACTTATGATTTTTATGCTGAGCTGCAAACTTGGCCTACTGAAAAAAAGGACAGGAATGTGTTCGAAAAGACAGGAATGTGTTCGAAAAGACAGGAATGTGTTCGAAAAGACAGGAATGTGTTCGAAAAGACAGGAATGTGTTCGAAAAGACAGGAATGTGTTCGAAAAGACGGGTTTATAAATTTGCAGTCTTAATTTTCTAGAATTTCTATAAAACTTCAAGAGTTGTGCGTTGAACCTGATGAAAGTCTCTTGTTCCAAGGAATTTAAGCTTCTCTCTCCTTGGATAAAACCCGACTACCTCTCTCGTCCCAGGTATAATAAAAATAATTAATAATAACAACAATAATAAGATTAATAGTAATAATAGAAACATAATAATAAATAATAATAATAATAATAATAATAATAATAATCCTTATGTTTGGCAAGGATTTCTTTCCGAGATTCATACTTGGATTTTATATAACCACCACATACAAGGGACAATAAACACACCTTCGTCAAAGAGTCTCCGGTTATATCATGTAACTACTATAAATATTAATTTGTACAGTTTTTTTACGCTTCTCTAAGCTATATTAACACCTACTCTTTGATTATTTTTTTTTATTTCTTTTGTTTCTTAATTATTAGATTGTCCTATGCATTTATAAAAGTCTTTTAGATACGGAACTTGGGCAGAAAATTGAAATTTTCTGGATGCAAAAGGAACCAGTGAAGACAGTGCATATTTCTGGAATGAAGAGGCACGATACCGTGACTGGAACAATTCACAAATAACCCGTACATGGGGGACTGATATTTGTGATAAAGCTTCGGTCCAATATGGACCGTTAGCTAGTCACTCTAGTTCATGGTCCTAGTCACACTAGTTATTGGACATAGTCACACTAGTTAATGATCCTAGTCACACTAGTTATTGGTCATAGTCACACTAGTTATTGGTCCTAGTCACACTAGTTCATGGTCCTGGTCACACTAGTTATTGGTGCTAGTCACACTAGTTCATGGTCCTAGTCACACTAATTATTGGTCATAGTCACACTAGTTCATTGTCCTAGTCACACTAATTATTGGTCATAGTCACACTAGTTCATTGTCCTAGTCACACTAGTTATTAGTCCTAGTCACACTAGTTCATGGTCCTGGTCACACTAGTTATTAGTCCTAGTCACACTAGTTCATGGTCCTGGTCAGATTAGTTATTGGTCATAGTCACACTAGTTCATGGTCCTAGTCACACTAGTTATTGGTCATAGTCACACTAATTCATTGTCCTATTCACACTAATTATTGGTCATAGTCACACTAGTTCATGGTCCTAGTCACACTAGTTATTGGTCATAGTCACACTAGTTATGGTCCTAGTCACACTAGTTATTGGTCATAGTCACACTAGTTATGGTCCTAGTCACACTAGTTATTGGTCATAGTCACACTAGTTCATTGTCCTAGTCACACTAGTTACTGGTCATAGCCACACTAGTTATGGTCCTAGTCACACTAGTTATGGTCCTAGTCACACTAGATACTGGTCATAGCCACACTAGTTATTGGTCATAGTCACACTAGTTATGGTCCTAGTCACACTAGTTACTGGTCATAGCCACACTAGTTATTGGTCATAGTCACACTAGTTATGGTCCTAGTCACACTAGTTACTGTTCATAGCCACACTAATTATTAGTCATAGTCACACTAGTTATGGTCCTAGTCACACTAGTTACTGGTCATAGTCACACTAGTTATGGTCCTAGTCACACTAGTTATTGGTCATAGTCACACTAGTTATAGTCATAAGAACATAAGAACATAAGAACGAAGGAACACTGCAGAAGGCCTACTGGCCCATGCGAGGCAGGTCCAAGTCTCCTACCGGCTTAAGCCAATGCACCCAACCTAGTCAGGTCAGGTCACATTGACTTAAGGGAGGAACACGGCAACCGACCTGTTAGCACAAGCTATCAGGTCTAACTCACACCCACCCACATCTACTCATGTATTTATCCAACCTATTTTTAAAGCTACACAACGTTCTGGCCTCTATAACGGTACTTGGGAGTTTGTTCCACTCATCCACAACTCTATTACCAAACCAGTACTTTCCTATATCCTTCCTGAATCTGAATTTTTCCAACTTAAAACCATTGCTGCGAGTCCTGTCTAGGCTAGATATTTTCAGCACACTATTTACATCCCCTTTATTTATTCCTGTCTTCCACTTATACACCTCAATCATATCCCCCCTAATTCTACGTCTTTCTAGAGAGTGCAGTTTCAGGGCCCTTAGTCATATCCTAGTCACACTAGTTACTGGTTATAGCCACACTAGTTATGGTCCTAGTCACACTAGTTATTGGTCATAGTCACACTAGTTATGGTCCTAGTCACACTAGTTACTGGTCATAGCCACACTAGTTATGGTCCTAGTCACACTAGTTATTGGTCATAGTCACACTAGTTATGGTCCTAGTCACACTAGTTACTGGTCATAGTCACACTAGTTATGGTCCTAGTCACACTAGTTATTGGTCATAGTCACACTAGTTCATTGTCCTAGTCACACTAGTTATTGGTCATAGTCACACTAGTTCATTGTCCTAGTCACACTAGTTATTGGTCATAGTCACACTAGTTCATTGTCCTAGTCACACTAGTTACTGGTCATAGCCACACTAGTTATGGTCCTAGTCACACTAGTTATTGGTCATAGTCACACTAGTTATGGTCCTAGTCACACTAGTTACTGGTCATAGCCACACTAGTTATGGTCCTAGTCACACTAGTTATTGGTCATAGTCACACTAGTTATGGTCCTAGTCACACTAGTTACTGGTCATAGCCACACTAGTTATGGTCCTAGTCACACTAGTTATTGGTCATAGTCACACTAGTTATGGTCCTAGTCACACTAGTTACTGGTCATAGCCACACTAGTTATGGTCCTAGTCACACTAGTTATTGGTTATAGTCACACTAGTTATGGTCCTAGTCACACTAGTTACTGGTCATAGCCACACTAGTTATGGTCCTAGTCACACTAGTTATTGGTCATAGTCACATTAGTTATGGTCCTAGTCACACTAGTTACTGGTCATAGCCACACTAGTTATGGTCCTAGTCACACTAGTTATTGGTCATAGTCACACTAGTTATGTCCTAGTCCACACTAGTTACTGATCATAGCCACACTAGTTATGGTCCTAGTCGCACTAGTTATTGATCATAGTCACACTAGTTATGGTCCTAGTCACACTAGTTACTGGTCATAGCCACACTAGTTATGGTCCTAGTCACACTAGTTATTGGTCATAGTCACACTAGTTATGGTCCTAGTCACACTAGTTACTGGTCATAGCCACACTAGTTATGGTCCTAGTCGCACTAGTTATTGGTCATAGTCACACAAGTTATGGTCCTAGTCACACTAGTTACTGGTCATAGCCACACTAGTTATGGTCCTAGTCGCACTAGTTATTGGTCATAGTCACACTAGTTATGGTCCTAGTCACACTAGTTACTGGTCATAGCCACACTAGTTATGGTCCTAGTCACACTAGTTATTGGTCATAGCCACACCAGTTATGGTCCTAGTCACACTAGTTACTGGTCATAGCCACACTAGATAATGGTCCCAGTCGGTCAGAAGCGTCGTCGTCACTCAGTCACCTAAGTTACGGTTTTCTCGTGTCTCCTTAGTCAGGAATCATAGGTAATAATGAGAAAACTAACGGCAGTAATAAAGACTTTTATTGCAGAATGTGTTCAGATTATTAATCATTATTACTAATGTACAAGAATGCATCCAAGAATGGTATTAGGGGTGATGGTGTTACATGTGTTGATAGCATATGGTTCCCTAGTTAAGGTTATCCTAAGATACGCCTACGGTAACATTAGCGGATACCGCGGATTCCTTATTTTTTTCTTATAGCATGAAAGGACATGTTTTTAGTGGAAGAACTGCTTGGAATGCTATCTTTCTAGAAGCTATGTTATTGCATTTTTTTTCTGTGTTTAGCTCGGAAATCTTTACTAATAATGATCGGGAAATATTTTTTTTTAAATCTCTCTCTTTCTCTGTCTCTTTGCTTTCTGTCTGTCTGTCTTTGTCTTTTTGTCTCTGTCTGTCTGCCTGTCTGTCTGTGTCTGTCTGTGTCTGTCTGTCTGTCTATCTGTCTGTCTGTCTGTCTGTCTGTCTCTCTCTCTCTCTCTCTCTCTCTCTCTCTCTCTCTCTCTCTCTCTCTCTCTCTCCTCTCTCCAGTCCATCAACTCAGGGAGTCTGGATCCTGAGTGACAAATCCCCGCATGTTTAAGGATCCAGGCAGAGTTATGGACCGCGACAGCAACCCAAGAAAGGTTTTACACTAACGTATGTGCACACCTGGATTATTTCTCGTGTTTTACCCAGACACTTCTTTTTACTTAAAGTCTGCCTTAAAAAAAAAAAAATTACGAACAGTGAGATGATTCTTCTGAATTTCTTTATGTGAGTTACCTTAAAATAAATTCATGTGGAATTTTACATGCGATGTGTTTTGTTTCTATAAGGTGTACAGTTATGTTCATGAAGGTTTACGTCTGTTTTAAAAAGTATTTTGGTTTGTTTTATGTTCTATGTTTTAAATTTACTGCACACGTTATTTTTATGTTTTTTCTTTTTTTTCTTTTATGCCCCTCGCTTTAAATTTATTAAAAAACTGTGGGTTAAATTATATCCCCAGGTATATATATCAGAGATACATTCCCTTTTGGGTATATAACCGAAGGGGTATGCACCTTTCCTTGTCAGTACAACTGAGAAACACATCGAGAAAATACACCCTGGGAGATAAAACACGAGAGATACACACTCAGAGATCCCCACTCAGAGAAACACACCCAAAAAAACCCCCTAGAGATACACACCAAGAAAGAAACACCCAGAATACACACCGGGGAAAAAAAAAAAGAAACAAGCTTCAGTAAAGGGCCCCCCAGCTAAAAAAGAGTTTGGAGCTATTCCTGTGAAAAAACATTTAAACCGATTTTTATTTTAAAAAATTTCTCCCGTATACTTTTAAAAAGATTCTGCAAGGGAAGTGTGGTAAGATAAATTCATAGCCCGACTATCCCCCTGGGGAGGACTTAAATGATTAAATTTCCGGGAAAGAAAGTGAAAAAAATCGAAAACCTCTGATTAGCCTCGCCGACGGATAAGCTTTAAAAAACCCCGGGAAGCCCCGGTGCCGGTGAAGTGAACTTGATCCGACGAAAAATTTGGGGAAGTTTCCCCGCCTTCCCCAAGGCTCAAATTTGATTTTCCCCCTAAATTTCCCCCGGCAACCTAAACCCCCCAAATTTTTTCCTTGGGGGTTTCCTGGAGGAATTTTCCGGGGGGCAAAAAGGGCCCCAGCCCGGGTGATCCGGAACTGACTTTGGTGTTGTCCCGTGCCAGCTTGAAAACTTTCCAGGGCTGTTTTGGGAATCCCCCTTAAGGTGCTGGGGGGCGTTTTAACATCTCGGGCCCCCGACACTTTTTTGTATGGTCCCTTAACGTGCTAGTGACAACCCCCCCTTTTCAATGGGGGGATGTTGCATGTCGCCCAAATCTTTTTTCTTTCCCAAAGGGGGGATTTCTGTGGCCAAATTCGGTACTAGTCCCTCTAGGAAAATTTTCCCCCGGGGTATAAAAATTTAGTAACCTCCCCCTTCGTTCCAGGGGAAAAAAGGTTTTTGGAACCTCAACGCTCCCAAAAATTTTAGGTGTTTTTATCTCCGTTATGCGCGCCGTGAAAATTCTCTGTACAATTTTTTAGGTCGGCAATTTTTTAAAACCCCCTTAAAAGGGGCGTTATGGCAGCAATATTCCAGGGCCCAAAAAAACAAGTGACCCGAAGAGGGGTCCCTCAAGGGCTTGGGCCCCCCCCAAATTTTGAAGGTTCTCAAAAAATCCATCCTGTTTAATTTTTCCAAGGGGGAAAGCGAATTTATACAATGTTATTTGGGCCTTGAAGGGGAGATCCTCCGGGCTAACACTCCCAGGTCTTTGACGTTGGTGTTTTGCCCATTTTTGTGGCCAGAATTTTTTTTTACCTGATGAAGATTTTAAATTTTCCCAGTTTACCTAAAAAAGAAATTTTAAATTTCTCATCGTTGAACTTCCCAAAAGTTTTTCTGCAGCCCACTGAAAGATTTTTTTGATGGCGCCTTGGGGCTTTGGGGGATTGTCCGCAATGGAAACACTGTCCCCTTTCAGATTCGGGGGTCTCGCAAAGGAAGACACGGTCGTGGGCGACATCCTTGTCCCATGTCGGATATAAGGATGAGGAAAAAAGATTGGGGGCGAGTACGTGGGCCCTTTTGGAAAAAAAGGGTTTTTTTACCGTACTGCCTCGGACTTTACTCTTTGGGCGACTACTCCCCCGTTTCGTTTTGTGAGGGAAAATTTTAGATCCATCGACCGACTTTTCCCCTTTTTTTCCCTTTTGCCCCGCAATTTTTTGCGCTTTACGCCATGGCCCCACTTGTCGAAGGGTTTTTCCCAAAATCCGTATATATTACATCGCATTCCCTTTTTTTCTTTTAGTGCATTTAGGGCCTTGTCGTAGGGGTTTCCCAAAAGTTAGAAAAGACAGGAAACGACCTGTTCTAAAAACCCCTTTTCCCTGGGGGTTGGGGTAACGATGGGTTTTTTAGATGCTGGGGATCTTGCTTCCCTTTGGGCCCTTTTTAAAGATTTTTAAAGATTTTGGGGTTTAGTGCTATTGGTCGTATTCTTTGCTGTTTCTTTTAAAAGCCCCCCTTTTTGGAAATGGGGTATTCTTTTTTTTTTTAAGGGAACTGGGGACGACCCCCGTTTTCCAAAGCTCCCTCTCCATAGAAGGAAAAGGGCCCTGAAAAGGGCTTCTTGCAGTTCTGATGAACACAATTTCCCCTGAGTCTGGCCCTGGGGCAGAGTGATGGGCATTTCATTTAACGCCTGTTCGAAGTCATTTGGCGTCAGGGTAACTCGGAAATAGGCTTGTGTTAATCAAATTTGTGGCTCTCTCATAAAAAATTCTTTTTGATCTTCGACTCTCAGTCTGGTTAGCGGCTTGCAAAAAACTGAGTCAATTGGGACTTGAGTAGCTCACCATTTTCCTTGTTGTCATCTGTGTAGGACCCAAACTTGTTTAAGTAGGGGCCCAATACTGGACGTTGTTCTCGATTTTGATTTGGCATAGGAGAAGAAATACTTTGGGTTTCTTTCGATTTCATTTATGGCTTTTAGTTCTTCCCGCGATTCCTGACTCCTAAAGGATTCTTTTAGCTTAAGTTCGATGCTTGCTATTTCTCTGACCAGTGTCTCCCTACGCATTTCAGATATATTGACCTCTTTTAGCTTGCCATTGGGTATAATAACTATTTCTAGTGGAATAGAATAAGTTTGGAGAGATGAGTGGGAGAAAGAGGGATCGGGTGGGAGAGATGGGTGGGAGAAATGTTAAGGTGGGAGAAGGATCGGCTGGCTAATGCAAGCATGTCTACTACAGTGTTCCTTTCTTGCTGATGCTATGATGTGTTTCTTGTACAACAGGTACGCAGAGCATCAGGTACAAGAAAAAAAAACAGTCCAAAGGTGCAAAACTGAATAACTGTCCAAAGGTGCAAAATTGAATAATTGTGAAGCATGTCACATGCAAGTTACTCTTGGAACAGGTGAGCCAGGTACAACATACATCAGGTAAGCAGGTACAAGGGTGGCCAGGTACTCCAGAAAAGGTTTCCAGGACCTGACCGTCTCAACATTAGCAGGATTCCTCACATTCTCCGAGAAAATTGAAAGGGATCAAATTTCTTTCCTCTGACGACTGAACTTCATAGCACTGGGTTAGTTTTGTTATATCTATGTACACACACACACACACACAACACACACACACACACCACACACACACAACACACACAAAAAACACACAAGGGTCCTTAGAGAAGGAGCAGAGATGCTGTGCGTGCCTCTAACCACAATCTTCAACACATCCCTTGAAACTGGGCAACTACCTGAGAAATGGAAGACAGCTAATGTAGTCCCCATATTTAAGAAAGGAAACAGAAACGAGGCACTAAACTACAGACCTGTGTCTCTGACATGTATTGTGTGTAAAGTCATGGAGAAGATTATCAGGAGGAGAGTGGTCGAACACCTGGAAAGGAACAAGATTATAAATGAAAACCTTCATGGGTTCATGGAAGGCAAATCTTGTATCACAAACCTCCTGGAGTTTTATGACAAGGTAACAGAAGTAAGACACGAGAAAGAGGGGTGGGTAGATTGCGTTTTCCTAGACTGCAGGAAGGCCTTTGACACAGTTCCCCACAAGAGATTAGTGCAGAAGCTGGAGGATCAGGCGCACGTAAAAGGGAGGGCACTGCAATGGATAAGGGAATACCTGACAGGGAGGCAGCAACGAGTCATGGTACGTGAAGAGGTATCACAGTGGGCGCCTGTTGCGAGCGGGTCCCACAGGGTCAGTTCTAGGACCAGTGCTATTTTTGATATATGTGAACGACATGACGGAAGGAATAGACTCCGACGAGTCCCTGTTCGCAGATGATGTGAAGTTGATGAGAAGAATTAAATCGGATGAGAATGAGGCAGGACTGCAAAGAGACCTGGAGAGGCTGGACATGTGGTCCAGTAACTGGCTTCTCGAATTCAATCCAGCCAAATGCAAAGTCATGAAGATTGGGGAGGGGCAAAGAAGACCGCAGACAGAGTATAGGCTAGGTGGACAAAGACTACAGACCTCACTCAGGGAGAAAAGACCTTGGGGTGACCATAACACCGAGCACATCACCGGAGGCACACATCAACCAAATAACCGCTGCAGCATACGGGCGCCTGCAAACCTGAGAATAGCGTTCCGATACTTAATAAGGAATCGTTCAAGACACTGTACACTGTGTATGTTAGGCCCATACTGGAGTATGCAGCACCAGTCTGGAACCCACACCCGGTCAAGCACGTCAAGAAGTTAGAGAAAAGTACAAATGTTTGCAACAAGGCTAGTCCCAGAGCTCAAGGGAATGTCGTACGAGGAAAGGTTAAGGGAAATCGGACTGACGACACTGGAGGACAGAAGGGTCAGGGGAGACATGATAACGACATACAAGATACTGCGGGGAATAGACAAGGTGGACAGAGATAGGATGTTCCAGAGAGGGGACACAGGGACAAGGGGTCACAACTGGAAGCTGAAGACTCAGACGAGTCACAGGGACGTTAGGAAGTATATCTTCAGTCATAGAGTTGTCAGGAAGTGGAATAGCCTAGCAAGTGAAGTAGTGGAGGCAGGAACCATACATAGTTTTAAGAAGAGGTATGACAAAGCTCAGGAAGCAGAGAGAGAGAGGATCCAGTAGCGATCAGTGAAGAGGCGGGGCCAGGAGCTGAGTCTCGACCCCTGCAACCACAATTAGGTGAGTACACACACACACACACACACACACACGCAAGTCTTACTCAAGGAGAAGGACATTAGGGTGAGCATCATACGAAGCATATTCCCTGAGGCGCACATCAACCAAATAACTGCTGCAGCAAATGCTCGGCAGGCAAATCTAAGAATAGCTTTTCGACAACTAGGAAAAGAGCCATTCACGTCACCGTACGCCGTGTACGTCAGGCCCATATTGGAGGATGCAGCGCCAGTATGGAACCTACACCTAGTGAAACATGTATAGAAATTGGAGAAAGTCCCGGAGCTAAGGGATATATCCTATGAGGAGAGGTTAATGGAACTCAATTTGATAAACTGGAGGACAGGAGGACTAGGGGGATGAGATAAAACCGTACAAAAATATTGAGAGGCATTGACTGGGTTAGCAAGAACTAAATGTTTCACAAATAAGTAATAGGATGAGAGGAAAGTCGGAAACTGAAAACTCAGATGAGTTAAAAGGATGTTAGAAAGTATTTCTTTTGTCTTAGAGGTGTTAAGAGGTGGAGCAATCTGGAGATTGAAGTGGTAGAGGCAGGATGCATACATAGCTTTAAGAAGAGGTATGATATGCCTCATGAAGTCGGGAGAGAGTGAGAGTGGACCTAGTACCGACCAGCGAAGAAGCGGGACCAAGAGATGTGAATCGACCCCTGCATCCATACATAGGTGAATACATATAAGTGTGTACACACTCGAGCATAAACACGTGCACACGTACACGTGTATATGTGTATCTGTGTGTGTGTGTGTGTGTGTGTGTGTGTGTGGTGTGTGTGTGTGTGTGTGTATGTACGTGTGCATTGTTGTGTATTGATGATCAATTGTTTGCGATTGTTGGCAACATTCTTATATATATATTATATATATATATATATATATATATATATATATATATATATAATATATATTTATATATATATATATATGTATATATTATATATATATATATATATATATATAATATATATATATATATATATATATATATATTTCTCTCCCATACTCTATTTTTTCCCAATCTCCTTTTTTCGTTCTCGTATATAATCCGAATTTTTTTTTGACACACATTTTTAGCTGAAAGTCAGAAACACCGACAAGCCTGGTATTCACTCTCCCCTCTTTCCTCTCCCCTCTTCACTCTCATATTTTTTTTTATCTCTTTTCCCACTTCCATTTCCCTTTTCCTCTCTCTCCACTCCCTTCTCTCCTTACTCCCTTCACTCTCTCCTCTCCCTACTCTCATCCTCTCTCTCTCTCTCTCTCTCCTCTCTTCTCTCTCAGTCAGGGTGTATCACAAGTGAGAAATAAAAACACTCTGACGTATGCTGGTTCCTTTTTTGTTTAGTGTTTTAACGCAATGGTTGCTTGGAGGAGCAACACGTGAATCCCCTCAGAAACTGTAGCTGTATTTCTGTGTCCAGTCTCACTCTCTCTCTCTCTGTCTTTCTCTGTCTCTCTCTCTCTCTCTCTCTCTCTCTCTCTCTCTCTCTCTCTTCTCTCTCTCTCTCTCATCTCTCTCTCTCTCATCTCTGTCATACACTTAAAAACCTCACATTCTCACACACTCACACACACACACACACACACACACACACACACACACACACACACACACGCACACGCACACGCACACGCACACGCACACGCACACACACATACACACAACACACACACACGCACACAACATACACACACAGGGCACACACACCACAACACACAATTTCTTTGGTCTCTTTCCCTCTTTGTGTGTTTCTTTCTCATTGTTTTGGGTGAAATATTTAGGTTGCCACGGCCATGGTGAGAGAGAGTTCTAAGCCCTAGAGACTTATCGTTTTTTGTTCGCATAGGGAACGTTTTGGGCCACGTGAAGCTTGCATCACGTGTAAAGAGAGAGAGTGAGTGAGAGAGTACAGGTCAGAGTGTCCACCCAACAACTTCAACCCCATCTTATTTTTTTTTTTTTGTACTCAGGTGTCCCTGAACAGGTATCTGCAAGAATTTACCTAAAGTACATTTTTTTTTTCCCCTTTCTCTAAGGTTTTCGTTTGCAATCTGCGAACGTCTCATTCGATCGGCTTCACACTATCAACTCTGGTGTTATGTAATTGGGGAAACGTTCAAGCACTAATTGGTGCGTCCAGGCGTCGTTTTTTTTTCATATTTCTAAACCTTTCTTGATTTTTTATTCCGTGAGATAACTTGAGAAAGCTCCTTCTGGATGGCTTGAAGCTGCCAACACTACTGTTTCCTGCGTAGAAGCTCGGTATTGTCATCTTACAGTGACGACGTCAATAACAACAGTACTGTTTTCTGAACGTAAGGTACGGCCGATGTGTCTTATGGAAAGACTGATACCTATTGGATTCAGGGTGTGTGTGTAGGTGTCACTTCGACGACTTACTAACATAACAGACATGGAATTGCTGAATTCTGTGTGACACCTGGAGAAAGTCGCTTCTGTTCGGCCTCTAACTCTTGGCGCTCGTGTTTTTTTCTTCCCTCATAGGAATCATCGCTTCAGTTTTGGCTGTGTAAGTTAACTTCCTTTTTTTTCCAAACAAATTTGTTACGGTGTAGTAAACTGAGATTTTCATCTTCTGATGGGCATCAAATTTTATAAATCTTCGTATATTACTTAGAGGAAAAAAAAAATGGGTTGATTTCGGGCTATGTAGGTACCAATTTGCCGTTTTTCAAAGAAAATGGAAAAGCGAAATTATTTTTTTTTCATGGGAAAATTTGTGAACGTCTCGTCTGATCTGCTCTGAACCGTTAATTCCCATAAGTTTAGAATGCAACATCAGAGCGACTTCAAACCTAAAATGCTAGTCTATTTTGGGGGATATTGATCTGTCTGTGATAACTAATTGGCTTTAAACTTTTTTTTAAGCTGGTACATCATACTTAGTGAAGGCTTCAGTTTTTTTACACAGATAAATTTTACAGGCCAAGAGTTGTTATCCAACCTCAGCTCAATTCAAAGCCCAGCTCTATCTAAGGTATACTGGCCCCCCCCTACCCGAGATGCGACTCACACAACAGTCGACTAACACCCAGGTACCTACTTACTGCTAGGCGAGCAGGGGCAGCAGCAGGTGTGAGGAAACATGACCAAGGTTCTCATCCGTCCTGGGCTGTCAGGGTGCCAGCTTGCCATTTTAATAAAAGAAATTGGGATTTTTAGGATCCATGCATTGACCTGTTAATGTCTCTTCCGATTAACTTCAAATTTTTTTTGCTGATATTTAATTACATTGGAAACTTATGCCGTACTTGGAACTATTCCTTCCTCGCGCATTCAGTTAAAGATAGATAGACAAACAGATAGATAGATAGAATGATATATATATATATATAATATATATATATATATATATATATATATATATATATATAGATATAAAATTTATATATATATATATATATATATATATATATATATATATATTATTATTTTATTATCACACTGGCCGATTCCCACCAAGGCAGGGTGGCCCGAAAAAGAAAAACTTTCACCATCATTCACTCCATAAACTGTCTTGCCAGAAGGGTGCTTTACACTACAGTTTTTAAACTGCAACATTAACACCCCTCCTTCAGAGTGCAGGCACTGTACTTCCCATCTCCAGGAATCAAGTCCGGCCTGCCGGTTTCCCTGAATCCCTTCATAATGTTACTTTGCTCACACTCCAACAGCACGTCAGTATTAAAAACCATTTGTCTCCATTCACTCCTATCAAACACGCTCACGCATGCCTGCTGGAAGTCCAAGCCCCTCCCACACAAAACCGTCCTTTACCCCCTCCCTCCAACCCTTCCTAGGCCGACCCCTACCTCGCCTTCCTTCCACTACAGACTGATACACTCTTGAAGTCATTCTGTTTCGCTCATTCTCTCTACATCTCCGAACCACCTCAACAACCCTTCCTCAGCCCTCTGGACAACAGTTTTGGTAATCCCGCACCTCCTCCTAACTTCCAAACTAACGAATTCTCTGCATTATATTCACACCACACATTGCCTCAGACATGACATCTCCACTGCCTCCAGCCTTCTCCTCGCTGCAACATTCATCACCAGCTCACACCCATAAGAGCGTTGTAAACTATACTCTCATAATTCCCTCTTATATATATTATATATATATGAAAAGATCACATAACGGTATTGGATATGCAAAACAACACTCTGAAAAATAGAGAAATTCCAAGGCTTTCGTGATACTCAATTATATATATATATATATATATATATATATATTATATATAATTATATATATATATATATATATTATATATATATATATTTTATATATAAATTTATATATATATATATATATTTATATTTTTATTTTTATATATTATAAAATATACGTAATGAGTATATTGAGAGAGAGAGAGAGAGAGAGAGAGGGGAGAGAGAGAGGGGAGAGAGAGAGAGAGAGAGAGAGAGAGAGAGAGAGAGAGAGAGAGAGAAAGAGAAAGAGAGAGAAAGAGAGAGTCTATGTCAAGAGCACAAGTTGAGAGAACAGGATTCAGTAGTTTGATTCTAGAGACCATGGATAAACTGAGATTAGAAACCAAGAATAGACCAAAGATTGAGATCTAGGATAGAGACCAAGGATAGGGACCAAGGATAGAGACCAAGGATAGAGACCAAGGATAGGGACCAAGGATAGGAACGAAGGATAGGGGGTGAAGCGAGTGTTATATCCTGGATGGGCGACAATTTATGAGCGACAAATACGAGTGACACCCTCGTCCATCTTCCTCTTCCTCTCCTCTCTCTCTGCCTTTCCTCTTGTTTTAATTATCCTCTCTTCTTTCAACATCCTCTCCTCCAAATTTATCAATCCAGCCTTCTTACTTTACTTATCTTCAATTCTTAATTCTCTATTCTTCAATAGTTCTCTCTATTTATTCTAATTATTCACTGCTCTTATATTGCAATTCATTATTTCTTTAAGTATCCTCCTCTATTTTTTACTTAATTTTAAATCTGTTATATTCTTATTATGTGATGAATATCTGAAGTATAATGAACACTTGTCAATGCTAAATAATAACCGACATAGAGACAGACACTCACTAGACTGACTGATGTGTTTATTTCGTCCCCTTTCTGGGGTCCTCTTATGTGACTATCAATTCATATTTCTCTGAATCAAGAGTTTATTAAGTGTGTTATGTATGACACACATCAACTGCACGAGGTTGGTGGACTGAACACGTCGACTCCAGGCTGAGGGACTGATTACCTCAAACTCCTTCTCATCTTCCACCTTTCTCTACATTGGACTGAAGAAGCCACTGCGTGGTGAAACGTTTCCGGAATACAGATTCCCAAATGTTACACTAGTGTCTAATTTAATAGTGAGATGCACACCTAAAAGTACGTATCTCATTGTATAAAAACTTGGAGCTAACTTTAATCCGTATTTATGATATATAAGTCTTCTCAAGTGTTAGTGTACAGGTGAGTTGCAGTCTTAATCACCCACCTGTATTCACAAGGTCTCACATTAACCTTAAACGATTTATTTGTATCGTGAACTCTTTCCAAAAAAAATCGTGATTTATCTCTTTTTAAAATTGGATTTGGTGCAACTATCGCAGAAATTTTTATTGCAAAACTGTATTTTCAGTATTTAATTACCTTCTGACTTATTTCGAGGGTTCTCCTATTCTCTAAATCCTGCTTTATCGCCAGGATTCTCATTCGACTTTGGAAATTGCATATAACTGAATATAAAATCGCTGGAATATCTAACTAAGAATATATAAGAACATACGAAAGAAGAAACACTGCAACAGGCCTACTGGCCCATGCGAGGAAGGCCCAATTCTACCACCGGCTTAAGCCAATGCCTTGACCTAGTCAGGTCAGTCACATTCACTTAAGGGAAGAGCACGGCATCTGACCTAGTAGCACAAGCTAGTCAGGTCCAATTCAAACCCACCCACATCCACTCATGTATTTATCCAACCTATTTTTAAAACTAAGCGGCCATTCACTAATACAAACAAGGAGAAATTAAACAAATAGAGTATGAAAAAAAAGTAATCAGATTAAAATGTCTAGATAGTCTTTTAAGTGCAAGCGACAATAGTGTATATACATCGATAAGTACATCAGATCATCTTACATATAATGAGAGTTTAATCCCTATCTTAGGAGATCAAATTCTTCTTGATACTAGCGTCTAAGTGAAACTGTGATATTCACCTTAGCCCATCTTTATACATATAAACAGGATTGTCAACATGTACGATGTGGTCTTCCAAAACATAGGAGAGGATAAAACATCCTCACATTCCTGAGTGATTCACTTATTTAACCATGTCAAAAGGATTTTCAACATACGAGATGATCAGTCAAAACATAACATACCTTCAAGTTTTACACACATTGTTCGCTAAACAGCAATCTAAAAAACTAAATCTAACTGGGCATAAAGTAATGTAACTCGGTATAATGCAGTTTAATCAAACTAAAAACCTACTTAACCTAACCTAACCAAATATCGTCGGGAGAGAACTTTAATGGATCGTAGAGTCTGCAATCAGACACTTCCTTCAAACAGGGGGAGACAGTTCCTTCAGGCTACTGAAGAAGGTACACTTCCCGTTCTGAGATCAAACTTGAATAGCTCTCATTACCCTGGTGCTGTACGACCCCCGGGTGTTGTACGACCCCCGGGTGTTGTACGACCCCCGGGTGTTGTACGACCCCCGGGTGTTGTACGACCCCCGGGTGTTGTACGACCCCCGGGTGCTGTACGACCCCCGGGTGCTGTACGACCCCCGGGTGCTGTAGAACCCCAGGGTGCTGAACGACCCCCGTATGGGCTTAGATCCTCACTAATGATGATAAAACTATATAATACAAATTAATGCAATATACGAGAGTTAATTTATTTAAACCAAATAAATTACTCGATTATGTTTTAGGATAAAAACAAAGCTGGAAAAATAAAACAATAAACACACAAAGAAGAGACTAAGTAAGACAGGTGTTTTTTTACACAGCAACGACTTATGAAGAAGAAGCAAATCTTAATTGACGTACATTATTTCTTTCAAGTTCTTAAGTGGGTAATCTGCTTTGGTGCGAGGCTCCCTGCCGGCCTCTCCATTAGGCTGGCTTTCCTACCCATGATCCTGGAATTTTCTCCTTAACTGCTCTAGTCACATCCTGTTAGACTGAGACAATGTCGGTAGGGGGGAGGGAGGAGGGAATTGGAGGGGGACGGGTAGTGAGAGGGAAGGGGGAGAAGTGAAGGTAAGAGAAGGGGGGAGGATAGAGGAAAGTGAGAAGAGGTAGACATAAGGCATAGAGAAAGGAAAATTGTTGAGGGTGGTGGTGGTGATGGTGGTGGTGATGGTGGTGGTGGTGGTGGTGGTGGTGGTGGTGGTGGTGGTGGTGGTGGTGTGGTGGTGGTGGTGGTGGATGTGGTGGTGGTGGTGGTGGTGGTGTGGGTTGGAGTGGTGGTGTGTGGTGTGGTGGTGTGGTGGTGGTGATGGTGGTGGTGGTGATGGTGGTGGTGGTGATGGTGGTGGTGTGGAGTGTGGTGTGTGTGGTGGGATGGTGGTGGTGGTGATGGTGGTGGGTTGGTGATGGTGTGTGGTGGTGGTGATGTGGTGTGATGTGGTGATGGTGGTGGTGTGATGGTGGTGGTGATGTGGTGGTGTGATGGTGGTGGTGATGGTGGTGGTGGTGTGATGGTGGTGGTAGTGTGGTGGTGGTGATGATGGTTGAGGTGGTGATGGGTGTGGTGGTGGTGATGGTGGTGGTGATGTGGTGGTGGGTGGTGGTGGTGATGGGTGGTGGTGGTGGTGGTGATGGTGGTGGTGGTGGTGGTGGTGGTGGTGGTGTGGTGGTGGTGGTGGTGGTGGTGGATGGTGGTGTGGTGGTGGTGGTGGTGGTGGTGGTGATGTGGTGGTGGTGGTGGATGGTGGTGATGGTGGTGGTGGTGGTGTGGTGGTGGTGATGGTGGTGGTGATGATGTGGTGTGGTGGTGGTGATGATGGTGGTGGGTGTGTGGTGTGGTGGTGGTGTGGTGGTAGTGGTGTGGTGATGGTGGTGTAGGTGATGATGTGGGTGGTGGTGGATGGTGGTGGTGGTGGTGGTGGTGGTGATGGTGGGTGGTGGTTCGGTGAGATGATGGTTGTGGTGGTGGTGTGTGGTGATGTGGTAGTGGTGAGTGGTGGTGGGTGATGATGGTGGTGGGTGGTGGTGTGGATGTGTGGTGGTGGTGGTGTGTGTGGTAGGTGGTGATGGTGATGGTGGTGGTTGGTGATGTGATGGTGGATGGTGGTGGTGGTGGTGTGATGGTGGTGGATGGTGGTGGTGATGGTGATGGTGGTGGTGATGTGGGTGTGATGATGGTGGTTGGATGATGATTGGTGGTGGGTGGTGGTGGTGGTGATGGTGGTGGTGGTGATGGTGGGGTGGTGATGTGATGTGGTGATGGTGGTGATGGTGATGGTGATTTTGATAGTGGTGGTGGTGGTGACGGTGATGGTGAATGTGATAGTGGTGGTGATGGTGGTGGTGGTGATGGTGATGGTGGTGAGGATGGTTGTGGCATACTACCAGTCTATTCTACGCTTGCCTAAACCTATAGGCATAACCTACTTCCACTTATGACTGCTTCACCTCACCTGTCTACAGTGTATAAGCCCATTCTTTGAGCATATGCTGTATTCTTATTAATAATGATGGACTGATTACATCGACTCCAGGCTTAACCATTCTTCTTTGTATTGGACTGATGAAACCACTGTGTGGCGAAACGTTTCCACAATAAAAATACCCAAATGTTGCACATGTGCCTAATGTATCAATCTGTTGCTTAACTTTCACCAATTTCCACTGGTTTTAATACTACATACAACTTGCATCCCAGTCATGAATTGCTCTCTCTCTCTCTTTCTCTCCCTCTCTATCTATTGTATCTATCTATCTATCTATCTGTATCTCTCTCTAAAGATCTACATTAATACCGAATGAAATACTTATCATAATTACCTCACTGATGGGTTATATTTCTGAATCGTCAACTAAAAGGATTTTGTCTAGAGATCAAGTTCACGAGATTTTTGTGTTCATCAACAAAAGACTTCCATGAGTTATTAATTTTATTCTCGTGTTTTCCTTGACTGTTCTTGTCGCCTTGTCGTGTTGAGAGAGACACTTAATTTTTCCTCCAAAATACATGAGCGAGTACTGTAAATGGTGGAATAAAAAACGTGGAAAATAATACCGGGAAGTTTAATAATAATAATAATAATAATAATAATAATAATAATAATAATAATAATAATAGAAATAAAATAATAATAATAGAAAAATAAATTTTGCTAGTAGTAGTAGTAATATATAATAATAATAATAATATAATAATATAATAATAATAATAATAATAATAATAATAAATGCTTTTATAAATTATTATATATCGATTATTCATACGATAGAAGAAAGAAAAAATTTAATTCTTATGTTGGCCAATCAAGTCTTTAGGAAAGCCGTAATATGAATCCAATTGACTTGTCTTGTTTAAAAGCTTATCTTGCCACCATAACTAACGACATCAGAATCGAGGCTGTCACACCGCACCTATTCAGAATCATCAAAATTCTTTCACGCCAAGATAGGATCGTCGAAGTTCGAAGCTTCGAATACAAAAATTAAAACGAGAGCGAGAGAAAAAAAAATGAAACTCGGTGTTGGATTCCATAGCTGAACACTTTCCAATAATTTTCCAAGATGGTGGTGACCAATAGATGCCGTAATCTCTCGTATATCGTATTCTAAAGCTGCAGGATCCAACACCTTCCCAACACCTCTCGGCTGTTTGGATACTTCATAATGCGGATCCAAGTGTGTGTAGCGCTGGTGTTGCTCGGGTTGTTAGACGCTACACCAATCAGCTGCCCCGGCTAATGATGCTACTGTATCGCCTTATCGACACGAACATTTT
>NC_069411.1:41944635-41989635 GCF_026875155.1 Cherax quadricarinatus | reverse complement strand
TGTTGTTAAAAAATGGTGCGTTGTTTTTCTCCCTTCATAAGAGGGCTTTTTTGGTTTTATTGAGATTTGGTTCTGTGTAGGGGTTTAAACGATCAGAAAGGAGGACTGGCAGAGCCACACCCCGGGGGTGAGTGTTGGGTTTTTGGATAGTGTAGGCAAGCATATAGGATGCGGGGGAGCGTTTACAGTGGAAAATTTGTTTATTCGGGGATTAAATACCCATAGGGGTCGAATCTTTTTAAAAAACTCATCCCAAAGGGATTATGACCCTATGGGGTTAAGTGCTCACAGGGAAATAATAATAATAATAATAATAATAATAATAATAAAAAATAAAAAATAAAAATAAATATTTTATTATTATTTTTATTTTATTATTTTTTTTATTATTATTTTATTATTATTATTAAGGCAGACTTGAACTTTGGGGACATTGTCCCTCAAATTTTTTCTCTCTTTTTTCTTTTTATAAACGTTTTACAAATATCAGTGCCATGGAATATATGTATCCAAGATGCAGGGATACCTGGACGAACAGGGTAACAAAAACTTCAAAAAGTCTTTTTTTGGAAATGTATTATTTTTTTTATTATTTTATTTTTTATTTTTTATTTATTTTCACACGCCGATTCCCCCAAGGGGGTGGCCCGAAAAAGAAAAATTTTCCCTCTTCACTCCACACTGTCTTGCCAGAAGGGTGCTTTACACTACAGTTTTTTTAAAATGCAACTTAACACCCCTCCTTCAGAGTGGGCACTGTACTTCCCCCCCAGGACCAAGCCGGCCTGCCGGTTTTCCGAACCCCCCTTTATAAAGTTACTTGCTCACACTCCACAGCACGTCAAGTATTTAAAACCCTTTTCTCCATTCACTCCATCAAACACGCTCACCATGCCTGCTGGAAGTCCAAGCCCCTCGCACACAAAACCCCTTTACCCCCCCCCCTCCAAACCTTTCCAGGCCGACCCCACCCCCCCTTCCTTCCACTAAGACTTAAAACTCTTGACACTCTGTTTCGCTCCATTCCTCTACATGTCCGAACCACCTCAACAACCTTCCCCCCTCTGGCAACAGTTTTGGTAAACCCGCACCTCCCCCTACTTCCAAACAAAGAATTCTCTGATTATATTCGCACCAAAACATTGCCCTCAGACAGACATCTCCCCTGCCTCCAGCCTTCTCCTCGCTGCAACATTTATCACCCATGCTTCACACCCATATAAGAGCGTTGGTAAAAACTATGCTCTCATACATTCCCTCTTTGCCTCCAAGGACAAAGTTCTTTGTCTCCACAACTCCTAAGTGCACCACTCACCCTTTTCCCCATCATCAGTTCTATGATTCACCTCATCTTTCATAGACCCATCCGCTGACACGTCCACTCCCAAATATCTGAATACATTCACCTCCTCCATACTCTCTCCTCCAATCTGATGTCCAATCTTTTCATCACCTAATCTTTTTGTTATCCTCATTACCTTACTCTTTCCTGTATTCAACTTTTAATTTTCTTCTTTTGCACACCCTACCAAATTCATCCACCAATCTCTGCAGCTTCTCTTCAGAATCTCCCAAGAGCACAGTGTCATCAGCAAAGAGCAACTGTGACAACTCCCACTTTATGTGTGATTCTTTATCTTTTAACTCCACGCCTCTTGCCAAGACCCTCGCATTTACTTATCTTACAACCCCATCTATAAATATATTAAACAACCACGGTGACATCACACATCCTTGTCTAAGGCCTACTTTTACTGGGAAATAATTTCCCTCTTTCCTACATACTCTAACTTGAGCCTCACTATCCTCGTAAAAACTCTTCACTGCTTTCAGTAACCTACCTCCACACCATACACCTGCAACATCTGCCACATTGCCCCCCTATCCACCATGTCATACGCCATTTCCAAATCCATAAATGCCACAAAGACCTCTTTAGCCTTATCTAATTACTGTTCACTTATATGTTTCACTGTAAACACCTGGTCCACACACCCCTACCTTTCCTAGAGCCTCCTTGTTCATCTGCTATCCTATTCTCCGTCTTACTCTTAATTCTTTCAATAATAACTCTACCATACACTTTACCAGGTATACTCAACAGACTTATCCCCCTATAATTTTTGCACTCTCTTTTGTCCCCTTTGCCTTTATACAAAGGAACTATGCATGCTCTCTGCCAAATCCCTAGGTCTTTACCCTCTTCCATACATTTATTAAATAATTGCACCAACCACTCCAAAACTATATCCCCACCTGCTTTTAACATTTCTATCTTTATCCCATCAATCCCGGCTGCCTTACCCCCTTTCATTTTACCTACTGCCTCACGAACTTCCCCCACACTCACAACTGGCTCTTCTCACTCCTACAAGATGTTATTCCTCCTTGCCCTATACACGAAATCACAGCTTCCCTATCTTCATCAACATTTAACAATTCCTCAAAATATTCCCTCCATCTTCCCAATACCTCTAACTCTCCATTTAATAACTCTCCTCTCCTATTTTTAACTGACAAATCCATTTGTTCTCTAGGCTTCCTTAACTTGTAATCTCACTCCAAAACTTTTTTCTATTTTCAACAAAATTTGTTGATAACATCTCACCCACTCTCTCATTTGCTCTCTTTTTACATTGCTTCACCACTCTCTTAACCTCTCTCTTTTTCTCCATATACCTTCCCTCCTTGCATCACTTCTACTTGTAAAAACTTCTCATATGCTAACTTTTTCTCCCTTACTACTCTCTTTACATCATCATTCCACCAATCGCTCCTCTTCCTTCCGCACCCACTTTCCTGTAACCACAAACTTCTCCTGAACACTCTAACACTACATTTTTAAACCTACCCCATACCTCTTCGACCCCATTGCCTATGCTCTCATTAGCCCATCTATCCTCCAACAGCTGTTTATATCTTACCCTAACTGGCTCCTCTTTTAGTTTATAAACCTTCACCTCTCTCTTCCCTGATGCTTCTATTCTCCTTGTATCCCATCTACCTTTTACTCTCAGTGTAGCTACAACTAGAAAGTGATCTGATATATCTGTGGCCCCTCTATAAACATGTACATCCTGAAGTCTGCTCAACAGTTTTTTATCTACCAATACATAATCCAACAAACCACTATCATTTCTCCCTACATCATATCTTGTATACTTATTTATCCTCTTTTTCTTAAAATATGTATTTCCTATAACTAAACCCCTTTCTATACAAAGTTCAATCAAAGGACTCCCATTATCATTTACACCTGGCACCCCAAACTTACCTACCACACCCTCTCTAAAAGTTTCTCCTACTTTAGCATTCAGGTCCCCTACCACAATTACTCTCTCACTTGGTTCAAAGGCTCCTATACATTCACTTAACATCTCCAAAATCTCTCTCTCTCCTCTACATTCCTCTCTTCTCCAGGTGCATACACGCTTATTATGACCCACTTTTCGCATCCAACCTTTACTTTAATCCATATAATTCTTGAATTTACACATTCATATTCTCTTTTCTCCTTCCATAACTGATCCTTCAATATTACTGCTACCCCTTCCTTTGCTCTAACTCTCTCAGATACTCCAGATTTAATCCCATTTATTTCCCCCCACCGAAACTCCCCTACTCCCTTCAGCTTTGTTTCGCTTAGGGCCAGGACATCCTACTTCTTTTCATTCATAACATCAGCAATCATCTGTTTCTTGTCATCCGCACTACATCCACGCACATTCAAGCATCCCAGTTTATAAAGTTTTTCTTCTTCTCTTTTTTAGTAAATGTCTACAGGAGAAGGGGTTACTAGCCCATTGCTCCCGGCATTTTAGTCGCCTCATACGGAGGAAAGATTCTTTTCCACTTCCCCATGGACAATAGAAGAAATAAAGAAGAACAAGAGCTATTTAGAAAAAGGAGAAAAACCTAGATGTATGTATATATATATGCATGTACGTGTCTGTGAAGTGTGACCAAAGTGTAAGTAGGAGTAGCAAGATATCCCTGTTATCTAGCGTGTTTATGAGACAGAAAAAGAAACCAGCAATCCTACCATCATGCAAAACAGTTACAGGTTTCTGTTTGACAGTCATCTGGCAGGACGGTAGTACTTCCCTGGGTGGTTGCTGTCTACCAACCTATCCTTAATAGGAGAGCTTTCATTTTTTGGGGACTTTCACTGCTATAGCTGTCTTTCTTTTATTCTCGTCGGGGGTAGCGCTGGCTTAAGCTAGCTTCAGATGCTTTCAGGAGGTTTCAAGCAGTTTAAGGAGGTTTCAAGCAGTTTCAGGAGGTTTCAAATAGTTTCAGGAGGTTTTAAGTAGTTTCGGGTGGTTTCATATAGTTTCAGGAGATTCGAAGTAGTTTCAGGAGGTTCAAGAAGATTCAGAAGGTTTCAAGTACTTTCATGAAGTTTCGAGTACAGGAGATTCGAAGTAGTTTCAGGAGGTTTCAGGAAGCTTCAGGAGGTTTCAGGTAGTTTCAGGAAGTTTCAAGAGGTTTCAAGAAGTTTTAGGAGGTTTCAGGAGGTCTCAGGTAGTTTCAGGAAGTTTCAGGAGGTTTCAAGAAGCTTCAGGAGGTTTCAGGTAGTTTCAGGTGTCAGATAGTTTCAGGAGGTTTCAAGTAGTTTCAGGAGGTTTCCAGGACTGTAGTTAGCCTTCCTTCTGGCATCTGAGTGATCTTCCTCGTCTGGTTTTTTTCACTGTTTTAAATAATTTAATTACAGTTGTCAGGTATCTTTTTACCCTCTGTGTTTTTTTTTTACTTGCACAAACGTACATGTCCACGCATATGAACACATGTATAAACGCGCACGCACACACACACACACACACACACACACACACACACACACACACACACACACATACACACACACACACACACACACACACACACACACACACGCTGAAACTGCTGCTAGAAGGTCTCTCTGGGTAATAAAACAGAAACTGGAGTCCACAAATCTGCTTAATTGGATGAAAGACAGTGTTTGATTCACATATATGTAACCCAGGGGGATTAACGTCACACTTAATCCTGCCTCTGTCGGATTCCATTGTCTATAGGATTATATGTCTTGTTCAGTGTGGGGGTGATGGTGCTAGTGGTTGTGGGAGCTAGTGGGTGGTGGTGGTGATAGTTTAGGTGGGTGGTGCTGCTGCTTGTATTAACAATAGTGAAGTTTTTTTTTTTTTTTGTTAAGTTGATGAAATTTGCGGTGATTATGGTGACTCTGGTTGGTTTAATAATGCTTGTGGTTGTTGTAGTGAGAGTGAGAATAGCTGTCGGTTTGATGGTGGTGATGTTTCTTGTAAAAGAGCGGTGGTAGCTGTAGTGATGGTGGTGGTGAGGGGAGGGAGGGGGGATGTCGTAATAAAGGCAGTGGTGGTATCGTGGTTTTAATATTAGTGATGATGATTGTAACAAGCACTGTGATTGTCATGGCGATGCTAGTTGTGGTATTAGAAGTTACGAAGGAGTTGGTATGACCGTAGTTGTGTGGTCCCTTGCTTGGACACACACGTAACACACACACATACACACATACACACACACACACACACACACACACACACACACACACACACACACACACACACACACACACACGTGCACGCAACAGATACACACACGTCACGAAACACCTGACGACACTGGAGAACAGAAGGGATAGGGAGGGAATATTACAACGACATATAAAATACTGAGAGGCATTGACAAGGTGGGCAGGGACAGAATGTTCCAGAGAGGGGACACAGCAACAAGGGGTCACAACTGAAAGTTGAAAACTCAGATGAGTCACAGGGATGTTAGGAAGTATTTCTTCAGTCATAGAGTTGTCAGGAAGTGGAACAATCTGATGAGTGATGTAGTGGAGACAGGATCCATCCATAACTTTAAGAGGTCTAATAAAGCTCATGGAGGAAGGGAGTGGACCTATTAACAATCAGTAAAGAGGCGGGGCCAGGAGCTATGACTCGACCCCCTGCAACCATATATAGCTGAGTACACACACGACATGACGGAAGGGTTAGACTCAGAAGTGTCCCTGTTTGCAGATGATGTGAAGTTAATGAGGAGAATTAAATCTGATGAGGACCAGGCAGGACTTCAAAGAGACCTGGACAGACTGGACACCTGGTCCAGCAAATGGCTTCTCGAATTTAATCCTGCCAAATGCAAAGTCATGAAGATAGGGGAAGGGCACAGAAGACCACAGACAGAGTATAGGCTAGGTGGCCAAAGACTGCAAACCTCACTCAAGGAGAAAGATCTTGGGGTGAGTATAACACCGAGCATGTCTCCGGAAGCACACATCAATCAGATAACTGCTGCAGCATTATGGGCGCCTGGCAAACCTGAGAACAGCATTCCGATACCTTAGTAAGGAATCATTCAAGACACTGTACACCGTGTATGTCAGGCCCATACTGGAGTATGCAGCACCTGTTTGGAACCCGCACTTGATAAAGCACGTCAAGAAACTAGAGAAAGTACAAAGGTTTGCGACAAGGTTAGTTCCAGAGCTAAGGGGAATGTCCTATGAAGAAAGATTAAGGGAAAATCGGCCTGACGACACTGGAGGACAGGAGGGTCAGGGGAGACATGATAACGACATATAAAATACTGCGTGGAATAGACAAGGTGGACAAAGACAGGATGTTCCAGGGAGGGGACACAGAAACAAGAGGCCACAATTGGAAGTTGAAGACACAAATGAGTCAGAGAGATAGTAGGAAGTATTTCTTCAGTCAGAGAGTTGTAAGGCAGTGGAATAGCCTAGAAAATGACGTAGTGGAGGCAGGAACCATACACAGTTTTAAGACGAGGTTTGATAAAGCTCATGGAGCGGGGAGAGAGAGGGCCTAGTAGCAACCGGTGAAGAGGCGGGGCCAGGAGCTAGGACTCG
Source organism: Cherax quadricarinatus (assembly GCF_026875155.1). Classification (NCBI taxonomy): domain Eukaryota; kingdom Metazoa; phylum Arthropoda; class Malacostraca; order Decapoda; family Parastacidae; genus Cherax; species Cherax quadricarinatus. The sequence continues at coordinate 41,982,734 of NC_069411.1, read as the reverse complement.
ACCCCTGCAACCACAAATAGGTGAGTACACACAAACACACACACACACACACACACACACACACACACACACACGCACACACACACACACACACACACACACACACACACACACACACACACATCACCAGACGACAGTCTTCACCTGTCTCACGTGACACCCACAATGCCCTTTGTTTTGGTTTCTGCTCCTTTTCTCTCCCTCGTCTGTTGCAAAGTGATTCTCTTTCAAGGTTACCTTCGGGTCACCTTTGACGTCGTTTTTTTGTACGTACGTGTATGTATGTACGTGTGTGTGGGTGTGCGTGTGTGAGGGTGTGTGCGTGTGTGTGTGTGTGTGTGTGTGTGTGTGTGTGTGTGTGTGTGTGTGTGTGTGTGTGTGTGTGTGTGTGTGTGTGTGTGTGTGTGTGTGTGTGCAACTGTCTGTGTCTTTGTGAGCACATGTGGAGTTCGCATGCGCAGTGCTTCTCCCTCTCTCAGAACCTCTATTCAGGTCTCTTCTCTTTCGACATGTCCTATTTGCTTCTTCACTTCATTCCCTTTAGTGTTAATATTATCCAGTCCTTCCTCGTTTCTCCTTTTTCTCCTGCTCTCCTGCGTTGTCCCTCTTTCCTTAGTGGATATCTCCTTGATACGATTGCTTAATGCTTCCCCGACCTTGTCGTTCTTAGTTGTGTCTTTTATTTCCAGATTCTGTCACCTGGACCGTTACTGTCCTCTTGTGTCTGATGTGGAAGTGATAAAAATATTTCCGATCGTTATAATCACTGGTACTTAATCAAACTTGCCTATGGAACTCACATGGATCGATGGACAAGGAGACACAAATGCAGAATAATACCAGCATTCATTGACAATGTTTCGCCCACACAGTGGGCTTTATTATGTCGCATACAACTCTGACCTGACAAAGCCCACCGTATGGGCGAAACGCTGTCAGTAAAGGGTAGCGTTATACTGCAGAGGGATCGAATAGTCTTCAAAAAAATTTACTTGCCTCAATACTTGCCTTTCTACTGAGATATCAATAGTACTTTAAGTTTTGAAGTCAGGTCTGCCATTGTCTTCATTTACCTCACGTATGTGTGAAATTATTGTTTTCCCTGTGATAATATTTATTATTATTAAGGGAATTTCATGTTAACAGCTAACAACACTGTAACTTTATTAGGCTGAAAATCTCTAAAACCTCGTTTTAAAGTTTTTGAATTATCGGCACTTTTTTAAAAAGACGACAATTACCATTCCAGCAAGATTCCCCCACAAAGCTTAAATCGTTAATGCGTGTGAAAAATCGCTCTATCAAGAGTTTCCGCGAGTAACAGAAAACGGGACACGGTAATGACATGGTTCCCAGAGAACGTAAACAGAATTGTGGGAGCCTCCAGCCCATAATGGCTGGGCCGATTCAGACCAAATGGGCAATTTCCATGTTGGGTTTTAAAGGGAGAGAAAGCAGTTGAGAAAGGTAGGGAGAAAGAGGCAGAGAGAGAAGTAGATAAGGACTGGTGGCCACCTCAAGAATGATAAGAATGGTAGTGGTGAATGGAAGAGCTGGTATAGCAGAAGAATGCCAGGTATGTAGAGGAATTTTATGGCTGGCGCAGGGAGACGGGACTGCCAGTTAATAGTTGTATTATATTTACGTGTAAGATGATACTTCTCGCTGGTATTCACGGAGATATTTACTGTATGTATTAAAGTGTGGAATGGTAGACAAATCGGCGACAAATAGGACGAAAGGAAGCATCGATCAAGGAGAAGACTTGCACCTCACACCTTGCAGAGCAAGTATTAATTGGGACAACGTTTCACTCTGTGTAGAGCTTAGTAAGTCTTGAAAAATGAGACACCTGTGCAACACTTGTGAATCTTTAAGGAAACGTTTCGCCAGCCAGTGGCTTCTTCTCTGTACTGGACTGAAGAAGTCACTGGCTGGCGAAAAGCTTCCTCAATAAAGATCCACAAATGTTATACATGTATCTCATGTTTCAACTTGTCGGTTTTCCAAACCATTTACATCACATTAGTAGATCTTGCTTGACGAAACGATAATATAACAAGCAATCAAGGGAGAGAAAGATGCCTTCATAACTCTGAGAAACTCCTGATCTAAGGAACTAAAATAATAAAAGCCTACTCTGCACCAAGTGTCTTTTACTTAATATTGTCGGCAGTACTCCATTCGGATCCAAGATTTTATTCAGATTATTAACCCGGAGGGACAGTAACACAGGTTACCCAGGAAAGCTAAGCAGTGTGGCTAACCTCCATTAGGGTCTTCTGTCCTCTTCTCCAAGATGCGACACACTGCAGTCAAGTAACGGGGAAAATATGTGAAAGAAAATGGAAAATGTGTCCAGTATCTCCACCCGACCCAGGATAAAACTCAGGTTTCTCCATTGTAAGCCGATAAAAAAAAAAGTTATCATTTATAATCTCTTGACAGTAGGAATTATGCTGCCTTTTTTTTATTATATTGACATATTAGCATAATTACACCTATCATAAGGGTATTCAAATGAGCCGAGATTGCATAACAGCTCATTGTTTGTAATGCAATGGCACGAATAAAAATGATTAAGCTGAGAAGTGTAAAAGCCGGACATGTCACTGCTGTCTGATGACAGTTAAAGGAGTTTCTCTCCCAGCGATAGAAAGTGATCATTAACTCGTGAAGAACTATAACAGTTAAGAGCTTTAAATTGAGCTAATATAGTCAACAACTCTTAGCTTGTAAATAAAGTTAGGAGCCTTTAACCTATCCTTGAAAATCTCTTGTGTACAGAGAGAGAAAGAGATGTCCTACGAAGAAACGTTGAGGGAAATCGGACTGACGACATTGGAGGACAGGAGGATCAGGGAAGACATGATTACGACATACAAAATACTGCGTGGAATAGATAAGGTGGACAGAAACAGGTTGTTACAGAGAGGGGACACAGAAACAAGGGGTCACAATTGGAAGCTGAAAGACTCAGACGAGTCAGAGGGATGTTAGGAAGTATTTCTTCAGTTATAGAGTCGTCAGGAAGTGGAATAGCCTAGCAAGTGATGTAATGGAGGCAGGAACCATACATAGCTTTAAGATGAGGTATGACAAAGCTCAGGAAGCAGAGAGAGAGAGAGAGAGGACCTAGTACCGATCAGTGAAGAGGCGGGGCCAGAAGCTGAGTCTTGACCCCTGGAACCACAATTAGGTGAGTACAACACACACACACACACACACACACACACACACACACACACACACAGGAGCTAGGACTCGACCCCTGCAACCTCAACTAGGTGAGTACACACTCACACATACACACACACACACTCATACACATACACACATACACATTTTTTTAACAAGTCGGCCATCTCCCACCGAGGCAGGGTGACTCAAAAAGAAAGAAAATCCCCAAAAAGAAAATACTTTTATCATCATTCAACACTTTCACCACACTCACACATAATCACTGCTTTTGCAGAGGTTCTCAGAATACAACAGTTTAGAAGCATATACGTATAAAGATACACAACATATCCCTCCAAACTGCCAATATCCCAAACCCCTCCTTTAAAGTGCAGGCATTGTACTTCCCATTTCCAGGACTCAAGTCCGGCTATATAAAATAACCGGTTTTCCTGTATCCTTTCACTAAATATTACCCTGCTCACACTCCAACAGCTCGTCAGGTCCCAAATACAATTCGTCTCCATTCACTCCTATCTAACACGCTCACGCACGCTTGCTGGAAGTCCAAGCCCCTCGCCCACAAAACCTCCTCTACCCCCTCCCTCCAACCTTTTCGAGGACGACCCCTACCCCGCCTTCCTTACCCTACAGATTTATACGCTCTACATGTCATTCTACTTTGATCCATTCTCTTTAAATGACCAAACCACCTCAACAACCCCTCTTCAGCCCTCTGACTAATACTTTTATTAACTCCACACCTTCTCCTAATTTCCAGACTCCGAATTTTCTGCATAATATTTACACCACACATTGCCCTTAGACAGGACTTCTCCACTGCCTCCAACCGTCTCCTCGCTGCTGCATTTACCACCCAAGCTTCACACCCATATAAGAGTGTTGGTACTACTATACTTTCATACATTCCCTTATTTGCCTCCATAGATAACATTTTTTGTCTCCACATATACCTCAATGCACCACTCACCTTTTTTCCTTCATCAATTCTATGATTAACCTCATCCTTCATAAATCCATCCGCTGACACCTCAACTCCCAAATACCTGAAAACATTCACTTGTTCCATACTCCTCGTTCTCAATTTGATATCCAATTTTTCTTTATCTAAATCATTTGATACCCTCACCACCTTACTCTTTTCTATGTTCACTTTCAACTTTCTACCTTTACATACATTCCCAAATTCGTCCACTAACCTTTGCAATTTTTCTTAGAATCTCCCATAAGCACAGTATCATCAGCAAAAAGTAACTGTGTCACTTCCTATTTTGTATTTGATTCCCCATAATTTAATCCTACCCCTCTCCCGAACACCCTAGCATTTACTTCTTTAACAACCCCATCTATAAATATATTAAACAACCGTGGTGACATTACACATCCCTGTCTAAGACCTGCTTTTACCGGGAAGTATTCTCCCTCTCTTCTACACACCCTAACCTGAGCCTCACTATCCTCATAAAAACTCTTTACAGCATTTAGTAACTTACCACCTATTCCATATACTTGCAACATCTGCCACATTGCTCCTCTATCCACTCTATCATATGCCTTTTCTAAATCCATAAATGCAATAAAAACTTCCCTACCTTTATCTAAATACTGTTCAAATATATGCTTCAATGTAAACACTTGATCTACACATACCCTATCCACTCTATAACCTCCTTGCTCATCCGCAATTCTACATTCTGTCTTACCTCTAATTCTTTCAATAATAACCCTACCGTACACTTTTTCTGGTATACTCAGTAAACTTATTCCTCTATAATTTTTACAGTCTCTTTTGTCCCCCTTCCCATTATATAAAGGGACTATACATGCTCCCCGCCAATCCCTAGGTACCTTCCCCTCTTTCATATATGTATTAAACAACAATACCAACCACTCCAACACTATAGATCTCCCTGCTTTTAACATATCTGTCATGATCCCGTCAGTTCCAGCTTCTTTACCCTCTTTCCCCTCATGGAAGGTTCCTTGATGTTGGTGAGGGGCTCTTGATTTAGGGAATTGAATCTGTGCTCCAGTTCCCCGAATTAAGCCTGAATGCCTTCCACATCCCCCCCTGGGCGCTGTATAATCCTACGGGTTTAGCGCTTCCCCCTTGATTATAATAATAATAATTTACCCTCTTTCATTCTACGTAATGCCTCACGCACCTCCCCTACACTGACATCCTGCTCTTTTTCACTCCTAAAAGATGGTATACCTCCCTGTCCATTGCATGAAATTACCGCTTCCCTTTCTTCGTCGGCATTTAAAAGTTCCTCAAAATATTCTCGCCATCTACCCAAAACCTCCATCTCCTCATCTACTAACTTCCCTACTCTGTTTTTAACTGACAAATCCATTCGTTCTCTAGTCTTTCTTAACTTGTTTAACTCACTCCAAATTTTTTTCATATTTTCATTAAAATTTCTTGACAGTGCCTCTCCCACTCTATCATCTGCTTTCCTTTTGCACTCTCTCACCACTCTCTTCACCTTTCTTTTACTCTCCATATACTCTGCTCTTCTTATAACACTTCTGCTTTGTAGAAACCTCTCATAAGCTACCTTTTTCTCTTTTTTCACACCCTTTACTTCATCATACCACCAATCACCCCTCTTCCCTCCTGCACCCCCCTCCTATAACACAAACTTCTCCCCCCACATTTAATACTGCATTTTTAAAACTATTCCAACCCTCTTCAAACCCCCACTACTCATCTTTGCACTAGCCCACCTTTCTGCCAATAGTTGCTTATATCTCACCTGAACTCCCCTCTCCCTTAGTTTAAACACTTTCCCCTTTCCCTCTTACTTGTTGTTGAACAATAATATATTAAAATATATATATATATATATATATATTATATATATATATAATATATATATATATATTTATAAAATTATATATAATATATATATATATATATATAATATATATATATATATAATATATATATATAATATATATATATATATATATACATAAAATATTTATTTGCAATAGGATCACAGTAAACAGGTGATTTTAAAATATGTAAAACAATCACTGTGAAAGAGTAGTGAAACCCCAAAGCGCTTTCGTGACTACTCACATTGTCAAGGAACTATGAAAGCATACATCAAAGGAAGGCAATTAAAGGGCTTAGCCCACACCTCACAGTCAACTCCCACAAAAAGAAACACCTGACGGGGGACATACCGGACTCATAAAAAGAGGAACACTGCAGTAGGTCCGCTGGTCCAACTAGACAGGTCCTCACGACAACCCACAAAACAAATTATTCTACCCAAGAAAAAAGGTTTTTTATTTGTCCAATGTATTATTAAACCTAACCAAATTTTATTAATTAAAAATTAATCTAATTTATACAAACCTAAGGAAATAATTATTTTCAAAACTGCTTTTTATGAAACAAGATTCAATTATATTCCTGTCGACCATGGACTTGCTTGATACTACTTTCTCAAAATTTTTGAAAATCAATTGGATGGTTAAAGTCTCTCACATGAATAAATAGAGCATTGGAATCTTGTCCAGTTCTAATGCTGTATTTTTTGTTGTTTTAATCTAAGTTCGAGACTTTTACGAGTTTGACCGTAATAAACTTTATCGCAAATTTTACAAGGAATCTTATAGACACATCCGTCAGCATTTTGGGGGGAATTCTTTATCAAAAGTTTTTTTACTGTATCAAGATTTTTAAATACAACTTTAATATTAAAAGTCTTAAGAAGAGAAGGCATATCAACCAAGTTTTCATGGTAAGAGAGAACCAACATATTTTTAGTTGAATAAGGTTGGTTGTCCATTTTTGGGTTGTAAAAAGTATTTCTATGTAAAGTAAAAGGACACAAGTGCAACTAATGTGACATTTTATTATGGCAACGTTTCGCTCTCCAGGAGCTTTATCCTGGAGAGCGAAACGTTGCCACAATAAAATGTCACATTAGTTGCACTTGTGTCCTTTTACTTTACATATTGTCGGTAATTCTACCAACTTTATTACAAAAAGTATTTCTAGCAATTTTAAATGATTTATCAATTACATTTCTCGGGTATTTCAGATCAATGGCTATTTCATAAATTTTGGATATTTCTTCATCTATGAACTCTGGACTACAAATTCGTAAAGCTCTCAAAAACATTGATGAGAAAACAGACAGTTAAACTTTATCTTGATGGGAATAATAACAGTGGACATAGGAACAGTTATTTGTAGGTTGAAAGTTAAGACACATGTGCAACATCTGGATATCTTTATTGTAGTAGACGTTTCGCCATCCAGTGGCTTTATCAATACAGATTCTAGGACATAGTAGGAAGACAGTAGAACTATATACAAAAGATGAGGTAATCAGTCCCTCGGCCTTGGAGTTAGTGTTCACAGCATCGTGGTGGAGGAGAATCTGGAGCAAAGACAAGAAGACTGGCGGTTTATATACTCGTCAGTGGATAGGGACGGGCAGCAGACGAGGGCAAAGTCACTGGTAGGCGGGATTCCCCAGTGGAAGTAGGTCCTTCCCAAAGAGATGGGTTAGTTGCAGCAGCCGTGAAGGTCTTGTAGATGTCCTCTGAACCAAGATTCCATGATGTTGCAGTGTCTGACAAGTTGTGCATGAAAGGTATAAAATACCGACAATATGAAAGTTAAGACACATGTGCAACATCTGGATATCTTTATTGTAGTAGACGTTTCGCCATCCAGTGGCTTTATCTGTATTGATAAAGCCACTGGATGGCGAAACGTCTACTACAATAAAGATATCCAGATGTTGCACATGTGTCTTAACTTTCATATTGTCGGTATTTTATACCTTTCATGCACTATTTGTAGGTTTTCTGTAAATTTTAAATTTGAATTCATTATTACTCTTAATAATTAAAACATCTAGAAAAGGCAATGAGTTATTTTCCTCAAACTCAGCAGTAAAATTTATAGAATGGGCTAAGCTATTTAATTTGCCAAGAAAATGGTGTATATCTATATTATGTCTTAAGCCCAAGAATGTAGATATACACCATTTCCTTGGCAAATTAAATAACTTAGCCCATTCTATAAACTTTACTGTTGAGTTTGAGGAAAATAACTCATTGCCTTTTCTAGATGTTTTAATTATTAAGAGTAGTAATGAATTCAAATTTAAAATTTACAGAAAACCTACAAATAACTGTTCCTATGTACACTATTATTCTTCCCATCAAGATAAAGTTAAACTGTCTGTTTTCTCATCAATGTTTTTGAGAGCTTCACGAATTTGTAGTCCAGAGTTCGTAGATGAAGAAATATCCAAAATTTATGAAATAGCCATTGATCTGAAATACCCGAGAAATGTAACTGATAAATCATTTTAAAATTGCTAGAAATACTTTTTACAACCCAAAAAGGGACAACCAACCTTATTCAACTAAAAATATGTTGGTTCTCCCTTACCATGAAAACTTGGTTGATATGCCTTCTCTTCTTAAGACTTTTAATATTAAAGTTGTATTTAAAAATCTTGATACAGTAAAAAAAACTTTTGATAAAGAATTCCCCCCAAAATGCTGACGGATGTGTCTATAAGATTCCTTGTAAAATTTGCGATAAAGTTTATTACGGTCAAACTGGTAAAAGTCTCGAACTTAGAATAAAACAACATAAATACAGCATTAGAACTGGACAAGATTCCAATGCTCTATTTATTCATGTGAGAGACTTTAACCATCCAATTGATTTTCAAAAAGTTGAGAAAGTAGTATCAAGCAAGTCCATGGTCGACAGGAATATAATTGAATCTTGTTTCATAAAAAGCAGTTTTGAAAATAATATGAATATTTCCTTGGGTTTGTATAAATTAGATTCATTTATAATTAATAAAATTTGGTTAGAGTTTAATAATACATTGGATAAATAATAAACCTTATTTCTTGGGTAGAATAATTTGTTAGTGGGTTGTCGTGAGGACCTGTCTAGTTGGACCAGCGGACCTACTGCAGTGTTCCTCTTTTCTTATGAGTCCGGTATTGTCCCGCGTCAGGTGTTTCTTTGTTGTGGGAGTTGACTGTGAGGTGTGGTCTAAGCCCTTTAATTGCCTTCCTTTGATGTATTACTTTCATAGTTCCTTGACAATGTGAGTAGTCACGAAAGTGCTTGGAATTTCACTACTCTTTCACAGTGGTTGTTTTGCATATATATATATATATATATATATATATATATATATATATATATATATTATATATATATATATATATATATAATATATATATATATATATTATATATATATATATATATATATATATATATATATATATATATATATATTATATATATATATATATATATATATATATATATATATATAATATATATATATATATAAACTATTCGTTTCAACATGGTATTGCGTTATTATTTATACGAAATACAACTAGAACACTTATTATCTTATAAAATTCTTTTATTTAATACAGCATAAACATATCTTCGTTGTTTTCCGTGCACGCTTTTCTAAATTATACAATATGAAATAAATACTAATACACCTGAATATAATTCATTTTCTTTTCACTTGCAGTTAATAACCTGAAGGTAATTTACTTCACCGCGAAAATTACCCTATCATTCTCTTTTTTTCACATTTTAATTCCTTCCGGGAATTACTTTCTCGAACAAGTCTTTCATTCCACAATTTTTCATCATTACGCATATTTTCTGGGTAATATAAAGTTTTGTAAACGATGTAATTGAGCTTTGTTTATGTGCATTAGGATTATGTGTTTAGGATATGACAGTGTAGGAGGGCGTGGGCGTGGGCGCGGGCGTGGGCGTGGGCGTCACTTAGCAAGTTGAAAACCACGTCTTGCCATGACCATCTCTCAATTGTTTACATTTGAATGTGGTGGATGGCGAGACTTGACGAGAAAAAAAATAGTAAAAAAAGAGAGTATGAGTGGAGTAAACCCTTTGTTTACACTCGATGTTTCGCTCAAAGTGGAGTTTTATCGTTCTTCCTAAAAACGAAACGACGTTCATAAATAAAAGTTGGGTGTGCTCGTAGCGTCACAAGACTGAGAGTCTCGACGCCTTAAATTACAGAGGAAGTAATTTGTCTGTCTGGTAACAACATGTGAATGAAACGTTATTGTTATGATTTTTTTCCAGTGGCTACTGAATAGCATTTTCAGTGGTTAATTGTTGGACATTATCAAAGTTTGTCTTTATATTTCTGTCCCTCTGCTAGCTGCTTCTCTATGTATTTATCTTTTGCCTTTGTCTCGTCTCACATGAAAGAACGAGTGATTAGTTAAATATGACTGACATGAAGGTTTTTACAAGATGAGCTGATTATAACTACTCATTTAAGCTTATTACACAACTCATCACTGAACATCATAATTATGACAGTAAAGGGTGGAATATTTTCTTTTTCTGCTTTATATCTATGTCCATCGGAATTTTTTATATGAGCTGACCCAATTAGATTTTTATCAAGCTAGTGAGAAAAAATTTCTCCAGAGGAAATATTTTGACATTAGTTTAATGACAAGCTATAACAGAGGTGTGTACCGTTGTGTTCTTTGCTTGACTGTTCAGTATCAGAGGATATTTCAGGGCTAATTGTTGTGAAATGCTTCAGTTAGAAATTTAATTTTTTAATGTTTTCGCTTGACTTTGAAATTTTAGCAATAATTCGTACAGTGCCTGATTCCTCCGTCTGAGCTAAGATCATTACATCTAAAAGTCTTACCATATATATATATTATTTTATAATATATAAATATATTATAAAATAATATATATATGGTAAGACATTTAGATGACTTCAGGAAGAAATCCAGATATTTTTCCTTGAAGCCTTTTTATCCTCCTCTCCGAGGCTCTGGGTCCCATAATTTGCACTACAGGTGGACCCCCAATCATATACATACATATATATATATATATATATATATTATATATATAAATATATATATAATATATATATATATAAATATATTATATATAATATATATATATTATATATAAATATATTGTCGTGCCGAATAGGCAGAACTTGCGATCTTGGCTTAAATAGCAACGCTCATCTTGCCAGATAGGACAAGTGAAAATTTGTGTATGCAATAATTTCGCCAAAATCATTCTGAACCTAACGAAAAAAAATATATTTGATTTTGTTTGTTTAGTACTAAATTATTGTAAACGTATTTAAAATATATTTAGTGGGGTTAGGCTAAAATAAATTGCTCTTGTTTTAATAAGGTTAGGTAAGTTTTCTAAGATTCTTTTGGTGCAAATTTAAAAATTTTTACATTAGCATTAATGAAACAAATATATCTTGAAACGTATAAGAGAAAATTTCAGAAAGGACTTAATTTTAAATGAGTTCTTGCTAATTGAGCAGTTTTACATATTCGGCACGACATATATATATATATATATATATATATATATATATATATATATATATATATATATATATATATATATATATATATATATATATATATATATATATATATATATATAAATTTACATCTATACATGGATCGTTTTTAAAACGTGCCTTCATACTGATATAAATAAATAATCTTTATGTATGCCTATCCTGGAATATACGGTAGCTGCAAGGGCAAGTATAGCTGGGTATAACATGCAAATTTTGCCGAGATACGATCTTCGTGAGTGGGACGGGAGAGATGCTGGGATATGAGGGACAATGTGTGATTAGAGAGGGAGACATAAACAATGGCCGGAGTTGAAGTTGGCCTATTGTACCCCTCCGCAGCTTTGAGAGGTCTCATTGCCCCCGTGTAGTATGTAAATGTAGCAATAAACATAGGGAGAAGGAAGGGGAACATGCAGGAAGCTGGACGAGTTAAGGAACAATGGAGAGAAGAGAGAAGCCTGGAGTGGTTAGAAGGAAGAGGAAAAAGGATGCAAGATGATGCAAGAAAAAAGTCTTCTGTGAAGACATTCCGATGTGATAGCACTGCCTTCCACTTAGCATTGGTAATACATCATTGTGGTATGTGGTGCAGTTCTGGTCTCCATATTAGTCTGAACGAATAATCTGGATTTGATGGATTTAATGGGTACAGTTCCCTCATATCCATTTACAGTGCAAGTCATCCATTTCACTCCCAACAGATTCCATTTTTTCTTCACAGTGAAGTCAGTTTCTTGCACTTTTGAGCTTTAAGTTGAGAGTTGTTTCTCTCGGTTCTGTTTCCTCCAGCCTCGAAGAATCTGTCTCTGTCAACTTACAAATGTTTCTGATAATCTCATAAATTATGATGTCTTCTCTGGTTCTCTGGGTTTACAAGTAATGTAAAATCTAGCTCCATTAACCTACTTTCGTATCCCCGCACTCCCAGTTCTAAGATCAGCCTTGTAGCAGTCCTCTAAACTTTCTCAGTTTTGTTTTTATGCTTGACGAGATTAGGGTTCCATACTGGCGCTATGTATTCGAGCACTAGTCTCGTGTACAAGGATCTGAATACCTCCTTGTTTAGACTTATGAAGGTTCATTATTAGCTTGGCATATACCAACGATTTTATCCTATTGATATACACCTCATAAGAGAGGTTTAGTGTAATGTCCACTCCTGGTTACTTTTTTCTCTCAGATTCTATGAGACAGCTCTCTCTCTCTCTCAGTTAACTGATACTCTTCCTCTGGCCTCACACAATCCTGATCACCTTATCACAAACCATATCACAGATGGGGATAGAACCCGCGATCAGAGAGTCTCAAAACGGTCTGGAGTTTTGAGACTCTGATCGCGGGTTCTACCCCCGTCCGTGGTATGGTTTGTTTGCAATCGTGTCATTACGATTTCGTGAGTAACCTTATCACATTTTGGAGCTGAATTCAAGAGCCACTTGCTTTAACACTTATGTAGCTTAAATGTAACCTGTTGTAAATATTTACTCACATTATTCTCGTCAACAGTTTGCATCATATGCAAGCATTCCTATGTATAAGTCTATTTCGCCCAGTTAGGCATCAACAAAAATGTGGATACAAGAGATGGACCATGTGGTACCCCAAATACTAATTTTTTCCTTCTTTAAATTTCTCTAACTGTACCTCTATGCAAAGTGTTGATTAGGTATACTATTAACCACTAGAGATCAATCTCAATCACTCTAACTAAGTTTTCTTGTGCATATATTAGCCTCCTCAGACATCTCAGACATCTCTTCACAGTCTAAGAATATGCTGTTTACCCATTTTTCTCTATCCCGTCAGATCACTGTCATCTTTCAGCACAATTGAGTTAGGTTCATTAGACTTGAATTATCATCTATAAACCCTCCCCCATCCCCACACACACACATACACACATACCCATCACACAACACAAGCAGCCAATTGACACTTGAGTTTTTTCCCAGAACTGTGAGGTGGAGGCGGGTCGGAGGGAGAACCACAAGCAGAGTGAAGGTAACAATAGCCAGTGTTTATTGCTGTGTTTATTGTGATCTTTGTGAGTGCGTTCGGACGTCGTCATCAGTCATTGTGTCCAGGTCAGTGGCATGGTCAGGACGTGGCCATGTCTTGTGCTTGAGTCATGATTGTATCTGCGCCAACCCAGACCATTTGCTGTCTCACTGCTTATCTGTGCTTGTGGCCTATATACTTGTGCATTCAATGATGTGCATGAATAATTGCTGATTTGTGCTTACATACATGTGTGAGATACGCACATGCATACACGCAGAAACACGTGCACACACACACACACACACACACACAACACACACACACACACACACACACACACACACACACACACACACACACACACACACACACACACACACAACACACACACACACACACACACACACACACACACACACAAAACACACACACACACACACACACACACACACACGCACAAGTCGCTCAGCGCTTCAGAACAACCTACAACAGAGGCCGAACATTTTAATCTACCACCAGTTAAGAGTCGTAATGAAGAATTAAAACAGAGGAAGTTATAGGGAGACGGAGAGATTCTGATTGTAAGAAAAGGGAGATGAAAGGTAGCGAGTGATGGCTATGGGCGGCTGAAAATTGTCGTAGGCAAACGATGCAGACACTGCTATAAGAGGTATGAAGAAAGAAGGAGCACTGCTGCAGGCCTACTGGCCCATGCTACCCAGGTTCAAGTCACACCCACTCAAGAAGGATGGAAGAAGCTGGAGAGTGAATTTAACTTTTTTTTTTCTTTAAGTAGTACGAAGATATTACTTTCAATTATAGACTGCGCCAATAAAATGGTCAGGTATCCACGGATCTCTCCTCCCCATCCATCCTACCTCCCCCACGACCCATAAATGTCAGCCTAAAGGAGACAGAACACCCCCCTCCCCATTCCCTTCCATTCTCACTCCCAAATCCGAACAAACCCATAAAAAAGCCTTATTAAGATCCTCTCACAGCCTTAAGAGAAAAGCTAAGGAAAAAGATGGATTCACAGTCTTCAGGCGTTTTCCTCTTTTAGAATTAAAATAAATTTCATATGAAAATAACCAGAATGCGTATTATTATTATTATTATTATTATTATTATTATTATTATTATTATTATTATTATTATTATTATTATTATTATTATTATTATTATTATCATTAGTGCTGTTGTTGTTGTTGTTGTTGTTGTTGTTGTTGTTGATGATGATAATGTGGTTATTATTATTATTATTTTTATTATTATTATTATTATTATTATTATTATTATTATTTATTATTATTAGTTATTATTATTTTGTTGTTGTTGTTGTTGTCATTATTTCTATAACGCTTATGATCTATTTAATTAAGTATCTTGTCTCCCTTGCTTACCCTCTTTGCTTGTCTAGAGCTCTCCTTGTTGGTCAAATCTCCTCCTTGCTTGACTAGACCTCTTCTTGCTTGTCAGGTGCTCTCCATGCTTGTCTATAGCTCTTCTTGCTGGTCAAGTGCACTCCTTGCTTGTCTAGAGCTCGCCTGGCTTGTCTAGAGCTGTCTTTACTTGTCTAGAGCTCTCATTGCTGGTCAAGTGCCCTTCTTGCTTGTCAAGTGATCTTGTCTGCAAAGAGCTCCCACTTGTCTTTCTAAGTGTAACCCTCCATATTCCATCCATTTGTCGCTTTACCCCATTTCCAGACTACCCATCACACTCCCTTCCCTTAGTTTACTCTTTAGCTCACTCTTTCCCCTCACTCTTCTCGCCTCCTTAATCTTCCTTCTCTCCTTTATCTCCCTTCTTCACTTTTTCTCCTCTTTCTTAGCTTTTGTTCCCAGTGGGAAACTATATTGAATAAGGTAGCAGCACTCTGCTGTGTCCAATTTGGCTAAATAACAATAATAAAAATCTCTACAAGCGCGTGAAGCCGCCATACTGGAAGCCTCCCTGGAAACAGCACTTTCTCCGTTATATAAGGCGTGCTCCGTCTTGGAAACCATATTCACGTTATATGTCTTGATGGCAGAGGGGGTTTTGTCTCTTAGACTTCCACGAGGTATTCTTTCCCTGTCCACCACCCCCTCCCAGCAACTCTGGCGGCCCCGTGATCATATATTCTTCCCAGCCCTCCGTCGACGCCTGCTACAGGAGGATGCATTTGGAGAAAACAATTAAAATTCCCCAGATCGCCAGCGACACATCAGGCGCTAGATAAACAACGCCCAATTAAGGCCGGCGTCCGAGCTCCTGTACCTTGTCTTATGTTAAGCTCTTTATAGTTTTATTCAAATACGTAACACCGAAAGAAAATTTTGGTGTATAGCAACAGACTTACTGCCTTGTTAAGATTTCTAAGAAAAAAAATCATTATAAGGAAGGAAATTTATCTATTTCTTCGTAACAGCAAGATCAGCATCCGAAGCCGGGAGACACGAATCGAGACGCGGTACATTCGGCCGAGGAAGCATTTGTATGCAGTCCTGACAGAAGCCATTTGTTTTTACGGTTTTGCCAGATATCGTCCAAAAGTGCTTCTGTTCCAGCTGACAACCTGAGGCCTTGTATATTTCACCGGGCTTGTGGAGCAGCCTCGGGAACACCTCCCTCAGCAGCATTTGGGCGCTGGGCTTGTCTGTCTGGGCTGAAGAGAGGAAGTGTCTTTTGTGAGGAGAGGGAGCTTTATATATATATATATATATATATATATATATATATATATATATATATATATATATATACATGTATATACAAGGAGAAGTAACGGAGAGACAGACAGACAGACAGACAGAGTGACAGACAGATGCTAGGAACATATCTTACCTAATTTAATATACAGCCAGAAGACATATTTAACCAAAAGTAGAGCTGCCATCAACATCCGATATTCAAGAAATCAATCACCAAGGAAAAGTTGTGGCTCACAGGTGGCTCCAACTTAACCCTGCTACCTACATGTTAGTCGCTTAATACTAAATTAACTATGAACCTATCAATTAATTCTTCAATTTAAGAAAGTATTATACTCATGCTCTGAGAGGAGCCTGAGTAGTGTAACACTTCTAACCTTGTTAGGTAATAGGACACAAGTGCAACTAATGTGGCATTTTATTGTGGCAACGTTTCGCTCTCCAGCCGTTAGCTTGATAAAACTTGATAAAACTCCTGGAAAGCGAAATGTTACCACAATAAAATGTCACAATTTGTGTCCTTTTACCTAACATATTGTCGGTAATTCTACCAACATTAACACACTTCTAAAGTAGTTTAAAAAAAAAGCTGTTTACTCTAAACTCTATATGAGGTTTATGTGGAAAAGGGGGGCGGGAAGAGTAAGTGAAAATGTTCGCTGGGTTTCTAATTGCGCTCCAATGCTCTAATTTATAAATATAACAAATTACTCTGGAAGGCAATCTGCAACAATTATACATTTGTCTTGAAATATCTAATAATACCCTCTGAACTAGCTTCTCAATGATTAGCAATCTCACGTCTCTGCTGTGAGTGCTGGTTCCCCTACCCATCTCCCTGTAATCTCAAGTAATTTGTTATCTGTAAGCTATCTGTTATCTTAAGTTATCACTTCCTTGAGGGTAGCTGCTGGCAGGTTCACGTCTCCTCCTGATGGTATCCTGGTCTCCTGAACTTCGACCCGTTGCTAATGTTATTAATGATAACACCTATTGAGATAGCAAGCCTTAAGATGTGTTATCTTGCGAAAATATACTGGTTGGGCGAACTTATGATAGCTGTTCATTCTGATTTCACCCCCATTTCTGAAAGCTCTCTTGCTGCCTACATGTTACCCATGCCTTAATTCACATAAAAAAAGCCTCCATGTAATACCATGTGCTGCCACTTTTATCGTCAGTCACTCGCAAATATCATCGTATTTTTTTATCTTGGTAAACCTTCTCAAATTACTTGCTCAAGAAAATCAGCAAAATTTCTTAAGCGCGAATCTGTGGTTCTCTGTCGTGACTCTCTAATAAAATTATGTCTATGAATGTGGTTTCTAATTACTCTAACAATGAAAACTTATTTACTGGGAATGTATTTTAAATTCCTTAATAATGATTAATGTTGCTAGTATTAATTGAAGTAGAAATATCAGTTGCAACAGGGGGTAGTATTTGTAGTATAAGTAGTAGTAGTAATAGTAGTTGTAGTAGTAGTAGTAGTAATACTAGTTTTAGTAGTAGCAATAGTAGTAATAGTAGTAGTAGTAGGAGTACTAGTAGAGGGTGTGCTTGTAGGCTTGTATCACATCATCATAAGATGAAAAAGCAATTATAATTCTGGTCTAGATACGGAGGGAGGGGAGGGAATGGAAGAAGGATGGGGAAGGATATAAAGGATAATGAGTACGTATGGAGAAGAAAGGAGGAGGTGGGATAAAATAAAGATAAGTGACCCATAAACTGCTGATGCTTTATATAACAGTGAACGTATGCGATTTATTCATTTTTAAATCAACCTCCTTGACTTTCCATTTCATTTGTCAATTTCCTCATATTGCAAGCTCCTGATGACGTACT
Source organism: Cherax quadricarinatus (assembly GCF_026875155.1). Classification (NCBI taxonomy): domain Eukaryota; kingdom Metazoa; phylum Arthropoda; class Malacostraca; order Decapoda; family Parastacidae; genus Cherax; species Cherax quadricarinatus. The sequence goes on along the minus strand of NC_069411.1, from coordinate 41,964,563 downwards.
GGTGGCAATGCGAAAGGCCTAAAGCTCCTCTCCATCCCCCCCTCACTTTTCTTTGTAGCTTTCCTGTTATACATTCGTGTGTAGGTTGATATGGATATGCATTTTATATTTATACTTTCATGATTAAGCGTCGTGGCTCGGTGGTCTGTCGTTCTTGTTTTCCATAACGCTGTCCCGAGTTTGGTGAGGTGTCGTCGCAGCGATGGATGGGTCAGTTTTGTGTGTAGATTGAATCAGGTGTTATCCATTCTCCAATCGCTCCTGCCAGGCACCTTCATCAGACATTTTGGCAGGTTACAACATCATCAGGTATCGTGAGAGCACGGTATCGTAAAAGCACGGTATCGAGAGAGCATGATACCTTACTAGCACGGTATCGTGACAGCACGATATCGTAAGGCATTTTGAGAGAACGATATCGTCATAGCACGGTAACGTGAGAGAACGAATACCGTGAAAGTACGGTATCGCAACAGCAAGGTAACCTGATATGGCAAGACAAAACGCCGAATGTATAGCCAGATATCATAGCTAGTTGAACAACAGGTTCGATAACACTCTTTCACGACAGCTAGACCTCGCTTACCGTACGTAGACAATAGAAAAACCGCCAAGCAAGCATAAAAACAATGATAACAGAGAATTCTTTTTATTTCTAATACAACGTTTCGCCCAAGGTGAGTGCCTGGTAAAGTCCAGCTTTGGGCGAAATGATGAATTAAGATGGTTAAGAGGTTAACGTCCAACACGTTTCGATTACAATAGATCAGTTTAGGAGTAGACGTGTTCCTGCAGGGCGTGTGGAAGATCTCTTGATCCAAGGCACTGGAGTTACCTCTCCTCCTAAGTGATCCTAACCTGAATGTCTTCAATCCCCCAAGGCGTCACATGATTTCCCTACGGGTTTACAGACAGTGCCAGGGGAGAAAGGGAAGGTGATCAGACTTAATCCGAGGAAGGAGAAGATAACTCCTTGGATCAAGAGCCCTATTCCAACACAGAGGTGCTCAGCCGTCCTTGAGGGGTCATTTCCCTGCGGTGCTTATGTGTGTACTCACCTAGGTGTACTCACCTAGGTGTACTCACATAGGTGCACTCACCTAGGTGCACTCACCTAGGTGTACTCACCTAGGTGTACTCACCTAGGTGTACTCACCTAGGTGTACTCACCTAGGTGTACTCACCTAGGTGCACTCACCTAAGTGCACTCACCTAGGTGTACTCACCTAGGTGTAATCACCTAGGTGCACTCACCTAGGTGCACTCACCTAGGTGCACTTACCTAGGTGCACTCACCTAGATGCACTCACCTTGATGCGATTACAGAAGACGAGTCACGGTTCCTCAGCCCTAATGAATGTCGACTGATTTTTAAGATTCCTCTATTTAAAGGAATTTCCTGTGTGTGTGTGTGTGTGTGTGTGTGTGTGTGTGTGTGTGTGTGTGTGTGTGTTGTGTGTGTACTCACCTAGTTGTACTCACCTAGTTGAGGTTGCGGGGTCGAGTCCAAGCTCCTGGCCCCGCCTCTTCACTGGTCGCTACTAGGTCACTCTCCCTGAACCATGAGCTTTATCGTACCTCTGCTTAAAGCTATGTATGGATCCTGCCTCCACTACATCGCTTCCCAAACTATTCCACTTCCTGACTACTCTGTGGCTGAAGAAATACTTCCTAACATCCCTCTGATTCATCTGTGTCTTCAGCTTCCAACTGTGTCCCCGTGTTGCTGCGTCCAGTCTCTGGAACATCCTGTCTTTGTCCACCTTGTCAATTCTTCTCAGTATTTTGTAAGTCGTTATCATGTCCCCCCTATCTCTCCTGTCCTCCAGTGTCGTCAGGTTGATTTCCTTTAACCTCTCCTCATAGGACATACCTCTTAACTCTGGCACTAGTCTTGTTGCAAACCTTTGCACTTTCTCTAGTTTCTTTACATGCTTGGCTAGGTGTGGGTTCCAAACTGGTGCCGCATACTCCAATATGGGCCTAACGTACACGGTGTACAGGGTCCTGAACGATTCCTTATTAAGATGTCGGAATGTTGTTCTGAGGTTTGCCAGGCGCCCATATGCTGCAGCAGTTATTTGGTTGATGTGCGCTTCAGGAGATGTGCCTGGTGTTATACTCACCCCAAGATCTTTTTCCTTGAGTGATGTTTGTAGTCTCTGGCCCCCTAGACTGTACTCCGTCTGCGGTCTTCTTTGTCCTTCCCCAATCCTCATGACTTTGCACTTGGTGGGATTGAACTCCAGGAGCCAATTGCTGGACCAGGTCTGCAGCCTGTCCAGATCCCTTTGTATTTCTGCCTGGTCTTCGATCAAATGAACTCTTCTCATCCACTTCACGTCATCTGCAAACAGGGACACCTCGGAGTTTATTCCTTCCGGCATGTCGTTCACAAATGCCAGAAACAGCACTGGTCCTAGGACTGACCCCTGTGGGACCCCGCTGGTCACAGGTGCCCACTCTGACACCTCGCCACGTACCATTACTCGCTGCTGTCTTCCTGACAAGTATTCCCTGATCCATTGCAGTGCCTTCCCTGTTATCCCTGCTTGGTCCTCCAGTTTTTGCACTAATCTCTTGTGTGGTACTGTGTCAAACGCCTTCTTGCAGTCCAAGAAAATGCAATCCACCCACCCCTCTCTCTCTTGTCTTACTGCTGTCACCATGTCATAGAACTCCAGTAGGTTTGTGACACAGGATTTCCCGTCTCTGAAACCATGCTGCTGGTGATGAGATCATTCCTTTCTAGATGTTCCACCATTCTTCTCCTGACAATCTTTTCCATGATTTTGCATGCTATACATGTCAGTGACACTGGTCTGTAGTTTAGTGCTTCATGTCTGTCTCCTTTTTTAAAGATTGGGACCACATTTGCTGTCTTCCATGCCTCGGGCAATCTCCCTGTTTCGATAGATGTATTGAATATTGTTGTTAGGGGTACACATAGCGCCTCTGCTCCCTCTCTCAGGACCCATAGAGAGATGTTATCTGGCCCCATTGCCTTTGAGGTATCTAGCTCACTCAGAAGCCTCTTCACTTCTTTCTCGGTTGTGTGTACTGTGTCCAGCACATGGTGGTGTACCCCACCTCTCCGTCTTTCTGGAGCCCCTTCTGTCTCCTCTGTGAACACTTCTTTGAATCTCTTGTTGAGTTCCTCACATACTTCACGGTCATTTCTTGTTGTCTCTCCTCCTTCCTTCCTTAGCCTGATTACCTGGTCCTTGACTGTTGTTTTCCTCCTGATGTGGCTGTATAACAGCTTCGGGTCAGATTTGGCTTTTGCTGCTATGTCGTTTTAATATTGACGTTGGGCCTCCCTTCTTATCTGTGCATATTCGTTTCTGGCTCTACGACTGCTCTCCTTATTCTCCTGGGTCCTTTGCCTTCTATATTTCTTCCATTCCCTAGCACACTTGGTACCCCTTCATCTTTGGGGAATGTGTGTTTCTGGAGATGTACTCGGTATTATACTCACTCCTACGTCTTTCTCCTTGAGTGAGGTTTGCAGCCTTTGGCCACATAACCTATACTCTGCCTCCGGTCTTCTTTGCCTTTCTCCAATCTTCATGACTTTGCATTTGGGGGGGGGTTGAATTCGAGAAGCCAGTTGCTGGACCAGGTGTCCAGCCTGTCCAGGTCCCTTTGAAGTCCTGCCTGATCCTCATCTTATTTAATTCTCCTCATTTACTTCACATCATCTGCAAACAGGGACACTTCTGAGTCTATCCCTTCTGTCATGTCGTTCACATATACTAAGAACAGCACTGGTCCCAGGACTGACCCCTTTGGGACCCTGCTCGTCACCGGCGCCCTCTATGATACCTCATCACGGACCATGACTCGTTGTTGCCTCCCTGTTAGGTATTCTCTGATCCACTGCAGTGCCCTTCCTGTTATATGTGCCTGTTCCTCTAGCTTCTGTACTAATCTCTTTTGAGGAACTGTGTCGAAGGCCTTCTTGCAGTCCAAGAAAATGCAATAAACCCACCCCTCCCTCTCATTTCTTACTTCAGTTACCTTGTCATAAAACTCTAGTAGGTTTGTTACACAGGATTTGCCTTCCATGAATCCGTGCTGGCCGTCGTTTATAATCTAGTTCCGCTCCAGGTGCTCCACCACTCTCCTCCTGATAATCTTCTCCATGAATTTGCATACTATACACGTCAGTGACACTGGTCTATAATTTAGTGCTTCATTTCTGTCTTCTTGCTCAAAAGATGGGGACCACATTTGCCTTCTTCCATATTTCAGGTAGTTGACTAACGAAATCGTAATGACACGATTGCAAACAAACCATACCACGGGCGGGGATAGAACCCGCGATCAGGAGTTTTGAAGCTCTCTGATCGCTTGTTCTATCCCCGCCCGTGGAATGGTTTCAGGTAGTTGCCCAGTTTCAAGGGAAGTGTTGAAGATTTTGGTTAGTGGCACACATAGTGTCTCTGCTCCCTCTCTAAGGACCCACGGAGAGATGTTGTCCGGTCCCACCGCCTTTAAGGTATGAAGGTCACTTAGGAGCTTCTCCACCTCCTACTCAGTTGTGTGTGTGTGTGTGTGTGTGTGTGTGTGTGTGTGTGTGTGTGTGTGTGTGTGTGTGTGTGTGTGTGTGTGTGTGTGTGTGTTTGTGTGTGTGTGTGTGTGTGTATGTGTGTGTATGTGTTTGTGTTCGTCTATAGCAGTCCCGTGAGTGCCGGACAACACCCGTTAAAGATCATGTATTTTTTTTTTTAATAGATCACATCTCTAAAACTGAAGAACACAGTTCCATAAATCTCATTAAACATGTTAGAATAAGTCCAGAAATCTCACACGACAGTGTTTAACGAGCGAATAAATCCGCATTTGGCATTCTAAACCTGTCACAGCGAATAAAAACCTCAAAACCCTATTCTGGAAAAAACCTCACTCCTCCAGTTTTGTGATGTCCTCGCCAGACACTTTCCCCTGGGTCGACAGGCAGCAACTGGATCAGCAGGCAGCTCCCGCAGGTCTTCCAGCCTCCCTGTGGGTCAGCAGGGAAGTTCTAAGTGTCTTCAAGCCCCTGTGAGTCACTAGTCAGTTCCCAGAGGTCTTCCAACATCCCTGCGCGTCAACAGGCAGCTCCTGGGGGTCTCCTGCACCCCTGTGGGTCAGCAAGCACCTTCATCGACTCTTTCATACATATTTTTTTTTGTTTTTCATAACCCAGCAAATCATTTATATAAAGTTATTTATTCCAGTAATAATTCATGTTTTAAGTTATTTATTCCAGTGATTATTCTTGTTGGCGATCAATCTATCCATAAGTTTATTCTAAACTAGAGTATGGTTCCTCACTATGCTTTAATTAAGGGCATGGGCTGAGCAATCGCAGACGTGGGTTAAATTAATCGCAGACGATGACTCGTTGAACGTGAATGTGGGCTCATTAATAATGGATGCTGGTTAATTAATCGCGACTGTTGATTCATTAACCCTTGATGTGGGATCATTAATCGCTGACGTGGGTTTATTAATCGCTGATTTTGAGTTATTAACCGCGGCTGTGGGTTTATTAATCGCTGACGAGGGGTAATTAATCGCCGATGTGGGCTCATTAAACGTGAACGGGGGAGAGTGATTTTTTGGAAAAATCTGAGCGGGAAGATGAGATTATTCGACCCAATAATTGCAAAAAATAGAATAATAAATTCAGTGGGAATAGTCGAGTAGTAAATTGGAACTCCTCTACTAGTCAACTGAAAAAGTAAAGAATTGATTGTATTTAGATAATTATTTACGATAATTCTAAAAAACAGTTCTATACAGATTTATCTTTTCTTATTTAGTCGCTTCCCATACATGTAATAATATTTGACACTTTAATACCCACCTGAAAGCATTAAATGCAAATGGGTAATAATGTGATTAATTGGGAATACCGTAATTTACACCAGGTAAATGCTGGTATTTGTGGTTAAGGCATTGTCTTGGTTCTGTTTTTAAATATTCTGGCCTTTTCGCACCGAGGTTCGAGTCTACCTGGAGGGTGTTCCGTGGGTCAACTTCCCTGTGGTTCAGGCCTTAACCAGGCCTCCCAGTGGATCAGGATCTGGTCAACCAGGTTGTTGCTGCTGGCCGCACGTAGGCCAGCGTATGAACCACAGCCCGACTGATCGGGTACTGATCGGGCAATGGTGACCCATGAGAGAAGAAAACACACGGGGTATTATTTGTAATGTAAGTTGAAGCATTTGTATATTTATATATACACACTGTAGGAAACTCTGTATATAAACAGATCAATTAAAAATAGCATACCTGCACATATATACAAGCTAATAAAGTTGAATATTTGACTATATAAACGTATTATATTATTAGTAGTAGTAGTCGTAGTAGTAGTAGTTGTTGTAGTTGTAGCAGCAGCAGCAGCAGCATTAGTAGTAGTAGTAGTAATAGTAGCAGTACTAGTAGTAATAGTAGTAGTAATAGTAGCAGTACTAGTAGTAATAGTAGTAGTAATAGTAGTAGTAAAAGTAGTAGTAAGCAGCAGCAGATAGTAGTAGTAGTAGTAAGTAGTAGCAGTACTAGTAGTAATAGTAGTAGTAATAGTAGTAGTAATAGTAGTAGTAATAGTAGTAGTAGTAGAAGTAGTTGTAGCAGCAGCAGCTAGCATTAGTAGTAGTAGTATATAGTCAGTATAGTGCTAAACTCGTAAAGTAGTCACACAGTAAATAGCAGTAGCTAAGAAGTAGAATAAATTGTCATGAAACAGCACCAGCAATTAGTATAGTGTATAATTGAAATATACTATATAATAATATATAGTATATATAATATATATAGCATATAGTAGTATTAGTGTTGATTATGTTGAGTGGCTACTGAGGGTACGCGTGTGGCATGGTAAGTATGATAATTGTCATTAACCAAACCAACAAATATATAATTATAAATTCTTCCATGACTGCATATAAATTATATATATATATATATCTATTATTATATATATATATTATATATATATTATTATATGTTGTGTGTTTGTGTGCGTTGTTGTATTGTGTTTGTGTGTGTGTTGACCCAATACCACAAACTATTGAGATTATAAAATTCCCTTCACAGCTGACTGCCAATCACAGATCTCTCTTTCTCTCTCTCTCTCTCTCTCTCTCTCTTTCTCTCTCTCTCTCTCTCTCTCCTTCTCTCTCTCTCTCTCTCTCTCTCTCTCTCTCTCTCTCCTCTCTCTCTCTCTCTCCTCTCTCTTCTCTCTCTCTCCTCTCTCTCTCTCTCCTCTCTCTCCTCTCTCTCTCCACACACACACACACACACACTTTTAGCGCAAAAACATTAGAGAAAAATCATTCGAGAAAGTTAGAGGGATAAAAATCTGCTACATAATAAGCAGTATAATTATAGATCCAATCAATTTTCTTGCGTAGAATTATAGAGATTAGACGTGAACGAAATGGATGTCCAGATTCCACTCTCTTGTATTTTAAATCCTTTTGCAGGAAGTTCCTCAACATACATTAATTTTAGAAATTGCCAAGTGCAGGAGTAGAATGTAAATTGTTGCAGTAGACGAGAGACATCTTGTTTAAAGGGAAACTGAATAGTGTTAGAATTCTTCTTCTTCTTCTTCTTCTTCTTCTTCTTCTTCTTCTTCTTCTTCTTCTTCTTCTTCTTCTTCTTTTTCTTCTTCCTATTATCATAATTTTTATTGTTTGATATTATTATTATTATTATTATTATTATTATTATTATTATTATTATTATTATTATTATTATTATTATTATTATTATTATTATTATTATTATTACTGAATCACTGAACCCATAATGAGCATGTAGAGGCTGGGAACAGTGAAAGGAAGAAAAATGTCTTCATGGGTTTCTGTCACTCATGGGATCCCACAAGGACCAGTTACTTAAGAAAGCTTAATGAGGGAATGGTAGAAATAATTCCAATACACAGTTTCATAAGTACGCACGATAAGGGCTAAGAGACAAGAAACCAGTAACGCCGGTTGAAGTACTTAAGAAGTGACGTCAAGAGCTGTTTTTCTACCGCCACAAAAACAAAAATCGTTGAGTACACAAATGCTTTTCGATACATACATACATATATATATATATATATATATATATATATATGCAATAAGATCACAGTAAACAGGTGATTTCAGAATATGCAAAACAACCACTGTGAAAGAATAGAGAAATTCCAAGCGCTTTCGTGACTACTCACATTATCAAGGAACTATGAAAGTAAAGCATCCAAACTGTCTGTTTTCTCATCAATGTTTTTGAGAGCTTTACGAATTTGTAGTCCTGAGTTCATAGATGAGGAAATATCCAAAATTTATGAAATAGGTAATGATTTAAAATACCCAAGAAATGTAATTGATAAATCTTTTAAAGTTACTAGAAATACACTGCACTAGCCAAGGACTCGAACCCAGGCTGTTTGGCCTGCCTCATGGTGGGCGAAAACACATGACGCCCTAATCCACTAAAGTAAGGATCGTATGGTCCAGTGGATTAGGGCGTCATGTGTTTTCGCCCACCATGAGGCAGGCCAAAGCAGCATGGGTTCGAGTCCTTGGTTAGTGCAGTATTGTTATTGATATATATATATAATATATAATATTAATATATAATATTAAAATTTTATATATATAATATATATATATATAATATATATACATACATACTACATACATACATACTATACATAACATACAGTGTGAAGCGTAAATCCCGTGTTGGGTCATTCACTGGAATAAGCTATGAAGGCCCGATCGTCCCTTCGCTAAACAAGGCCTCAGGTTCCGAACAGTCATTTTTAATTATCACACAAACTGGTGATATCACATACACACACACACACACCACACACACACACACACACACACACACACACACACACACACACACACATATGCCAGGCTCCTGATCCCGGCCAAGTCTTCCCTGGATCTGGCGTCGCTGTTGCTCCCTCGGGATCGCACCCATAAACATTGTGGCTAGTTTACGCTGGTGACAGCATAAGACAGTTTTCCTGGTGCTCCGGCGCGTCTGTTCCGTGCCCCGGGCAACTAGACTACAAGAATTGTCCATTAGGACGCAAAACCCCAGGACCAACACCATCCACACCCGGCCTGGATCACTCCCTATCCCCTGGAAGCTATCCAAGCAGGGCTCCACCACCTCCACCTCCGGCAGAGGATGGAGACTCGACCCTCAGGAGCGCGTGTGTAAGGTGGTGTGTATCTGTGGCCCCCGGCAGGTCCTTCGTCAGGGGATCTTAACCCGTGTGTCGAGACGACGCAGAGGTATTTCTGCTGCTTTTCCAGGATGTTGGAAACCTGGAAGAGTGATCCCTTGAGCTGAGACGCTGAAGGTCGAGAGGGCACAGAGGAGAACGGGTGGGATAGGCCCATACACTGGTCGCCCAGGTGAGTCTTATCTCAAGACCATCTTTACACCAACCTTTGTTTTTCACAGCGGCTGGTGGCGACGTAGAGGAAAGGAGGGAGGGGAAGAGGAAGAGAAGGAGGAGGGGAGGGTACTGAGGAAGGGAAGCTAGTAGAGAAGGGTGAGAGGAGGATAATGGTGAAGAGGACAAAGAGGAAAAAGGAAGGAAAGGAGAATTAGTGCAACATGCAGTGAGGGAAGAATCAAAGAGTTTACAGTATGATGAAATGTTGAGAATATATTGAGAGAGAGAGAGAGAGAGGAGAGGAGAGAAGAAGAGAGAGAGAAGAGAGGAAGAGGAGAGAGAGAGAGAGAGAGAGAGGAGGAGAGAGAGAGAGAGAGAGAGAGAGAGAGAGAGATAGGTAACTAAGAGAGGATAAATAAACAAATTAAACGAAAGGAGATACAACATTTAGCTTATTCTCCTCACAAGCATAACGACAAACAGAAAATTTGTACCTCAACGAGGAGAAAGGACACAGTCACGTGAAAGACAAGGTGCCCATGAATGGTCAGAAGGTCTGGTCGTCCCACACTCCTGGTAGTGAAGGTCTGGTCGTCCCACATTCCTGGTAGTGAAAGTCTGGTCGTCCCACACTCCTGGTAGTGAAGGTCTGGTCGTCCCACACTCCTGGTAGTGAAAGTCTGGTCGTCCCACACTCCTGGTTGTGAAGGTCTGGTCGCCCCACACTCTTGGTAGTGAAAGTCTGGTCGTCCCACATTCCTAGTGGTGAAGGTCTGGTAATCCCACACTCCAGGTAGGTGAACGATTAACGCTCGCCCCACACTTCTTGTGGTGGAGGAGGAATGGTGACCTTACAATCCTGGTGGTGTGCTGAAGAGTGAAGGTCAGGTGGATCCACACTCCAGTACTGACGAAATTTAGGATCTCACTCTCCATGTGAGTGTATTCAAGCAGTCAGTAGAGAGGAAGGAAGCTTAAATGTCTCTTAATTAGGAGACAGAATCAATCCTTCATCATTTCCTGCTCTGAATAATCAACAACAACAACAACAGCAATAATAATAATAATAATAATAATAATAATAATAATAATAATAATAATAATAATAATAATAATAATAATAATAATAATAATAATAATAATCTTTATTTCTACAAGTACACGATACAACTTATGCTGACCTAGCTGACATCAATGACATACTATTTACAAAGCCCCTAGTTATGCAAAGCATTTAGGGCAACTTAGGCAAATCTTGTCCCCTAGATGCGACCCACACCAGTCTGCTAACACCCAGGTACCTTCTTGCTACTGGGTGAACAGGGACAGCAGGTGTAAGGAAACACGCCCAGTATTTTCACCCGTACCGGGGATCGAACCACAATAAATTTACACGGTGGATCAACCTAGATTAAAACTTTCCAGTATTTTATTAATTATTAATGGATCTGTCTGTAAAGTCCTACACAAATGTTTAGATTAGAATCAACACTAGTTTTTACACAACAAGACTTGGTATTTAGTTCGGACAGTGATTTGCATGTAACAGCGTCTCAGTTTTTAGCTAATCATTGGCATGATTAGAATCTCATGGATGAATTAACCGAGTATGAGAATCTTGGCCAGATCTAATGCTTTGGTTATGATGCTTTGATCTCTAAAAAAGTCCAGGCTTTTCTTAGCCTTTCCATTATAAAGTCCATAACTTATTGATATAGAGATCTTGCAGTTGTTATAGAGATCTTGCAATTGTTAGGGAGATCTTGCAATTGTTAGGTAGATCTTGCAATTGTTAGGGAGATCTTGCAATTGTTAGGGAGATCTTGCAATTGTTATAGAGATCTTGCAATTGTTAGGGAGATCTTGCAATTGTTAGGGAGATCTTGCAATTGTTATAGAGATCTTGCGATTGTTAGGGAGATCTTGCGATTGTTATAGAGATCTTGCAATTGTTAGGGAGATCTTGCAATTGTTAGGGAGATCTTGCAATTGTTAGGGAGATCTTGCAATTGTTAGGGAGATCTTGCGATTGTTATAGAAATCTTGCGATTGTTATAGAGATCTTGCGATTGTATAAGGATCTTGCAATTGTTAGGGTAATCTTGCATTTTAGGGAGATCTTGCAATTGTTAACGATCTTGCAATTGTTAGGGAGATCTTGCAATTGTTAGGGAGATCTTGCAATTGTTATAGAGATCTTGCGATTGTTAGGGAGATCTTGCGATTGTTATAGAGATCTTGCAATTGTTAGGGAGATCTTGCAATTGTTAGGGAGATCTTGCAATTGTTAGGGAGATCTTGCGATTGTTATAGAGATCTTGCGATTGTTATAGAGATCTTGCGATTGTTATAGAGATTTTGCAATTATTATAGAGATCTTGCGATTGTTATAGAGATTTTGCGATTATTATAGAGATCTTGCGATTGTCATAGAGACCTTGTGATTGTTATAGAGGCCACGCAATCAACATTTTGTGGAGAATATATTATTATTATCATTACATACATGAGAAGCGCAGACCCTCAGGGGCGATACAGTGCCAGGGAGAAATGGGTGGCAATCAGATATGATCCAAGGAGAGAGAGGGTAACTCTACTTCCTTGAATCAAGAGCCCTTCACCTGCAACAAGGCACACCCTGGCGAATTAATGACATAAATATATCTTTTATTGAAAGAACTATGGTTAAACTTTTCGAGAAAATACCAATTAAAAAAATATATGATAATATCAGCCTGTTTTTGGTCGCGTTTTGTTCCTTATCTGGACGGTCAAAAATTTTCATTGTAATTTTCGAAGACTTATCAATAAAAGGTTTTGGGTTTCTTAGATAAAAGGCTGTTTTATATATTTTGGTATTTTATCATACTTGGGGTATACCTGGAGGGTGTTCCGGGGGGTAAAGCCCCCCGCGGCTTGGTCCATGACCTGGTCTTTAGGTGGATCAGGGCCTGATCAACCAGGCTGTTACTGCTGGCCGCACGTAAACCAACGTACGAACCACAGCCCGGCTGGTCAGGTACTAACTTTAGGTGTCTGTCCAGCTCCCTCTTGAAGACAGCCACGGGTCTATTGGTAATCCCATTATGTATGCTGCGAGGCAGTTGAACAATCTTGGACCCCTGACACTTATTTGCATTGTCTCTCAGCGTACTCAAGGCGCCTATGAACTCTGAACTACAAACAAACAGAGGGCTCTGGTGGCCTGGTGGTTAACGCTCTCGCTTCACACGGTGAGGGCCTGGGTTCGATTCCCAGCCAGAGTAGAAACATTGGACGTGTTTCTTTCCACCTGTTGTCTATGTTCCCCATCAGTAAAATGGGTACCTGGGTGTTAGTCGACTGGTGTGGGTGCATCCTGGACACGACCTAGTGAGGCCTGTCACAGACCGTGCCGCGGGGCGTTGACCCCGGAACTCTCTCCAGATAACTCAGATAAACACAGAAGAGGACATCAAATGTTTTACTTGTCACTGAGTATACAGTGTACAACAAAAAATTGGTTGACTTTCAGTTGTTTATAATCTGAATCTTGTCTTTTTCTAATAAAATCTCTAGAGAGGTATTGAGCAAATTTGTGAATTCAACAGTGAATTTTGAGTGTGAGTTAGTTAGTTCAAGAGGAAATCTTATTTGAATTTGATTCTTTGTTAACATTGGCAATGTCTGAAATAGTACATTTTGCAGTAGGCAAACATTCTTTGAATTATTCCTAAACATCCTTTAATTTTAAGGATGATAAATGAGAATCCCAATTATTATAAAAAAATTTACAGAGTGTACACAAATAACTTGCACGTAGAAGACTGAAACTTGTGGCGACGTTTCGGTCCGACAATACGTCGTCTTAATTTCTATTCTCCTCTGTGCTGGTTATATTGTGTATTGTTCCAGTCACGGTATTGTGCCTTTTAATTCCTTACAGTGTATAATTCATCATTAAAGATACGCTTTACTTTGACAATGCAAAGTTTATTGACTTTGATGATACTAAACAAAAGCAATGGTAGGTTACTATTGCCTTGTGTTACTAACTGAAACCTTAATAATTTATCAACGAGACACGTGCTCTTTAATCTCAATTAGAAACCCAGGCTAAATTATATTTGCAATTACCTCTTGGAGCGATAAATTTGAAACCAGCTGGGTTTCTACCTCCTTGCTTGTCTTACGCCAAGTGAGTATAGAGCTTTAAGATATTAAATCTACATTTAACTCCCTGCCTCTACAAGTACCAGTTTGGACCATGGAAGGTATGCTACCCCAGGGGATCTTCCATCTAGGTTTCCTCCTTCAACCTAGTACCAGGCCGTGGGAACAACGAGGCAAATAGATATTACCTGTCGCGAGAGAGGAGGAGGAGGAGGTAAGGGTGGGTGGGGTGGCGGGAGCACAAATATCGTATTCATCTGACCGACTTTGGTCTCAATTGTGTGAAAATTTTGGGAGGCGGCGAGTGGTGTAACATCAACAACAACAGTGGGGACGCTATTGTTGAGTGTGAGTGTCGGGTATGTTTTTGTGCGAGTGTTTTTGTACCTATTTGCGTGTTCGTGTGCGTTTTTGTGAGAAGGAAAGGGAGAGAAAGAGAGAGAGAGACTGATACTGTGTAGAAGAGCTCGCATTCGTGTACTTTTGTGTTGATGTGCTCTTTTGTGTAAGAAAGAGAGATTTTGTGCAGATCTTTGAGAACAGAGAGAGAGAGAGAGAGAGAGAGAGAGAGAGAGAGAGAGAGAGAGAGAGAGAACTAGATCATGATCAATATCTAGAGGGGCAAGTGTCACTGTGCTAGTACCTGTCAGCTGGGCCGAGCCTGCATTTGACAGGTGCCAGCACGCATTGCACCGCTGGTCAACGGTTTGGACAGGCCGACGCACTGCCCTTTTCAACATTTATTTAAAATGCAAACAGAGAGCGTGTCGAGATTTCAAAAAAAGGCTCTTCTATCACTGCAATCTGACCGTCAACTATTTCTATCCACAAGCACTAGAAATTATGGCCTTCATATATAAATAAATTGAATAGAATATCTGGTTTTGTGAGAACCCGACTGAGTCATGCGCCTGAGTGTCGTCCAATGTGAAGACGAACTCAAACACACAGCTCATGTTTCTCCTTCTCATATTCAACAACCTGCGAAATCTCCCCAGAAAAACGGTCCACATTCCCGGACTCTCGTAGCACTGGAGAGTTTACCATATAAAGTTTTTCCCTTTGTGTGGTACACGGCCCTCGGAGAGGTACCTTTGAGACCCCCCTGAGTGGTACCTCTGAGGCCACATCGCGACAAGTACCGCCTTGGTATTGTGAACCTTCGAGTAAGACCGAGACCGTGATTTTTGCTAAACTTGGGATACCAGAGTATGCTCCACCATCGAGCCGTCACTGGGCATAAATATTCAAAAAATGATCTATTGTGGGAAGGTAATTTCGATTAGTGTGGGTAAATATTCTCCAAAAGTTTTCCTATTGTGAGGCGCAATTTGGATTAAAGGCTCTTGGACCAAAGAGGTGGTGGCACAAAGGCGGGTTGGTATTGGTCTTGGCAAATGGTTCAAGGCTTCGATATTGCTCCGAGACAGGTAGGAGGAGGAGGTCTTTGTGGTGCAGCCGAGCAGACGGAGGTGCTGGACGCCTCCTCTTGTTACTCTAAGACCTTCCTCAAGATAATTCCTCAAACCTGTGGTTCTTACTTTATACAAATTATTGGCGCTTTGCAAACGTATTTCTCGTCGTTTGTGGGTGTTTCCAGAACTTTCATTCTTACGTGAACGAAACAGTTTGTCGCTGATGTCATTCGGGGTTAAAGTTATTCCTTGCGACATTAAGGTTAAATATAATTAACTGTATCCATGCACTGGATAAATTTACTTGAAGATCATATGCTCTTTTTTTTCCCATGCACGAAGAGGACCTCAGCGTGATCCCAAAATTTACATTGCTCTTCTTATATTCTGTTCTATTTTTTTTTTCAGCGTGAGTTCGTTTAAACAACTGATCTAGGTTTAATACACTCCTGTGTTTGGACACACCTGCACGCACGCACACACACACACAGACACACACACACACAGACACACACACATGCATGTATTGCTTTCGGGGCCAGGAGCTCGGACTCGACCCCTGCAACCTCAACTAGGTGAGCACACACACACACACACATACACACACACACACACACACACACACACACACACAAAACACACACACACACACACACACACACACACACACACACACACACACACACACACACACACACACACACACACACACTCATGAGCTTGTGCGGTCAGTCAGATACCCATGACTGCACTAGTAAAGACCAGCTATTTCACTCTTTCCTCTTTAACATTAACTCACAGGAGACATTAAGAAGGTACAGGAGGAGGACAGGATACAATAGCTACTCTGCCTCTTATACCGTCAAGATACATCTTGGTTTACAAAACAATGGATAACTTTAGCTGGCTGTGGTTATCACGATTTACTGATATTATAAATAAACTCGTTAGCTATCTTCAACACGAACTCTCTTCTCTCCTTCTCTCTATCATATTTCTCAATGGCAAAGGTCTGCTCTTTTTTGGGGTTATTTTTTTATATATTTTGGCTAATTCCAAAGACACACTCATTGTGTCTTGTAGTTCAAAAACATGCAGTCTACACATTCCTCTCTCTCTCTCTCTCTCTCTCTCTCTCTCTCTCTCTCTCTCTCTCTCTCTTCTCTCTCTCTCTCTCTCTCTCTTAATTATATTTCTTTGTTTTTAAACTCTAGAAGGCTTGTGTGACAAGATTTGTCGTCTTTAAATCCGTGCTGGTTATGGCTCGTGTCACCACTTCCCTCTAGGTGCTTCACATCCCACCCTCTAATTGCTTCACCATCACCTTGCAGATTATGCATGCTAGTGATACTAGTCTGTAGTTTAACTCTTCTTGTCTGTCTCCTTCAATATTGCAACTACAATCACTGCATTCCACCAATCTGGCAATTATTCCATATCCATCGACTTCTTGAGAATTTTTGCCAGTGGTTCGGCTAATGTTTTTGTTTCCTCTCTCAACTGAAAGGAAATTAGGCTTCTTCGGGTCCCATTGACTTTGATGTATGAAGCTCAATATTTTTTTCAACTCTTTCCAAATTGTGTGTATTGTTTCCAGTACATGTTAGTATACCCTTCCTCTTTGACTCTCTGGAGTTGCCTGTTGTTTCCACTGAGAACGACGCTTCCTTAAATCATTAGTTCTGTTCTTCACAGGCTTGTCTACTTTCTACTGTCCTTTGCTTTCTATAATTATTCCGCGTTCCTTTTGATTTTATCGCCTCTACATTGTTGTGGCTGATCGCCTCCTCCATCTCTCGCTGTGTTCATGCTGACACGAAGTTTTCCATCATCCCTTCATCATCTTAGTCGTCCACGTTTCTAGTCAGTCATGGAGATCCCAGTTTTCCCGGTCCATTTCTTTGTGGTTGATATCTTCCATGATTATTAACTTTGCTTTGGCCATATGGGCTCTTCTTGCAGTTTCTGCTGAGATTTCAACCATTGCTTTGCGTTGTCATCAGATCCTACCGTGGCCTTCCTATTGTTTGGTGATGGGTTGTAGCTGCTTTTAATACACTGGGTCCTTCTGTCTTGAGTGTCTCCTGAATGAAGTCATTTAACTAATTTCTGTTTACCCTTCTCATCTTGAAAGCTTTACTGATTTCTGATTAGCAGTAAAAGTGTCCCTCCTCCGTTTCCTCTGTTTTTCCTCATTACTTGAAATCCTGCTGGGAATATGGCATTTGTTACCATTTCAATTAGTTTTATGCCTGATTGCTATTATGTCTGAGGTTACCTCTGCTATCCATTCTACATATTCATCACCCATGTTTAAAAGTTCATTTGCACTTGTGAGCCATTCTCTATGCTTTCTTATAATGTATATGTGTGTACTCACCTAACTGTGGTTGCAGGGGTCGATTCATAGCTCCTGTGTGAGTGTGTGTGTGCTCTTGCTTATACGTTGCTTTCATTCATTACCCCTTGTTCTTGTTTTCCTTATAATGGGCCGTTAAGCCTGCTACAGTGCCCCTCGTTTCTAATGGTCTTATGCGAGTGGTAACAGAATGAGAACTTTTCATCTGGTATCATTCATCCAGATAGTTTTGCAGCCTCCTTTTGTCTTCCTGATATCTTCCTAATAATTTCAACATTGCCCACAAGTAAAGATGTATTTGAGTTCAAAGTCAGCAGGTCAGGTACGTAGCGGAGACAGTTCTTGGACTAGTACTGATCCCTGGGAGATACTAGGAGCAATGTTGAGCATAACACTGATCCCCATGGGACAATAGGGAAAATTTTGGGCCAAGGGACACTAGGAACAGATTGAAACCTAGTACTGATCTTAAGGGAACACAAAGGACAGTGTTAACCCTGGTACTCATGTCTGAGGAACACTAGGAGCAGTGTTACCCCTTGCACAGATGTCTGGGGGACACTTGGAACAGTATTAACACTGGAACTAGTCCCTGGAAACATCTGTAACCGTAGTTGACCTAGTATTGGTCGATAAAAGGAAAACTAGGAGTAGACTTAAGCCTGTAATGATCTTTGGCGACAACAGGAACAGTTTTAATAAAGCCTTGTACCGATCTTTGTGGCATGCTAGAAATATTGCCACATTAAGAACAAAAAGACACAATACCGTGACTGGAACAATACACAAATAACCCGCACATAGGAGAAAGGTGCTTACGACGACGTTTCAGTCCAACTTGGACCGGGTTATTTGAGTATTTGATTAAGAATTAATTCCTAATGATGCTTAAAAATATTGATGAGATTAGTCATTCTCCAGAGGATATCAGAAACACAGTCCTCTTTCTGATTTTAGAAGATTTCCACTACTAACAACCTCTCTCCCTTACACTTCTTATAATACTGTAGATCTCTCAGTAGTTGTGATGGTTGTGGTATTGATGATCGTAGTGGTGGTTTGGTTAGTGGTGATGGTGGCGGTAGTGGTTATGGCAGTAGAGCGTTGGGGTGGTGGTGATAGTCATGGTACTGGTAGTGAGAGTTGTGATGATGACAGTGGTGGGATTGGTGGTGATAGTAGCAGAGTGGTGGTAGTTGTCATAATAGTGGCGGTCATGGTGACAGTGGTGGTAGTGGTAGTGACAGTAGTAGTAGTAGTGAAGGTGACAGTGGTGGTTACAGTCGAGGTGACGACAGTAGTTGTGGTGCCGACGAGGCATAGTGGTTATGACATTGGTGGTAGATATGGGAAGAGTGGTGGTGGTGGTGGTGGTGGTGGTGGTGGTGGTGGCATTGTGGAAATAATGGTGAGAGAGTAATGGTAATGGTGAGAGTAGCAGTTATGGTGACATTGATGGTGGCGGTAATTACAGTGGTGGTGACAGTGGTAGTAGGGGTGGTGGCAGTGGTGGTGGCATTGGTGGTAGAAGTGGAGGGAAAACAGTGGATGTAGTGGTGGTAACAGTGATGGTTGTGGTGACAGTGGTAGTAGGGGTGGTGGTGACGGTAGTGACGGGGACAGTAGTGAGGGGGAAAGTAGTGGTGGAGACAGTGAAGGGGTGACAATAATGCTGGTGGTGACAGTAGTGGTAGTGATTTTAGTGGTAGTGACAGTAGTGGTGGTTACTGTTGAGAAATGGTTTACCAGCTAAGGTTAAATATTAAATATAGGGGGAACTTAGCTTGGTAAGACAGCTCATCACCTGCACAGCCGCCCCTGCAGGCGAGGTCTTAAGAAGCTGTCATATCCACTTCACAACGGGCTGTAAAGTAAATACATTAATAATAAATTACCCCTAGGGGGTGTTATGTCAGCATATATCAGACACTGATTGCTGACAACACTTACTTGTGTGGACTCAAAGGTCCACTTATCACCGGGGTTTATGATAAGTGACTAACTCGCAACTTTATATTCAACTACATAGTCAATAGTAGAACATCACGAGTTAGTACACTTACCTGGGTATATGTATCTGACCTGTTGTTATGCCCGGATATCCGATGTCTTATTAAAGAATAGTGTTCTTTGAAGAATGTCGCACTACACTCTGTTGGATCGCAACACTGGGTTGTTACACCGTTCATCAATAATTGTTCACACCATAATGTCACTAAAGAAGCTGATCACATTTCTCTGTAAGTGTTTATTGAGATTCTTTTGTGCAAAACGCGCGGAACAGTGTTTGTTGGTTATCCCGGCACGTCAATATCTCTCTCAGTAGAGTCAAAAGTAATCTGACCTCACAGCGTCCTACGCCGCTGCAGTGCCCCTAGAACATAAAGGAAAAGCTGACCTAGTACTGTTTGCTTCCTTGCCAAACTTCCTCCATGAAGCAAAGCAGAATGCTTGATTCTTGCTGTCTTAAGCATAGACAACAATGTACACTATCTTTACCATTGTAATAAAGTGGGAGCAGGATTTTCCTTAATTGTCCTGCTAAAGTAAGAGATGGACTGTCTCTTATTAAACTACACTTTGCAACATTGGA
>NC_069411.1:41924635-41937135 GCF_026875155.1 Cherax quadricarinatus | reverse complement strand
AGAGTGGTCAGGAAGTGGAACAGTCTGGCGAGCGATGTAGTGGAGGCAGGAATCATACATAGCTTTAAGGCGAGGTATGATGAAGCTCATGGAGCAGGGAAAGAGAGGACCTAGTAGCGTTCAATGAAGAGGCGGGGCCAGGAGCTGAGTCTCGACCCCTACAACTACAATTAGGTGAGTACACACACACACACTCACACACACACAAACATATACATACACACACATACACACACAAACAAACGTACACACAGACACACACAGACACACAGACACAGACACACACACACACACCACACACACACACACACACACAACACACACACACACACACACACACACACACACACACACACACACACACACCAAGTAATGAAGAAAATCACACCTAGTTTACAGCCAGGAAATCACGAGGGAACGAACAAACGAGGTGTCATCATGACAAGCGCTAATGACAAGAATGACAGTGCTGTCATCATCTCATCTCTGAGCACTCAGGTAATTACCTTAAATCAACCAGAAAGATAAGACAAAAATAACCACTTGAGAATGAGAGTATTGAAAAGGGAATTATCGAAGACCTATGATACAAAACTCATAAAATAATTTTTGCGTGGAAAAACCAGTTGACGACGAATGATAATTCTCCTCGCGATGGTTTCGTACGTAGTCGTAGGGAAGGTCACATGATTCCTTCGTACCCTGATTTAGCATAGGTCACACGATAGATTTTGTACGCAGATCATGGGGAAGCTCATGGTGTAGCTTCGTCCACAAGTCAAGGAAAGCTTATGTCATAGTTTCGCCTGTATGTGCAGGAGAGGTCAGGCGATGTTTCTCACGCAGATCAAGGAGAGGCTCAAAAATTAATCAGGCTGCAGGCAGACACAAACCAAAACTTGATAAAAGAAACACCTTGTGCAGATTAGACCATTGTCAACAAACGACGTTCTGCTCTAAGCAGAGCTTATCGAAACCTGACAAAGCTCTATGTTGAACGAAATGTTTATAAACAAAGGTCACCTCGGCAAATAATGTCTCATTACCGTATATACCGCCAAGTCTCGCCATTCAACGCAAATCAGTCTACAAAATGAGACACATTCAGTTAAGAACAAAGGGCACAGTGCCGTGACTGGAACGTAGTCATAGGTTTTCTCTTTTTTGTGTATTGTTTTTTATACATTCAGTTAGTTTCCATTGGAGGATAATCAGTATTGTTTACAAAAATCACAAAATAAATCCAGGGGCTGGGTCCCACTGAGACACATTCGCACAAAAACATACTCAAGTCTACAAACCCATAAATGCAATGTTACACAATATTTAAATTCACTTATCGTGTACAGAGCATCAGAGAAGTACACCTGTACACAAGACAAGGTGAACAAGACATTTTAGATAAATACCCATTGACGAGTAGAATGTCGTAGAAACAGATTTACACAAGCTGACAGAGGTTAATGCAGAGCCAAGTTGACTGAGGTGAATACGGAGACACTCAACTAGGGAGATATGGCGTGGAGACCAGTTGACGTAGGTAGATGCAGAGAAAGCTTCATAACAGATGAATATGGAGACAAGTTGACATAGATGTTTACACAGTCAAGATGAAGCAGAGATGGATGCAGTAGTTTATATAGACAGAAACATAGACAAAGTTTACATTTATGCAGAACGAGTTGATACAGACACACGTGATGTCATTATGCTGTGTGCTGGTATGCTATGACCTATTCCGAGGTAACTTTATGCCAACTGCATACACCTTTTATTAGTATCCGTCATTTATTATTGTGCTAGCGCAAGTATTGATGGCATAAATTGTTGTCAACAGATACTTTCATTACTCAACAAGCCACGTTAAAACCACTTTCCCTTTAAACATTATTTAACTTAAATGCACCCTACATATTGCACTATATAAATTGTGGATTTTTCTGAACATATTTGCTTCCAATTATACTGAATATTAATATGAAGTCATTTGCACAGGAGCATTGCACTGCTGGTGTAGTGGTGTGACCGACGACTCCTCTTCTCTCAGGCAGACACTCTCATCTCAGCGTTAATTCCAGATTGGTTCTCTTTTATGCACAGCTTTCCAGATAAGTTTCCTCTAGTGTTTATTGTAGATTTTTTTTTTGCAGAATTATTGATTGTGAGAGTCAGCTAGTAAGTACAATTGCATGAATTCAGAGATGCTATTGAGTAATATGGGATTTAAATTGTAAATGAAGAAAATTTATTAAATTTGTAATTTAAACTTTATATTGAATTTCATGGGCCTTTTCAATTTGTGTTTATTGTTTATTGTTCATACTTCTTATTAAAGTAGACATAAGCCATCAGCAAGTTCCCACATATACACACAAATTTATATATAATATATATATATATATATATATATATATATATATATATATATATATATATATATAATATATACATATATATATTATATATATATATATATATATATATATATATATTATATATACATATACGTATATACATTCATATATATATATATATATATATATATATATATTATATATATATATATATATATATATATATATATATATATATATATATATATATATATATATATATATCTTTCTTTCAAACACACCGGCCGTATCCCACCGAGGCGGGGTGGCCCAAAAGGAAAAACGAAAGTTTCTCCTTTCAAATTTAGTAATACATACAGGAGAAGGGGTTACTAGCCCCTTGCTCCCGGCATTTTAGTCGCCTCTTACAACACGCATGGCTTACGGAGGAAGAATTCTGTTCCACTTCCCCATGGAGATAAGAGGAAATAAACAAGAACAAGAACTAGAAAGAAAATAGAAGAAAACTCAAAGGGGTGTGTATATATATGCTTGTACATGTATATGTAGTGTGACCTAAGTGTAAGTAGAAGTAGCAAGATGTACCTGAAATCCTGCATGTTTATGAGACAAAAAAACGGACACCAGCAATCCTACCATCATGTAAAACAATTACAGGCTTTCGTTTTACACTCACTTGGCAGGACGGTAGTACCTCCCTGGGCGGTTGCTGTCTACCAACCTACTACCTACCTATTTATAATATATATATATATAATATTATTATATATATATATTATATATATTAAATATATATATATAATATAAATCATATATATTAAATCTATAGTGGAGGGAGGGCGGGTAGGGCGACTAGGAAAGGTTGGAGGGGGAGTAAGGAGGTTTTGTGTGCGAGAGGCTTGGACTACCAGCAAGATGCAGAGCGTGTTTAATAGGAGTGAATGGAACAATTGTTTTTAATACTTGACGTGCTGTTGGAGTGTGAGAGAAATGTAACATTTTATGAAGGGTTTTCAGGGAACCGCAGCCGGATTTGAGTCCTGGAGATGGGAATACAATGCCTGCACTCTAAATGGAGGGGTGTTAAGTTGCAGTTTAAAAACTGTATGTAATACACCCTTCTGGCAAGACATGATGATTTAATGATGGTGAAAGTTTTTCTTTTCGGCCACACCTGCTTGGTGGAATCGCCGATGTGTTATATAAAATATATATATATATATATTATATATATATATATTTATATATAATATATATATATATATTATATATATACATATATATATATATCATATATATATATATATATATATATATATATATATATATTATATATATATATATATATATATATATATATAATATATATATATATATATATATATATAATATATATAATATATATATATATAATATATATATATATATATATATATATATATATATATATATATATATATTATATATATATATGTATGTATATGCAGGACAAGCCACGGGGTGGGGGTGGAAATTTTTAGCTAAAGGTTCCCCCACCCTCATCTTTTGACTTGTCCTGCATCTGCATAGTTAAGATCGCCCGTCTGCGATTTATATATATGTATTATATATATATATATATATATATATTATATATATTATATATTATATAATATATATATATATATATATATTTTATTTTTTTTTTTTTTTTTTTTTTTTTTTTTTTTTTTTTTTTTTTTTTAACAAGTCGGTCGTCTCCCACCGAGGCAGGGTGACCCAAAAAAGAAAGAAAATCCCCAAAAAGAAAATACTTTCATCATCATTCAACACTTTCACCACACTCACACATTATCACTGCTTTTGCAGAGGTGCTCAGAATACAACAGTTTAGAAGCATATACGTATAGAGATACACAACATATCCCTCCAAACTGCCAATATCCCAAACCCTCCTTTAAAGTGCAGGCATTGTACTTCCCATTTCCAGGACTCAAGTCCGACTATATGAAAATAACCGGTTTCCCTGAATCCCTTCACTAAATATTACCCTGCTCACTCTCCAACAGATCGTCAGGTCCCAAGTATCATTCGTCTCCATTCACTCCTATCTAACACGCTCATGCACGCTTGCTGGAAGTCCAAGCCCTCGCCATAAAACCTCCTTTATCCCTCTTTCCAACCCTTTCGGGGGACGACCCCTACCCCTCTTTCTTCCCATATAGATTTATATGCTTTCCATGTCATTCTACTTTGATCCATTCTCTCTAAATGACCAAACCACCTCAACAACCCCTCTTCTGCCCTCTGACTAATGCTTTTATTAACTCCACACCTCCTAATTTCCACACTCCGAATTTTCTGCATAATATTTACACCACACATTGCCCTTAGACAGGACATCTCACTGCCTCCAACCGTCTCCTCGCTGCTGCATTTCCCAAACCCAAGCTTCACATCCATATAAGAGTGTTGGTACTACTATACTTTCATACATTCCCTTCTTTGCCTCCATAGATAAGGTTTTTTGACTCCACATATACCTCAACGCACCACTCACCTTTTTCCTCATCAATTCTATGATTAACCTCATCCTTCATAAATCCATCCGCCGACACGTCAACTCCCAAGTATCTGAAAAACATTCACTTCTTCCATACCCCCTCCTTCCCCAAATTTTGATATCCAATTTTCATTATCTAAATGATTTGATACCCTCATCACCTTACTCTTTTCTATGTTCACTTTCAAAATTTCTACCTTTACACACATTCTCAAACTCATCCACTAAACCCTTTTCAATTTTTCTTTAGAATCTCCCATAAGCACAGTATCATCAGCAAAAAGTAACTGTGTCAATTCCCATTTTGAATTGATTCCCATAATTTAATCCTACCCCTCTCCCGAACACCCTAGCATTTACTTCTTTTACAACCCCATCTATAAATATATTAAACAACCATGGTGACATTACACATCCCTGTCTAAGACCTACTTTTACCGGGAAGTATTCTCCCTCTCTTCTACACACCCTAACCTGAGCCTCACTATCCTCATAAAAGCTCTTTACAGCATTTAGTAACTTACCACCTATTCCATAAACTTGCAACATCTGCCACATTGCTCCTCTATCACTCTATCATATGCCTTTTCTAAATCCATAAATGCAATAAAAACTTCCCCACCTTTATCTAAATACTGTTCACATATATGCTTCAATGTAAACACTTGATCTACACATCCCCTACCCACTCTGAAGCCTCCTTGCTCATCCGCAATTCTACATTCTGTCTTACCTCTAATTCTTTTAATTATAACCCTACCGTATACTTTTCCTGGTTATACTCAGTAAACTTATTCCTCTATAATTTTTACAATCTCTTTTGTCCCTTTCCCTTTATATAAGGGACTATACATGCTCTCCGCCAATCCCTAGGTACCTTCCCCTCTTTCATACATTTATTAAAAAATAAGTACCAACCACTCCAACACTATATCCCCTCCTGCTTTTAACATTTCTGTCATGATCCCATCAGTTCCAGCTGCTTTACCCCCTTTCATTCTACGTAATGCCTCACGTACCTCCACCACACTTACTTCTGCTCTTCTTTCACTCCTAAAAGACGGTTTTACCTCCCTGGCCAGTGCATGAAATTACCGCCTCCCTTTCTTCCTCACATTTAAAAGTTCCTCAAAATATTCTCGCCATCTACCTAATACCTCCCTCTTTCCCCCTCTACTAACTCCCCTACTCTGTTTTTAACTGACAAATCCATACTTTCCCTAGGCTTTCTTAACTTGTTTAACTCACTCCAAAATTTTTTCTTTATTTTCATTAAAATTTCTTGACAGTGCCTCTCCCACTCTTTCATCTGCTCTCCTTTTGCACTCTCTCACCACTCTCTTCAAACCCTTTCTTTTACTCTCCATATACTCTGCTCTTCTTATAACACTTCTGCTTTGTAAAAACCTCTCGTAAGCTACCTTTTTCTCTTTTATCACACCCTTTACTTCATCATTCCACCAATCACTCCTCTTTCCTCCTGCACCCACCCTCCTATAACCACAAACTTCTGCCCCACATTCTAATACTGCATTTTTAAAACTATTCCAACCCTCTTCAACCCCCCCACTACTCATCTTTGCACTAGCCCACCTTTCTGCCAATAGTCGCTTATATCTCGCCCGAACTTCCTCCTCCCTTAGTTTATACACTTTCACCTCCCTCTTACTTGTTGTTGCCACCTTCCTCTTTTCCCATCTACCTCTTACTCTAACTGTAGCTACAACTAAATAATGATCTGATACTTCAGTTGCCCCTCTATAAACATGTACATCCTGTAGCCTACCCATCAACCTTTTATCCACCAATACATAATCTAACAAACTACTTTCATTACGTGCTACATCATACCTTGTATATTTATTTATCCTCTTTTTCATAAAATATGTATTACTTATTACCAAATTTCTTTTCTACACATAGCTCAATTAAAAGGCTCCCCATTTACATTTACCCTGGCACCCAAATTTACCTACTACTCCCTCCATAACATTTTTACCCACTTTAGCATTGAAATCCCCAACCACCATTACTCTCACACTTGATTCAAAACTCCCCACGCATTCACTCAACATTTCCCAGAATCTCTCTCTCTCCTCTACACTTCTCTCTTCTCCAGGTGCATACACGCTTGCTATAACCCACTTTTCACATCCAATTTTATTTTACTCCACATAATCCTTGAATTTATGCATTTGTAGTCCCTCTTTTCCGCCATAGCTTATCCTTCAACATTATTGCTACTCCTTCTTTAGCTCTAACTCTATTTGAAACCCCTGACCTAATCCCATTTATTCCTCTCCATTGAAACTCTCCCACCCCCTTCAGCTTTGTTTCACTTAAAGCCAGGACATCCAGTTCCTTCTCATTCATAACATCCACAATCATCTCTTTCTTATCATTTGCACAACATCCACGCACATTCAGACTTCCCACTTTGACAATTTTCTTCTTCTTATTCTTTTTAGTAATCTTTACAGGAAAAGGGGTTACTAGCCCATTGTTCCCGGCATTTTAATATATATATCGTGCCGAATAGGCAGAACTTACGATCTTGGCTTAAATAGCAACGTTCATCTTGCCATATAGGACAAGTGAAAATTTGTGTATGCAATAATTTCGCCAAAATCATTCTGAACTTAACGAAAAAAAATATATTTCACTGTGTTTGTTTAGTATTAAATTATTGTAAACAAATCTAAAATATATTTAGTTTGGTTAGGCTAAAATAAATTGTTCTTATTATAATAAGGTTAGGTAAGTTTTCTAAGATTCTTTTGGAGCAAAATTAAAAAATTTTACATTAACAATAATGAAAAAAATATATCTTTAAACGAATAAGAGGAAATTTTAGAAAGGACTTAATTTTAAATGAGTTCTTGCTAACTGACCAGTTTTACTTATTCGGCACCACACACTACACACACCACACATATATATATATATATATTATATATATATATATATATATATATAATATATATATATATATATATTATATTATATATATAATATATATATATATATAATATTGCCATTGATATGTAGAGTCATAGATATATAGCGAAAAACAGTGAAAATGACATATAGTTGAGCTTCCATAACATAATAGATACAAAAGCTGACATAGACAGAGAAGTTGATAGATGCAAGAGTGGCATTGATATAGAAGATTGATTCATTAGTTGACATAGAAACTTTTCCACAGACACTCAGGTTATCATAGATAAACAGAGATTTTGACACAGACATACACAGTAGAAGTAACAATAGACATATAGTGAAGTCGATATAGACAGATGCAGAAGTTGACAGATACGACAAAGACATATATATAGAACTTAGCAGATCCACAAGTTAACACAGAGGGATTGCGAAGTTGTCATAGACAGATGTAAAAGTTGTCGTACAGAAGTTGACATAGACAGGTACAGAACCTGTCATAGGTACACAAGCGTACACTCAGGAGACGCGTGGAGATAGCGAATGCAATGATGGAAAAGAGAAGAGAATGGAAGATAGTGTAGGGTATGGAATAACAGAGGAAAGGAGAGGAGGGAAAGGAGCGCGAATGGGATACGAAGGAAAAATAAAGGGAAAAGAGTAGACGGGAGTGAAGGCAGAAAAAGAGACGGGGCGAAGCAAAAGAAAAGTGAGAAGACTGAGGGAAGAAAAGGGACGGCTGGAGGGGAAAGGGTGGAAGAAGAGGGAATAGGTGATAGGAAGAGAGGGAAAGAAACACGAAGAGAGACGAAATTCTTGCAAAATCGAGATAGGTAAGTTAATAAAGAATATGAGAAGTAGGAGGGTGTGGAGGGAGGCTAAGTGTGGAGGGGAGGATTTTAGAGGGAAGAGGGTACTAGTGTAGAGTGGAAGGAGTACTAGTATACAGGGAAGTAAATACGAGGGTGGAAGGAGGGGGTAAACTTGTGTACCAGAGTGGGGGGAGGGAGAGTACTAGTGTGTGTGAGGATGGAGAAGGGAGGAAGGATTGAAGGGAGAGGGGAGAGGGGGGAAAGGGGAGGGAAAGAGAGGGAGGGAAGAGGGGAGGGAGAGATGGAGAGAAAGAGGGAGGGAGAGGGGGGGAAAAGGGACAGAGGGGGGGTTACTAATGTATTAAGGAAAAGGGAGGGTGTTGTACCAGTGTGTGAGGAGGGAGGGAGGAAGGGGATTGTACGAGTGATTAGGGGGAGGGAGGGTAGTAGGTGTGAGGAATAGCATGATGTGGGTGAAAGGCAGGGATTTTGACGGAAGGGGAAACGTGAAAGGGTTGGAGGGAGAAAAAAAATGAGGGAAAGAGAGAAAGAGAGAGGGGATGAGTGAGAGGAAATTTGTGAGGATAAATATGCTTCCTATATATACATCAGGTCAATTAAACAAAGGAAAAAGAAGCAAATGACAGAGAGAGAGGGAGAGGAGAGAGAGAGAGAGAGAGAGAGAGAGAGAGAGAGAGAGCTGATATAGCTAAGAGCTATGTCAGCTTGGGGAAATAGATGGCAAGTAACATTTGCACCTGAGAAAGCACAGATGATGATGGTCTATAGGCACTATAATGGTAATGATGGTGCAGTAGTAAGGATGAATGGGAGGGTGTTGGCACCTGGAGAAGAAGTTGATATCCTTGGGGTGAAATTTGACTCTAAACTGACCATGAAGAACCACGTTGTAAATCTTGCTAACAAAGCAGCCAGGAAGCTTACAGCACTTCGCTGTATCTCGCATCTGCTTGACAGTAGTGGTTGCAAGATTCTGTACGAGGCACAAGTATGCTCACACCTTGATTTATGTTTCCACTTTTTTGGGTTTGCCTGCCCCCCCCCCTTCATCTGCGACTGCTTGACAAAGTAGAGAACAGAGCAAGACGTCTCATCTCTCGCCTGGACCAATCCTGAATAGATCTGTCATTTCAGCACAGCCTTCAACACAGGAGGGATGTGGGTGGCCTTACTGTTATGTACAAGGCCAATATTGTCAAAGTACCACACTTGGATCTACTTCGAGGACAGCGTGAAGCAAGCTTCTATACCACAAGACGGGCAGAAAGCAGCAACTTCACTCTGGCTGTACCCTTCTCCAGAACATCACTCCATCTGAGATCATATATACCCAGGATGACTCGAGTATGGAACACATTCGTACAGCATTATGATGTTAACGAGATAAAGTCAGTTGATCAGATAAAAATGCTGGCCCACAGATGGCTCCAACTTCATCCTGTTCCCTACTTGTATGTCTCATGACAAAAAAAAAAATGCTTTCAAATGAGCTGATGTAGGTAACAGCTCTTAACTAGTCAATAAAGTTAGGAATCCTTAACCTGTAAATAGCTTGTATTGCCACCCCTGAATGGGTCACAATGTATGTTGCAACCCCTGAATGGGTTGCAATGATTATTATGTATATATATAATTATTACCTTTTCAAATAATTTTATATTGCTTATATTTGCGATAATAGCTAAATCGTAAATGTATTGCTTTATATTATTATTTGACTTAGTTTCCTTTTGTTAGGTAGGATGTAACATATTATGTGCTCAGTTCAAATCTTGATTGTCTAACTACTGTAATTATCGCTTGTGGCTCGTTTCCCTGCCGGCTTCTGTTGCTGGGCAGTAACTGTCCACGGAGCTATCACGTGATAGAGAGGGGGGGGTGCCTCACCTCGCCTGAAGTATTCAGTCTGGTCTAGACTCTCTTGGTAGTTGGACGTATCCCTGACAAGTGCCTAAATCTCTTTTATAGACCCTTGTGGGAAGATCGTCTCTAGCTTTCTTGTAGGTTCTGTGGGATTCTGTTTTCAGAACATTGTATAGACTTAGTGATTTTCGACGTTGTACTGAGGTTGTGTGTCGCATAGACACTCTACGCAACTCAGGTCCTGAGCTGTAGCTTCTGACCTAACTTGTACTGGTATCTGTGTACTATCACAGTCGGGGATTTTCTTATGCTGAACTTAGATTCAATAGTATGGGAGTTTTGTGACTTTTGTGGAGGATCTGCTGATGGTCCCTACCTAGTGTCGTTATATTATCTCCTTGTTCCTGATTCTGTGTCGCAGTTGCTTGTTATATTGCTATTGGACTTAGCATTCTTTTTTATTGTTCAAGCAGACTGTTCTGATTGCCAGCTGGTCAAGAAGTTAGTTTATTTGAGGACTTTGTCAGTCACTTGTTTAAGTCTAGTCGAGTCGTGAGACATAGCGAACTACTTAGAGCACTTACGCACATACACACAAACTTACTTGTACATATTTGTATATTGTATTATTAAATGTTAATGTACCAGACGGTACTTAAGACTTATAAATGTGATATGTGCTTTCAGCACAATACTACTGTATACGAGAGAAGTGATTAATATTATTTTGATTACTGTGATTAATTTAATTTGATATACACCTAGACAACTTAATAAATTTATTAAATTTTAATTTCTCTAGTTAGTAGCCTACCAGTTGTAATCTTGAAGCACTAATAATTCATACTGAATTCTAATGGATAATTGGACAAGGATACTGACTAATTGTTACGAAAACCCAGTAACAGGCTGGATACTAGAAGAGCAGTCCTTTCTAGTATTCACTGGAGATCTCTAAGCTTTTAGAATCGCGTTTTTTGTAACAATGTATATAATGTATATTATGTGTTATATAATTTTATATTGCTTATATTTGCGATATTAGCTAAATCGTAAATATATTGCTTTATATTATTATTTGACTTAGTTCAATTGTTAGGTAGAATGTGACATTTATACATTATTAAGTGCTCATTGCTCGAGAGTGTTAATTAGCTGCCGCATTGTCTAACTACTGTAACTACCACCTCGTTTGTTTTGCTGCCAGCTTCTCTGTAGTTGCTGGGCAGAAGCAGTCCAGGCTAGAGTCACTGGATCAGGGTGGGGTGATCACACCTCACGTGGGTGAGGGACTGCCTTGCCTCGAGCTAGCTCTCTCTCTGGTTGATGGTGATTCCAACAACACCTCCCTCTCCAGCTCTCCCTTGCTGGCCCTTGTTGGAACATCATCTCTGTCGTTCTCTCTTGTTGTTAGTTCTGTGTAACTCTGTT
Organism: Cherax quadricarinatus; assembly: GCF_026875155.1. Taxonomy (NCBI): domain Eukaryota; kingdom Metazoa; phylum Arthropoda; class Malacostraca; order Decapoda; family Parastacidae; genus Cherax; species Cherax quadricarinatus. The sequence goes on along the minus strand of NC_069411.1, from coordinate 41,925,169 downwards.
CACAGAGCATAGCCTAGACTTGTTGATTTTCGACGTTTCACTGAGGTTGTGTCGCACTGACACTCTGAGAAACTCAGGTCCTGAGCTGTAGCTTCTGACCTAATTTGTACTGGTATCTGTGCACCATCACAGTCAGGGATTTTCTTATGCTGAACTTAGATTCAGTAGTATGGGAGTTTTGTGACTTTTGTGGAGGATCTGCTGATGGTCCCTACTTAGGGTCGTTATGTTAGCTCCTTGTTCCTGATTCTGTTTTGCTTCTGCTTGTTATATCGGTCGTTTTACTGTTCAAGCAAGCTGTTCTGATTGCCAGGTTGGTCAAGAAGTTAGTTTATGTGAGGACTTCGATTGATATTGTCCACCTAGACAACTTTATCTTTATTAATAAACTTCTTAAATTTTAATTTCTTTAGTTAGTAGCCTACCAGTTGTAATCCTGAAGCACTATTGAACCTTACTGATAAATTCGAATGGATAATTGGACCAGGATACTGACTACTTGTTACAAAAACTCGGTAACAGGCTGGATGCTAG
>NC_069411.1:41909635-41919635 GCF_026875155.1 Cherax quadricarinatus | reverse complement strand
GTGTGATTTGAAAAAGATCATCATTGGCTTTGCATCTCTCGTTTTTTGATCGTTCTCATTATCCATCCTATCATTTCTTTGCACGTGCGATCGTGGCACTGTTGTGATCTTGAAGTGAGGTCCTCAGACATTTACTAACTCCCAGGCACTTACATTATTTTTCCGTCTATGTATGGCCAGAGTCTGTAGTGTACTCTGTTTAGTTATTAATCGCATCAGTTTTCCATAACGGAGTAGTTGTAATTTGTCCTCATTGAACATCATATTGTTTACCAGTTGACCCAGACGGCGAAAACTTTGTTTATATTTCTTGGAGGTTACCCGTCCTAAGCAGATGACAGCCTCATGCAGATCCTAGTATCTCCGCAAAGGAATGATACGGTGCTGTGGTGTATATCTCTGTCTATGTTCTGATATGAGGTTAAGGTATAAGATGGGGGCGAGTACTGTGCTTTGTGGAACTGAGTTTCTTCACTTGGCAGCCTCCGATTTAACTCTGTTGTCCACTACTCTTTGTGTTCGATTTGTTAGGAAGATGAAGATCCATCTCCCCACTTTCCCAGTTATTTACTTTAGCCAAGTTATTTTAATGGGCTATTTACACCATGATCGCATTTGTCTAATGCTTTTGCAAAGTCTGTGTATATTAAATCTGCAGTCGGATTTCTTCCAGTTGCATCCAAGGCCATATCTATAGTGATCCAGTAGTTGTGAAGAGCAGGAGCGACTGCCCTGAACCAATGTTCCCTGGATTGTGCAGATTTTGGGAATCAGGTGGTTTGCACAATCTTGCTCTTAGCACTCTTTCAAAGATTTTTATGATGTGGGACGTCAGAGCTATTGGTATATAGTTCTTAAGCTTATGCTTTGTTGCCACCTTTATGAGTGGGGCTATATCGTTGTTTTAGTGAATGTGGTATTTCCACCCATGTCCAAGCTCCTCCTCCATAGTGTAATTGGGCAACGCGAGAGGGGTTTCTTGCAGTTCTTAAGAAAACAGAGTTCACGAGTATGGGCCCGGGGGACTGAGTGCATGGGCATGTTGTCAATGGCTTTTTTCGATATCTATCGGAGTTAGGGTAAGTCGGTAATCTGGCATACATTTATGGAGTTTTGAGGACTCATTCATGAAGAAAATCATTTTGGGTCGTTGATCTCTGACCGATTAGTGGTCACTAAAACAGAGTCATACTGGGATTTCAATATGTCACTCATTTCACCTTGTTGTCCATCTGTGTAAGTCCCATCCTGTCTGAGTAAGGGCCTGATAATAGATGTGGTATCTTGCCTTGTTTTTGGGCATATGAAAATAAATTTTTTGAATTTCTTCAATTTCACTAATAGCTTTAAGCTCTCCTGTCTCTCCTGGTTCATGTAAGTGGTCAATTTAACTTAAGTTCGATAGTTTCCACTTCCCTGGTCAGCGCCTCCGTTCTGTGTATCAGATATTCTAAGCATCCTGAGGAGACTCAGTGACTCTTCGTCGTTCTTCTGTAGAGGAGCGCCTTTCTCTCTCCAGTTTTCCTGCTCTTCTTCTTTCTTATGGGGAATTATGCCTAGGAACATGCTTCGGCTGCCAGATGTTGAATCCTTTCATGCACTTGGTTTGCATCCATGGTCATTTAAGACATCTTCCCAACTGTTTCGTTTAGGGACTGGTTTACCTGGTCCCTGTTGATGTTCTTTTTGTTAAAGTTGTATTTTGTGAAGACACCTTCACAACTACATGCATTCTGCTGTTCAGGACCTTATGCATGTTACGTCTGGGACTTCACGATTAGGTTGTGATCGGAATTTGTTGTTTTTGATATCCTTATGTCTCTTATCAGGTCCTATTATTTCGTGTGATAAGGTCAAGTGTGTTTTTGTCCGTGTTGGTCCACTATCTTGCTGGCTTAAGGTGTTTGTTTTTTCGCAGGACTTAGTTAGCTCATGTCGTGTGTGACCTTTCATCTGCGCTTCCTCCGGGGATTGTTTCAGCTATTACATTTTTTGCTACATTCTTCCATTTTTTGTATGACTTTAGGTTGAAATCCACCAAGCAGTAGTTAAGATGTTTGGGGATGGAGCTGGAAGGTTTTCCAAACAGTAATCCAATTTTCAGTAGCTGTTACCTTGAACTATTGTCGAGGTTGCATCTGGTGGCTTTTATACAACCACCAATGACCAGGTTTTGGTTCTCGATCTTTATTGATAGAACTTCATACTACCTCATTCGTGGTGTTCAGCAACTACGTGCAGATGAGGGATCTTTGACATACAGGCCAAACCAGTCTTGTTGCCTGTTCTTTCTGTAGCATCTAAAAAAGGTTGTAACCACTTATCACTCATATTTTCACTGTCAAAGTGATCTTTTGTGTGTTCTCTGGAAGGCTGCAAACCATTGCATTAGGACTCCTCTAAAGTCCACTGATAATAGTTTTTTGTTGTTGGTGGATGGATTAGGCCCTGTATATGTAGTAAATATGAACGAGGTTGTATTCTGTGTTTGTTGGGGATATTTTGTTATTGGCATCAGTAGTTGTAATTCTGGAGGGCCATGGGTGGCCACTGGCTGCGCCTCCAGTCCAACAAAGCTCCAAGGTGACTACAAGGGAATGAGGAACTTCCTGAACGGGGTTCAGTGGGACAGAGAACTGGCAAGGAAGCCAGTTATTGAGATGATGGAATATGTAGCAACAATATGCAAGGAGGCTGAGGAGAGGTTTGTACCCAAGGGTAACAGGAATAATGAAAAAGCCAGGATGAGCCCATGGTTCACCCAAAGGTGCAGGGAGGCAAAAACCAAGTGTGCTAGGGAATGGAAGAAATATAGAAGGCAAAGGACCCAGGAGAATAAGGAGAGCAGTCGTAGAGGCAGAGAATCGAACATGCAAGATAAGAAGGAGGCCCAAAGACAATATGAAATACGACATAGCAGCGAAGCCAAAATCTGACCCGAAAACTGTTTATACGCCACATCAGGAGGAAAACCAACCGTTCAAGGACCAGGTAATCAGGCTAAGGAAGGGAAGGAGGAGATAGACAACAAGAAATGACCGTGAAGTATGTGAGGAACTCAACAAGAGATTTCAAAGAAGTGTTCACAGAGGAGACAGCCGAAGGGACTTCCAGGAAAGACGAGAGAGGTGGGCACACCACCAAGTGCTGGTCACAGTGCACAACAACAAGGAAGAAGTGAAGAGTTCTGAGTGAGCTAGATACCTCAAGGGCAATGGGGCCAGTAACATCTCCCCATGGGTTCCTGTGAGAGGACGGAAGGACAGAGGCACTATGTGTACCACTTACAACAATATTTACTATATCTATCGAAACAGGGAGATTTGGCCTTGAGGCATGGAAGATAGCAAATGTAGTACCCTATCTTTAACAAAGGAGACAGAATGAAGCACTAAACTAAAGGACCAGTGTCACTGACATAGTAGTCTGCAAAATCTATGGAGAAGATTATCAGAAAGAGTTGGTGGGACACTAGTAAGGAATGATCTCATAAACAGCAGCAAACATGGTTCAGGGGACGGAAAAAATCTATGTCAAAACATACTGGAGTTTAACGTCATGGTGACAGCAGTAGACAAGACGAGAGAGAGAGGTGGGTGGATAGCATATTCTTGGGGACTGCATGAAGGCGTTTGACACAGTTCCAAACAGAGGATTGGTGCAAAAACTGGTGGACCAACAGGATAACAGGGGAAAGCACCTACAATGGATCAGGGATACTTGTCAGGAAATACAGCAGCGAGTCATGGTTACGTGGCGAGGTGTCAGAGTGGGCACCTGTGACCAGCGGTCGGTCCCACAGGGGTACAGTCCTTGGACCAGTGCTGTTTCTGTAATTTTGTGAAACGACCATGACGAAGGAAGACTCGAGGTGTCACTGGTTGCTGATGACGTGAAGTTGATGAGAGATTTCACTCGATCGAAGACCAGCAGAACTACAAAAGGGATATGGACAGGCTGCAGACTGGTCCAGCAATTGGCTCCAGGAGATCAATCCCACCAAGTGTAAAGTCATGAAGATTGGAGAAGGGCAAAGGAAGACTGCCAGACGGAGTACAGTCTAGGGAGGTCAGAGACTACACACCTCACTCAAGGAAAAGATCTTGGGGTGAGTATAACAACCCTGGCACATCTCCTGAAGCGCCACATCAAACCAATAAACTGCTGCAGCATATGGGCGCTAGAAACCTCAGAACAGCATTCGAACATCTTAATAAGGATCGTTCAGGGTCCCTGTGCACGTGTACGTTAGGCCCATATGGATAGCGGCACCAGTTTGGACACCCACACTAGCCAAGCACATAAAGATACTAGGAAAAAGTGCAAAGTTTGCAACAAGACTCTCAAGTCCCAGGAGCTAAGAGGTTTATGTCCTCGAGGGAGGTTAAGGAAATCAACCTGACGACAGTGGAGGACAGAGAGATAGAGATTTAGGGGGACATGATAACGGCATACATAATTATGAGTAGGAATTGACAAAGTGGACCAAGGCAGGATGTTCCAGAGATGGGGACACAGCATTCCAAGGGCACACTGTTGGAAGTGAAGACACAGATGAATCACAGGGTTGTTAGGAAATATTTCTTCAGCCATAGAGTAGTCAGCAAGTGGAATAGTTTGGGAGCGGTTGGAAGCGATTTTATATAGGGAGGCAGGATCCATACATAGCTTTAAGCAGAGTTATGATAAAGCTCACGGTTCAGGGAGAGTGGACATATGTAGCAGATCAGTGAAGTAGGAGGGGCCAGGGAGCTTGGAACTCGACCCCTGCCACCTCAATTAGGTGAGTAAATTTTACTAGGTGAGGAAACACTAAACACAATGTACACATTACACCGTGTACGTTCAGGGCCTATGCAACACTGTTGGAACCGCACCGGGTCAAGCGCGTTAAGAAATTAGAGAAAGTGCAAAGGTTTGCGACAAGGTTATTCCAGAGCTAAGGGGAATGTCCTACGAAGAAAGGTTAAGGGGAATCGGCCTGACGACACAAGGGGACGGCAGGGTTAGGGGAGAAATGATAACGACATGCAAAATACTGCGTGAAATAGACAAGGTGGACAGAGACAAGATGTTCCAGGGAGGGGACACAGAAGTTGAAGACTCAGAGGAGCCACAGGGATATTAGGAAGTATTTCTTCGGTCATAGAGTTGTCAGGAAGTGGAACAGTCTGGCGAGTGATATAGTGGAGGCAGGAACCATACATAGCTTTAAGACTAGGTATGATATAGCTCATGGAGCAGGGAGAGAGAGGACCTAGTAGCGTTCAGTAAAGAGGCAGGGCCAGGAGTTGAGTCTCGACCCCTGCAACCACAATTAGGTGAGTACAATTAGGTTTGTACAAACAAACACACACACATACATTTATATATATATATATATATTATTATATATATATATTATATATATTTTTATAATATATATATATAGATATATATATAATATATATATATATATATAATATATTTATATATATTTATATATTTATATATTATATTATATATTTTATATTTTATATATATATATATATATATATAAATATATATATATATATATGCTATATAAAGTACTTAAAGATATGGTATGGGTGTAACGACAACATTTTGTTTAAATTAGTAAATAAAAGGTAGACGGGTACAGTACAAGGTACACTTAGGAAATGCCAGTGATTTACCAAAGAACCTGTTGTGCTTCGAGTTTCATGGTGGGGGAACTACCAGTGTTACTAGGGTTTAAACCAGGCGTATGGAATAATGAATGGTTTAAAAAGGCACATGTGCAATCACTACGACATATTTATTAGAAAACGTTTCGGTCCTGGAATAACTTCAGGATAAGCATTGTTTTAGAGGGCCAGCAGATGCATCAGTTCATTATTAGAGGTAGCTACATCTAGAGTGGCTAATAAGAAGAATGTCATCAATGGGTAGAGAGAAATGAAAGTTGATAAATAATAGAAGATATTTTGGGTAAGATATAAGAAACTGTTGGGACAAAGGTGGGCTAGAGAGAGTACAAGTAATGAGTAAGGGTTCGAAGAACAATGGGTAGAGTTAAGAATTCAGTATTAGAATGCGTAGTTAAAGTTTTTGGGTATAGGAGCGTAATTGTATGAGGAAATGGGAGCGATTGGTAGAATGATGATGAAGAGTGTGATAAGGAAGAAAAAGTTAGCATATAAGAGGTTTTTACAATATAAAATTGATATATAGAGAGTGGGGTATATGTAGAGCAAAAGAGAGGTTTAAACAGTGGTGAGGGAGTACAAGAGAAGGGTCGATAAGAGTGTGGGAGAAGTTTTGTCAACAAGTTTTGCTGAGACTAAGAAAAAGTTATGGAGCGAGATATAAAAACCGAGAAAGCATAGGGAACAAATGAATTTAATTGATAAAAAACAGAAGAAGAGAGTCATTAAATGGGGAAGTGGAGGTACTGGGGAGATTGAAGGAATATTTTGAGGAATGGTTAAATGTTGAAAATAGGGAGGCAGTTATTTTCATGCATTGGGCAGGGAGGTATAACATTTTGAAAGAGTGAAGAAGAACAAGATGTGAATGTGTGGGAACTGTGTAAGGCAGTGGTACAATGAAAAGGGGCCCAACACGTGGGATAGATGAGATGGGAGACCTTAAAAGCGGGTGGGGATATACAGTAGATTTGAAGTGGTTGGTGCATTTGTTTAATAATGCGAAGAAGTGGAAAAGGTAAGTAGGGAAAGAAAGAGAGCATGCATATTTCCCTTTTATGTAAGAGAAAACGGGATAATAGAGAATGTAAGTAATTATAGGAAAATAAGCCTGTTGAGTATCCCTGGTAAAGCTTATTTTTAAAGCTGTTAATAAAACAATTAAGAACAAAAGAACTTAAGAACGAAGGAACACTGCAGAAGGCCTACTGGCCCATGCGAGGCAGGTCCAAGTCTCCTACCGCTTAAGCCAATGCACCCAACCTAGTCAGGTCAGATCACATTGACTTAAGGAGGAACACGGCAACCGACCTGGTGCACAAGCTATCAGGTCTAACTCACACCCACCCACATCCACTCATGTTTTTATCCAACCTATTTTTAAAGCTACACAACGTTCTGGCCTCTATAACTGTACTTGGGAGTTTGTTCCACTCATCCACAACTCTATTACCAAACCAGTACTTTCCTATATCCTTCCTGAATCTGAATTTTTCTAACTTAAAACCATTGCTGCGAGTCCTGTCTAGCTAGATATTTTTCAGCACACTATTTACATCCCCTTTATTTATTCCTGTTTTCCCATTTATAACACCTCAATCATATCCCCCCTAATTCTAGGGTCTTTCTAGAGAGTGCAGATTCAGGGCCCTTAGTCTATCCTCAAGGGAAAGGGTTTCTGATACATGGATCAACTTTGTCATCCTCCTTTGTACATTTCCAGAGAATTTATATCCATTCTGTAATAAGGTGACCAAAACTGTGCAGCATAATCTAAATGAGGCAAACCAAGGATGTATAGAGTTGAAGAACAACCTGAGGACTCCTATTATTTATGCTTCTTGAATGAAGCCAAGGATTCTATTAGCTTTATTGCGAACACTTTGCACTGTTTGTCTTGGTTTCAGATCACTGCTAACCAGAATCCTAAATTTTTTTTCGCAATCCGTAATTTTAAGATCTACATTATTTAGTTTATATGTGGCATGGTTATTGTCCTGTCCAACATTTAGAACTTTGCATTTGTCTATATTAAACTGCATCTGCCACTTCTCCGCCACGGGCATCAGTCTATTCAAATTTTTCCTGGAGTGCTCGAATGTCCTCGTCAGAATGAATTCGACGGCCCTATTTGGTGTCATCGGGAAACTTGCCGATGTCGCTCTTTATGCCCTCATCTATGTCGTTTATGTAGATTGTGAACAGCAGGGGGCCCAACACTGACCCCCGTGGAACACCCCTCGTGACACTTCCCCACTCTGATTTTCTCCCCATTTATGCAAACTCTCTGCTGCCTATTTGTCAACCATGCCCCTATCCAGGAAAAAAATTTCTCCTCCTTTCCATGTGCTTTAAATTTTCCCCCAATAGTCTCCCGATGTGGGACCCTGTCAAAAGCCTTACTGAAGTCATATACACAATATCATACATTACCATGATCTACCTCCTCAAATACCTTAGTGAAAAAAGTTAATAAAATTTGAAAGGGAGAACCCCCTTTGTAAAACCATGCTGAGTTCGTTGAAATTAATTATGCTTTTCAAGGTGGCTACGAACTGCCTAGGCAAATTATTGATTCCATAAATTTTCCCACTATGGAGGTTAGGCTTTATTGGTCTATAGTTCGAAGCTAAGGAACCTGTCACCCGTTTGGGAAAATTTGGTATCAATTTGCCATTTTCCACTTATCTGGCACCATTTCCATTTAGTGATATTTGAAAAGATTAGCCAAAGGTGTGCTAAGCACCTCTTTACATTCCTTTAGAACCCTTGCATACAGTTCATCAGGGCCTGGGGATTTGTTAGGTTTTAATTTATCTATTTGCCTAAGGACCATGTCACTTGTGACCCTAATAGTGCACAGTTTATTATCGTCCTGTTCTACATAATTTTTCATTACTGGAATATCGCTGGTATCCTCCTGTGTAAAAACTGAGAGGGAAATATTGTTTTTAAAAATTTCTACACATTTCCTTAGGGGTTAAAACGGAGTTGGACTGCAGGGAACAAGAAAATTCAGGATGGCAGGGGAAGTATAAATTTTAAATGCTTATGTTGAATATATGTAAACAGTATTTTGAAAATGGTAAGGGATTTTTTTGTTGCATTTATGCATATTGGAAAATGATTGTGATAGGATGAATGAGAACGCAATGTGGCAAATGTATGGAATAGGTGAAGGTTACTAAAAGCATAAAGAATTTTTTTTGCGAATAAACGAGAATAATGAAAGAAGGGGGAAAAAGCAGTCCTTGTAATGTAGGTCTTAAAGAGAGATGGTGATGTCACCATGTTGTTTAACATATTTATAAATAGGGATGTAAAAGAAGTGAATTCTAGAGTTGGGAAAGGTGTAGAATGGAAAGATAAAGAATCTGAAAACAGTTGCTTTAGCCGAAGTCCACGGGTTTTTTTGGGGGATTCTGAAAGCATGCTGTGTCACAGTGCAAAAATGTCACAGTATGCTGTGTTACACTGTCCAAGTCTTGAAAACTGCAGCCTGATGCTTGGTGAGCAAAACGTGGAGGAGATTTGAAATAGAATAAATTAGACCAGTGGAGTTGTTGCAGCAACACATGCCTGACAGCAACAACTCAGCCTTTCAGGAGACTGTCACCTTCTACCAAGACCCTACTTCAATGGGGTCTTGGCGGGAGGTGCTAACAATACTGTAAACACCTGTCAGCCCACCCCGCACAGTCCCACAATGACTGTTAAAAAAAGGAAAAAATAACGAAGAAATTGCAGTGAGAAGGGTATTTAGAAAAAACCCAAAATATCAGAATTATGAACTAATTGCTTTAGACACTGCACTTTAGATATATAAGACCTAAGCTCGAGACACGGAAATCTACGAGAACATTACGAGTCCCCCTGATATAAAAACTTTAATACCAAAAGATTTTATAAAATATGGCACAACGTACGAGGCGTGCATTTTGTTTTTTCATGGACTGAAACTCATGAAATTTGGTCACTGAGAGCTTCAGTTAGGAATGGTGAAGCATCCACTTAGACTAATGCAAGAACCAACCCAGTGGCTCTTGTTTCAACCACTGCATATGAGAGCAGGTGTTTCTTAAGCTTATGGGAAAAAATAACAAACAGAATGGAAACTCTCTTCTGCTAAGATTGTTATCGCAGTTAGGCCCCACACCTTGCTCGTAGCATCTGTGTGGATGACGAAGGACTGATCCATTCTGGATGACAAATTCTTTAAAAGTTACAAACGTTCTTTTACAATCATTCGTCCGCCTAAAAGATAGTTTGGAGTTTGTGGCAGAACCAGCAATAGTTGAGACATCCAGGAAACT
>NC_069411.1:41897057-41909135 GCF_026875155.1 Cherax quadricarinatus | reverse complement strand
TGGGTATATGTAGACAAAAGAGAGGTTTAAACAGTGGTGAGGGAGTACAAGAGAAGGGTCGATAAGAGTGTGGGAGAAGTTTTGTCAACAAGTTTTGCTGAGACTAAGAAAAAGTTATGGAGCGAGATATAAAAACCGAGAAAGCATAGGGAACAAATGAATTTAATTGATAAAAAACAGAAGAAGAGAGTCATTAAATGGGGAAGTGGAGGTACTGGGGAGATTGAAGGAATATTTTGAGGAATGGTTAAATGTTGAAAATAGGGAGGCAGTTATTTCATGCATTGGGCAGGGAGGTATAACATCTTGTAGGAGTGAAGAAGAACAAGATGTGAATGTGTGGGAACTGTGTAAGGCAGTGGGTACAATGAAAAGGGGCCCAACACGTGGGATAGATGAGATCGGAGACCTTAAAAGCAGGTGGGGATATACAGTAGATTTGAAGTGGTTGGTGCATTTGTTTAATAATGCGAAGAAGTGGAAAAGGTAAGTAGGGAAAGAAAGAGAGCATGCATAGTTCCTTTATGTAAGAGAAAACGGGATAATAGAGAATGTAAGAATTATAGGAAAATAAGCCTGTTGAGTATACCTGGTAAAGCTTATGTTAAAGCTGTTAATAAAACAATTAAGAACATAAGAACATAAGAACGAAGGAACACTGCAGAAGGCCTACTGGCCCATGCGAGGCAGGTCCAAGTCTCCTACCGGCTTAAGCCAATGCACCCAACCTAGTCAGGTCAGATCACATTGACTTAAGGGAGGAACACGGCAACCGACCTGGTAGCACAAGCTATCAGGTCTAACTCACACCCACCCACATCCACTCATGTATTTATCCAACCTATTTTTAAAGCTACACAACGTTCTGGCCTCTATAACTGTACTTGGGAGTTTGTTCCACTCATCCACAACTCTATTACCAAACCAGTACTTTCCTATATCCTTCCTGAATCTGAATTTTTCTAACTTAAAACCATTGCTTGCGAGTCCTGTCTAGGCTAGATATTTTCAGCACACTATTTACATCCCCTTTATTTATTCCTGTCTTCCATTTATAACACCTCAATCATATCCCCCCTAATTCTACGTCTTTCTAGAGAGTGCAGATTCAGGGCCCTTAGTCTATCCTCATAGGGAAGGTTTCTGATACATGGGATCAACTTTGTCATCCTCCTTTGTACATTTTCCAGAGAATTTATATCCATTCTGTAATAAGGTGACCAAAACTGTGCAGCATAATCTAAATGAGGCCTAACCAAGGATGTATAGAGTTGAAGAACAACCTGAGGACTCCTATTATTTATGCTTCTTGATATGAAGCCAAGGATTCTATTAGCTTTATTGCGAACACTTATGCACTGTTTCTTGGTTTCAGATCACTGCTAACCAGAACTCCTAAATCTTTTTCGCAATCCGTAATATTAAGATCTACATTATTTAGTTTATATGTGGCATGGTTATTGTCCTGTCCAACATTTAGAACTTTGCATTTGTCTATATTAAACTGCATCTGCCACTTCTCCGACCACTGCATCAGTCTATTCAAATCTTCCTGGAGTGCTCGAATGTCCTCGTCAGAATGAATTCGACGGCCTATTTTGGTGTCATCGGCAAACTTGCCGATGTCGCTCTTTATGCCCTCATCTATGTCGTTTATGTAGATTGTGAACAGCAGGGGGCCCAACACTGACCCCTGTGGAACACCGCTCGTGACACTTCCCCACTCTGATTTCTCCCCATTTATGCAAACTCTCTGCTGCCTATTTGTCAACCATGCCTCTATCCAGGAAAAAATTTCTCCTCCTATTCCATGTGCTTTAATTTTCCCTCAATAGTCTCTGATGTGGGACCCTGTCAAAAGCCTTACTGAAGTCCATATACACAATATCATATTCATTACCATGATCTACCTCCTCAAATACCTTAGTGAAAAAAGTTAATAAATTCGTAGGCAGGAACGCCCCTTTGTAAAACCATGCTGAGATTCGTTGATTAATTTATGCTTTTCAAGGTGGCTACGAACTGCCTCGGCAATTATTGATTCCATAAATTTTTCCCACTATGGAGGTTTAGGCTTATTGGTCTATAGTTCGAAGCTAAGGAACTGTCACCTGTTTTGAAAATAGGTATCACATTTGCCATTTTTCCACTTATCTGGCACCATGCCAGTTTGTAGTGATATGTTGAAAAGATTAGCCAAAGGTGTGCTAAGCACCTCTTTACATTCCTTTAGAACCCTTGCATACAGTTCATCAGGGCCTGGGGATTTGTTAGGTTTTAATTTATCTATTTGCCTAAGGACCATGTCACTTGTGACCCTAATAGTGCACAGTTTATTATCGTCCTGTTCTACATAATTTATCATTACTGGAATATCGCTGGTATCCTCCTGTGTAAAAACTGAGAGGAAGTATGTGTTAAAAATTCTACACATTTCCTTAGGGTTAAAACGGAGTTGGACTGCAAGGGAACAAGAAAATTTCAGGATGGGCAGGGGAAGTATAAATTAAGTGCTTATGTTGAATATATGTAAACAGTATTTTGAAAATGGTAAGGGATTTTTTTGTTGCATTTATGCATATTGGAAAATGATTGTGATAGGATGAATGAGAACGCAATGTGGCAAATGTATGGAATAGGTAGAAGGTTACTAAAAGCAGTAAAGAATTTTTATGCGAATAACGAGAATAATGAAAGAAGGGAATTGCAGTCCTTGTAATGTAGGTCTTAAAGAGAGATGTGTGATGTCACCATGTTTGTTTAACATATTTATAAATAGGGATGTAAAAGAAGTGAATTCTAGAGTTGGGAAGAGGTGTAGAATGGAAAGATAAAGAATCTGATACAGTTGCTTTTAGCCGAAGTCACGGTTCTTTTGGGAGATTCTGAAAAGCATGCTGTGTCACAGTGCAACATGTCACAGTATGCTGTGTTACACTGTCCAAGTCTTGAAAACTGCAGCCTGATGCTTGGTGAGCAAAACGTGGAGGAGATTTGAAATAGAATAAATTAGACCAGTGGAGTTGTTGCAGCAACACATGCCTGACAGCAACAACTCAGCCTTTCAGGAGACTGTCACCTTCTACCAAGACCCTACTTCAATGGGGTCTTGGCGGGAGGTGCTAACAATACTGTAAACATCCTGTCAGCCCACCCCGCACAGTCACACAATGACTGTTAAATAAAGGGAAAAAATAACGAAGAAATTGCAGTGAGAAGGGTAATTTAAGAAAACCAACATATCAGAATTATGAACTAATTGCTTTAGACACTGCACTTTAGATATATAAGACCTAAGCTCGAGACACGGAATCTACGAGAACATTACGAGTCCCTCTGATATGAAAAACTTTAATACCAAAAGATTGTATACATATGGCACAACGTACGAGGCGTGCATTTTGTTTTTTCATGGACTGAAACTCAATGAACTTTGGTCACTGAGAGCTTCAGTTAGGAATGGTGAAGCATCCACTTAGACTAATGCAAGAACCAAACCCAGTGGCTCTTGTTTCAGCCACTGCATATGAGAGCAGGTGTTTCTTAAGCTTATGGGAAAAATAACAAACAGAATGGAAACTCTCTTCTGCTAAGGATTGTTATCGCAGTTAGGCCCCACACCTTGCTCGTAGCATCTGTGTGGATGACGAAGGACTGATCCATATCTGGATGACAAAATTCTTTAAAAGTTTACAAACGTTCTTTCACAATCATTCGTCCGCCTAAAAGATAGTTTGGAGTTTGTGGCAGAACCAGCAATAGTTGCAAGACATTCCCAGGAATCTCATGAGTCCTTTTATGATCTTTAAGTATCTTGTAATTGGTAATGACTGTTACTTTCGCCCCTTCAGCAACTACCATGCCCTGCCCTACAACGAACCCTAAATAGTGAAGTGCAGCCTGAACAAACGATAGAGTGAACCTATCCAATAACAATTTTAATTTACACATATAGTCCTCCCAGGTGTCACTGTTCACTACTTGGTATGACTCAAAGCCCTATAGATCCAAGACGACTCTGCATGATTCTTTGAAAAGGACTTGGTGCTTTTCTCATCCTGAATGAATGACAAAGATAATTATCTTAAACAGTGAACGCCGAGATCTCTTTAGCGCGAGGAGTTATAGGTGCCTGGGAACATCCTGCGAGCAAGCCAATGCTAGAGACATGCTTTGCACTAGAAATCACGTCAATAATATTATCAGTTCTAGGCAGGGAATACCATCATTAATTCTCCTGTGACCAGTACACATGAGGTGTGTACCGTTTAACTTAGGTACTAAGATATAGAGGCTCACGGTCTACTGCTGGGTTCAATAAGCTAATTACTGAGAAAAAAATGCATCTAATCCTTGAGAACTTATTGTTTCCCAGGGATGACACGAGAGGATATTTCCTTAATAGGAACAGAACTTTGAGCATTCACATCATGTTCTCCTAGTTTAAAGAAGTGTGCAACATCTCAGAAAAGGTCAAGGTTGCAATACTGGAGGCTTCTTTGGCCGGCAACTTGTCTAACATGGTAGGAAAACTTTCTAGCATTTTTTCACGTTCTTAAGTCGCACCTCCGCTCCTCTGTTACGGTCAGAAGAAATCAGGGGAAAAGCATTCTGATAAACAGTATCAAAGCCCCGAGGGTTGCCTTGCTTCCTATCTCTGATGTTTCTCCCAGATCCACTGTCTCTGATGTTTCTCCCAGATCCACTGTCTCTGATGTTTCTCCCAGATCCACTGTCTACAAAGTTTCTCCCAGATCCACTGTCTACAAAGTTTCTCCCAGATCCACTGTCTCTGATGTTTCTCCCAGATCCACTCGGAGAAACATCAGAGACAGGAAGGAAGGTAAGGCGTCCATACACCTTTAATATATTATTATGGCGAGTATGAGTAGACGTCCTCTTCCCAGGAATCTTCTCTATATATTTACAACCATTCACCATCTCTTAAGCATTAAAAGTCTCTCGTACCCTTTTTTTTCTGTAAGGTATGACCTTACAAAACAGGCATGACCACGAACCGGTCTTCGAGCATTTACTAGGTTACCTGGATCAAATAACCTAGAAACTGATACTTTATCATGCTTTTCCTTCATCTGCAGCTGTGCTCCACATAAAATTTTTGCCGTCTGGCCACGCAAATAAGCTAATCTTTCCATAATAAAAACAGGAAAGGTAGCAAGGGGTGGAGTAGCTTCCCCAAGCCAAGCTTTCCGAAACACAGACATGGATCCTCTTGCGAAATGTCCCGTAAATCTGTTCAAGAGGAGAATATTTTAAGTCGTGCTCACTTTCACAAACAGCAATAAAAGGAAGAAGACGAATTTCTCTTATCCAGTCTTTCGAAAACTGATAACAATCCAATTTCATTATAGTTTTAGAGTGTGGTGTACCCATTCAATAGTTCCCTGTGGCTGTTGTAAGAAGTAGAAAGGGTGAAACTAATTCCCAAATGAGACACCGCCTGTGAAAAATTAGATATAAAATTTCTGCACCCGATTAGACTGGATTTCTCTGCGTAATTCCACCTGAGAGAGAATATTACATCAATGCCCTTACTAAATTACTTGAGATGATGTTCCTCATAGATACCACCTGAGGATATCGAGTTGATGTGCACAAAACAGGGAAAAAATATTAATTCTCAGTGTTAGTTCATGACTAGCGGCCAACACAGACTACTAAGAATTCAAATTATTAATGACACATCCCTGTTTGGTCACGGCTGGGGACACATGTGACATCACATCACAAAAATATCACATGTTACATCACAAAACAAGACTCAGGCCCAATTCATCACTCACTACAAAAGGAGAAGCAGGTAGCCCAGTTTCTGATATTTTAGACATGGCCCTGGTTACAACACTGTAAGAAAGAGGCCTCCAACCACAGACTGTTCATTTCCACAGTTAAAAATGACAAGGGACTTTCCATAAATTTTCCCAGAACCAATAAGCAACCGGGTTCCTTCCATTCCATTGGGCATTTCTGTGATAGCCACACCACCAAATATCCAGTAGTAAACTTGCTCTCTACGTAGAGTCTGTTAAGAAACCATGGTGAAATGACTCTTCCATACGATTTTAAGAGGGTCTAATGGACACTAGTAATCGCATCAAGTAGTGACACATTTCCTGAATCAAAATACAATAGGCCTTAGTATGCCTAAAGCTTTGAACATTAACTAGATAATCAGTCAAAATAAGACCTACTTCAGGCAGACTGTAGAAATGATTCATAGTATTATCTAAAATATCTGCTCAATGTCTACAATGTCTGTGTTAATCACTAGCGCCTTTTCCTCTCAGATGGCTGCCCAGGAAAAGTAGGAGAGGAGACACCCTGCCAAAAGACTATTCCTACTTTCTTTGTAGTGCAGACTGACCTTTTTGACGTCGGTTAGGTGCAAGATACCTAACATTCGCTAGATGAACCATTTGTGGGTGCATTTTTGTCAATTTTATTCACGCTAATAAATCTCTTATTCTTACATTGTTTCCGTGTCGTCTGGCTTCCGTGTAAAGCAGACGAGGTTTCGGTGGAGTTATGCATTAAGTTATTAACAGTAAATGCTATTTAATAGCCATTAAAATATACGCAAAGTATAAGGAAGGTGTCTAGCCAAAATTGAATGCAGCAGCTGAGAAGTAATAGCCTGTGCTGTGCTGTCCAGGTATCGTAAATATATTTTTACAGATTAAATTGTCCTAAGAATACCAGAGCAGATTGTAAGATGAGTTGATTATTGTACATTACCTTATAGAAAATGAAGGGTTAAATCATTTTTAAAGGGGTGAACCAATAAACCAGAGGAAGGCCTCGAACAGATGATCAAATCTCCAGCTGCGGGTCATTATATGACTCAGACCCGCGTCAGGAAACACTTATCCTGTTTCCTGACAGACCTTACCTAACCTAACCTAACTTAGGATTAAGTATGGGTTTCACAAGGCTTGCCAGGAAGAATCATTATATTAATTTATACGTCTTATGATCAATATTTTTTTCGTGTACGTAAACAAACATTTGCAGACTTCTCTGATTATTGTAGAACCGGTTCTGGTAAAAGTAACTTAGTGAAAGTGTAATATACAGTATTTAAAGTATGTAATTGACATCGGAATATATTAGCTTTGTTTGGACTAATTCATCATGCTGAGATGTTATTTTTGTCAATACTGTATCAAGAGACTGTTACAAAAAACGCGATTTCTAATAAGCTTAGAGATCTCCAGTGAATACTAGAAAGGACTGCCCTTCTAGCATCCAGCCTGTTACTGGGTTTTCGTAACAAGTAGTCAGTATCCTTGTCCAATTATTCATTAGAATTCAATAAGAATTATTAGTGCTTCTGGATTTCAACTGGTAGGCTACTAACTAGAGAAATTAAA
The DNA here is from genome assembly GCF_026875155.1 of Cherax quadricarinatus. Classification (NCBI taxonomy): domain Eukaryota; kingdom Metazoa; phylum Arthropoda; class Malacostraca; order Decapoda; family Parastacidae; genus Cherax; species Cherax quadricarinatus. The sequence continues at coordinate 41,901,744 of NC_069411.1, read as the reverse complement.
ATTTAATAAGTTTATTAATGAACAAAATTGTCTAGGAGTATATTATCAAATTAAAATAAATTAATCAATTTAAACAAATTAATAATAATCACTTCTCTCGAGTACATTATTATTGTGCTGAAGGCACATATCACATCTTTATGGCTTCTAAGTACCGTCTGGTACATTGTTAACATTTAATAATACATATATATTATATATATATATATATATATATATATATATAATATATAAAATAATTATTTGATATTTTAATCTATATAGTAGTTCTATTACTCAAACTCGACTAGATAAGAATAGAGATGCCAAAGCCTTTTACTACTCAACTAAACAGTTCTTGACCAACTGGAATCAAAAAGCTTGGATTAACCCAATTCAACAAACACTGCTAAGGCCCAATATATATATAACATATAACTAAACAGAATCAGATAAAGAGTATATATAATAATATACAATAATTGGTAGGGAACCAATTCAGCTCAGATCCTAACAAAAGTACCCAAAACCTCCCATACTACTGAATCATAAGTTCTTAAATAAAATCCCGACTGCTGACATACACTAATAACAATCAACAGAACCAGAACAACAAGAAACAACAGAGGAACAGATCCTTTCCCCAACAAGGCCCAATCATAAGAGATTAAGTTCATCTAGTCTTGTACAGAAATACGTCCAACCACCAAGAAGCAAGCAGACTGACTACTCCAGAGGCGAGGTGGTGAAACACCCCCCTCGATCACGTGATTGCTCCGTGGACTGTTGCTGCCCAGCAACACCGAGAAGCCGGCAGGGAAACGAGCAACGAGCGATAATTACAGTAGTTAGACAATTAAGACTTAAACTATGAGCACTGAATAATTATATAAATGTTACATCCTACCTATTAAAAGTAACTAAGTCAAATAATAATACAAAGCAATATATTTACGATTTAGCTATTATTGCAAATATAAGCAATATAAAATTATATGAAAAGGTAATATACATTATATACATTGTGACCCATTCAGGGGTCACAACAATACAAACTGAGATTAATTCCAATTTTTAAAGGATTGAACGGGTTAGCTAGCGGAAAGCCTCTGTCAGGTGACCAAAAGCTGCAGTGGCGAGTCGTCATATGACTATCACCAGCGTCAGGAAACACTCGTCCTGTTTCCTGACAAATCTTACCTAACCTAGGGAAACAAATTCTACTTGAAGGTTAGAAAGTATTGGGAACTCCATCTGTGTATTGTGATGTGCTATTCGAATATTGGTATAATTTATAGGAAAAGATTCAATCAACTGATCGAAGTGACATAAAACAGTATGTGCAGTGGGAGTCAGTCAGTCTTGCTAGTGTCAGCTTTATGGGTGCAGTAGGAGTCAGTCAGTCTTGCTAGTGTCAGCTTTATGGGTGCAGTGGGAGTCAGTCAGTCTTGCTAGTGTCAGCTTTATGGGTGCAGTGGGAGTCAGTCAGTCTTGCTAGTGTCAGCTTTATGGGTGCAGTAGGAGTCAGTCAGTCTTGCTAGTGTCAGCTTTATGGGTGCAGTGGGAGTCAGTCAGTCTTGCTAGTGTCAGCTTTATGGGTGCAGTGGGAGTCAGTCAGTCTTGCTAGTGTCAGCTTTATGGGTGCAGTGGGAGTCAGTCAGTCTTGCTAGTGTCAGCTTTATGGGTGCAGTGGGAGTCAGTCAGTCTTGCTAGTGTCAGCTTTATGGGTGTATGCATGTGACTTTCCCGTAGAAAGCATGTTTGTGTTTTGGTAGCCTATAGAATACCAAGAACTGCCTTCTGATGAGGGAAGATGTTTGATCTTCCTTATTACAACAGTGGGTTAATTGGACTCTGTCTTGTAGCTGATGAAGTTAGAGTTCTCCACCATCCATTTATATGATTAACTGTTCTCCCACCAGTCTCATGAACACCATGGATCATTAGGGACCTCTCTCTTTCCTCCTGTCATTGTCTTCCCTTTCAGATAGCCCTATCTTCTGCTTTATTTATCATCTCTCTACCTTTTGGGTACCTGACAACATTTCCACAAAGCTCTTCTTTCCCTCCTCTTCCCCACCTTCTGTTTCCCTACCTATTCCTAGTTCTGGCTCTGCCTATTTTTCCCTTCCCTACAACTCTTCTAGTTCTTCTTCAGCTCTCTTAAATTCTTCCCTAGTCGTGTGTCGCATGTACAGTAAACTCATATTTTATGCATATGTGCATCTGTGCATAAGCTGTTAGTCAGTTTTAGTCATTGCTCATGGCCCAGCAGAGATAATAGTAACACGGTAGAAGCTGCTCTCATATATTTTCCATTATAAACTGCTACCAAGATTAGTCTGGCTCTGCCATGCTCCTTTATATGCACCTGCAACCCTCTCCCAAGATGTGACTACAACGACTCAACAAATTACAGCAATGAAGAGGTGACATATTTCCAGTGATCGAATGTCGCGACGACGACTCAGACTGTGTACCTTTTTCTCAGCTACTATTGTCCTTCTTTGATGCTCCTTGCCTTCATTTATTATTTTCTCTTTACCCATTCTTCCATCTCCTTGTAAAGATCATAAAACTTTTCACCATATCTTCCATCATCTGTCTAAATCCAGTTAACATAATGTTTACGCCTGTTCAGCTACCTGTCTTTAGTGGTTAGAAAGTGGAACAAGCAGGATTCTTACACAACTTTAAGAGCAGGAATGATAGGGCTCTTGAAGCCAAAAGAGTGGAAACTCAGAAGTGAGCAACTGAGAGGTGGGGTCAGGAGCTGAGATTCGACCCCTGAAAACCACAAAAAGGTGAAAACAAATAAGTGAGTATTCACACAATGATTAAATAACCACAAAGGAGAGGAGAAACGTAGATGTGCTAAAATGGTGCAAGTGCTGATGGAAAACTTGTCAGCATGTTAGGTACACAACATGAGAGAGAGAGAGAGGGAGGAAATGAACCAACAAGACTGCATCTAGTATTTACCAAAAATGAATATGATATAGACAAAATAAAATACGAGTGACCTCTGGAGCTAGCCGTCAAGCAGAACTGAATTCTCAATACCTCGTGAAAATGAATGCTAAGAGAGAATACCAAGTGGAGTATAGCAGAAACCAGTTTTCAGAAGAAAAAAACTTTGAAGGAACGAATTCTTGAATGCAGTACAATGGGAAAGAGAATTTGAAGGAAACTTAATGAATGGGATAATAAAATACTGTTTAGAGAATGCAGGGAGGCAGAAGTGAGCTTCATACGCACCAGAAGACGGAAGACTAAAAAACAAAATTAGCCCTTGGTTTAAGCAAAGATGTAGAGAAAGAAACAACAAAACGGCAAGCGCATGAAAAATTTATAAAAAGCAAAGGATAGAAAAAAAAACAGGAGTAAGCAAAAGTGCTGATAACGAACATGCAATGATAAGAAGAGGTGCTGATCGATAATTTGAGAGTGACACATCAACCAATGACAAATCTGGCCCAAAATTGTTTTACAATCGCATCAGAAGAGAGTCGACAGGTGATATGACTGAAGAAGGAAGGAGGAAAACCCAAGAAAAAGGAGAGAGAGTTCTACAAGATATTGAAATCAATCAAAGAGTTGTTTCAGTGGAAACTGGGGCAACAGAAGAGTCAAAAGGAATGATACACCAAAGAAGACTGGACAACAAATCCACAAAAAGGAGAGAGGTAAAACACTGTTTACTGGGCTGCATACATTAAAAGCATTAGTAAGTGAAAAGTTGCCACCTCGGATTCTACAAGTGGGAGTAAAAGCATTTTCTGAACCAATAAGTAAAATCAAGAGCCAGCAATAGACACGGGACAGTCGCCATAAATGCTGTAGGAAAGACAGGAAATGTAGTTTTAATAATTTAGAAAAGAGACAGAAGGAAGTCTAATCTCACTGACATGCAAACTATCCAATGTAAAGAAGATGATAATCAAAAGAAGAGTGGTGGATCACTGGGAGTGAAGTGGTTTTATATATGCTTGATATCTATGACAAAGTAGGAGATATAAAGCAAGAGAGAAAGGGAGAGGAGTGTATTCCATATTCTTGCCCTACAGGAAGGCATTTTCTGCTGTACTTCACAAGATGCTGGGACAAAAATTTGATGAACAGGAAGGAATAACAGGGAATGCATTGCAGGTGATTAAAGAGTACCGGGGGATTTTACGAAGAGACAACGGGCGATTTTACGAGAGGTCGGAATGGAAAAGTGTAATAGGTGGTGTTCAGCAAGGGTCAGTAATACGACCAGCAGAATTTGTGGTATATGTCAATGACATACCAGAAAAAAAAAGTCAGATGCATCCATATTTTAAAATGTAAAATTTATGAGAATAAAGGTGATGAGGTCAAGGAAATGCTAGAACTGGCTCTGGACAAACTACATGATTCATCAGACGAGTGCCTTCTTTAATTCCACCCTAGGAATTGTAATGTCATGAGAAGTGGGGAAGGGGAAGAGGCTGTAAACCTCACTAAACAAAAAAGCCTAAGGATGAGTGCATTACCAGGCATATCGGCAGAGGAAGACTTAAATCGAATAAATTCTTTGTTAAATGCTGGGTTTGGCAAATCCGAGAGTAACTTTCAAGAATCTCAACAAAAAGTCATTCATATTCCCATATTCAACAGATGTTAGGCCCATCCTGAAGTATTCAGCACCAGCGTGGAACCCTCACCTGATAGAGCGTGTCAGGTT
>NC_069411.1:41822057-41894557 GCF_026875155.1 Cherax quadricarinatus | reverse complement strand
GAGGAGGGAACATATGATCGTGACATACAAAATATTCAGGGATATCAGAAAAAGTTACTAGCAACACAGATAAACCAAAGAAATAATAGGAATTATTTTTTCAGCCTCACGGTATTGAGTAAGAGGAACGATCTAGACGATGAGGTGGTGGACGCAGCACCATATAATGTTTCAAGAATAGGTACGATGGACGCTGGAGGTCCGAAATCAGTGAAGCCACTCTATATATTAAGAAGAGAGGCCAGGAGCTGTGGTTCGACTACTGCAAGCACACTTAGGTGAGCACACACATGCACCCATGCACACACACACACACACACACACACACACACACACACACACACACACACACACACACACACACACACACACATCACACTGGCAAGCACTCCTCTGGAAGCACTCACTATAACAAACAACTGGACGTAAGGACAACAAAACAAGAGTATCATCTTTCTCTGCCCATAAGCCTTCCCCGAGCTGCTCCTCTCCTTCTTGCTTGGCCTCGCAGCTAACATGCATAAACTAGTGCTCTAGCAGAGCGTCTGGGCTCCAGCCTAACACATGTACTTTCTCTAAGCTCACCAATTTGCATGTGAGCCTTTGCGAGTTGAACAGTTTGTGGAGATACAATCGCGCTCCGGGAGTGTTTTCTCACTCATCGGCTTTTTTTCATAGTTTTTCGGTCATCGTTGCCATCTAGACGTAGCTGTGACTCGATGCAACGTTGCAGGTTATCTATCAAAGCAAGATGAAGCAATGTGAAAATGATGAGCACTACTTTATCAAATTGTTATTTCTAATTGCAGTGCGCTTGTGTCCTTATCGTTCTCATCTGGTGGCAACTGGCGCTGTGATTGGCTGGTTGCGGCGCATGCTCGGCCCACCCCCTGCCGCGCCCGCCAATCACAGATCTTATCGCTGGTGGGCGGAGTCCACACATGGCGGGAGAATGGGAAACTCGGCAAGAAAAAAAAAACGGAGGTATTAAAAAAATAACAATACTGTGGCGTGACACCTTCACCTCACTCCAGCACTCCCTGCAAGCCGCCTCTGCCACTTATTACTCACAATTACGTAGAGAATCGAAATTAAAATGAGGAGAGATGGCGCTGGGGCCGCGGCTTCTTGTATGGTTCGTGCTACTGCCACTAGGCGGAGCTGGCGTGGCCTCGATGGGGTGGTGAAGATAGTGTTATCAGAAAGCAGGTTATCTGCCATCTCCACGCTGTGATAACCTCCTCTCTCATTATTACCAAACAAAACAAACACCGCACTAGCCAGTATGGCCTCCTATGGAGCTGGGAGGAGGAGGAGGGAGCGGCTGATGTTAAGAGGAGGAGCCCGGTAGTGCTGTCTTGTGGCGGCCAGCGCCGCACCGACCACCAAGTCTTTCGGCTGCTGAACGCGTTTTTGTCAAAGTGGTTCGGGTCAAGGAACGTCAGGGGTTTCGTTCTCTGGGCTCCAGCGTCTTCCCGAAAGTTGAAGTGCGGCGAGGTTACCGTCATGTGGGGGGGTCAGGTGCTCCTGAGGGCTTAATTCCAAGTGTCACGGTGACCCCAACCTCCCGAAGAACACACCAGACCTCCATCCCACAACCTTCCGGACGGCCCTCCAACCCCTCCTCCCACTCTAGTGAAGAGCCTCCCCCACCCTTCCCTTCCCTCCCCAACGCTGTTGACCCCAGCACCCCTCCCTCTCCCCCCCCAACCGAGCCACACGGACTTACAACGCGTGTGGCAGGTGGTAATAGATGCGATAGTTCCGTGTGATGCCGCTCGCGCAAGAGCACTTACGAACGCGGAGGCAAAATATTCGTAAAAGCTTCAAGGGCCCTCAGTAAATCAGTTCGGGTCAAGCGGTGTCGGACAGTGCCACCAGGCGAGCAGTGACCGCCGTGACAAGGAACAGTGACCTCTCGACGCAAGGGACTGTTTCAAGATATGCAGTGACCACTGGTTATGAAGAACTATGGGGCGATGTAACAGTATCCGCCAGTGAGAAACTACAGTGCAGTGCCGCGAGAAAACACTGATTGCTAATTTCGTGGACAGTGCCACCAGGTGTACAGTGCAACTGCTTACAAAAAGGAGAAGTGCAACAAAATATACAGTGAATGCTAGATACAAGGGACAATACCAGAAGGTGTACAGTGATGCAGTTTATGCAGTGACTGATGTACACAAGGCACAGTGCCACAAGGAATCGGTGATCAGCAGTTACGAGGGACAGTTACCAGAATGCAGGAAGAAGCTAATTGTAGACACAGCGGATAATGTGCAATGGTAAGTGTGTGTGTGTGTGTTTGTGTGTGTGTGTGTGTGTGTGTGTGTGTGTGTGTGTGTGTGTGTGTGTGTGTGTGTGTGTGTGTGTGTGTGTGTTCTCGGGCGCAACGGTAAAGTGGGTGTTATGTACTTACTCTCGCTTTACTGTAATGCCTGTCATTTGCTCATCGCCCCAATGGTTAATTTCCGGTGGCTGCGGCGGCGGCGACTGCAGCGGCAGTAGCGGCGGCAGCAGCAGCAGCAGCAGCAGTAGCGGCGGCAGCATTAGCGAAGCGAGTCGGGAGAAGAAATTATTTTTCGCGTGTGTTCCCTCGGTGGAGTGTGTTGAAGGCGCGTGCCGTGCTCTGAGAGACCAGTTCTCTCTTATTACACACTTCTGCCTCAGCTCAATTTATGAACTATGATGGTGGGTAGTGCCAGAAGATAGTGCTGATAGTTAGTGCTAAGACCTCTGGTGATAATACTAGTAGTTAGTGCTAGGAACTCTGGTGATAGTGCTGGTAGTTAGTGCTAGGACCTCTGGTGATAATGCTGGTAGTTAGTGCTAGGACCTCTGGTGATAATGCTGGTAGTTAGTGCTAGAACCTCTGGTGATAATGCTGGTAGTTAGTACTAGGACATCTGGTGATAGTGCTGGTAGTTAGTTCTATGACCTCTGGTGGACGTGTATAACGTTAATAATCACATTACAGGCGACTAAAAACACTTAAGAGTCCAAACACACATAATGCACAACAAATCTCCAGGACTGAACTATCTGAAGACATGATTAAGCTCAGTGCTGAAGGAAACCTCGGTTGAAACAACGTCTTGATCTCTAGTACGTATGTCGACACCCGAGTGTCGCCTTCCGGCCCCAGCCACCATCTGTTTTGCTGATATTATTACTTGGCTGATGTTACTTTACTAGTTCCGAGAATCTTAAATATGCAAAAGACATTATGAATAACGAGTGTAAATATGCTCTGAAACAGTTTTGAAACTGCCCAGGCAGTCTGGCCCTCCTTACTGATTTAGCGCTTCCCAATAATAATAATAATAATAACAATAATAATAATAGTAAAATATTGTTATATTATTATTATTATTATTATTATTTCAATTATTATTATTATTAATCTGATCATTATTTTTATATTATTGTTATTAATTTTATTATTATTATTATTATTATTATTTATTATTATTATTATTATTATTATTATTATTATTATTATTATTATTATTATTATTATTATTATTATCGTAAATGCACAGACAATTGGTAATTTCATACATTTCAACAATTGTAACTTTATACCTTAATAAATAATATTATAATTATTTTTTATATATTAAGTAAAATAGTAATAGTGGTAGTACTAGCAGCAGTAGTAGTTAAGATGGAAATAATAGTAACTAGCAGTACTAGTAGTAGTAATAATATTGGTAGTGATAGTGTTGCTATCATCATCACAAGTATTATCATCATATCATCATCACAAATATCATCATTATCATCATCACAAGTATCATCATCATTATCATCACAAGTATCATCATCATTATTATCCCAAGTATCATCATCATTATCATCATCACAAGTATCATCATCATTATCATCCCAAATATCATCATTATCATCATCACAAGTATCCATCATTATCATCATCACAAGTATCATCATCATTATCATCATCACAAGTATTTGTTTTTCATGAATCCTCCCGAGTCCAGGAGGTCGGGCCTGTTGTTGTTGTTGTTGTTGTTGTTGTTGGTGGTGGTGGTGGTGGTGGTGGAGGAGGTGTTGCTCCTGCTGTTGCTGCTGTTGTTACTCCTGTTGCTCTTGTTACTACTGCTGCTCCTGCTGTTGTTTCTGTTGTTGTCGTTGTTGCTGCTGCTGTTGTTTCTACGGCTGCTGTTGCAGCTATTGGTACTGGAACTGCTGCTGCTCCTTTTACTGGTGCTTTGATGCTGCTGTCGGTGTTGTTAGTGCAGTTTTTGGTACTGCCGCTACTGCATCTGTTGGTGCTGCTGCTGTTCCTACTGTTGCTGTTGTTGGTTCTGCTTGTATTGCTGCTGTTGGCACTTGCTGCTGCTGATATTGGTACTGTTGCTCCTGCTGGTGGTATTACTGCTGCTGCTCCTGCATCTGGTACTGCTGCTGCTTGCTGCTGCTTCCTGACAACTCTAAGCTGAAAAATTACTTCCTAACATTCCTGTGACTCATCTAATTTTTCAGCTTCCAACTGTACCTTTTTGTTTTTTTTCCATCTTTGTAGCATTCTGTCCTTGTTCACCTTATCACTTCCTCTCATTATTTTGTATGTCGTTATCATATCCCCCCTAGTCTTCCTGTCTCATCAGGATGAGTACCCTTAACCTCTTATAGCATATGCCCCTTAGATACGGGACTATTCTTGTCGTAAACCTCTCACTTCCTCCAATTTCTTGATATGTTTGACTATTTGCTGTAGCAGTTATTTGATTGATGTGCGCTTCAGGGGGCATGCTCGATGTGATACTTACCCCAAGGTTCTTCTCCATGAGTAAGGTTTAAAGTTTTTACCTCCCGGGCCTGCACTCCGCCTGCGGTCTTCTTTGTCCTTCCCTAAGCTTCATAGTTTTACACTTGGTGTGGTTAAACTCCAGGAGGCATTTGTCAGACGAGGCCTGCAGCCTGTCTCTATCCATAACTGGTCCTGGTCCGCTTGTATTCTCACATCGTCTTGGAACAGGGATACCTCTGACTCTCTCCTTTCCGTCATGTCATTCATGTGTTTAAGAAACAGCACTGGCCCTAGGACTGACCCTTGAGGAACCCCACTCGACGCATGCACCCTTTCGGACACCTCGTCACAGACAATCATTAATTCTTTCCTTCCTGAGAGGCATTCCCTGATTAATTGCAGCGTTTTTCCTGTTATTTCTGCCTGCTCCTCTATCTTTTGTACCAGTTTTTTGTGGGGTACTGTGTCAAAACACTTCTTATAGTCCAAGAAAATGTAATCTACCCATCCCTTTGTCTTGTCTTCTGTTATTTTTTCGAAGAATTCCAGTAGGTTTGTGACAGGATTTTCCATCCCTGAAGCCATGTTGGTTGTTATGTAGGAACCTACTCCTTTCAAGGTGCTCCACCACTGATAATCGTCCTCATAACTTGACATACTATACATGTCAGTGACACTGATCTATGGTCTGTAGTTTAACGTTGCATGTCTGTCTCCATTCTTTAAACTTTGAATTATATTTGCTGTGTTCCACACCTCTGGCAGTTGCCATGATTCGTTAGACTTGTTGGTAATGGCACATACAGTGCCTCTGCTTCTTCTCTCAGGACCCACGGAGAGATATTAATTGGTCCTACCGCCTTTGAGGTATCTAGCTCACATAACAGCTGATTCACCTCCTCTCCGGTGCACTCTAATGCTTCGGTTTGCTAGTAATCTTTCTATCTTCCCTGAAAATACCTTCCTAAATCTCATGCCGAGCTCTTCACAAACTTTCTGGCCCTTTCTTGTGAGCTCCCCATCTTTTTTCCTCAGCCTGATTACCTGGTCCCTGACTGTTATCTTCCTCCTGATGTGGCTATATAACAATTTTGGTTTGGATTTAGCTTCTATGCTATATCTTCCACAAATTGCCGTTGAGTCTCCCTCCTTATTCACGCATACTCATTTCTGGTTCTTCGGCTCATCTTGTTTTCCTTAATTTTTTCTCCTTCTATACTTTATCCATGCTCTAACACATTTGGCCTCTCTACTCATGTTTCTATTGCTCCTGGGTACGAACGTCTCCGCCTCCCTGCACATTCTGGCCAAATACTCAATCAGATCATTAACTGTCATTCCCTGTAGCTTTCTTTTACTTTGCACCTCATACAGAAATTGCCTCATGCCTGTATAATCCCTCTTATGAAGTGTGGCTTCTCACTTTCTTCTGCTGTTTCACTCTCCACTATTAATTCGACAAGGTAATCGAAAATCAGGATTGTTATCGCTACCGCCAAGGGGCCTTTCATATGTAATATCCCTTTTGTCAGAACTAATCATGGTGAATACAAGGTCCAGCCTTGCTGGTTTGTCCTCTCGACGCTCTTGGGATGTATCCCTAATATGTTGGTGGATGAAGTTCTCCATTAACGCTTCCAGCATCTCAAGCGCTCCACGTTATTGAATCCCTCGTGTGGTTCTAGGTTCTCCCAGTCAGTATCCTTGTGGTTAAAGTCACTGATGACCGCCAGCTTTGTCCTGCTCACGTTGGCCCTTTTGGTCACCTCAGCTAGTGTGTGTGTGTGTGTGTGCGTGTGTGTGTGTACTTTACGAGAGAGAGAGAGAGAGAGAGAGAGTGAGAACAAGAGAACATTCCCCCCCCCACCAGCCATTACCTCACAAGACGGCCCAACACTCTTTACGTTCATCATTTCAGAAGAATGTCGAAGAGTCACATTCCTCCAAGAAGGCCTTGAAGTTCTCAGTCTTTTTTTTTTTTTTACTTTCTGTTCACCTCATCGTCCAGACTGCCTCTTATTCTCGTCCTCTTCCCAAGTATTTCTTTCGTAACTTACAGACTAGTATCACGAAACAGTAAATTCGATAAATGAATGACATGTATTGTTGAAAACTTAGCTACATGAAAGTTAAAAAAAAATTTATATGAGAATATGCAATCTTAATATATATATATATATATATATATATAATATATATATATATTATATATATATATATATATATAATATATATATATTATATATATATATATATATATATATATATATAACAGATTCGTTCCATTAAAAATCTGTGTTTCTGCGCAGTTTTTTTATTCGATGTGAAATTTTTCACTCATGCGTTGATTACCTGTGAGTTCATTCACTCGAAGGGGTGACGCAATTCACTTAGTGAAGTGCAGTCACTTCATTCATTCGCAGAGGTGACATGTCATTCACTCAGGGAGGTTAATATCTGTCATTGACTTATGCAGGTGACATCTGTCATTCAATCAGGAAGATGTCTGTCATTCACTCAGGGAGATGATATCTGTCATTCATTCAGACAGGTGATATCTCTCTTTCACTCAGACAGGTGATATTTGTTTTCACTCATGGAGATGATCTGTCATTCACTCAGGCAGGTGATATGTATCTTTCACTCAGGCAGGTGATATCTATCTTTCACTCAGGGAGATGTTTGTCATTCACTCAAGCAGGTGATATCTGTCATTGACAGGTACACCCAGACAAGACAGCAAAAATAGTTTTTACAGTTCCACTTTTATTGTTTAAGAATTCTTCAAATCCAGTTCTGTAGTAGTCTGGAAATTCTTGAATTTCCTCTTTTTTTTTGGGTGGTGGGGGGTGGGGGAGAGTGTATTTTGAAACACTTTACTACACACATTTCATTATTTCTGGAAATTATTTACTTCCAGTTGCAGAGTACAGCAGGGCCCCACTTATACAGCAGGTTAGGTTCCAGGCTACAGCTGCAAAGAGGAAATGACTGTAAAGTGGAACTTAAGTTTTTTTTTTTCACTTTCAAATTCATGTAAAAGCCTGACAACATGTTTACACTATCATATATTAGTGAGCAGTAGAGCTAGATCTAAAAAAATCATCTACGATACACACACACATTACTAACCTTCAAATATTTTCGTTCTTAAGTAATGAGCGGTGAATATATATATTGTAGGATGTCTGACTATATGAAAAATGGGTATACCTGAAAACCGCTACGTTAATGAAACGCTGTAAAGTAAAGCACTGTCAGGTGAAGAGCTGTAAAACGAAGCACTGTAATGCAAAGTGCTGTAAAGTGAAGTGCTCTAAGGTGGGGCCTGCCTGTACCTCTGGAAATTCTTTACTTCCAGTTTTGTAGTATTTCCGGACGATCTGTATTGCCGGTTCTGTAATTTCTCTAGATTTTTTTTACTGCTATTTTTTTTTTAAATATCTCTGGAAATTCTTTATTTACATTCTCTCAGTATCTCTGGAAAGTCTTTCTTTCGGGCCATGGTTATAGTTAGAGTAATATGGTAGAAAATTCTTTTGAGTAGCAATTTAATTTCCCCCTGTCCTTTCAAGTGTGTGTGTGTGTGTGTGTGTGTGTGTGTGTGTGTGTGTGTGTGTGTGTGTGTGTGTGTGTGTGTGTGTACTCACCTAGTTGTACTTCACCTATTGTTGGGTTGCGGGGTTCGAGTGCGAGTCTGGCCCGCCTCTTCATGATCGCTACTGGTCACTCTCCCTGAGCCGTGAGCTTTATCATACCTCTGCTTAAAGCTATGTATGGATCCTGCCTCCACTACATCGCTTCCCAAACTTATTCCACTTAGTGACTACTCTTGCTAGAGAATACTTCCTAACATCCCTGTGATTCCATCTGTGTCTTCAGCTTCCAACTGTTCCCCTTTTACAGGTCCCATCTCTGGAACATCCTGTCTTTGTCCACGTTGTCAATTCCTCTCAGATATTTTGTATGCGTTATCATGTTCCCCCTATCTCTCCTGTCCTCCAGTGTCGTCAGGTTTTGTATAGTTGTGTGTTGTGTGTGTGTGTGTGTGTGTGTGTGGTTGTGTGTGTATGTGTTGTGTGTTTGTGTGTGTGTGTTAGTGTGTACTCACCTAATTGTGGTTGCAGGGGTCGATTCACAGCTCTCTTATCAGAACTAATTATCCTCACATTCTCTTAGTATTAATAATCCTTCTCTCAAAGTTATTTATCCCTTTCAAATGGTGAATCATCCTCCTTCTCAGGATGAATCATCCTTCTTTTAGATCTAGGTATCCTTAACCTCTCAGTGTTCATTATTCTTCTCTCAGGGATAGTTACCCTTCTTAAAGGATCCCTTATTCCTCCATGAGTAGCTATTATTATTTTCACTACTATTAATGTAAATAGTACTTATAAAATTCTACGATAACCATTTATTAAAATGCAAGGAGGAATAAGGTGGCGTGTGTATGTTGTTATTATTATCACTTCCATTAATTCAAATACTTATGAATTTCTATAATAACCGTTTGTTTAATTGTAGTGATTTTCTTCAATGATGTGTGAAAATGAGGTGATGTGTTGTGGTGTATAAAAACCAGATTCACTTTGCTGTAGACCCAACGACGAGTGTGCTAGAGCATGGAAAAAGTATAGAACGCAAAGGACCCAGGAAAACAGCGAGTTGAGCCGATGAGCCAGAAATGAATATGCAAGAATAAAGAGAGAAGCATCAAAAGCAAAATCTGACCCATAGTTGTTATATAGCCAGATCAAGAGGAAAGCAACAATGACCAAGTGATCAGGCTGAGGAAGGAAGGAGGGGGAGCTAACAGGGAACGACCAGGAAGTATGTGAGGATCTCGGCTCACGTTTCAGAGAGGTGTTCACAGTGGAGACAGTGGCTTCCAGCAAATCGAGGTAGTAGGTCGCACTAGCAAGTGCTGGACACTCTGCACACAACAGAGGAGGAGGTGAAGAAACTGCTAGGGGTAACTAGACACCTCGACGGCGGTGGACCCAGATAGTATCTCTTCTTGGGTCCTGAGAGAGGGAGCTGATGTACTGTGTGTGCCACTAACAAGAATCTTCAATAACTCTATCAAAACAGGGCAATTGCCTGAGGTGTGAAAGACAGCAAATGTAATCCCGATTTTTAAGAAAGGGGATAGACAGGCGGCACTAAATTACAGACAAGTGCCGCTGACATGTATAGTATGTAAAGTTATGGAGAAGATTATCAGAAGAGTGGTAGAGCACCTAGAAAGGAACAAGCTCATAAATGACAACTAGCACGGCTTCAAGAATGTGAAATCCTGCTTCACAAACTTATTGGACTTCTACGACAGGGTAACAGAAGTAAGACAGGAGAGAGAGAGATGGGTAGACTGCATCTTCTTGAACTGTAAGAAGTTTTTCGACACATTACCACGCAAGAGACTGGCTGAAAAGCTAGAGGAGCAGGCAGGAATAGGATGGAAAGTACTGCAGTGGATCAGGGTATACCTGACAAGAAGGAAACAACGTGTGTCGCGGTACGAGACGAGGAGACAGAGTGTGTGCTTGTGTCGAGTGGGGTTCCAAAAGGTCAGTCCTTTGTCCGGTTCTGTTTCTTGTATATGTGAATGATGCGACAGAAAGGATAAATTCAGAGGTGTCTCTGTTCGCAGACGATGTAAAGCTACTGAGAATACAAGTGGACGAGAATCATGTAAACCTACAAGGGCATGTTGACAGGATGCAAGCCTGGTCCGACAAATGGCTCATGGAGTTTAACCCCACCAAGTACAAAGTTTTGAAGCCTGGGGAAGGACAATAAAGACAGCAGACGGAGTACAGCCTAAGAGGTCAAAGGCTGCAAAAATCATTCAAGGAAAAAGATCTTGGGGTGATCATCATACCGAGCACATCTCCTGAGGAGTACATCAATCAAATAACTGCTGCAGCATATGGGCGTCTGGCAAACCTGAGAATAGCATTTCGAAATCTAAGTAAGGAGTCATTCACGACACTGTACACCATGTACGTCAGGCCCATATTGGAGTATGCAGCACAATTATGGAATCCACAACTGGTCAAACGCGCAGAAACAAAGAATCAGAGCTGGAAGTTGAAGACTCAGATGAGTCACAGGGATGTTAGGAAGTACTTCTTTAGTCATAGAGTTGTCAGAAAGTGGAACAGTATGGAGAGTGATGAAGTGGAGGTAGGATCCATACATAGCTTTAAGAAGAAGTATGATAAAACTCATGGAGCAGGGAGAGAGTGGACCTAGTAACGATCAGCAAAGAGGCGCAGCCAGGAGCTATGAATCGACCTCTGCAACCACAAATAGGTAAGAACAAATTGGTAAGAGCCCACACATACTCACCTGTTGCGCTCATTCTGACAGCACATTCTTATCAAACCCCAAATTACAAGTGCTCCCCTTAACCCAATTTCAAACACACACACACACACACACACACACACACACAACACACACACACACACACACACACACACACACACACACACACACACACACACACACACACACACACACACCAGTTACCAATTACAGCAGCACTAACCTAATTACCGTCAATCCCATTAGGGAAGGTTGTTCTCCCTCGCTACTTGTTCCTCTCCCGTGCCCTCTAAAACACACTACGATCTCTGATACGCATCTACGTTCTTTAGGGCCGCTTTTGTCACCATAATATCTACATTAGCCTGTTTCGTTTTTTTTTTTTTTTTTTTTTGAGAGAGAGAGAGATTATTCTAACGACACTGTGCTGGAGACATTCCTCTTCTCTCTTTTTTTTTCTCTCTCTCTCTCTCTCTCTCTCTCTCTCTCTCTCTCTCTCTCTCTCTCTCTCTCTCTCTCTCTCTCTCTCTCTCTCTCTCTCTCTCTCTCTCTCTCTCTCTCTTTTCTCACATCCGTATCTTATCATCACAATTCCCATATCGTTAAAACATCTCTTCCATGATACGCATTCACTCCTCCCTCCCTCCGTCCTCTCCATCCCACTCTTCCCTTCCACCCTCCATCCATCCCCCATCCATCCATCCGTCACTACATCAACTCATTACTCGTCTGAGTGGCATGATCCGCAACACCAACACATCCAACACCAAGACAACACACTAATGAGGGCGCCACAGTCATCACTACCACTGGTGTCATCACCAGAGAGGAAAGGAGGAAAAGGATGCAGAGTGGGATGGATAAGAGTTAATAGAGAGGGATGGAGGGAAGGAGGCAAAGAGAGAGAGAGAGAGAGAGAGAGAGAGAGAGAGAGAGAGAGAGAGAGAGAGAGAGAGAGAGAGAGAGAGAGAAGGAAAGATTTTTAATTATAAAAAAAATTGAATCAGCAATGTGCTGCTACCCTATTTTATATGACTGTTACACATTTGGGAACAAAAAGCTATATTTCCCAGTCATATTAAGTTACACAATATGGGGCTCATACAAGGTGTTAAATTTTGTCAGCCTGAGTTGGAAGACGTCAGTAGGGCAATGAGAATATCATCGAGTATTCCAGCAAGGCTTTATCAGCTACGGGATCCTCAAAGGCTTCCTTCAAGCATCGCTGGAGTTACTTTCAGGATAGTCTATCCCATACACAGGAGAAAATGAATTTTTGTATCCACCCAGAAGAGACATTATAGATAGGAGATAGAAAGGTAATGAGCGGGAAAATAGGAATATGGATGTCATAAGATATCTAACTACACACATATGCATTAGTATATTATAATTCAGAAGCGTTATAAGCCTGAGAAGTAGAAAAGAAAACAAGAGGCAGGGAGAATAGCTGAATTGGACTGTAAACGGATGAGACTAAGAGAGGGTAAAGGTATGTAGAGCATGAGGAAGGGAAGCTGGGAAGGTGGAAGAGATGAAGAAAAGGGGACAGGAAGAAAGAAAAGAGGAAGGCAGAGAGGAAGACAGGAAGGGGTGGCACTGTATCATAACAACTAACAGTGAAAAAAAAAAACGCAAGACAAATCCAAATTCTGAGAAGATTGTTTTAGACTAGATTTTGCCTCAGAAGCGGCTAATTTACTGTGCATCCCATATCCATCTTGCAGAGGGTAACGCAAGAAAATATGGATGCACAAAAGACCTAGGAACTAGGCCAAATAAGGGTTAACAGAAGTAAATCTCGACTGATATCTTCACTTCTCTTATCTATTGCAAACAAATTTAAGATACGTGTTTAACACGTCTAAGATCATATTTTCATAAATAAAATACCCTGATATTCACAGAAGTTATCATACTATATCAAGTGAACAATTAAGCACATAGCGTTATAGAAAGCAATCATCAGGCTGACCACATATTTTGCATACAGTGTGATCATCTGTGTGTCTGCCGAGCTGTTAGAAATAGTATTGTAACCAAGCGTATGCATAGATATTACAACAACAGTTAGTCTGTTCACATCGCAAGTTGCTCCATAAATATACTTTTCTAAGTTCATGTTATTGTGTATAATAGATCATTTGAAGCTTGTAACTGCTTTCTTGTGACATTCACTTTCATTTGTTACTTCTCCCCTAATATTGTTTCTGATATTGAACAGACATACCAGAGTTATATTCTGCATTTACATTATCAATTTTATTATGAAAGAGTGATTCAGTGTGTGATGGAATCCATAAATATTGCACAAATTCTGAGACACATATGCTGAGTTGTATACTTCTCTCTCTCTCTCTCTATCTCTCTCTCTCTCTCTCTCTTTACACAGGGTTTGACAAGGGTAAGTTAAGGATTTCTCTCTCTCTCTATCTCTCCTTCTCTCTCTCTCTCTCTCTCTCTCTCTCTCTCTCTCTCTCTCTCTCTCTTCTCTCTCCTCTCTCTCTCTCTCCTCTCTCTCTCTCTCTCTCTCTCTCTCTCTCTCTCTCTCTCTCCCTCTCCCTCTCCCTCTCCCTCTTTCTCTCACTACGTGCGTAGAACAAGATTGCGACGAATCTTACAAGAAGGGCTAAATGAGACGGAGAGGGTGAGAGAGGAGTGGGGAGGTTGGGGCTGGGATGGGCGGGGAAGGAGCAGACAACCTGTCACATCCAGTCAGGTAACTAGTGAGACCAGGAATTTAAACTAATTACCTCAGCTGGTAGACCAGTCCAGCTGGAAGAAAGAATTTTTTTTTTTTTACACAAACTCTCGTTGTTCGTTACAACAGAGGGACGAACTAATCGCAAATGCATTATCAGAGAGTATAGATATCAATGTAATGGTCTAGGTGAATTTTGGTTATTCCAAACATCTCTTAGACAGCAGAAATATGTTTATCTGCATTCAACATTTTCAATAAAACTCATATCGTTAAAAAATGGGGGATGGAAAAATCATGAACGTTAACCACGAACTTCGTGTGACTGTAATTAAGGAAAAAACGATGAAGAAACATGTATCTCCATATATGTCTAAGACAATGAGAATGGAAAAAAATGTATTCAGTGTAGTGTATTATTTCTCTTAAACAGAGCCAGGAAAATGACGCTTTTTTGTATGGCGAAACTAAAGCAATAACAGAGAAGCTATAATGGGTGGAGACTTTATTGCCTCAAACACATACCGGAAGAAACTGTCAGGGGACTAAGAAGCTACCAGACTTGCCAGCATGGAGAGAAATGGTATAAAATATCAACACGATGGATCAAAACCCTAAAAGCAGTACAATGCATTCTTTTATTGACAATGTATCGCCCACAAGGTGCGATTTATCAAGTCACAAGGAGATGCACCTGGGAAGAGAGGATGTGCGTATATATAGTGAACGTGGTGACGTGAAGAGTCAAGCAAAACGTCATTAATAAAGGCCATTTGTGGCATGCAAAGAGTACGTAACCTTTATTCGGCGCATGTGCACACCCCCCATTAAAAGGCTACCTACCCAACCAGGGAACCAGATGCTAAGGGTCGGACGATGGGGCCCATCGTCAGATCAGTATCTAGGTTCAGCCAACGAGAAGGTGGATCTGGCAATTTTTGAGGTGACGGGGTCACCACTCACGTTTTCATCCATTCGAGAGCTGGTTGAAGCACGGCAGTCTGCATTCTATAGGTTCCAATTCTGCCTTGATTACCGTGGCATGCACTAATACCTATTGCTGTACATAGTGTATATAGTGTACATACTGCTGTTTATACTTGGTGAAGGATAATATAAGTCAAAATTTTCGGCTGTGTTTATTTTGCTCCCTTTATACCCAGGATAACAGTCCTTTTAGTTCTTGGGTTGTAATACCATTATATAAGCTTTGTGCCTTTTGCCAACATGATTTTTTAAGATCACTTTCTAAGACAATTTGTCATGCTGGTTACTGGGGAAACAATATACCAGAGGTTGACTGTCTATTCATGCGAGGACACAGAGAAACTATGAGTCAGTGACGACGACATCTTTCAATTCAACGGAAACACATCATTGTTAGCATAGATAGGGAAATCACAAAACATCATCAACACCAGGGACCTGACAGATGTCTCCCGACCTGAGCGAAGTATAGCTCTTTCTGCTTCTGTGTATGGTCTTCACTGGATGCGATTCCATATCGACTCGAAGGGGCGCTCAAAAGATAAGTGCTTCGAAGTCTGCAAAAAAGTGTCCAACAAATGCAACGGATGTAGTGGTTGAGCTAATGAATTGTCCCTTCGAATAACTTGAAATTATCAACTTGGATGTTTTCAAATGTACGATGGATGTTTTTATCACTCCCGTGATTACTATATTTTACAAGTCTCATGTAAGAACCTGCAGAATTCAATCAAGGATTTAATCTTCTTTTACGCTACAGCGCTCTGTTGCAACGTGCACTGCAAGTGAACTTGCACAGAGCTTGACAAAATGACATATATAATTTTTTTATCCACTCTTGGGAAAATAAAGAACCCCACAAGTGGCCCCCATTTAGCAACCCCCACACTGGAAACTGCTGGAAATTTTATTAATTCCTTTCTCGATATTGCTACCAATCATTAGAGACTTTTGGTCATGTAAACAAGAAACAAGGGATATATAACAATTTCTTTATATGCCTCATCACTGGAAACTTAAGAAGTGTTACAGAATGCGACATCTGTTAAGTGAAGATATCTCCAGAGAATACCAGGTCAACTTATTTATCCCCCTCTAGCATCTGGCATGTTTCTGGTTTTGTAACAGTTTATCAGAGGCTATTCTAGTCCATGAATAATTCAGGCGATAAGCTCCTTCTCAAATCTTGTAGTATAACTTAGTATACTTATGTATCATAGTTATTCTGTACATATAATCGTATGGTGCTGTGGGCACATTTGATAAAATACTGTACTACTCTTTATATGTACCGTTTGGCACGTTGCTATGATAAGATGTACTCATAAGTACTAGACTTCAAAATAAATAACTTGAGGGTGTGTAAGTATATGTGTTTGTGTATGTGCTAGGATTACCTCGACATAGAACGTGACTGACAACAAGAACTCCCTAAATAAGGTAACTTCTGGACCATCGAGGCAATCAAACAACTTGCTTGAACAGTATGATGACCCATTCACCAATCAGCATTAATGTTCGAAGCAGCGGTGAACAGCACAGAGTCAGGCAAGGAATCAAGAACAAAACGGCCCTAACTGTGGACCTTCAGCAGATCCTTCACAAAGGCATGAAACTCGTTTATTACTGAAACTGAGTTCAGGAATTCCAAATTCCCGACTATGATAGTACACAGATACCAAAACAATGTAGGTCGAGAGTTGAACTTGGGACCAAAGATATAGTGTCTCAACGACACACAACCTCTGAAAACGTCAAATATCACTAAGTCTAAATAATGCTCCATGAACTGAGTTGCACAGAATTACGAGATGTATGTCCCTGCTCACCATCGGAGACATACTTTACCAAACACTGAGTCTATATAACACGAGCTGAGGAGAACAGCGCTCTCCCAGACAGAACAGAGATGGAGGTGTTACCGTCACCAGGAACACCGAGAGAGAGCGAGAAGCAGGGCCAACAGGTTCAGCTTGAGCCTGGCACGAACTGCGAAATAAGCAGCAGGTAGTTAGCAGCATTGGCAGCTAGTCATAACTCTCCTTCAACGAGCATAATGAGAGATGTAGCGAAAAACTCAGTAATATAAAATTATATGAAAAAAAAACAAACAATATGCATACATAATATTTGTTGCGTCCTTTTCAGAGGGCACAGCAAGAGGGCCCTATTGAAGATACGTTCTGCTACTCTTCCAAATCGAAAAGGGGTTCTCAAGGAAGAACTATAACCAACCCCATACAATTCCTATTTACAAATAACATCTCATTGGGAATGCCAAGTTATATAGCAGAAATCTCAAGTATAAAACACCGAATAAACAGTGGATACACTGTCACAAAGAGTTGATACATTCGGCACATGCTGTACTCACCAACCCTCTCACTGTGCAAGAATCTTCAGAGACTGACATTCCCAAGTGATAGTAACTCCAATTCTGTTGGAACAAAATCTTCGAATGTTGACGATATCCCCATTGCCTAACTGAAGTCTCTTAGTTCAGGCAGACAGAATTCATGTCTTATGTAGCAAAATCATCATAATTCATAGAATGCGATAAAAAGCATAACTAGCTTTAGTTAGAGAAGCGCTAAACCCGTGAGTTTCACGCAATAACGAGACTGGAGAATGGAAGGTAATTAGGGTTGATACGAGAAAGCAGAGGGTCGCTCCAAAAGTTAAAACATCCTTCCTTCCCGACTTTTCTCCTTCTTTAAATGCAATTATCAAAGAGAGTAGGACAGCAACACACTGTTGATGTGTCTAAATGTTTTATATGAAGAAATTTTTAGGCAGTGTTCCCGTCACCCGCCCTTGTACGGGAAGTCCCGTAGATGGGCGGGTACAGTGTGTAACTCGCCTATCTTACAGTGCTAGACAACAGGACCATTCATCCGCCTACGGTGCTAGATAACAGGGCCATATGTCTTCCTACGGTGCTAGATAACAGGGCCATATGTCTTCCTACAGTGCTAGATAACAGAGCCATATGTCTTCCTACGGTGCTAGAGAACAAGACCATTCGTCCTCCTACGGTCTTTCTACGGTGCTAGAGAACAGGGCCACTCGTTCTGCTACGGTGCTAAAGAACAAGGCCACTCATCCTCCTATGGTGCTAGAGAACAAGGCCACTCATCCTCCTACGGTGCTAGATAACAGAGCGACTCGCCCTCCTACGGTATTAGATAACAGGGCCACTCGTCCTTCTACGGTTCTAGATAACAGGGCCACTCGTCCTTCACCAGTGCTAGAGAACAAGGCCACGTGTCCTCTTAAGGTGCTAGAGAACAAAGCCACTGGTTCTCATACGATGTTAGAGAACAGGGCCATTCTTCTAATGAGGCTCGAGTACGGGCCCCGAGTCTCCTACGAGACCAGAGAACAAAGGTTAATTTCATCAACTTCAGAACACATAGTGGACCACACAGCTTTGAGCTGTGATGTTACAACATCCTTTTGGTAGGAAATTGGATCACTAGAGGGAAGAGGGAGAGAGAGGAAGAGAAACAAGGAGGCAGAGGGAGATAGGGAGAGAGAGGAAGAGAAACAAGGAGGCAGAGGGAGATGGATGAAGGGAGAGGGAGGGTAGAGTTTCCTCTGTGTGATGTCATTCTGTACATCCGCTATAGGTTGTACATCAACTTACGAAAATAGCTGGACTACAGTTCGTATACAATGAACTGTAATCCACCTGTCCATTTGTTTAAATCAAATGTTTGTTATGTATATTGTGATGAGGATGTCAGAACAGAATTTGATAAACAAAAGGAAGAATAAATTATCATAAAGGAAGAATGAAGAGCAGAAAAATAATTTCGCAGACTCGTTTTCCAATTATTATTAATACAGTGAGTGGAGGCAATTGGTTTTTATGATTTGACATGCTGTTGGAGTGTGAGCACGGTAATACTTATTTATGAAGGGATTCAGGGAAACCGGTTAGTAAGTCCTGGAGGTGGGAAGTACAGTGCTTGCACCCGGAAGGAACTGTAGGGGATATTTGCAGTGCGGAAGAGCAACTGAACTGTAGTATAGGCGCGTCTCTGGAAAGACAGTAATAGAGTGAGTGATGATGAAAGTGTTTCTTCTTTCTCGGGTCACTCTACCTCGGTAGAACCTTTTTCTTCTTCCTTCTTTTTACTTTTAATATTTCTTAGCTCAACCGAGATATTTATTATAGTTTCTTCGTGGAGAGACAAATGGAATCTGAAGAACCATCTTATAGCCGCTATGTTAGTCACAACATTAACACTCTGGACAGTTTTCTTCGCTCTGATAAACACGTAGCGTAACGCCATATTTCACCACATTTTAGCGGAAACAAACCAGCCAACGTTAGCCCCACCTTCAAACCCCACCTCTGCTTCTTCCGCCCGACCTCCGCCCTACCTTTGCCACACCTCCGCTTCTCATTCCCCACCTCGTCTGCACCCCCATCCCCACATTCTCTACCTCTCCTGCCCTACTTCCCTCCCTCCGCCACACCTCCACTTTCCCCTTCCTCCACTTCACCTACACCTTCCCCAACCTACCTTCAACTAGTCCCCCACCAATCTCCTCCTCCCATTCTCACCCAACAGTTTACAACAATATGTATATTACTGGCTTCTGCATGATGGCCCAGAATTTCGATCCAATATCTGTTACGCTAGTTAGTTAAGTTGAAGACACAAACACATTGCAGAATAAACTAGGATAACGTTTCTTTCTGTTAGATTTATCAAGCTCTGCAACATTTTATTTTAATACTGTCATCTGTATGCTTTATGCATCCGGCTAGGTCTAAGGCCTATTGGCTACAGATGTTATTACTGAAGCATCATGTAACCTGTATGTTATCTTCAGACAATATTTTTAACCATATACTCTAGATGAAAAGAATCTTAGTATATACATCTCTCAAAATATATTTTATGATTTGTTAAATTAGTCTGATAGGCTTAAAGTTTATTGACCACATAGAGAAGGTTCATAAGGCCGCTTTCCACTTGAAAATTAACATCAACGATATTTAAACTCTAAAGTAGGGATTAAATTCTTAATGTACACATCGAGAGATATACACCACTCTGTGTACGTACACCTCTGAGTATATGCACTGACTTATTAACTACTGGTTGAGATTTCTGATGAGATGCGGAAAGGTAGTGAGTGTGGGCTTAGTGAAGCACTGATGGTTGGTTTTAGTGGAGTAGTGGTGGTGGGTTTTAGTGGGGCAGTAGCGGTGGGTTTAGCACTGTAACGCTGTACTTAGTGAAGTAATGTCGTGCTTAACTTTGTAGGGCTATGCTTAGTAGCGTAGACGTAGCGGCAGTGGCTAAGATAAGCGGTAAGGTAGCGGGAAGCTGGTGAACCTCATCAACATCTTTGTGTTGCAGATAACGCCCAAGATAACACTTAACGGTCACCCGCCCGTGAGGTGTCCACGACCTCTGCTGCTGCTGCTGGTGTTGTTGTTGTTGCTGTTCTTGTAGCTGCCACGCCCACACGCGAGTCAACGCCCGCCTGCACGCCCACACGAGACAAGGTGTGCCTGCACGCCCGTGCCACCATGGAAAACAAACGTTCCAAGGTCCTCTCTGATGAGTTAGTGTAAAACGATAATATAGAACTCTTTTTTTTTACGAGTTACCCAACAAAAATTTGTGTTGCTGTATCTGCCGAGTGTCCAAAAAACTGTGATAAAAGTGAAAAAAAAACATAGACAAATTGAAAGGTAAATATACAGAAGACTTGCCCATGAGGGAGACGCCATTAGTGTCTAACCCGAAATGCAGAAAATTTTTCCTGGTGATTAAAAAATAGAAGAGAAGAGGAAAACTTAAACTAGGAAAAAGAAAGAGTAAATAGACATCAAATTTAGTGAAATTTAGTGAAGAGAAGACGCAGAACTAAAAAAAAATGACTTTGAACTAGAAATTAAAATTCGCCAGCAAGCCAGTGATCGTGAATAGCGTAGGACACTGAGACCCTTCTGAGGCATTATTGATCACTGGTGATAAGGGTTTTGGAAAAACATGAAGTTTGTAGAGTGCTTTTGAGAGGTGGGAAGGAGGGAAGAGAAGGAGGAGGAGGAGGAGGAGGAGGAGGAGGAGGAGGAGGAGGGAGAACAGGAGGAGGAAGCGTTCCTTACAACTGGTGGCCTCACTATGGAGGAAGACGGGTCAGGTTGGTACACAGATGGAGGCACGGGCGCCCACCCCCCAATGGAGGAGGGGCACTCTGGCATGCCCCTCAAGGACGAGGTGACCCACGAGGGCGCCCTAGACGCCCACACGCCCATGGATGCCCACACGCCCATGAACGTGGAGGAGCAACATCCCCTGAGTGGGATAGTTGTCAGTCATCACGCCGGGGGGCAACAGGGGGCGCTGCTCCCCCCAGAGGAGGTGGATGGCTTCTTCACCTCCTTAGACTCAAGTGGGCGTGAGAACAGAGCTCGTTACTACACCCACAACCCCGCCCACACACCCACGCTGCAGCAGTACCCACACAACACACACGGTAAGTTTCCACTTATAACTTATTAAAGCTAATAAAATGCTTGCTCATGTTTGTATATATATATATATATATATATATATATATATATATATATATATATATATATATATATATATATATATATATATATATATATAAATATATAATATATATATATATATCGAATGACCTCAATACATACGTAAACTTAATATAAAAAATAATGTTTTGCTATAGAGCGTAACGATGATGCACATGTAATTAAATAGAGAAATGTCTTTGTAGAGAGTATGTATATGGTATAGTTTATACGAGCATGTTTGTTGCTGTGAGACGTTGTATAATGCGTTGCTTATAGAAACTTAAGTCGCTGTCAGACAGCGTGATACTACGCAGACATATTTATCAAGTGTCACTGACCGGAAGGTGGGGCATAAATTTGTATATACACAGGTATACACACATTTACACACTGTGCAGACACACACACAAACACACAGGAGCCAGGAGCTATAATTCGACCCCTGCAACCACAATTAGGTGAGTACACACACACACACACACACACACACACACACACACACACACACACACACGTGTATCTGATGGGGTTCCACAAGGATCAGTACTGGAACAAGTACTGTTTCTGATATGTGTGAATTACATACCAGAAGTAGCAGTCTGATATACCCCATTGGCAGATGTTGTAAAATTAATGAGAATAAAACCGATGAAGACAAAAAAAAAATCTGCAAATGAACTGCATGACCAGTCGGATAAGTGGCTACTCGAATTCAACCCCAACAAATGTAATTATATTAAAATTCTAAAGGTGAAAGAAAACCAGAAATTTAGAATTGGCTCAGTGGACAGGGACGGCAAACCTTTCTTAATGAGGAAGACCTAGCAAATACTCGAGTGAATGCTCGTTTAGCGAATTTGCAATCAGCTTTCAGGAATGTTAACAAAACGTCATTCGTGGCTCTATTTACATCATTTGTCAGGCTCATCTTGAAGTGTGCAGCGCCACCGTGGAGCCCACACCTGTTACACCATATCAAGAGAGTGAAGAAGTTGCAGCGATTTGTAACAAGTCTAATCCCAGGACCAAAGAGTATGAGCTGTGAAGAGAGAGACTTTAAGAACTAAACCTGATGAGGGTGGAGGAGAGAAGAACCTGGTTAGGTTAGGTTTAGTTAACCTACAGTAACCAAACTGACTGATTCTAAAAGAAGGCCAAACAATAATTCACGAATGCCTCACCAGGTAATATGTTCACAGGATGTGATTAACACGGACAAATTTCATACTCCAATGTTGTGACTTTGCCAGAGTTGTGGCAAAGTGACAACATTGCTTTTTCAACGCTCTTTAATTACACTGTAAAACCAACGTTCTCTGACGATGCTGGGTTGATGGATCATAAAGTGTATCCGTGTTTACTCAGCCGCTCATCCATCCAGAGAACACACTCGCCGTTAAGATATTTACGAATTTTGTGGGATCTTCTTTCAGCATTATTTTCTGCTTGTTAATTTACGCTGACTGAATTTAACCTATCCAGATCTAACGTAATCTAACCCAACTTATTCAGTTCTAACCTAATCTAATAACATAATCCTTTGTAACCTAGCCTATCGATCTGTTCTAACCTAATATACCCTAACAGCACCGGTACTCAGGGCTGAGTTGTACTTTGTGTACAGTGGTTGGAATGTCGACGGCCTACAGAAAGATTTCATATAAAAAAAAAAAAAATCACAAATGTCAAAGATGTGGAAAAAAACTGACCTTTTAAACTTAATAAAAAAATTGTTGAATAAAATTATCTCATAAGACCTTTAAATTCGTCCTTGATACATTTTACATAATGCGTATTTTTATCTATAGACCTATCTTGGGGGCCTACGAAGATTAATCCTGCCGTGGCAAACCTAAGGAAACTTTGAACGTAATAGGCATATAGTATTAGAGATTGTTTAACATGACGTAAAAACAGTTTGGACAACTTTTCCTTAAAGAAAAAGCTTATTAAAGTATAGAGAGAACATGAGAGTTAATACTGAAATATATGTGTAGTGAGTACCGTAGGGAAGTTATGGGTGACCTTACAGGTCATGTAACAAGTGTCTGGTGTGAGCAAGATGTGTGCCTGAAGTTTGGCCAATTGAGAAATTTCACTGATTCTGTGCATGATGATGTTAGTAACTTAGATAAGAGTTTATTCTAGGCATTTTCTTATGTCTTTGTCTTCTTCTAGAATAACGAATCTAGCCTTAGACGAATCCATGTATTGGTTGTGTTTACTGAGGCGACTCACTCAGGCTTTGTTAGTATTATTTACATGGCGATTGTGTGTTTTTAATATGTTTATCTAAATCTCTCTCCATCTCATTCACATGGATATTGTCGCAGTTTTTGCAGAGAATGGTATATTCTCTTTATTTTTTCTTCTTCTTGGGTGGAATATTTGTAAGGACGTTTATGGGAATAAAGTTGAAGTTAACGATGTTAGAGTTGATTTTGCCGAGTAATCTGGAAGTGTTGCCCAAAATATTGAAATTGGGAGAGATAAATAAAATCTTTGCTATTTCTATCTACTTTGATTTATTAGAATTTTAACGGCTCTACTTGTGCAATTGTGTATGAAAGTGTTGAGGAAATGTAGATAAGAGAAGATATTCCTGATGTTACTGATGTTAAGACACTCACTCTTAAGGAAATTAGGAACACTTTGCAGGTTCTAAAAAAAAGAAGCCTGTTGAAGCTCACGTCTTAGCCCCTGCGTTGTGGTGTAATCAGAAGATGAGGTCATTCTGATTGGTCGGTCTGTCTCTATTCACCTAGTCAAGTCCTTTCAATATTTTTTTCTTGTCTTTATCATGTTTTTCCCTAATTCTTTTAACTTTGAAAGTCGTTAAGTTCAGTTACTTTCGCCTCTTCTCATAGCTCATTCCACTTAGCTCTGGTACTAGTATCACTGCATGCCTCTGCATGTTCTTAGGTTTCTTACATACTTTATCAGGTGAGAGGGTCCCATGCTGGTGCTGCAGACTCCAAGATGCTCCTGACAAATGTCGCATATAGGGCTCTGATTCTTTGTTGAGGTTCCTGAAGATTTGCTAAACAAGCGTTCACTGCCTAGGTTATTCAGTTGATGTGCTCCTCTCGACACTGTGCTTACCCTTAGATCTTTCACCCTGGGTAAGGGTTACAATCTCTGTTTACCGAATTATTCTCAGTTTCCGATTTTCTTACACCTTCCCTAATTTTCATAATCTTGCATTTGTCTTGGTTGAATTGTAGTAGAAACTTGTCTGATCAAACTTTCAGTTCGTCCAGGTCCATTTGAACATTTTCTTATACTCATGGATTTGTACTCTCCCAGTTAATTTAACATCTGCAGACAGGGGTATATCTGACTCTGGCTCTTCTGTTATGTCATTCATGTATACCGTAAAGAGCACTGTCCGTAATGCCGCTCATTGAAGAACCTTGTTGCATTTTCCCATTCTCATGCATCTTCTCGGGCATTCACTACTGATTCACTGTATTGCCTTCCTTGTTATTCCTGCCTGTTCTTTAAGTTTTAGTCCCATTCTTTTGTGAGATACAGCTGCAATTGCCTTCTTGCAGTCCAAGAATATGCATTCCATCCTCCGCCCTTTCTCTCTCTGTCTCATTTCTGCTATTTGGTAAATAACTAACAAGTTTGTAAGACAAAATTTGCCATCTCTAAGCTAATGCTGGTTATTGTTTAGGAAGCTAATTATCTCTAAATGCTTCATCACTCTCTCCTGATTATCGTCCTCATACATAATAATGGCTGTGTTTCATTCCCCAGGAAACTGGCCAGTAACTCATGTTACGAGTTTTAGATCAGATGATGACCCGTTATATTTTTAAGTATCTGCTTGGCTACCAGACCCGAACTTTCTCCCAGTTTATACAAAATAAAGGTTCACTGCATAGTATATTCCTAGGTAAATACCAGCAGTTTCTGCTGGTGCCTCTTCGGTTTCATAATCTTTAAATACAAAACGCAACGTGAGCAATACATGTCAGTTTTCATGAATATTTATATTTTCATGTTATTCGAGTGTTCTTCGTGTTTCTTCAGTTCTGTCTCTTTCAACTTCATTAATAATTTACTTCGCATATACTTCTGCATTTATTTTTGCTGGTGTCTTCTTCTCGCTACATTTCTTCCTACTGTTTGTAATGCGCACTTGTTCACTCTCTTGCTTCCTCCTGACTTTTGCTTCTCTATCATTTGGCTTTCTACTTACAGAGTTATGAAGATTCTCTCTCTCTCTCTCTCTCTCTCTCTCCCACACATCTCCCTCGACCTCCTTCCCCCCTATCTCCCTGCCTGGTCTCTGGCATCTTCACGACGTGGTCGGAGGTGGTGGAGGGACTGAGACCAGAGCCTCACCAGGGCATCGCAAACAACCTCCCCCACTTGAGCGATAATTACACCTGATGCCCCCGCCTCGAACAAGCATATTTTCGGGGCCAATAATTTGCTCGTCCGGGCGCCTGTAACGAGCACATTTTCAGGGCCCAATAATTTCTTCGTTGAGCGCGTTACAGAGTCGAAAATTGTTATTATCGCGGCCGGCATCTCGAGGCTCTGGCCCGCAAATCCGCGTGAGGGAGATGACACGAAGACTCCGGATATCTGCCGATACTCTCTACTTAGCGTGTGAGTTGCGACTGGCAGGCCGGTTAGCGTAGTTATTTACGTCTTACGTGATATTTACTGTAATTACGGCCAACCTCCTCCTCCTCCTCCTCCTTCTCCTCCTCCTCTTCCCCTCCCACCCCTTTACGTCCACTCCTTTCTTTTCCTCTTATCCGCAACGCTAATTCGGATAATAACGCTGGTTATTGCGATTATACGAATTGTGATGAGGTGTGATTTGGAGGTGAGTCGCTGAGTTTGGGGTCAACGATGGTCAGCTTCCAAGGGTGAAACTGACATTGGATTTGCTTGGGTTCGAATGAAAGTTGTGTTTGTGTGTGTGTGTGTGTGTGTGTGTGTGTGTGTGTGTGTGGCTTGGGAGGGAGTATGTGAAGATTGGGAGATTGTCTCTAGCGCGAGCACACACACACACACACACACACACACACACACACACACACACACACACACACACACACACACACAATTTCCATTCGAACCCAAGCAAATCCGATGTCAGTCTCACCCATGGAAGCTGACCATCGTTAACCCCAAACTCAGCGACTCACCAGTACGGATCTCACGCTAAATAAAGCATGTCAGGAAACTAGAAAGAATGCAGAGGTTTGCATCGAGACAGTCCTGGAGCTAAGGGAGAAGAATTACGTATAGAGGCTGAAGGACCTATACCCGATGACATTACTGGACGTGACATGTCAGCGATATAGAAAATACTGAGAGGAACTGAAAGGTTAGAAAGCGACAGGATGTTTGCATTGTGTGCAACAGGTACTCGGGGAAGCACATGGAAAGTTAAAAAAAAAAAAGAGAAAAGAATCACTGGGATGTTAGGAAACATTGCTTTTGTCCCAGAATAGTCAGAATGATCCATATACGAGAACCATATACAGCTTTAAACAGACTCTTGAACAGACTCTTGAAATCAGGAGAAAGTGAATCCAGTAGCAGCCAGCAGAGAGGTAGGGCCAGGAGCTGAGACTCGACTCCTTCAACTACAAATAGGTAAGTGCAAATTAGTAAGTACACATACATACGCACGTATTCAAACACACACCCACACACACACACACACACACACACACACACACACACACTGGCCCCCCTTGGGGCCAGTGACCATGTGGTAGGGAGAAGCAGGAAGGCCAGGACGAATGAAGCCAAACTACAAGAAAGGGGACTACACAGGAATGAGGAACTACCTGAACGGGGTTCAGTGGGACAGAGAACTGGCAGGGAAGCCAGTTAATGAGATGATGGAATATGTAGCAACAAAATGCAAGGAGGCTGAGGAGAGGTTTGTACCCAAGGGTAACAGGAGTAATGAAAAAGCCAGGATGAGCCCATGGTTTACCCAAAGGTGCAGGGAGGCAAAAACCAAGTGTGCTAGGGAATGGAAGAAATATAGAAGGCAAAGGACCCAGGAGAATAAGGAGAACAGTCGTAGAGCCAGAAACGAATATGCACAGATAAGAAGGGAGGCCCAAAGACAATATGAAAATGACATAGCAGCGAAAGCCAAATCTGACCCGAAACTGTTGTACAGCCACATCAGGAGGAAAACAACAGTCAAGGACCAGGTAATCAGGCTAAGGAAGGAAGGAGGAGAGACAACAGGAAATGACCGTGAAGTATGTGAAGAACTCAACAAGAGATTCAAAGAAGTGTTCACAGAGGAGACAGAAGGGACTCCAGAAAGACGGAGAGGTGGGGCACACCACCAAGTGCTGGACACAGTGCACACAACCGAGGAAGAAGTGAAGAGGCTTCTGAGTGAGCTAGATACCTCAAAGGCAATGGGGCCAGATAACATCTCCCCATGGGTATTGAGAGAGGGAGCAGAGGCGCTATGTGTACCCCTAACAACAATATTCAATACATCTATCGAAACAGGGAGATTGCCTGAGGCATGGAAGACAGCAAATGTAGTCCCAATCTTTAAAAAAGGAGACAGACATGAAGCATTAAACTACAGACCAGTGTCACTGACATGTATAGTATGCAAAATCATGGAGAAGATTATCAGGAGAAGAGTGGTGGAACACCTAGAAAGGAATGATCTCATCAACAGCAGCCAGCATGGTTTCAGGGACGGGAAATCCTGTGTCACAAACCTACTGGAGTTCTATGACATGGTGACAGCAGTAAGACAAGAGAGAGAGGGGTGGGTGGATTGCATTTTCTTGCACTGCAAGAAGGCGTTTGACACAGTTCCACACAAGAGATTGGTGCAAAAACTGGAGGACCAAGCAGGGATAACAGGGAAGGCACTACAATGGATCAGGGAATACTTGTCAGGAAGACAGCAGCGAGTCATGGTACGTGGCGAGGTGTCAGAGTGGGCACCTGTGACCAGCGGGGTCCCGCAGGGGTCAGTCCTAGGACCAGTGCTGTTTCTGGTATTTGTGAACGACATGACGGAAGGAATAGACTCTGAGGTGTCCCTGTTTGCAGATGACGTGAAGTTGATGAGAAGAATACACTCGATCGAAGACCAGGCAGAACTACAAAGGGATCTGGACAGGCTGCAGACCTGGTCCAGCAATTGGCTCCTGGAGTTCAATCCCACCAAGTGCAAAGTCATGAAGATTGGGGAAGGGCAAAGAAGGCCGCAGACGGAGTACAGTCTAGGGGGTCAGAGACTACAAACCTCACTCAAGGAAAAAGATCTTGGGGTGAGTATAACACCAGGCACATCTCCTGAAGCGCACATCAACCAAATAACTGCTGCAG
This sequence comes from Cherax quadricarinatus, assembly GCF_026875155.1. NCBI lineage: Eukaryota > Metazoa > Arthropoda > Malacostraca > Decapoda > Parastacidae > Cherax > Cherax quadricarinatus. Next base: position 41,865,847 of record NC_069411.1, on the reverse strand, counting down.
CATATGGGCGCCTAGCAAACCTCAGAACAGCATTCCGACATCTTAATAAGGAATCGTTCAGGACCCTGTACACCGTATACGTTAGGCCCATATTGGAGTATGCGGCACCAGTTTGGAACCCACACCTAGCCAAGCACGTAAAGAAACTAGAGAAAGTGCAAAGGTTTGCAACAAGACTAGTCCCAGAGCTAAGAGGTATGTCCTACGAGGAGAGGTTAAGGGAAATCAACCTGACGACACTGGAGGACAGGAGAGATAGGGGGGACATGATAACGACATACAAAATACTGAGAGGAATTGACAAGGTGGACAAAGACAGGATGTTCCAGAGATTGGACACAGTAACAAGGGGACACAGTTGGAAGCTGAAGACACAGATGAATCACAGGGATGTTAGGAAGTATTTCTTCAGCCACAGAGTAGTCAGTAAGTGGAATAGTTTGGGAAGCGATGTAGTGGAGGCAGGATCCATACATAGCTTTAAGCAGAGGTATGATAAAGCTCACGGCTCAGGGAGAGTGACCTAGTAGCGATCAGTGAAGAGGCGGGGCCAGGAGCTCGGACTCGACCCCCGCAACCTCAACTAGGTGAGTACAACTAGGTGAGTACACACACACACACACACACACACACACACATACACACACACACATACACACAAACACACACACACACACACACACACACACACACACACACACACACACACACACACATACACACACACACACACACACACACACACACACACACACACACACACACACACCACATACACACACACACACACACACACACACACACACATACACACACACACACACACACACACACACACACACACACACACACACACACACACACATACACACACACTTCTTCAGTCATAGAGTTGTAAGGCAGTGGAATAGCCTAGAAAATGACGTAGTGGAGGCAGGAACCATACACAGTTTTAAGACGAGGTTTGATAAAGCTCATGGAGCGGGGAGAGAGAGGGCCTAGTAGCAACCGGTGAAGAGGCGGGGCCAGGAGCTAGGACTCGACCCCTGCAACCACAAATAGGTGAGTACAAATAGGTGAGTACACACACACACACACACACACACACACACACACACACACACACACACACACACACACAAGTCCCCCCCCACCTTCGATGTTGGAGATAACTTACTGGAGCATTTATCACATTAACAACAAAGAACAAGGTAATAACTGGGTTGGAGCTGAGCTTAAGTTTTTTTCCGAGCTGGCCATTACATGCTCGCTTAACACCGTGTGAATTTGAAGCAATTTGCAATATAGTCTACTAGCAATTGCTTGTTACGCTACATGAATATGTTTACGAGACGGTAGACATCCTCTTAAATATATATATATATATATTTTTAATATTATATATATATATTATATATATATATATAATATATATATATATATATATATTTTATATATATATGTTTAGGTAAGATACATATGCAACAGTTAGGTATCTTTATTTCGAAACGTTTCGCCTATGAGGGACTGACCACCTCAAAACTTTAAGGGTGATGGACTGAATACATCGTCTTCAAGTCTCTTCTGCTTCTATCAACTTTGCTGTACTCGACTGAAAAAAGCCTACTGTGTAGGCGAAACGTTTCGAAATAAAGATACCGAACTGTTGCATATGTGTCTTACCTAAACAACCTGTCGGTATTTTATACCATTTTATTGTATAATATATAATATATATATATTTATATATATTTATATATATATATAATTTATATATATATAATAATATATATATATATATATATATATTATATATATATATATTTATATAATATATATTATATATATTTATATATATATATATTATATATGTATATATATATATATATAAGTGCCGCCGAAAAGATAAAATTGGTCAATTAGCAAGAACTCATTTAAAATTAAGTCCTTTCTAAAATTTTCTCTTATACGTTTAAAGATATATTTTTCATTTATGTAAACGTAAAAATTAATAATTTTGCACCAAAAGAAAAACTTACTTAACCTTATTATAACAAACGCAATTTAATTTAGCCTAATCCAACTACATATATTTTAGATAAGATTACAATAATTTAATAATAAACAAAAACAATGAAATATATATTTTTCAAACGTCTTGGATAAGTTGGTTAATACAAGGAATGACCAGGAGTATTAATTAAAGGTGTTACGGGCCACTGAAAGTACACTTCTTGAGGTTGCATATGTAAGACAAGTATCAAGCAGTGCAAAAGATATATTAGTTACTATGTACAAAACAAAAAACTGCCTTTTTCATATCCGTTTCGATTTTGTTGTAATAATTTTTTTGAAACCAAGGACTAAATGCCCACTTGTACTGGAGTTGGTGAGGGAGTGTTGCTATAAAAACGAGCAGCTGACGCTGCAGCTGCAGCGAGAGCCCAGCAGCTGTGACTCGACCCCCCGCCACCACAATTAGATGAGTATAGTGACGCTTGCATAATTCACCTGAATAAGACACGCTGTGACACTCCAGTTGTAACCAACATAGCCGAGAGGTTGAACGCCAGACTGGCACTCACAACGTTACGGGTTCGATTCCTGCAAGCCTAGTTTTGTCTAAATTTGACCAGCAGTCGTTTATTACGACTTATTCGAGTACATATTGTGTGTCCCACAGAAATAAATCTTTGTTATTTTCATCGTCACCTCAAAATAAGCATTCCATGCCAAACTTTAAGTATTTTGGGGTTCCTTCCTTAGGAGGGAATGTAGTAAAGAACAACCCAACTCCCTCTTTTGGGCATCAGCAATGTAACGAAGGTAAACAAATAATAGTAAATAATAATAATAATAATAATAATTATAACAATAATAATAATAATAATAATAATAATAATAATAATAATAATAATAATAATAATAATAATAATAATAATAATAATTAAAATGCAAAAATGATAAGTAGAAATTCCCATTCTGTTGGAGTGAAAATCTTCATGAAGTACAATCTTCACACAACTCGAATAATTTTTAATAGATGGGGAAAGGCGAGAGGAATTCAGAAATAAATTTTCTACACATATATACAACGAAATACAGGTAATGCACACACACCAAAGATCAATTAACGAAGACACACAAAAAAAGAAAGAGGTCGCAACAGAGAGCACGAGAAGAGAGGAAAACATTCCCTTTATCTTGTTAATGATCCTCGCTGCCAAACATGGAGCATCTATGGCAGCCGAGCAGACACTCTTGGTGGTATGGTATGCTGGAGGATGGTAGATGGGTGAGTGGGTGAATGGGTGAGTGGAAGGTAGATGGAGTGGAGGCAAGCTGACCCATGATCTGTCCAGCTTTGCCGTATTTTATACAGAAGAAAGGGTTGCTAGCCCTTTGCTTCCGGCATTTTAGTCCCCTCTTACGACACGCATGGCTTTCGGAGGAAGAATTCTTATATACTTTCCCATGGAGATGGGAGGAAATAAAGAAGAGCAAGAACTATTATGAAAATAGATGAAAACCCACGTGGATATGTATATATAAGCGCGTACATGTAAGCAGAAGCAGCAAGATATACCTAATATTCCTCGTGTTTATGAGACAAAAAAAAAAAAGACACCAGGAATCCTACCATCATGTAAAACAATTACAGGTTTCCGTTTCACACTCACTTGGTAGGACAGTAGTACCTCCCTGGATGGTTGCTGTCTAATAACCTACTACCTTCAATATATATACATAAATACTGAAGATAAGATGAGTATTTTTTGCGTAACACTGTCCTTATTCATCAGGCTAAAAAATGTATGTTGCTGGTTCCTCTGTCAGGTAAAAATCCCCTTACACGGGGCTCTGTCATACGAGGACTCGTAAAGTGGTACCGGCATTTTGGTGGAGGCAAGACAAGACGATGTTTCTCCCGGGACATGAATGAGGGGTAGCTGTTGATCTTACGTGGAGGCATGGTATCAGCGACTGCTGGTTTGCCAGTGGTGGACTCAGTGGTCAATTTTGGGGACCTCGGCAGTAGCAGTTGCTCGTTTGCCAGTGATGGAATCCCCGAGTGTGACAACACACACATTTGTCGAACCTTAACGTTGACTCACGTTTTACAAATGTCCCAGAATGATGATAGTACATATTTTTCTTGAGAAAAGAGTCTGATGCAATGTCAGAGTAACTTACTAATGTGTGTGATCAAAATCTTTGAACACTTCAAGTAATCCACTTCCTCATTGTACTTTCCTTCTTTGATAAACACTCTCCAGAATAATCACTTATGTGGAATTCTTTGAAAGTATTATTCTTTGAAAGTATGGATATTTTTATTACATTTTCAACTTTCTAAAAAGTGAAATGAAGACCGTTCTATTCTTTATCGAAACATATTAATGATTTAGCTACTAGAGTAAATCAAAAAGTAGAGTGCATAAAAGACCACTGGTTTCCCTTTCTGAATCTACTTATGCTTAAAGGAAATTTATTAAAAGAAATCAGTTTACCGTAAACTAATGTAAGGTCAGTCAAATATACTGATTATTTTTTTTAAATCTCCACTCAAAGCATGTCATGAGAGGTATCTTACTGGGACTTTTTAAGCGTACTTAAACTGTGTAATCCACAACATTTCGGCTATGAAAACGTCATCACAAATTTTCACACAAATAAGTGTGAGAATGTACATAAAAACTCTGCTATCTAGAATGGTTTATGCTGCGGAAAATTAAGTAAGAGGCAAAGCAAGTTATAAACGAGCCTCTGTAAACACATCACAAGGAGCATCCGACGCAGAACTGAATTTCATTCATCACATCAACTTTAAATGAAATACACAAGTATTCTTCCACTCAACATGTTTCATGTTGGTTTGTTACATTAACATCAGTGTTAGTCTGAATGAGCTCTCACCCGCTGTCTTGACGCATTACGTCGATGATGAAAGACGTTCATAGCGAAATGTTTCTCGGTTTGTATCCAGCGTTGTAGCTCTTACTGTCAGCTTGTCTGAAGACCTGGCAAGAAGAAGTAAAATGGACGCAGATGCGCCGAAAACATAAGGACTGAAATGTCGTGAACATTTCATCTCAATAACTAGCTTGTTGAAAAAAGTGAATTGATAAACTATTCCTAAAACTTCGGAGGGTCGCTGGTGCAAGACGAACACCACTCACAGGCAGCGGGTTATCATTATTATATTAAAAAAAAAAACACACCACAAGTGCTAAACCTGTTGCTTTCGGCGGAGAAAATGGATAATTTGTATAAATTAACCTCAAAGTGACGTCTGGCTGATTAGACTCTGACGGATGCATGTCTTCAATTACCACGGATGTTCAATCACCATATTTCCCCTCAACAACTTAGCCACACGTGGAGCTGCAGGGATACAAGGAACGTCAGAGCCTTAGTGATCGAGAAGAGTTAACTTTCCCGTTATATGCCTCCGTCTAACCACCCTTATTGCCTGGTGTTACGTAACACTGTTTACACCCGGAGGGGAAGCGCTGTGATACACCTGTCAGACCGCGAAGTGACTTGCATTAGATCACAATCTGGCAGCGATGATCTCTATCTCCCACGAGCGATTTCTATCTCTTGGCCTGATTGCTATCTCCCGCAGTGATCGGATGAGGAGTCAAATGGGTAAACTACACGGGCTGACAGATTTAAGTTACTATTATCAACATGAGTGACGCTGCTGTTTGGCTAGATGGTAGCTGTGACGAAAGTAGTGTGGCGGTGGTGGTGCTGGTGGTGGTGATGATAGCGGTAGTAGCAGCAGTGGTTGTGATGCCTGTATGGTGTGGCGGTGGTGGTGGTGGTGGCGGTGTTGATAGCGGTAGTAGCAGCAGTGGTTGTGATGCCTGTATGGTGTGGTGGTGGTGGTGGTGGTGGTGGTGTTGATAGCGGTAGTAGCAGCAGTGGTTGCGATGCTTGTATGGTGTTGTTGTTGTTGTTGTGGTGGTGGTGGTGGTGGTGGTGGTGGTGGTGGTGGTGGTGGTGGTGGTGGTGGTGGTGGTGGTGGTGGTGGTGGTGGTGGTGGTGGTGGTGGTGGTGGTGGTGGTGGTGCTGGTGCTGGTGATGATAGCGGTAGTAACAGCAGTGGTTGTGATGTTTGTATGGTGTGGTGGTGGTGGTGGTGGTGGTGGTGGTGGTGGTGGTGGTGGTGGTGGTGGTGGTGGTGCTGGTGCTGGTGCTGGTGATGATAGCGGTAGTAACAGCAGTGGTTGTGATGTTTGTATGGTGTGGTGGTGGTGGTGGTGGTGGTGGTGGTGGTGGTGGTGGTGGTGGTGCTGGTGCTGGTGATGATAGCGGTAGTAACAGCAGTGGTTGTGATGCTTGTATGGTGTGGCGGTGGTGGTGGTGGTACTGGTGGTGGTGATGGTAGTGGTGGTGGTGGTGGTGGTGGTGGTGGTGATGGTAGTGCTGGTGATGATAGCGGTAGTAACAACAGTGGTTGTGATGCTTGTATGGTGTGGTGTTGGTGGTGGTGGTACTGGTGGTGGTGATGGTGGTGCTGGTGCTGGTGATGATAGCGGTAGTAACAGCAGTGGTTGTGATGCTTGTATGGTGTGGTGGTGGTGGTGGTGGTGGTTGTGGTGGTGGTGGTGGTGGTGGTGGTGGTGGTGGTGGTGGTGGTGGTGGTGGTGGTGCTGGTGGTGGTGGTGCTGGTGGTGCTGGTGGGGTGCTGGTGCTGGTGATGATAGCGGTAGTAACAGCAGTGGTTGTGATGTTTGTATGGTGTGGTGGTGGTGGTGGTGGTGGTGGTGGTGGTGGTGGTGGTGGTGGTGGTGCTGGTGCTGGTGCTGGTGATGATAGCGGTAGTAACAGCAGTGGATGTGATGTTTGTATGGTGTGGTGGTGGTGGTGGGTGTGGTGGTGGTGGTGGTGGTGGTGGTGGTGATGATAGCGGTAGTAACAGCAGTGGATGTGATGTTTGTATGGTGTGGTGGTGGTGGTGGTGGTGGTGGTGGTGGTGATGATAGCGGTAGTAACAGCAGTGGATGTGATGTTTGTATGGTGTGGTGGTGGTGGTGGTGGTGGTGGTGGTGGTGGTGATGATAGCGGTAGTAACAGCAGTGGATGTGATGTTTGTATGGTGTGGTGGTGGTGGTGGTACATTGCAGAGTCACTTGTTTGCACAGAACTGCTTAATGCCTCAAATGACGTAGTGGAAGTTTTAGCAGTAAAGGTCGAGAACCAAAACCTAGTCATTGTGGTAGTCTACAAGCCTCCGGATGCAACATCCCAGCAATTCCAGGAACAGCTGTTAAAAATTGACCACTGTCTGGAAAATCTTCCAGCTCCTGCACCCAACATCTTGCTCCTGGGGGATTTCAACTTAAGGCACCTAAAATGGAGGAATATATCAAATAATATTGTTGCAGTAATAACACCAGGAGGCAGCTCTGATGAAAACTCACACTCACACGAGCTTTTAAATCTCTGCACAAAATTCAATTTAAACCAGCAAACAATAGAGCCTACTAGACTGGAGAATACACTAGACCTCATCTTCACTAACAATGATGATCTGATAAGAAATGTCACCATATCAAAAACAATATACTCAGATCACAACATAATTGAGGTTCAGACATGTATGCGTGGAGCCCCAGACCGACATAATGAGACTAGTCACGAGGGAGCATTCACTAAATTCAACTTCAGTAACAAAAACATAAAGTGGGACCAAGTAAACCAAGTCCTAACCGATATAAGCTGGGAAGATATACTAAGCAACACAGACCCCAACTTATGCCTAGAACAGATTAACCTGGTGGCACTCGATGTATGCACAAGGCTTATTCCTCTAAGAAAAAGGAGGAGTAGATGTAAATAGAAAGAGACAGGCGCTCCCTTTACAGGCGACGGAAAAGAATAACAGAGCGGCTAAAAGAGGTCAATATATCTGAAATGCGTAGGGAGACACTGGTCAGAGAAATAGCAAGCATCGAACTTAAGCTAAAGGAATCTTATAGGAGTCAGGAATCGCGGGAAGAACTAAAAGCCATAAATGAAATCGAAAGAAACCCAAAGTATTTCTTCTCCTATGTCAAATCAAAGTCGAGAACAACGTCCAGTATTGGGCCCTACTTAAACAGATGGGTCCTACACAGATGACAGCAAGGAAATGAGTGAGCTACTCAAGTCCCAATATGACTCAGTTTTTAGCAAGCCGCTAACCAGACTGAGAGTCGAAGATCAAAATGAATTTTTTATGAGAGGGCCACAAAATTTGGTTAACACAAGCCTATCCGATGTTATCCTGACGCCAAATGACTTCGAACAGGCGATAAATGACATGCCCATGCACTCTGCCCCAGGGCCAGACTCATGGAACTCCGTGTTCATCAAGAACTGCCAAGAAGCCCCTATCACGAGCCTTTTCCATCCTATGGAGAGGGAGCATGGACACGGGGGTCGTCCCACAGTTACTAAAAACAACAGACATAGTCCCACTCCACAAAGGGGGTAGTAAAGCAACAGCAAAGAACTACAGACCGATAGCACTAACATCCCATATCATAAAAATCTTTGAAAGGGTCCTAAGAAGCAAGATCACCACCCATCTAGATACCCATCAGTTACACAACCCAGGGCAACATGGGTTTAGAACAGGTCGCTCCTGTCTGTCTCAACTATTGGATCACTACGACAAGGTCCTAAATGCACTAGAAGACAAAAAGAATGCAGATGTAATATATACAGACTTTGCAAAAGCCTTCGACAAGTGTGACCATGGCGTAATAGCGCACAAAATGCGTGCTAAAGGAATAACAGGAAAACAGAGAGTAGTCGTCAACAGAGTAAAGTCCGAGGCAGCTACGGTGAAAAGCTCTGTTCCACAAGGCACAGTACTCGCTCCCATCTTGTTCCTCATCCTCATATCCGACATAGACAAGGATGTCAGCCACAGCACCGTGTCTTCCTTTGCAGATGACACCCGAATCTGCATGACAGTGTCTTCCATTGCAGACACTGCAAGGCTCCAGGCGGACATTAACCAAATCTTTCAGTGGGCTGCAGAAAACAATATGAAGTTCTACAATGAGAAATTTCAATTACTCAGATATGGTAAACAGGAGGAAATTAAATCTTCATCAGAGTACAAAACAAATTCTGGCCACAAAATAGAGCGAAACACCAACGTCAAAGACCTGGGAGTGGTCATGTCGGAGGATCTCACCTTCAAGGACCATAACATTGTATCAATCACATCTGCTAGAAAAATGACAGGATGGATAATGAGAACCTTCAGAACTAGGGAGGCCAAGCCCATGATGACACTCTTCAGGTCACTTGTTCTATCTAGGCTGGAATATTGCTGCACACTAACAGCACCTTTCAAGGCAGGTGAAATTGCTGACCTAGAAAATGTACAGAGAACCTTCACGGCGCGCATAACGGAGATAAAACACCTCAATTACTGGGAGCGCTTGAGGTTCCTGAACCTGTACTCCCTGGAACGCAGGCGGGAGAGATACATGATTTTATACACCTGGAAAATCCTAGAGGGACTAGTACCGAACTTGCACACGAAAATCACTCACTACGAAAGCAAAAAACTTGGCAGACGATGCAACATCCCCCCAATGAAAAGCAGGGATGTCACTAGCACGTTAAGAGACCATACAATAAGTGTCAGGGGCCCGAGACTGTTCAACTGCCTCCCAGCATGCATAAGGGGGATCACCAACAGACCCCTGGCAGTCTTCAAGCTGGCACTGGACAAGCACCTAATGTCGGTTCATGACCAGCCGGGCTGTGGCTCGTACGTTGGTTTGCGTGCAGCCAGCAGCAACAGCCTGGTTGATCAGGCTCTGATCCACCAGGAGGCCTGGTCACAGACCGGGCCGCGGGGGCGTTGACCCCCGGAACTCTCTCCAGGTAAACTCCAGGTGGTGGTGGTGATGGTGGTGATGGTGGTGATGGTGGTGATGGTGGTGCTGGTGCTGGTGATGATAGCGGTAGTAACAGCAGTGGTTATGATGCTTGTATGGTGTGGTGGTGATGTGGTGGTGGTGGTGGTGGTGGTGGTGGTGGTGGTGGTGGTGCTGGTGCTGGTGATGATAGCGGTAGTAACAGCAGTGGTTATGATGCTTGTATGGTGTGGTGGTGATGGTGGTGGTGGTGGTGGTGGTGGTGGTGGTGATGGTGGTGCTGGTGCTGGTGATGATAGCGGTAGTAACAACAGTGGTTGTGAATCTTGTATGGTGTGGTGGTGGTGGTGGTGGTGGTGGTGGTGGTGGTGGTGGTGGTGGTGGTGGTGGTGGTGGTGGTGCTGGTGCTGGTGATGATAGCGGTAGTGACAACAGTGGTTGTGAAGCTTATATGGTGTGGTGGTGGTGGTGGTGGTGGTGGTGGTGGTGGTGGTGGTGGTGGTGGTGGTGGTGGTGGTGGTGGTGCTGGTGATGATAGCGGTAGTAACAACAGTGGTTGTGAAGCTTGTATGTGTGGTGGTGGTGGTGTGTGGTGGTGGTGGTGGTGGTGGTGGTGGTGGTGGTGGTGGTGGTGGTGGTGGTGGTGGTGGTGCTGGTGATGATAGCGGTAGTAACAACAGTGGTTGTGAAGCTTGTATGGTGTGGTGGTGGTGGTGGTGGTGATGATAGCGGTAGTAACAACAGTGGTTGTGAAGCTTGTATGGTGTGGTGGTGGTGGTGGTGGTGGTGGTTGGTGGTGGTGGTGGTGGTGGTGGTGGTGGTGGTGGTGGTGGTGGTGGTGTGGTGCTGGTGATGATAGCGGTAGTAAAAACAGTGGTTGTGAAGCTTGTATGGTGTGGTGGTGGTGGTGGTGCTGGTGCTGGTGGTAGAGGTGGTTGTTGACGGTGATAGTGGCGTTAATGGTGCTGATGGTATTAATGGTAGTGATGGTGGCCAGAAAAAAATCTTGACAAAAAGGTAGTGGATGTCTTAAATGTTGGTGAAGGGCTCTTGATTGCAGGAACATGAGCTACACTACCCTGCCTTGGATCAAACCTTTATATCTAAATTACATTGCCCTGAATAAACCCTGTGAAAATTAGTTTTTTCCCATGAATATAATAATAATGATGAAAAATATAGTAAAAATAATAATAATAATAATAATAATAATAATAAAAATTTAAAATAATAATAATAATAATAATAATAAATAATAATAATAATAATATTAAAATAATAATAATGATAATATAATATAATAATAATAATAATAATAATAATAAAAATTTAATAATGATAATATTAATAATAATGATGACAATAATAGCAAAAACAATAACAATAATAAAAATTTAAAATTTAATAATAATAATAATAATAAAAAAATAAAAATATAATAATAATAAAAATTAATATTATTTTTTAAAAATAATAATAATGATATAATAATAATAATAATAATAAAAATTTAATAATAATAATAATAATAATAATAATAATTAATAAAAAAAATAATAATAATAATAATATTAATAATAATAATAATAATAATAAAATAATAATAATAATAATAATAAGAAGAAGAAGAAGAAGAAGAAAAGAAGAAGAGAAGAAGAAGAAGAAGAAGAAAAAAAGAAGAAAGAAGAAAGAAGAAAGAAGAAAAAAAAAAAAAAAAGAAAATAATAATACTTTCCTTTATAAACTTGTTATTAAAAAATTAATCCAAAACATTTTACTAAACAATTCGAATTAAACGGTTAAATTCATAAAAAAGATGAAAAACGCAACATTGCGAATTTAGTAAAAAACAAAAAAATTGAAAAATGTTTTATAGCAAATTTTTTTAATCATTCCTTACGGGGATAGAGGAAAGGATGGGAGGATAGAGGAAAGGATGGGAGGATAGAGGAAAGAATGGGAGGATAGAGGAAAGAATGGGAGGATAGAGGAAAGGATGGGAGGATAGAGGAAAGAATGGAGGATAGAGGAAAGGTGGAGGATAGAGGAAAGGATGGGAGGATGGGGAAAAGGGAATGGGGGGATAGAGGAAAGGATGGGAGGATAGAGGAAAAGGATGGGAGGATAAGAGGAAAAGGAGGGGGAGGATAGAGGAAAGGATGGGAGGATAGAGGGAAAGAATGGGGAGGATAGAGGAAGGATGGGGGTAGAGGAAAGAATGGGAGGATAGAGGAAAGGATGGGAGGATAGAGGGAAGGATGGGAGGATAGAGGAAAGGATGGGAGGATAGAGGGAAGGATGGGAGGATAGAGGGAAGGATGGGAGGATAGAGGGAAGGATGGGAGGATAGAGGAAAGGATGGGAGGATAGGGAAGGATGGGGAGGAGGAGGGGGAAAGGATGGAGGATAGAGGGAAGGATTGGGAGGATAGAGGAAAGGATGGGAGGAATGGGAGGGGAAGGATGGGAGGATAGAGGGAAGGATGGGGGGGATAGAGGGGGGAAGGATGGGAGGTAGGGGGAAAGGAATGGGAGGTAGAGGAAAGAATGGGGGATAGAGGGAAAGGATGGGGGGAAATAGAGGGAAAGGGAGGAGGATAGAGGAAAGGATGGGGAGGGATAGGGGGAAAGAAGGGAGGATAGAGGAAAGGAGGGGAGGATAGAGGGAAGGATGGGAGGATAGAGGAAAGGATGGGAGGATAGAGGAAAGAATGGGAGGATAGAGGAAAGGATGGGGGGGGATAGAGGGAAGGATGGGAGGATAGAGTAAAGGATGGGAGGATAGAGGGAAGAAGGGGGGGAGGATAGAGGGAGGATGGGAGGATAGAGGGAAGGAGGGGAGGATAGAGGAAAGATGGGAGGATAGAGGGGGAAGGATTGGGAGGATAGAGGAAAGGGGATGGGAGGATAGAGGGAAGGATGGGAGGATAGAGGGAAGGATAGGGGTGAGGAAAGGATGGGAGGATAGGGAAAGGAGGGAGGTTAGGGGGAAAAGGATGGGGGGATAGGGGGAAGGATGGGAGGATAGAGGGAAAGAATGGGAGGATAGAGGAAAGAATGGGAGGATAGAGGAAAGGATGGGAGGTTTAGAGGGAAGGATGGGAGGATAGAGGGAAGGATGGGAGGATAGAGGGAAGGATGGGAGGATAGAGGAAAGAATGGGAGGATAGAGGAAAGGATGGGAGGATAGAGGGAAGGATGGGAGGATAGAGGGAAGGATGGGAGGATAGAGGAAGAATGGGAGGATAGAGGAAAGGAGGGGGCGGATAGTGGAAAGGATGGGAGGATAGAGGGAAGGATGGGAGGATAGAGGGAAGGATGGGAGGATAGAGGAAGGAAGGGAGGATATAGGGAAGGATGGGAGGATAGGGGGAAAGGGATGGGAGGATAGAGGAAAAAATGGGAGGATAGAGCAAAGAATGGGAGGATAGAGGAAAGGATGGGAGGATAGAGGGAAGGATGGGAGGATAGAGGGAAGGATGGGAGGATAGAGGGAAGGATGGGAGGATAGAGGAAAGGATGGAAGGATAGAGGAAAGGATGGGAGGATAGAGGGAAGGATGGGAGGATAGGGGGAAAGGATGGGAGGATAGGAGGGAAGGATGGGAGGATAGAGGAAAGAATGAAGGATAGGGGAAAAGGTGGGGAGGATAGACGAAAGGATGGGAGGATAGGGGGAAAGGGATGGGAGGATAGAGGGAAGGATGGGAGGATAGAGGGAAGGATGGGAGGTAGGGGGGAAGGATGGGAGGATAGAGGGAAGAATGGGAGGATAGAGGAAAGAATGGGGGGATAGAGGAAAGGAGGGGAAGGATAGAGGGAAGGATGGGAGGATAGAGGGAAGGATGGGAGGATAGGGGGAAGGAATGGGAGGATAGAGGAAGAATGGGAGGTAGAGGAAAGGATGGGAGGATAGAGGGAAGGATGGGAGGATGAGGGAAGGATGGGAGGATAGAGGGAAGGATGGGGGTAGAGGGAAGGGGGGGAGGATAAAGGGATGGCAATGGGAGGATAGAGGGAAGGATGGGAGGATAGAGGGAAGGAGGGGAGGGATAGAGGGAAGGATGGGGAGGATAGAGGGAAGGATGGGAGGATAGAGGGAAGGATGGGAGGATAGAGGAAAGAATTGGGGAGGATAGAGGAAAGGAGGGGAGGATAGAGGGAAGGATGGGAGGATAGAGGGAAGGATGGGAAAGGATAGGGGGAAAGGATGGGGGATAAAAGGAAGGATGGAGGTAGAGGGAAGGGATGGGACGATAGGGGAGGATGGGGAACGATGATTGAAAGGATGGAAGGATAGAGGGAAGGATGGAAGGATAGAGGGAAGGATGGAAGGATAGAGGGAAGGACGAGAAGATAGAGGGAAGAATGGAAGGATAGGGGAAGGATGAGGGGGATAGAGGGAGAATGGAAGGTTTAGAGGGAAGGATGGAAGGATAGAGGGGAAGGATGGAAAGATGAAGGGAAGGAGGGGAAGGATAGAGGGAAGGATGGAAGGATAGAAGGAAGGACGGGAAGATAGTGGGAAAGGAAGGGGAAGAATAGAGGGAAGGATGAGAGGATAAAGATGAAGGATGGGAGGAGGAGGAGAGGAAGGATTGGAGTATACAGGGAAGGAGGGGAGGTAGAGGGAAGGATAGGAGGATAGAGGGAAGGATGGAGGATAGAGGGAAGGATGGAAGGATAGAGGGAAGGATGGGAGGATAGAGGGAAGGATAGGAGGATAGAGGGAAGGATGAGAGGATAGAGGGAAGGATGGAAGGATACAGGGAAGGATGGGAGGATAGAGGGAAGGATGGAAGGATAGAAAGAAGGGTGCGAGGATAGAGAAAGGATGGAAGGATGGGGGGAAGGATGGAGGGATAGAGGGAAGGATGGAAGGATAGGGGGAAAGGAATGGAACGATGAGGGAAGGATGGAAGGATAGAGGGAAAGGTGGGGAGGTTTAGAGAAAGGATGGAGGATGGAGGGAAGGATGGGGGGATAGAGGGAAGGATGGAAGGATAGGGGGAAGGAATGAAGGATAGAGGGAAAAGTATGGAAGGATAGAGGGAAGGGGGGGATGGGAGGATAGGGGGGGAAGGATGAGGGATAGAGAGAATGGGGGGAAAGGATAGAGGGAAAGACGGGAAGATAGGGGGAAGAAGATGGAAGGATAGAGGGAATGATGAGAGGATTAGAGGGAGGATAGGAGGATAGAGGGAAAGGATGGGAGGATAGAGGGAAGGAGGGGAGGATGGGAGGTAGGATGGAGGATAGAGGGAAGGATGGAAGGATAGAGGGAAGGATCGGAGGATAGAGGGAAAGATGGGAGGAAGAGGGAAGGATGGGAGAAGAGGGAGGATGGGGGGGATAGGGGAAGGATGGGAGGTAGAGGAAAGGATGGGAGGATAAAAGGAAGGATGGGAGGATAGAGGGAAGGATGGGAGGATAGAGGGAAGGATGGGAGGATAGAGGGAAGGATGGGAGGATAGAGGAAAGGATGGGAGGATAGAAGTAAGGATTGGAGGATAGAGGGAAGGATGGGAGGATAGAGTGAAGGATGGGAGGATAGAGTGAAGGATGGGAGGATAGAGGGAAGGATGGGAGGATAGGGGGAAGGATGGGAGGATAGGGGGAAAGGAGGGGAGGATAGAGGGAAGGATGGGAGGATCAGGAAAGGATGGGGGAAGAGGGAAGGATGGGAGGATAAGAGGGAAGGATGGGAGGTTTAGAGGGAGGATGGGAGGAGAGGAAAGGATGGAAGGATAGAGGGAAGGATGGGAGGATAGAGGGAAGGATGGGAGGATAGAGGGAAGGATGGGAGGATAGAGGGAAGGATGGGAGGATAGAGGGAAGGATGGGAGGATAGGGGGAAGGTGGGAGATAGAGGGAGGATGGGAGGATAGAGGAAAGGATGGAAGGATAGAGGGAAGGAAGGGAAAGGTAGAGGGAAAGGATGGGAGGATAGAGGGAAGGAGGGGAGGATAGAGGGAAGGAGAGAGCATAGGGGAAGGATGGGAGGATAGAGGAAAGGATAGGAGGATAGAGGAAGATGGGAGGATAGGGGGGAAAGAAATGGGGGGGATAGAGGAAAGAATGGAGAGGATTAGAGGGAAGGATGGGAGGATAGAGGGAAGGATGTGAGGATAAAGGGAAGGTGGGAGGATAGAGGGAAGGATGGGAGGATAGGGGGAAAGGATGGGAGGATAGAGGAAAGATGGGAGGTAGAGGTAAGGATGGAAGGATATGAAAGGAGGGGGAGGATAGAGGGAAGGATGGGAGGATAGGGGGAAGGAAATGGGAGGATAGAGGGAGGATGGAAGGATAGGGGAAAGGATGGGGGATAGAGGGAAGGATGGAGGATAGAGGAAGGATGGGAGGATAGAGGTGGAGGAGGAGGATAGAGGGAAGGGACGGTGAGGATAGAGAAAAGGGAAAGGGGAGGATAGAGGGAAGGATGTGAGGATGAGGAAAGAGGGAGGATGGGAGGGAAGGATGGGAGGATAGAGGAAAGGGATGGGAGGTTTAGGGGAAGGATGGGGGGGATAGAGGGAACGGATGTGAGGATAGAGGGAAAGGATTGGGAGGATAGGGGGAAAGGATGGGAGGATAGAGGGATAGGATGGGAGGATAGAGGGAAGGATGGGAGGCTAGAGGAAAGGATGGGAGGATAGAGGAAGGTGGGAGGATGAGGGAAGGATGGGGGATAGAGGGAAGATGGAAGGATAGAGGGAAGGACGGAAGGATAGAGGGAAGGATGGAAGGATAGAGAGAAGGATGGAAGGATAGAGGGAAGGATGGAAGGATAGAGGGAAAGGACGGACAAGGGATAGGGGGAAAAAGAATGGAAGGATAGGGGGAAGGATGATGAGGATAGAGGGAAGGAATGGAAGGATAGAGGGAAGGAATGGAGGATAGGGGAAGGATGGAAGGATGAGGGAGGGATGGGAGGGTAGTTAGGGGGAGGATGCAAGGATAGAGGAAGGAGGAAGGTTGAGGAGCGGGAATTTTGAGGGAAGATGGAAGGATAGGGGAAGGATGAGAGATAGAGTGGAGGTTGGAGGATAGAGGAAGTGGAAGGATAGAGGGAAGGATGGGTGATAGAGGAAGGATGTAGGTAGAGGAGGATGGAAGGTAGAGGGAAGGATGAAGGATGAGGAAGGAGGGGAAGGATAGAGGGAAGGTGGAGGATGGAGGGAGGATGGGAGGATAGAGGGGAAATATGGAGGATAGGGAAGGTGATAGGTAGAGGAAGGATGAAGATAGAGGGAGGAGGGAAAGGGATAGAGGGAAGGGATGGAAGGTAGAGGGAAGATGGAATGGATAGAGTAATGTAGATGGATTGAGGGATGGGAAGATAGAGGAGTATGGATGGATGAGGGAAGGATGGGAGGATAGAGGGAGGGGGAGAATAGGGAAGGTGGGGGGATAGGGGGGAGGATGGAGATGAGGGAACGATGGAAGGATGGGAAGGATGGAGAATAGAGGAGGTCGGGGATAGGGGGATGGGGGAGGTAGGGAGGTGGGAGGATAGGGGGAAGGATGGAAGGATAGAGGGAGGAGGAGGTGGGGGAGGGAGGGAGGATGAGGGAAGCTGGGGGATAGAGGGAAGGATGGAAGGACAGAGGGAAGGATGGAAGGATAGAGAGAAGGATGGGAGGAAAAGAGGGAAGGATGGGAGGATAGGGGGAAGGATTGGAGGAGAGAGAGAACGTTTTGGGGGATAGAGGGAAGGATGGGAGGGTAGAAGAAAGTGGGAGGATAGAGGGAAAGGATGGAGGATGGAGGGAAGGGATGGGAGGAAAAGAGGAAGGATGGGAGGATAGAGGGAAGGATGGAAGGACAGAGGGAAGGATGGAAGGATAGAGAGAAGGATGGGAGGATAGAGGGAAGGATGGGAGGATAGAGGGAAGGATGGGAGGAGAGAGAAAACGATGGGAGGATAGAGGGAAGGATGGGAGGGTAGAAGAAAGGCTGGGAGGATAGAGGGAAGGATGGAAGGATGGAGGGAAGGATGGGAGGATAGAGGGAAATGATGGGAGGATAGAGGAAGGATGGGAGGATAGAGATAGGAAGGAAGGATAGAGGGAAGGATAGGAGGATAGAGGGAAGGATGGGAGGATAGAGGGAAGGAAGGGAGGATAGAGGGAAGGATGGGAGGATAAAGTGAAGGATGGGAGGATAGAGGGAAAGATGGGGGATAGGGGGAAGAAAAGGAGGAGGATAGTGGGAAGGAAGGGAGGATGGGAGGGAAGGTGGGAGGATAGAGGGAAGGATGGAGGAGAGGGAAGGAAGGGAGGATAGAGGGAAGGAAGGGGGATAGGGGAAGGAAGGGAGGATAGAGGAGAGGATGGCGGGATAGAGGGAAGGAAGGGAGGATAGAGGGAAGGAAGGGGGTTTAGAGGAAGGATGGGAGGATGGGGGAAGGAAGGGAGGATAGAGGGAAGGTTTGGGAGGATAGAGGGAAGGATGGGAGGATAGAGGTAGGTGGAAGGATAGAGGGAAGGATGGAGGATAGAGGGAAGGATCGGAGGATAGGGGAAAGATGGGAGGTAGAGGGAAGGTGGGAGAATAGAGGGAAGGATGGGGGGGATTAGAGGGAAGGATGGGAGGATAGGGAAAGGATGGGAGGATAGAGGAAGGATTGGGAGGATAGAGGAAGGATGGGAGGATAGAGGGAAGGATGGGAGGATAGAGGGAAGGATGGGGAGAATAGAGGAATGGATGGGAGGATTGGAAGGAAGGGATGGGAGGATAGAGGGAATGGATGGGAGGATAGAGTGAAGGATGGGAGGATAGAGGAAGGATGGAGGATAGAAGGAAGGATGGGAGGATAGGGAAGGATGGAGGATAGGGGAAGGATGTGAGGATACAGGAAAGGTGGGGGAAAGAGGGAAGGATGGGAGGATAGAGGGTAGGATGGGAGGTAGGGGAAGGATGGGAGGAGAGAGGAAAGGATGGGAGGATAGAGGGAATGCATGGGAGGATGAGGGATGGATGGGAGGATAGAGGGTAAGGATGGAGGATAGAGGGAAGGATGGAGGATAGAGGGAAGGATGGGAGGATAGAGGGAGGATGGGAGGATAGAGGGAAGGATGGGAGGTAGAGGAAAGGATGGAAGGTAGAGGGAAGGATGGAAGGATTGAGGGAAGGATGGTGAGGATAGAGGTGGAAGGGATGGGAGGTTAGAGGGAAGGAAGAGAGCGATTGAGGGAAGGTTGTGGAGGATAGAGGAAAGGATTAGGAGGATTGAGTGAAGGGGGATGGGTTGTGATAGGGGTGAAGAATGGGGTAGGATGGGGAAAGGATGAGAGGATTAGAGGGAAGTGATGGAGGATAGAGGGAAGGATGGGGGGATAAGGGAGGTGGTGGGTGAGTGGAAGGATGGGAGGTAGATGAGGGAAGGATGGGATGAGTAGTGTGATAAATGGGGAGGGATAGAGGTAAGTATGGAGTGATATAGAAAAGGTATGCTGAGGATAGAGGAAGGTTATGGAGGATAGAGGAAGGATGGGAAGATAGAGGGAAAGGATGAAGGATAGAGAAAGGATGGGAGGATAGAGGGAAGGATAGGAGGATAGAGGGAAGGATGGAGGATAGAGGAAGGATGGAGAGATAGAGGGAAGGACGGGAGGAATAGAGAGAAAGGATGGGAGGATAGAGGGAAAGGATTAGTGAGGATAGAGGGAAAGAATGGGAGGATAGAGGGAAGGATGGGAGGATAGGGGAAAAAAGGATGGGAGGATAGAGGAAGGATGGGAGGATTAGAGGGAAAGGATGTGAGATAGAGGGAATGATGGGAGGATAGAGGAAAGGATGGGAGGATAGAGGGAAGGATGGGAGGATAGAGGGAAGGATGGGAGGCTAGAGGAAAGGATGGGAGGATAGAGGGAAGGATGGGAGGATAGAGGGAAGGATGGGAGGATAGAGGGAAGAATGGAAGGATAGAAGGAAGGACGGAAGGATAGAGGGAAGGATGGAAGGATAGAGAGAAGGATGGAAGGATAGAGGGAAGGATGGAAGGATAGAGGGAAGGACGACAAGATAGAGGGAAGAATGGAAGGATAGGGGGAAGGATGAGAGGATAGAGGGAAGAATGGAAGGATAGAGGGAAGGAATGAAGGATAGAGGGAAGGATGGAAGGATAGAGGGAAGGATGGGAGGATAGGGGGAAGGATGCAAGGATAGAGAGAAGGATGGAAGGATAGAGGGAAAGACGGGAAGATAGAGGGAAGAATGGAAGGATAGAGGGAAGGATGAGAGGATAGAGTGGAGGATGGGAGGATAGAGAGAAGGATGGAAGGATAGAGGGAAGGATGGGAGGATAGAGGAAAGGATGATAGGATAGAGGAAGGATGGAAGGATAGAGGGAAGGATGGAAGGATAGAGGGAAGGATGGAAGGATAGAGGGAAGGATGGAAGGATAGAGGAAATGATAGATGGATAGAGGGAAGGACGGGAAGATAGAGGGAAGAATGGAAGGATAGAGGGAAGGATGGGAGGATAGAGGGAAGGATGGGAGAATAGAGGGAAGGATGGGAGGATAGAGGGAAGGATGGGAGAATAGAGGGAACGATGGAAGGATAGAGGGAAGGATGGAAGAATAGAGGGAAGGATCGGAGGATAGAGGGAAGGGTGGGAGGATAGAGGGAAGGATGGGAGGATAGAGGGAAGGATGGAAGGATAGAGGGAAGGATGGAAGGATGGAGGGAAGGATGGGAGGATAGAGGAAAGGATGGGAGGATAGAGGGAAGGATGGAAGGAGAGAGGAAGGATGGAAGGATAGAGAGAAGATGGGGATAGAGGAGAGAGGATGGAGGTAGAGGAAGGATGGGAGGAGAGAGAAAACGATGGGAGGATGAGGGAAGGAGGGGGAGGAGAAGGGGAAAGGCTGGGAGGATAGAGGGAAGGATGGAAGGATGGAGGGAAGGATGGGAGGATAGGGGGAAGGGGATGGGAGGAGGAAGGAGGGAAGGAGGAAGGACAGAGGAGAAGGATGGAAGGATAGAGAGAAGGAGGGGAGGATAGAGGGAAGGATGGGAGGATAGAGGGAAGGATGGGAGGAGAGAGAGGACGATGGGAGGATAGAGGGAAGGATGGGAGGGTAGAAGAAGGTGGGAGGATAGAGGGATGGATGGGAGGATAGAGGGAATGGATGGGAGGATGGGGGGAATGATGGGGAGGAAGAGGGAAGGGATGGAAGGATAGAGGGAAGGAAGGAAGGATGGGGGAAGGATGGGAGGATAGAGGGAAGGTGGGAGGAGAGGGGGAAGGAAGGGAGGATAGAGGGAAAGGGGATGGGAAGGAATAAGTGAAAGGATGGGAGGATAGAGGGAAAGAAGGGGGGATAGAGGGAAGAAAAGAAGGGAGGATAGTGGAAGGAAGGGAGGATAGAGGGAAGGATGGGAGGATGAGGGAAGGATGGGAGGAAGAGGGAAGGAGGGAGGATTAGAGGGAAGGAAGGGAGGATAGGGGGAAAAGGAAGGGAGGATAGGGAAGGATGGGAGGATAGAGGGAAAGGGAAAGGGAGGATAGAGGGAAAAGGAAGGAAGGATAGAG
Organism: Cherax quadricarinatus; assembly: GCF_026875155.1. Lineage (NCBI taxonomy): Eukaryota > Metazoa > Arthropoda > Malacostraca > Decapoda > Parastacidae > Cherax > Cherax quadricarinatus. The sequence goes on along the minus strand of NC_069411.1, from coordinate 41,844,415 downwards.
GGAAGGAGGGGGAGGATTAGAGGGAAGGAAGGGAGGATAGAGGGAAGGATGGGAGGATAGAGGGAAGGAAGGGAGGATAGAGGGAAGGAAGGGAGGATAGAGGGAAGGAAGGGAGGATAGAGGGAAGGATGGGAGGATGAGGGAGAGGATGAGGGAAGGTCGGAGGGTGGAGGAGCAACCAAGAGTCTGATTGTTGTTCTCTTATTCTTGTTTTTTCCACTAACTTGAGTCTTGGGTTGCGTTTTTATGGTGTTTTGGGTCGGCCGGGACGACCCAGTCCTCGCCTGGCTCCGACGTTTATGTTTTTTGGCAGCAATAGCATGCCTCGTTTCGCCCCCTCCCGAGAGTGTGCGATCAGGGAGGGTGATCGGGGTGATCCTCGTCGGGTGATCCTGGGTTGGGTGATGCACGTGCCGGGTGTTCCTCGTCCGGTGTCCTCGTTCCGGGTGATCCTCGTCCGGGTGATCCTCGTGGGGGTGATCCCGTGGGTGTCTCGCCCGGGGTGATCCTCGTCGGGTGATCCGTCCGGGTGCCCTTGCGGGTGACCCTCCGGGTTTTTCCCCCGGGTTTCCCGTGGTTCCCGGGGTGACCTCGTCCGGGTTTCCTCGCCCCGGGTGATCCCGTGGGGTGATCCCTCGGGTGACCTCGCCCGGGTGATCCTGTCGGGTGACCCCTTTTCCCGGGTGTCCCTTTGGGTGATCCACGTTGGGGCGGTGATCCTCGTCGGGTGATCCCGTCGGGTGACCCCTCGTTCGGATATCCCGTTCGGTGATCCACTTCGGGTGACCCCCTTCGGGTACTGTCCCGCGGTATCCCGTTCGGGGTGATCCTCGTCCGGGTGATCCTCGTTGGGTGATCCACGTTCGGGTGATTTCGCCCGGGGACCCCTCGTCCGGGTGGTTCAGTCCGGGTGTCCTCGTCCGGGTGCCCCTTTCGGGGGATCCTCGTCGGGTGACCCTCGTGGGTGATCCGTTGGGTGATCCCCTTTCGGGTGATCCTCGTCCGGGTGATCCGTCGGGTGATCCTGCCCGGGTTATCCCCCGTTCCCGGGTTTTATCCCGTCGGGGATCTCGTCCGGATGATCCTCTTTCGGGTGATCCCTTTTCGGGTACCCCACCCCCCGGTGATCCTCGTGGGGTGATTCGTCGGGTATTTTCCTCGTCGGGGATCCTCTTTCCGGGTTTTCACGTTGGGTTGATCCAGTTGGGGGGTCCTGTCGGGTGATCTCGTCGGGTGATCCTGTTCCGGTGATCCCTTTAGTGTCCCTTTTCGGGTGATCCTGTGGGGTTTTCGTCGGGTGATCCACGTTCGGGTGTTTTTTGTCCAGGGATCTCTTTTGGGTGACCCCCGTTCGGGGTGATCCTCGTCTGGGATCCTCGTCCGGGGACCCCCCTTGGGTGATCCCGTTGGGTGATTTTCGTCCGGGTGATCCCGTGGGTGATCCCGTGGGTGACCCTCGCCGGGTGTCCTCGTTCGGGTGACCCCTCGTCGGGTGTCCTTTTCCCGGGATTGTCCTGTTTTTTGGGTTAAACCGTCGGGGTGTTTTTGGTGTTTCGGTTTTGCCTGTCGGGTGTTCGGGGGTTGCGGGTTTTTGCTGGGTATCTTTTTTTTCCTTGTTTTTTCGTTTTTCCTCTTGGGTTTCTTTTCCCCTGTCCCCCTTGGGGTGTATTTTTTCATTTTTATTTTGTTTACTCTTTCCAATGTTTTCACTTGCTTTAAAACGTATAAATTTTATGTTTTACATTGTATTTTTTTTTAAATGTACTATTAAAATGATATTAAAGGGTATTTCCTTAACAAATGTTTATTAAAAACGAAAAATCCAAAAGGTATATTAACAACTGTATATTAAAAAAGATCATTAAAAATGCCCCTTCCCAACCTGTTTTATTTCACAACCTTATCACTTAAAAACCCTTACTCACTTACCAACTGTACTATTACACAACCGTACCCTTACACCCCCTGTACTCATTACCAACCTGTACTCATTAAAAAAACTGTACTCATTACAAAAAACCGTACTCATTCCCAAAACCTGAAATCCTACACAACCTGTACTCACTTACACACCGTATCATTACCCCCTGTACTCACTTACAAACTGTACTCAAACCTTGCCAAAAATTTTTCTCACTTACAAAATGTACTTTTTTCCAAACTGACTCATTTCCCAAAACCTTACCCCCTTACCAACTGACCATTAAAACCTGACTCATTTTACACAACTTTATCCTTCCCAAACCGTATCACTTACACCCGTCTCCTTCAAACCTGTACTCCTTACCCCCCTTTAAACCTTTTACTACTTCCACCTGTACTCCCTTAACCAAATTGTTCATTAACAATGAAAACCTCCCCCTTTAAAAACCCCTTTCCCCCTTCCAACCTGTACCACTTACCAAACCCTGTCCATTTTACCCCCTTACCCCCTTCACAACCTGTACTCATTACAAACCGAAACCCCTTACAAAAAACCTGTCTCACTTACAAACCCTGTCCCCTTACAACCCTTATCATTAAAAAAACCTGTACTCAAAAAAACCTGTATCATTACAAACTGTATCACACAACCCTGTACTACACAACCTGTCTCACTTAACAACCCTGTACTCCACAAACCCTGACTACTTCCCAAACTGTATCCCACAAACCTGTACTCACTTAAAAAACCTGTATCCACCTTCAAACCTGTACTCACTTACAAAACCTGTACTCACACAAACTGTCCCATTTACCAACCTGTACCCCAAAAACCTGTATCACTTACACAACCTGTTCACAAAACCTTCCCACAACCTGTACCCCCAACAACCTGTACTCCTTAAAAACCTGTACTAAAAACTGACCAACCGTACTACTTAAACAACCTGTATTTCAAAAACCTGTACTCACTTCCCAACCCTTTACTCACAACCGGGACTCACTTACACCAACCCCCTGTATCACTTACCAACCTGTACAAAATTTTCCCACTTAAAAAACTTCAAAAAACCTGTATCACTTAAAACCCGTACTCAAACTTTTCACGCAACCCTGTACTCCTTAAAACCTGTCTCATTCCAAACCCTTCCACTTACCAACCTGTACTCATTTACACCCTTACTCATTCCCAAAACCTGTACTCCCCCCCCCCATTACAAAACCTGTACTCATTCCCAACCTTTTACTCACAAAAAAACCTGTTTCACCAAAATGTACCCTTCACAACCGTATATTCACAACCTTTTTACCAATCAACCGTATCATTCCAAAACCTGTAACTTACACAACCTGTACTCACTTACAAAACCCTGACTCATTACAAAACCCTGTCTCCTTCACAACCTTACTTTAAAAAACCTGTATATTACAACCCTGTACTCACAACCTGTAATCACTTACCAATGTACTCACACAACGTACTCCTTGCACAACTGTCTCACTTACAAAACCGTACTCACACAACCTGTATCATTTTAAAAAACCCCCCTTTTATCCAAAGACCCTTTGGGGAGTATTTCAGAAACTTTTAAAGTATAAAAAAAAAAGAAAAAAAAAAAAGAAATAAAAAGAATGAGGGGAAAAAGGGAAAAAAAGATAAAAAGAGAGACAAATTAGTGAGAGGAAGGTAGGGGGAAAAAAAACTCTCGTTTTTATTTAGCTCTTCAAAAAAAATACCTTTATCTAGGGAGGATTTTTTTTTTTATTTTCGAAAGAGAAGGGTGGAATCTGAAAGTGTTTATAAGGGGAAATGTTAGTGAGAATTTTTTTTGTAGCGCATTAAACTCACCAACGACGCCCCGGGGGGGTCGACCCAGGTACGGGGGGGAAACTTTTAGGACGTGTTTCCCTTAAGACCCCTGCTTCCATCTTTACCTATAAGTAAAATAGATCCCTGGGTGTTAGTCGATGTGTGGGTCGCATCCGGGGGCAAAAATTTAAACTAATTAAACCCCCCCGAAATGCCTTCCATAACGAGGAGCTTTCTTTATATTATTGTCTTGTTATTTGGTTTTGGTATCCCTTTGTACTATATTGTAGAAATAAAAGTTAAATTTTATTATTTTATTATTATTATTATTATTTTTTTTATTTTTTATTATTTTTATATCATCGGTTTTTGTAAGCTCCGTCCCAAAAGAGCAAAAGTACAGAAATTTTTTACATGGTTACAGATAAGTAACCCAAGAGAAATATCCAGAAAAAATAATCACAAATAAAAATAAAAATTTAAACAGTCCCCAAAATAAGTAACCCACAAGTAAGTAATCACAAATGAGGACTCATAAACAGGTTAGCAGACACTTCAAGACGGGTACACGAGCGCGAGTGCACGCAAAACACAAGAGAAGCCGTGGAGAGGACCCGGCCTCGGGGCCACAAACAAGGTGAATTTAGTGGCCACACCCGGAACACGGGGAATCGAACCCCTCCCCCCTTTTCCCCCCAAGCGGTAAATCCGTCGCCTCTTTGAAAACCCGGAGTCGGCGCCTGCCCTCTAAATTTCTCTATCTCCTTCACCGTGAGGCAATCCAGTGCCGCGGGGGTCGTAAGGTAAGACACGCACACACACACACGCTCTCTCTCACACAGATACCACACACACACACACACACACACACACACACACACACACTTGCTATCACATATCCTGGAGCTATGAATCAACGCCTACAAACACTCCTATGGGAGACCACAAACACACAAGCAGAACAGATACACAAGCACAGAAAAATCCCTTAATCAAAGCTCTCTTAATCAACCCATAAAGTAAATGATGTGAAGCAAATTGAAATTACCAGTGATGAAGACATAAAAAGCCACAACTACTACACAGCGACAAAAACTAAAGCGACTGGACTAGACAGGATATCATCCTGGGTCTCAAAAAAAAAAAATGCGCAGAATTCATCTCTCTGATCCAGAGTTATATTAGTAAGTGCAGTAAGGTAAATCAGTAGAATACAAAATGACAAATTTTAATCATTAATAACGAAGGTAATTTCGATGAGAATTTAACCTCCAATATTACCACATCTGTGTGTTGAGGGAATATCTCCGGAAAAACTTTTAAGAATTGTGGAGAGAATACGGTTTATCTTGTATCTTATTCCCTTCATCTGCCACCAAGGTTGGCAGAAAGAAATTCAGAAGAGTGCGGTTGATATTTTTTTGAGGGGGTAAAAAGTACGGCACGAAATTACGGTAATTTCTCACAGGTAAGAAATATGGTGGAAAAAAAAAACACCGTACTGCCAGCCTCGTCTACCACTCCTTTCATCTCCCATTCTTTTCATTTCCCATTCATATCGTCTCCCATTCCTGTTATTTTCCATTCTTATATCTCCTATTCATTGCGTTTCTCATTTCTGTCATATTCCATTCCTTTCAACTTTTCTTTCTTCTCATTTCCCATTCCTTAATTATTCCTCAAATCTCTCATTCTTCCATCCCATCAGCCTCTTCCGTCTCACATCCTTCGTCCATCACATCATCCTCACCTCAAATTATTACCCTCTCTCTTCCTTCCATTTTCTCCTTACCCTTTCCTTCAATTTTTTCCCCTCCTTTCCTCTTCCTCATCTCCTCGTCGTCCCCGCTTACTCTCTCTCCCTCTTTCTCTTTGCTATAATCGACAAGTGCCAAGTAAGTAGCGGCGCGGCACCACCGGCTGACACTTAGTGTCATTCCGTCATTCAGTGTCATTTAGGTGTCATTTTAACGAGTCTGGGTGATCCCCAGGTATTGGTGGTAGTGGTGGTGGTGGTGGTGGTGGATGGTGGTGGTGGTGGTGGTGGTGGTGGTGGTGGTGGTGGTGGTGGTGGTGGTGGTGGTGGTGGTGGTAGTGGTGGTAGTGTGTGTGGTGGTGGTGGTGGTTGTGTTGGTGATAGTGGTGGTGGTGGGGGGATGACATGTTGGTGGTGAAGGGGGGCTAGTGGTAGTTGTGGTGATGTGGGAGTTGGTAGTGGTGCAGGGGTTAGTGATGGGAATTGATGGGACTGGACGAGCTGGTTCTTTGCTTTTCGGGTAACAAGTTGTTGTCATTTTGAGTACGTCTAGTAGAAATAGGATAGTAATGGAGAAAGGAGGGAAGCAAAGCAGGAAGGAAGAAAGAAAGGGAGAGAGGGAGGAAGGAAATGAAAGGAAAGGAGTAAAGAGGGAGGAAAATGAGAGGATGGATAAGTGTGTGTGTGTGTGTGAGAGAGAGAGAGAGAGAGAGAGAGAGAGAGAGAGAGAGAGAGAGAGAGAGAGAGAGAGAGAGAGAGAGAGAGAGAGAGAGAGAGAGAGAGAGAGAGAGAGAGGGAGAGAGAAAGAGAGAGACAGAGAGAGACAAAGAGAGAGAAGATGGAGGGAAGGGGAATAAATCAAGGTTTCAGGAAGGGTGAGAAAGGTGAGTATACTGACAGATACATCAAAATCTCTGAAATGAGAGAGATGACTTCAATCGTCTCTGCTAGTATAAGTAACTATCTTAGCTAGGATCGGTAACTATCCCTTCGAGGATTAGCAACTATCTCTTTTAGGGTCAGTAACCATCTCTTCTAGAGTTAGTAACTATTTCTCCTACAAATACAGCAAACGCTATGACTGTAAATGTACAATGCTACAAGCTGGCATAGTGCCTGGTAAACGGAAAATGGCAAATGTAATACCTATTTACAAGGCAGGTGACAGGTCCTAAGCTTCGAACTCTAGACCAATAAGCCTTACCTCCATAGTGGGAAAATTTATGGAACCAATAATTGCCGAATCAATTCGTAGCCATCTTGATAGGCATAAATTGATTAATGAATCTCAGCACGGTTTTGCAAAGGGGCGTTCCTGTCTTACGAATTTACTAACTTTTTTCACTAAGGTGTTTGAGGAAGTAGATCATGGTAATGAATATGATATTTTTTTTTTTTACACGGGGTTTGAGAAGGTTAAGGATCCCTAGCTTTATTGACAAGCTATTTACAGGTTAAGGATTCCTAACTTTATTGACAAGCTAAGAGCTGCTACCTACATCAGCTCATTTGAAAGCATTTTTATTGTTATGAGACATACAAGTAGGGAACAGGATGAAGTTGGAGCCATCTGTGGGCCAGCATTTTCATTTGATCAACTGACTTTATCTCGTTGACATCATTATCCTGTACGAATGTGTTCCATACTCGAGTCATCCTGGGTATGTATGATCTCAGATGGAGTGATGTTCTGGAGAAGGGTACAGCCAGAGTGAAGTTGCTGCTTCCTGCCCGTCCTGTGGCATAAAAGCTTGTTTCACGCTATCCTCGAAGTGGATCCAAGTGTGGTACTTTGACAACATTGGCCTTGTACATAACAGTAAGGCCACCCACATCCCTCCTGTGTTGAAGGCTCTGCTGAAATGACAGATCTATCCAGGATTGGTCCAGGCAAGAGATGAGACGTCTTGCTCTGTTCTCTACTCTGTCAAGCAGTCGCAGATGAGAGGGGGGGGGGCAGGCAAACCAAGAAAATGGAGCATACTCACATTGTGTATATGGACTTCAGTAAGGCTTTCGATAGAGTTCCACATCAGAGACTATTGAGGAAACTTAAGGCACACGGAATAGAAACTTAAGACACACGGAATGGAAACTTAAGGCACACGAAATAGGAGAAATTTTTTCCTTGGTAGAGACGTGGTTGACAATAGGCAGCAGAGAGTTTGCATAAATTAGGAGAAATCAGAATGGAGGCACTTCACAAGCGGTGTTCCACAGGGGTCAGTGTTGGGCCCGTTGTTGTTCACAATTTACATAAACGACATTGATGAGGGAATAAATAGCGACATAAGCAAATTTGCTGATGACACCAAAATTGGCTGCCCAGTTCAATCTAATGAGGACACTAGAGCACTCCAGGATGATTTGAATAGACTGATGCAATGGTCGGAGAAGTGGCAGATGCATTTTAATACTGACAAATGCAAAGTTCTAAATGTTGGACAGTTAAATAACCATGCCACATATAAACTAAATAATGTAGATCTTAATACTACTGATTGCGAAAAGGATTTAGGAGTTCTGGTTAGCAGTAATCTAAAACCATGACAACAGTGCATTAGTGTTCGCAATTAAGCTAACAGAATCCTTGGCTTCATATCTAGTAACATAAATAATAGAAATCCTCAGGTTGTTCTTCAACTCAATATATCCTTGGTTAGGCCTCATTTAGATTATGCTGCACAGGTCTGGTCACCGTATTAGATAATGGATAAAAATGCTCTGGAAAACGTACAGACGAGGATGACAAAGTTGATCTCATGTATCAGAAATCTTCCCTATGACTATAGACTGAGGGCCCTGAATCTGCACTCTCTAGAAAGGCGTCGAATTAGGGAGGATATGATCGAGGTGTATAAATAAGAAACATAAGAAAGGAGGAACACTGCAGGAGGCCTGTTGGCCCATACTAGGCAGGTCCTTTACAATTCATCCCACTAACAAAACATTTGCCCAACCCAATTTTCAATGCCACCCAAGAAATAAGCTCTGATGTGAAATTCCCACTCAAATCCAACCCCTCCCACTCATGTACTTATCCAACCTAAATTTGAAGCTACCCAAAGTCCCAGCCTCAATAACCCAACTAGGTAGACTGTTCCACTCATCAACTACCCTATTTCCAAACCAATACTTTCCTATGTCCTTTCTAAATCTAAACTTATCTAATTTAAATCCATTACTGCGGGTTCTCTCTTGGAGAGACATCCTCAAGACCTTATTAATATCCCCTTTATTAATACCTATCTTCCACTTATACACTTCGATCAGGTCTCCCCTGGAAAACAGGACTAAATAAAGGGGATGTAAATAGCGTGCTGAAAATTTCCAGCCAAGACAGGACTCGCAGCAATGGTTTCAAGTTGGAAAAATTCAGATTCAGGAAGGATATAGGAAAGCACTGGTTTGGTAATAGAGTTGTGGATGAGTGGAACAAACTCCCGAGTACAGTTGTAGAGGCTAAAGCGTTGTTAGTTTTAAAAATAGGTTAGATAAATACATGAGTGGGTGTGGTGGGTGTGAGTTGGACGTGATTATCTTGTGTTACTAAGTCTGATGCCGTGCTCCTTCCTTAAGTGGAAGTGACCTGACTAGGTGGGTCATTGGGCTGAGCCGGAGGATTACATGGACCTGCTTCGCATGGGTCAGTGTTGCAGTGTTCCTTCTTTCGTATGTTCTTATGTTATACTCATACAGTATGTGTCAGAAATCTGAATTACTTTTATAATTAGTAATGGCTATATTCGTTGTATTAGTAATAGTATTAATAATAGCAGTAGTAGTAGTCGTGGTGATAATAAGAGTAATAGATGCAGTTGTATTTTTAGTTTCATTATTAGAAGTAGGAAGAGTAATAGTTTTGTAAGTAGGTACTAGTGTCGGTGGTGGTGGTGGCTGGGTCACAGAAGACACACCTAGGACAGTCTCCTAGCCAGTCGTTATAGCTAGGTGAGCTAGGAGACACCCTCCTAGGAGCATGTCCCATAGGTGTTCATGTATGCTGGATGGTGTCGGCTGCTGCAGAATGTGAAGGCGCCAGGACTAATGAGGGAGACAGAGCAAGATGTGTCCCTTCCTCCCTCTCTCCCTCCCTACCTTTCCTCTCCCTCATTCCCTCCTCATATCCGTCCCTTCCTCCATCTTTCCCTGCAACAGGGAGGAGGGAATGTCAGCCTTTGTTCTCTGTTTTTCTTTTTTTCCTCTCTCTCTCTCTCTCTCTCTCTCTCTCTCCTCCTCTCTCTCTCTCTCTCTCTCTCTCTCTCTCTCTCTCCTCTCTCTCTCCTCTCCTCTCTCCTCTCTCTCCTCTTTCTCTCTCTCTCTTTTTTCCTTTTTTTTTTCTATTTTACTTTTTGCTTGCGAACTGTTACTGTTGTCATTCCGTTATGTTATTATGTAACGTAACTGTTACTGTTGCTGTTGGTCTGTTATGTTATGTAGCTTTCCTCCCTTTATAGTTGGCTGATCTCAGTGAGGCTCGGTTCTCAATGATCTCAATGAGGTTGTCTGTGTGATGATCTCATTGAGGCTGTCTGCCCTCCATCTTTTTTCTTTTTCTTCCTCTCACTTATTCTGAACTTGTTATGTCTTTCAGCAGTAAGGGTAAGTTGCTGAGTGAATGGCCAAGTGGATGAGTGAATAACAGTGAATGAACGAGTGACCGAGTAATTGCAAGACTGAGTACATGAGTGAATGGTTCAGTGAATTACTGGATGAATAACGGAGAGGGGAATAAAGGAATGAGGAAATGACCGTGTGAGGGAAATGACTAATCGAGGGGAGTGACTGATTTTTGAACTGATTAAGCCAAAAACTGACTGATATCATATACTAAGGATGATAAAACTTCTGCTTTGCAGAATGAAATCCTCTTTCAGAATGTTTACCTCACGCATATCATTACTTGACGAGGAAAAAACTAAGAACATTCTGTTTGGTGGAATACGACAGAGTAACCCTGTGCTACCATCATTTAACCTGCTACTAGCCTCTGTTACCACTACAACATCTGCTATTAACCTCTGCCTCAACCACATTACCTGCTGCTAACCCCTGCCACCACTCTTCCTCTCGCCTACTATTCCATTCATCTTCTATTTCTCCCTTCTTGTACGATACCCTTTTCCTGTCGTACGCATAAGTAAGGTGTGAGCGTAACTAAACAAATTTTTCGCGTTTGGTTAATTGGCTACGTACTCCCATGTCCATGTACCCCCGTGTCCATTCCTCGGTTGCGGAAATGGTGGGGAAGGGAACTTGAGTGTCTCTCAAGGGGTAGCGGTAGGAGAGTGGATGTACTCAGTGTTAATAGGGCTGGAGGGAGGTGCAGAGTACGCATCTTGCTATGTACACCCCACACTAGTGAGAATACCCATACTCGAGTATGGATACGCTTACAGAGATGTGTACCCCAGTGCTTGTCTACTTAGCAAGATATGTACTCTAGCATAGATATAATCAGAGTGAAGGGCTCTCTGGTGTGGGTATAATTACAGTGATGGCATAGGTATGCTCTGAGTGTGGGTATAATCACAGTGGTGGCAGGAGAATGCCCTGAGAGTTGGTATAATCACAATGGTGGCAGGGGTATGCCTTGAGTGGGTATAATCATAGTGGTGGCAGGGTTAAGGGTTACCAGCGAGCTCAGACTTACTCTTCAACAAGTTCGGGCTATAATAATCTACATCTTAAGACGTGGTAAGTATAATGCCTCTTTCTATCACAGTATCAGGGTAGTGGTTGTGGTGGTGGTGGTGGTGGTGTGTGGTGGTGGTGGTGGAGGTGGTGGTTGCAAACAGTGGTGGTACTTGTAAGTGGTAGGGTGGTGATGGTAGTGGAAGGTGTAGGTGGTTGTGGTTGTCATGCTGAAGAAGTTTTGCTCTCTCTATTTTCCCCTTTCTTTAAATTCAACACCTTAAGCTCTCTCTCTCTCTCTCTCTCTCTCTCTCTCTCTCTCTCTCTCTCATCTCTCTCTCCTCTCTCTCTCTCTCTCTCTCTCTCTCTCCTCTCTCTCTCTCTCTCTCTCTCTCTCTATCTATCTATCTATCTATCTATCTATCTTTCCTGAATATAACCGCTTCTTATTCAAATAGATCCTAATTTCTTAAGTGCCAGGTGGAACTTGCTACGTGCTATCAGCATCAACTCCCTCTCTCTGTAGCTCTTCCCAGTGATCTGTGCAGCATCCTTTCTCCCACTGCTCTCCATACTGCTCGACTTAATACGGAACCAACATTCTGCTACTTTACAAAACAAACTACATCGTCTTATCTCTAATAACCTCTGGTCTAAATTCTTTCTCACTGACTGTGTTACTAATCTTTCTTCAGATCTTAATTGAGTTTTCTTACGCAGGTAACACAATCATCTTAGGAGACTAGCAGGTAGTGAGCCTCCGCTTTATTTTCATAACCTGGGTGTCAAAGATCAGTGCCAGGAGACACTGCTCTTGTTTCCAGACGAAGAAACTACCACCAGTGTCAAAGATCAGTGCCAGGAGACACTGCTCTTGTTTCCAGACGAAGAAACTACCACCAGTGTCAAAGATCAGTGCCAGGAGACACTGCTCTTGTTTCCAGACGAAGAAACTACCACCATGTCAAAGATCAGCCAGAGACACTGCCTTGTTCAGTCGAAGAAACTACCACCATGTCAAAGATCAGTGCCAGAGACATGCTCTGTTTCCAACGAAGAAACTACCACCATCACACCAAGTGATCAGATAAGAACCTCAGTGTTCGTCACGCATCACTTCATATATCAAGCTAGAGTAAGGTCACTTATGTGGACCCAACACTACTTGTATAAAAAGTTCTCACAGTCTAGTGTTCTATTGTGCTTAATAACATTTTATTATATGTAAAATTACATTTTGTATACTGCACAAAGAAATAAGGTTTGTTTGTTTGTTTGTTGTAGGAGGTACTGTTCTCACACACGATATATAATGCAAACACACATCAGAGAAAGATATATACTATATCTGATGTATGTAATATTGTGCATGTGTACTCACCTAATTGTGGTTGCAGGGGTCGAGACTCAGCTCCTGGCCCCGTGTGTGTGTGTGTGTGTGTTCTCACCTATATGTACTCACCTATATGTACTCACTTATATGTACTCACCTATACGTACTCACCTATATGTACTCACTTATATGTACTCACCTACATGTACTCACCTATATGTGGTTGCAGAGGTCGAGTCATAGCTCCTAGCCCCGCCTCTTCACTGGTCGATACTAATTCACTCTCTCCCTGCTCCATGATATTTGTCATACCTCTTCTTAAAGCTATTTATGGAACTTGCTTCCACTACTTCACTCTCCAGATTATTTCATTTCCTGACAACTCTAAGACTAAAGAAATACTTCCTAACATCCCTATGACTCATCTGGATGTGTGTACTCACCTAGTTGACTCACCTAGTTGAGGTTGCGGGGGTCGAGTCCGAGCTCCTGGCCCCGCCTCTTCACTGATCGCTACTAGGTCACTCTCCCTGAACCGTGAGCTTTATCATACCGCTGCTTAAAGCTATGTATGGATCCTGCCTCCACTACATCACTTCCCAAACTATTCCACTTACTGACTACTCTGTGGCTGAAGAAATACTTCCTAACATCCCTGTGATTCATCTGTGTCTTCAACTTCCAACTGTGTCCCCTTGTTCCTGTGTCCAATCTCTGGAACATCCTGTCTTTGTCCACCTTGTCAATTCCTCTCAGTATTTTGAATGTCGTTATCATGTCCCCCCTATCTCTCCTGTCCTCCAGTGTCGTCAGGTTGATTTCCCTTAACCTCTCCTCGTAGGACATACCTCTTAGCTCTGGGACTAGTCTTGTTGCAAACCTTTGCACTTTCTCTAGTTTCTTTACGTGCTTGGCTAGGTGTGGGTTCCAAACTGGTGCCGCATACTCCAATATGGGCCTAACGTACACGGTGTACAGGGTCCTGAACGATTCCTTATTAAGATGTCGGAATGCTGTTCTGAGGTTTGCTAGGCGCCCATATGCTGCAGCAGTTATTTGGTTGATGTGCGCTTCAGGAGATGTGCCTGGTGTTATACTCACCCCAAGATCTTTTTCCTTGAATGAGGTTTGTAGTCTCTGGCCCCCTAGACTGTACTCCGTCTGTGGTCTTCTTTGCCCTTCCCCAATCTTCATGATTTTGCACTTGGTGGGATTGAACTCCAGGAGCCAATTGCTGGACCAGGTCTGCAGCCTGTTCAGATCCCTTTGTAGTTCTGCCTGGTCTTCGATCGAGTGAATTCTTCTGCATCAACTTCACGTCATCTGCAAATAGGGACACCTCAGAGTCTATTCCTTCCGTCACGTTGTTCACAAATACCAGAAACAGCACTGGTCCTAGGACTGACCCCTGTGGGACCCCGCTGGTCACAGGTGCCCACTCTGGCACCTCGCCACGTACCATGACTCGCTGCTGTCTTCCTGACAAGTATTCCCTGATCCATTGTAGTGCCTTCCCTGTTATCCCTGCTTGGTCCTCCAGTTTTTGCACCAATCTCTTGTGTGGAACTGTGTCAAACGCCTTCTTGCAGTCCAAGAATATGCAATCCACCCACTCCCCTCTCTCTCTTGTCTTACTGCTGTCACCATGTCATAGAACTCCAGTAGGTTTGTGACACAGGATTTCCCGTCCCTGAAACCATGTTGGCTGCTGTTGATGAGATCATTCCTTTCTAGGTGTTCCACCACTCTTCTCCTGATAATCTTCTCCATGATTTTGCATACTATACATGTCAGTGACACTGGTCTGTAGTTTAATGCTTCATGTCTGTCTCCTTTTTAAAGATTGGGACTACATTTGCTGTCTTCCATGCCTCAGGCAATCTCCATGTTTCGATAGATGTATTGAATATTGTTGTTAGAGGTACACATAGCGCCTCTGCTCCCTCTCTCAATACCCATGGGAGATGTTATCTGGCCCCATTGCCTTTGAGGTATCTAGCTCACTCAGAAGCCTCTTCACTTCTTCCTCGGTTGTGTGCACTGTGTCCAGCACATGGTGGTGTGCCCCACCTCTCCGTCTTTCTGGAGCCCCTTCTGTCTCCTCTGTGAACACTTCTTTGAATCTCTTGTTGAGTTCCTCACATACTTCATGGTCATTTCTTGTTGTCTCTCCTCCTTCCTTCCTTAGCCTGATTACCTGGTCCTTGACTGTTGTTTTCCTCCTGATGTGGCTGTACAACAGTTTCGGGTCAGATTTGGCTTTCGCTGCTATGTCTTTGGGCCTCCCTTCTTATCTGTGCATATTCGTTTCTGGCTCTACGACTGCTCTCCTTATTCTCCTGGGTCCTTTGCCTTCTATATTTCTTCCATTCCCTAGCACACTTGGTTTTTTGCCTCCCTGCACCTTTGGGTGAACCATGGGCTCATCCTGGCTTTTTCATTATTCCTGTTACCCTTGGGTACAAACCTCTCCTCAGCCTCCTTGCATTTTGTTGCTACATATTGCATCATCTCATTAACTGGCTTCCCTGCCAGTTCTCTGTCCCACTGAACCCCGTTCAGGAAGTTCCTCATTCCTGTGTAGTCCCCTTTCTTGTAGTTTGGCTTCATTCGTCCTGGCCTTCCTGCTTCTCCCTCCACTTGTAGCTCTACTGTGTATTCGAAGCTTAAAACCACATGGTCACTGGCCCCAAGGGGTCTTTCATATGTGATGTCCTCGATATCTGCACTACTCAAGGTGAATACTAAGTCCAGCCTTGCTGGTTCATCCTCTCCTCTCTCTCTTGTAGTGTACCTTACGTGTTGGTACATGAAGTTTTCCAGTACCACCTCCATCATCTTAGCCCTCCATGTATCTTGGCCCCCATGCGGGTCCAAGTTCTCCCAATCGATCTCCTTGTGGTTAAAGTCACCCATGATCAGGAGCTTTGCCCTGCATGCATGAGCTCTCCTGACCATTGTAGCCAGTGTGTGTGTGTGTGTGTGTGTGTGTGTGTGTGTGTGTGTGTGTGTGTGTGTGTGTGTGTGTGTGTGTGTGTGTGTGTGTTTATGTGTAATTACCTATTTGTAGCGAGAGCAACAGAATATTATTATTATTATATCAAAAATACAAGCTCTAAACCCTTATGAGTCACATACAGAAGCAAATCTCTGCTAGTGCTTGTCGCTCATCAATAATTAATTCAATATACATCGTTTCAAACTTCCACTAGTTTTAGCACTTACTTGTTCCTCTTTCAAATCATTCTCTTGGCCAATATCTCATTATTTCCTTTTGCGTGAAAACATTTCTAGGATCCCATCGGCTCTACTTTTCCTCAGTTTACAACTGTAGTTTCTTGTTATCCTGTTGGTGGTATTAGCAAGTCTTCTTTATCAATTCTTTCTTGTTCTTTTATGATGTTGTAAGTGATTATCATGTCTCCCGTCAGCCACCGTGGGTATCTTAGTGCCTTCATCCTCTCATCACAAATCTTATTCTTGTTTCAACTCTGGTAGCCATTTTGCAGCTCTTGTAAGTAATTCATATTATTTTTTAAGAATGTGGGCACCCTTTAACCGAGTATATTCAGTTTTGACTTACTACATGTTATAATAATTTTTTAAAGTATTTCTCCATCTAAATATTTGAAAACCATTTTATAATTCGTCAGTGTTGCAAATTAATTTCTCGTAATTTCATTTAACTGATCTTCCAGTGATTTTTTTAATAATAACTCCTAGGTTTCTCTCCATGTCTGACACCTTTAGTATTATACACACAATATTCTTCACGACGCCTAATTGTGCTTTTTCCCGTTTCCATTAACATGATATTTATTTATTTTGAATTATGCTATCCATCTACATTTGCTTAATTTATCCGAGTCATCCTGTAGAGATTTAATAATTTTATTATTTATTTTACCTAAAGTATTTTGTATCTTCTGCAGAAGAAGCAAAAATCTATTGATTTTTGTTTCTTCTTCTTATAAATTATATATGCAAATTAAAAATGTCGTTAGACCAAGCACAGATCCTTGTGGCATCCCAAATATGATAACTCCCCACAAGGTCATTTTCCTTTTATGACTGCTCGCATAATCTTCTCAACCAAAAAAATGTCTCTTATCAATTGAAATAATCTGCCTTCTACTCTTCCAGCGTTTTGCAGTCTTTTATAGGGAACGTGATCAAAAGCTTTTTTTTTTTTTTTATAAATATGTCTAGATAAATACAATCCACCCATCCATTTCTTTTTTTTTTTTCAATAATTTACGGCACTGTCACAATAACTTGATTTGATATACTTGAATTTGCAGACCGAAAACCAAATTGTTTACCAGTTACAAGGCTTTTATTTTTTTAAGTGTTTAATCAATTTCATTTTGATGACTTTTTCCAATATTTGTACAGCAGTAACTGTCAACAAAAGAAGCCTATACAGGATCTTCTTATCTCCGTTTAAAATTTCACACAAGGTGAGCCATCTTCCGTTGCTCCGCCAGTTGACTGTCATGCAGTGAAATCTTCAATATTTTCGAAGTGTGTTAGTGTACTCACCTATTTGTGGTTGCAGGGGTCGAGTCATAGCTCCTGGCCCCGCCTCTTCACTGATTGCTACTAGGTCCTCTCTTTCCCTGCTCCATGAGCTTTATCATACCTCGCCTTAAAACTATGTATGCTTCCTGCCTCCACTACTTCACTTTCTAGGCTATTCCACGGCTTGACTACTGTATGACTGAAGAAATACTTCCTAACATCCCTTTGATTCATCTGAGTCTTCAACTTCCAATTGTGACCTCTTGTGTCTGTGTCCCATCTCTGGAACATCCCGTCTTTGTCCACCTCGTCTATTCCTCGCAGTATTTTATATGTCGTTATCATGTCTCCCCTGACCCTCCTGGCCTCCAGTGTCGTCAGGCCGATTTCCCTCAACCTTTCTTCGTAGGACAATCCCCGTAGCTCTGGGACTAGTCTTGTTGCAAACCTTTGCGCTTTCTCTAATTTCTTGACGTGCTTGACTAGGTGTGGATTCCAAACTGGTGCTGCATACTCCAGTATGGGCCTGACGTAAATGGTATACAGAGTCTTGAACGACTCCTTACTGAGGTATCGGAGCGCTATCCGTAGGTTTGCCATCGCCCGTATCTGCAGCATTTTATCTGATTGATGTGCGCCTCAGGAGATATGCTCGGTGTTATACTCACCCCCAGATCTTTTTCCTTGAGGAGTTTGAAAGACTTTGGCCATCTAAACTATATTGTGTCTGCGGTCTTCTTTGCCCTTCCCCAGTCTTCATGATTTTGCATTTGGCGGGGTTAAACTCAAGGACCAGTTGCTGGACCAGGCTTGTAGCCTGTCCAGGTCTCTTTGTAGTCCTGCCTGATCCTCTTTCCGATTTGATTCTTCTCTTTAAAACTTCACATCGTCCGCAAACAAGGACACTTCTGAGTCTATCCCTTCCGTTATGTCATTCACATATACCAGGAACAGCACAGGTCCTAGGACTGACCCCTGTGGAACCCCGCTTGTCGCAGGCGCCCACTTTGAAAACCTCGTCACGTACCATGACTCGTTGTTGCCTCCCTGTAAGGTATTCTCTTATCCATTGCAGTGCCTTTCCTGTTATGTTGCCTGATCCTCTAGCTTTTGCAGTAACCTCTTGTGGGGAAAACTGGTCGAAGGCCTTCTTGCAGTCCAAAAAAATGCAGTCGATCCACCCTTCTCTCTCTTGTCTTACTTCTGTCACCTTGTCATAAAACTCAAAATAGGTTTGTGACACAGGATTTTTCCCTCCCTAAACCATGCTGGTTGTCAATTATACACTTGTTTCTTTCCAGGTGCTCCACCACTCTCTCCTCCTGATGATCTTCTCCAGACCTTGCATACTATACACGTTAGTGATACAGGTCTGTAGTTTAGTGCCTCATGTCTGTCTCCCTTTTTAAAAATTGGGAAACAAAATTTGCCATCTTCCATACCTCGGGGAGTTGCCCAGTTTCAAATGATGTGTTGAAGATCTTTGTTAATGGTACACACAATGTCTCTGCTCCATTTTTAAAGGGACCCACGGAGAGATGTTGTCTGGTCCCACCGCCTTTGGGGTGTCAAGTTCGCATAGCAGCTTCTTCACCTCCCCCTTTGGGTTATATGTACCTCATCCAGCACTTGCTGTGCACCAACCCTTGCTCTGATTTCCGGGAGTCCTACTGGTTTCCACTGAAAAATACTTCTTAAATCTTGTGTTGAGCTCCTGACATACCTCCCGCGTTTCTTGTGAATTCCCCATCACCCTTCCTCAGTCTGATTACCTGGTCCTTGAAATGTTGCTTTCCTCCTGATGTGGCTGTACAACAGCTTCAGGTCAGTCTTGACTTTCGATGCTATGTCATTTTCGTATTGCCGCTGACCTCCCTTCTTATCTGTGCATATTTGGTTTCTGGCTCTTCGGCTAATCTCTTTTATTCCCGAGTTCTCTGTCCTTCTGTACCTTTTCCATTCCCTAGTACACCTAGTTTTTGCCCCCCTACACCTTTGGGTGAACCAAGGACTCGTTCTGTTCTTCCCATTATTTCTGTTTCCCTTGGAACAAACCTCTCCTCTGCCTCTTTGCATTTTGTTGCCACATAGTCCATCATTTCTTGTACTGGTTTTCCTGTCAGTTCCCTCTCCCCACTGAATGTCTTAAAGAAGTTCCTCAAGCCTGAGTAATTCCCCCTTTTGTAGTTCGGTTTTTTCCCACCCTATTCCTGCTGTTCTCTCAACTTGGGGCTCAACTATGTAGTCGAAGCACAGAACCACATGATCACAAACTCCCAGGGGGCCCTTTTATACATGATATCCTCTATGTCAGAACTACTCAAGGTGAATACAAGGTCCAGTCTTGCTGGTTCATCCTCTCGTCTCTCTCTGGTAGTGTCTCCCAACATGTTGATGCATGAGGTTTTCCAGTAACCCACATCCATCACTTGGCTCTCCATTTTTCGGGACCCCCATGGGGCTCCAGGTTTTCCCAGTCAATCTCCTTGTGATTGAAATCACCCATAACTAGTAAAATTTGCTCCCCCCAGTGTGCTCTCCTTGCCACCTCGGCTAGTGTGTCGACCATTGCTATGTTGCTCTCATCGTATTCTTCTCTTTTTGGGCCTCCTGCAGTTCGTGGTGGTTGCATATTACTTTCAATTATCACCTCATGTCCCTCAGACTGGGTTGTTCCTAAATAAGTAGTCCCTTTTCGCCCCTGCCATCCATTCCTTCCATTTTCTCAAACCCCCACTGGTTTTTAAAGAGCAGGCAACTCCCCTCCCCCTCTCCTCCTCTGTTTTTCCTAGGTTTTGATACCCCGGAAATGGAAAGATTGAATCTTTTTTTTAATTCGGGTGAGTTTTGTTTCGTGAGTGCTATTATGTCGGGGGATGCCCTTGATTTTTTTGGCCACTCCTCAACTTATTTGTTTTCCTCGCATTTGATACCACACCTTCAACTCTTTTCTAAGATTGTGGTCTGGGGGTGTATTGGGGTTGGGGAAGTGGGAGACCGATAAGGAACATGGGTTTTTTCTTTTGGGGGGGGATTTGTAATCAGTGGGTGGGGGCTTTGGGATGTCAGGGTTTTTGGGTTAAGTTTTGTTGCAGGGGGGTTGACCGGGTTTGGGGGAGGCTTCTAAAGAAGTTGTGAGGGAGGCTGTATTTGATCTTCCGTGTCTGGGTTTCCCTGTCGTTTTCTCCTCCCCTCTTTTTTCCTCCTTTCGCCTTTGTTACCATCTCTCCTTTTTCTGCCTTTCTGCTTTGTTCGGGCGGGTCGAGATACACCTTCCTGTATGCCGGCATGTCCCTTATCGTGCTTTCCCCCTGCAGGACCCTGTTCCAGTCATTCTCCCTTAAAGGGGCCCTTTTCAGGGCCGGGGCCCCTTTTTTTTAAAACCCTCCTTTCTCCGAAAATTTCCAGCTGGTCAGTCGCTTCTCCTATTGTTTTCGATGTTTAAATTTGGGCTTTTTTTTCCCCTTGTTTTTTTTGCTTATAGTTTCCCCTTAAAATTTCCTTTGAGCCCATACACAAAGACTGACCTCCCCCTTTCTTTCTCCCCTGCAACCCCTTGTACCCCTCATTCATTTGATTTCCTCCTTTGCAGCTTTCCTTTCTTCATTTCACTACTAATGTACTTGGGCTCAGACCTGTCTTTTTCCCTTCCGGCTTTCCGGGCTCTGCTGTGGTTGTTAGGGCCCCCACATATAGTTTAGCTCTTTCATTTACTACAGTCTCCCTGTTTGAGCTTCTACATCATTTTGGCCCCCTTCTTCCAACAGCCCCCTTATTTGTGACTGAGGAGCAGTCTTTTTGTCAACCAAAAATTTCTTTAGTTTTTTCGTTTCAGTTTTTTTCATTTCCCTTTTCTAAACTCTGTATCCGGGCCTCTGCTGCTTTGACTTGCCCTCCCATTTTCCTCTTCCTTTCTACCTCTCACCTTTCTCATGCTAAGTTCTTTATTTTCTTTTCCCATTCTGTTCCCTTTTGTGGCCTGGCCCAATCTCCTTTGCAGTTTCCTCCTCCTTCCCTTGATTTTTTTTTGTTGCCTCTGGAAAACCCATTTTGTTTTTCCTGATTCCCTCAGAGGGGGAAACCTAGTAATTCGTATGTTAGGTTGTTTTGGGGAAATGCAAGTGTGGGGGGGGGGAGGAAAGGGGAGGAACTGTGGCATGGGGAGTATTTGGAGGGGGAGTGGGAAGGAGAGGAAGCAAGGGGTGAGTGGGGGGGGAGAGGGGGGAAGGGGGGAAGGTGGGGAGGGGGGGGGTGAAAGAGGGAGGGGAGGGGTCAGGGGAAAGGGGTGAGATGCGGGGGGCGAGGGGGGATGTATGTTGATCGCAATGTGTGTGGTGTGTGGGGTTGTTGTGTGGGTTGCCTGTGTTATGGGGGTGTTGGTGTGTGTATGTGTGATGTGTGTTGATGTGTGTGTGTGTGTGTGTGTGTGTGTGTTGTGTGTGTTGGTGTGTGGGGTGTGGTGTGTGTGTGTGTTGTGTGTGTATGTGAATGGGGTGTGTGTGGGTTTCTTTTGCGTTTTAAACCGGACGGGGGGAGAGTAAAGGGCGTGGCAGATGGGGGGACCCAAAGCACCATAATTCTGGAGGCCTTTTTTACCCAAGACACTCAAATTTTCATGCTGGACTGGGGGTCGGGTAGGGTGTTTGTGGGAGGTTAAAAGTTAGGTGGAAAGGGGGGGTTGGTGTGGGGGTTTGTGTGTGTGTGTGTGGTGTGTGTGAGAACAAATATTTATCATTTTTTTTTTGGTTTTCCAAGTATACTAATATAATATAAAAATATATAAATTTTAAAAAAATATATATATAAATATATATATAATAATATAAATAAAATAAAAATATATATATATATATAAAATATATATAAATAAAAATACATACATATTTAAAGAGACACCACCACCACCATGATACTCCGACCTCCCCCTCGGTCCGACATCATCCGTGGTTCTGTTTTCTTCGATATTTCAAGTAACCCTATTAACTAGCCCTTTTAATAACTCTCCAAGAAAAAATGTCTTTTTTTTTTTATTATAAAGCCTATAGTTGTGTGGTTTTTAGAGCAAGAGCGTTTTTTGCCTGGTTTGTCATCATCAAAAACTTGGTTTGGTGGATGTTAGTCATTAAATTTTTGGGTTTAATTTGTGTTGATCGTCAAAAGCTTGGATGGGTGGGGGATTGCCCCTCTGAAACCCTTTTTGGTGGACGGTGGGAGTAAGGCTTGGCTTAGTGATTTTTTGGTTTTCAGATCCCGGTTTGGTGGGTTTTGGTCGTCAGACTAGTTTTAATTTTTTTATCGCCAAAAGGGTTTGTTCGGTAATTTTGGGCATCGAAACCATTTAGATCTTTAGAAACCTTTTTTGGGTTTGGTATTGGAAAATC
>NC_069411.1:41804557-41814557 GCF_026875155.1 Cherax quadricarinatus | reverse complement strand
TACTATCAGTAGTAGTAGTAATGGTAGACGTAGTAGTTGTGGTAGCAGTCATAGCAGTAGTAACAGTGGTAGTCATAGTAGTACTCGTTGTTGAATTAGTTGTAGTAGTAGTGGAAGAAGTGGTAGTAGTAGTAGTAGTAGTAGTAGTAGTAGTAGTAGTAGTAGTAGTAGTATTAGTATAGTAGTAGTAGTAGTAGTAGTGGTAGCAGTAGTCGTAGTTTTAGTAGCAGTAGTAGTGATAGTAACAACAACAACAACAACAACAATAATAATAAAATAATAATAATAATAATAATAATAATAATAAATAATAATAATAAATAAATTATATATATATAATATATATATATATATATATATATATATATATATTATATATATATATATATATATATATATATATATATATATATATTATATACTCCTTTTATCCCCATTTTCGCCCCAAATCCATCTTCCTTACTTTCTCCATTCTTCTATTTTCCACCCCTCATCTCTTATTCCATCTTCTCTCCTTGTTTCCTTATTCGTTCCCACTACTAATGCTTTTCTTTCTTTTCCACTTTATCCTCCTCCTCCTCCTCCTCCTCCCTTCTCTTTCTCCTCCTCCCCTCCTCCTCTTTCTCCTCCTCTTCCTCCTCTTTTTCCTCCTCCCTCCCTCTCTCCCCTCTCCTCCCTGTTCTAGCCCTCCCTTCCCAAGTCCTCTCCCTTCCTTCCCTTGGTCTTCCTGGGTGATGGGAGAGATAAGACCACACTTCCTCCAGTGGTCTCTTGTTGAAGAGTTCATAGTGCTCATGAGGAGAGAGAGAGAGAGAGAGAGAGAGAGAGAGGGAGAGAGAGAGAGAGAGAGAGAGAGAGAGAGAGAGAGAGAGAGAGAGAGAGAGAGAGAGAGAGAAGAGAGAGGAGAGAAAGAGAGAGTTTCAACCTAAACTATTATACATATATTTTTAATCTATATTCTCATTTTTTTCTGAGCTCCTGTTTCGTTCTTTATCTTATAATGAACGCAGTACCGAACCACAGAGTTTTTAAAACAGAAATCAAAGAATGAAGGAAGTTTGCTCTAGACCTTGTGGACGTAGTCCCCATGTTATGCAAGTGATAATTCCCGTACTATGCAGGTGATAGTCACCATATTATGCAAGTGATAGTTCCCCATACTATGCAGGTAATAGTTCCCATGCTATACAGGTGATAGTCTTCTTGTTATGTAGACATTACTAATATATTATATAATATATATATATATATATATATATATTATATATATATATATATATTTATATTATATATATATTATATATATATATATATATATATATATATATATAAAATATATATATATATAATATATATATATATATATATATATATATATATATTTATATATATATATATATATATATATATATATATATATATATATATATATACCGCTGGATAATTTGTACTGTAAGGGGGTTACATGCTGAAGACTCAGGTTCGAGGCAAACAGTAAGTTCTGGCAGATTGTTATATTGACAATATTGTGATATTTCAATGTGTATAGACAGGAAGAGGTATCTGATATTGGTTGTGTTACCACAACACCAGAGTGACAAGCTATGTTGTTCACAGTTACAGCCTCTCGTGCACCTGAAGCTCTGCAGCGATGTTTTTATTTTGCCAGATCGTCGTGTGTTTGGTGGCGAGGTGGACTTCCCATGCTGGAGGAGCTGGGGTGATTTTTGCAGTACCTCATTACACATTAAAAACACACACACCCCATACACACACACACACACACACACACACACACACACACACACACACACACACACACACAACACACACAACACACACACACACACACACACACACACACACACACACACACACACACACACACATCACACACACACACACCACACACACACACACACACACACCAACACACATCACACACACAACACAACATCACGAACACACACACACACACAAATCCACCATAGATTCATGGAAGCAAATCCTGTGTCACAAACTAAATAAAGTTTATGACAAGGTACCAGAAGTGAGACCGAGAGAGAGGGTGGGTTGATTGAATTTTCTTGAAAATTGCAAGAAGGCCTTCGACACAGTTCCTCACAAGAGATTAGTGCGGAAGCTCGAGGATCGGGCCGTATAACAGGGAGGGAACTGCAATGGATCAGAGAATACCTGACAGGAGGCAACACGAGTCATGGTACGTGATGAGGTATCACAGTGGGCGCCTTAACGAGTGGGGTTCCACAGGGGTCATTCCTAGGACCAGTGCTATTTTGGTATATGTGTGAATGACATGATGGAAGGATAGACTAATAAGTGTCCCTGTTCGCAGATGAGATGAAATTGATGAAGAGAATCAAATCAGATGTGGATCAGTCAGGACTACAAAAGATACCTGGACAGGCTACAAGCCTTTTTCCAGCAACTGGCTCCTCGAATTTAACCCCGCCAATGCAAAGTCATGAAGATCGTGGAGGGGCCCAAAGAAGACAGCAGACAGAGTATAGGCTTGCGGCCAAAGACTGCAAACCTCACTCAGTGAGGTATAATACCTAGTGAGTATAATACCGAGCACGTCCCCGGAAGCACACATCAACCAGATAACCGCTGCAGCATATGGGCGCTTGGCAAACCTGAGAATAGCGTTCCGATACCTCCGTAAGGAATCGTTCAAGATTCTGTACATTTTGTACGTCAGGCCCATGCTGGAGTATGCAGCCCCAGTTTGGAACCCACCCCTGGTCAAGCACGTCAAAAAATTTAAAAAGGAAGTACAAAGGTTTGCAAGGAGGTTAGTTCCAGACTAAGGGTAATGTCCTACGAAGAAAGGCTAAGGGAAATGGGCCTGACGACATTGGGGTCAGGAGGGTTGGAGAGACATGATAAACGACTTACAAAATACTGCGAGAAATAGATAAGGTGGACAGAGCAGGATGTTCCAGAGAGGGGACACAGAAACAAGGGTCACAGTTGGAAGTTGAAGACTCAGATAAAGTCAAAGGTATTTCTCCAGTCATAGAGTTGTCAGGAAGTAAAATTTAGTCTGGCAAGTGATGTAGTGGAGGCGGGAAACCATACTAGTTTTAAGACGAGGTATGTATAAAGCTCATGGAGTAGGGAGAAAAAAGAGGTTTTCAAAGTAGCGACCAGTGAAGAGTCGGGGCCGGGAGCTGAGTTTCGACCCCTGCAACCACAATTAGGTAAGTACAATTAGGTGATACACACAAACTCTCAGAAAGAGAGTGAGAGAGAGAGAGAGAAAATGTAATCCCTGTGTTTAAGAAAGAGACAGCCAGGAATTGCTGAAATACAGGCCTGTTTCACTGATATGCATACCGGGTAAAGTACTGGAGGAGATTACCTTCAAAAGGTGAGCGGTAAAAGGGGAAATTTTAAAGCAAAAACAAGCGCGTGTTTAGAGATGGCAAATCTTGTCTTACTAACCTGATGGAGTTCAAAGTCAAAATAAAGGACGTGAAACGGGGAAAAATGAGTTGTAAGTGGATTGTATTTTCTTGGACTACGAGAAATTGATACGAACATTACAAAAACTGGGAAAAGCTCCGTCATGAAATATTTGCCCTGCTTCCTGACAAATCTTTTCCTAACCTAACCGGTGGTTCAGAGAGTTTCTTAGGTGAAAGAAGCATAAAGTGACTGCCCAGGAAATGATATGGAAAATGGAAAGTGAGAGCGGGGTTCCACAAAGATCAGTACTAGAACCAGTACTGTTTTGGTTTATTTGAATGAACTTACCAGATGGGATAGAGTAGAGGATCCATGTTTGTTGATGATATAAAACTAATGATAAGGGGGAATAAAAACAGATGAGGGCAGAGAAACGTTACAGATGGATTTGGGGCATAGTGCCTGGTATGTTGCCATATCACATCAGCTGAAAAATTCTTTTCACCTAATGCCGTCTGGCAAATCAAACACTAATCTTCAGGGAAACTCAACACAAAGTCATTCCTGGGCCCCCTGTACAACATATGTCAGGCTCATTTTTAATATGCAACACCAGCATGGAATCTTTACCTGAAAAGCTGCTAAGAGACTGAAGAAAGTGCAGAGATATGCAACCAGGTTTGTTCCAGAGGCAAAGGGTATGAGGAGAGGCTAACATAATTGAAGTCTAACGACAATGAAAGACAGAAGAACTATAGCAGATATAATAACAAAATGTTTAGAGGGATCGATAGGGTAAACAGGAAGGCTGGTTGAGAGGCGAGAAAGTGGTACGTGGGAGCACGGATAAGCCACATGAATGTCAAAAGTATTTCTTCAGTTTCAGTTTAGTCAAGAAAATGAATGACCTCGACAAAGAAGTGGTGGAGGCAGACTCCATACATAGTTTTAAAAATAGGCACGACAGGGGTAACGAGGTTAGGAGGAAGTGGATCTGTACACAAATAACCCGCACATAAAAGACAGAAGCTTACGACGACGTTTCGGTCCGACTTGGACCATTGACAAAGTCACACTAACAGAGGAGGAGCAGGACGGCTATATATAGGCAGGAAGAGGTGGAGGTAGTAGTAGTGGTAGTAGTAGTAGTAGTAGTAGTAGTACAAGAATTGTATATAATACCGACAGGATGAAATGACACATGCACAACACCCGGGCATCCCCACCGTAGACGTTTCGCCATCCAGCCAGCCACTGGATGGCGAAACGTCCACAACAAAGACAACCAGACGCCGCACATGTGTCTAATTTCATCAGTAGATGTAGTAGGAGAAGAAGAGGTAGTAGTAGTGGTAGTGGTAGAAGTGGGAAATAAGGAAGACGAGCCAGTCAAATACAAAAAGGGAAAGGGGGGCACTGCAAGAGAGCCAGAAACCCCCAGAGGGAGAGCAAGCGCACCGGGGTGCGTGAAAGGGGAAGTGGTGAAATAAAAAAAAGAAGGAAAGAAACACAACGGGGGAGAAAAGACAACCCAAGGGGAAAAAGGAGAGAGGAAAGGGGAAGGGGAAAAAGAAAAAAGAAGAAGAGAAAAAGGGGGATTCAGGTTAAGTCAGGGGTGTTCAAAGTTTGGAGATTTTACAATGTAGTGGGAGGGGAAAAGGCACTACGAGACGAACCAGGGAAAGGGGTCTTAAAAGGAAAGTTGGGGTTAAAGAGGATTCAAAAAAACGGGATGTTCGATTTGGGAAGGGGGAAGACTTTTTAGCAAAGACGTCAATAGGTGGCTATGATCTCTGACGTGACAGAAAAAGGCATTTTTAGTTTTTGGCATGTGTCATTCTCCTGTGGGTTTATATACAATTCTTGTATTCTATATACTATCCTACTACCACTATACACCTCCACCTTTTCCCTGCCTATATATAGCCGTCTGCTCCCCTCTGTTAGTGTGACTTTGCAAGGGTCCAATCGGACCGAAACGTCGTCGAAAAGCTTCTGTCTTTTTGTGCGGTTATTTTGTTCTTTCCCAGTACGGTATTTTGCCTTTTTGTTTTTTATAAGTGGATTGGCAAGGGGAGACTTCAGGGGTGGGCCAAAAGCTACCCCCTATGGTACAATAGATAGAGCCCCCTTCGTCAGTGACCTAGAAAGGGGAGGGTGGGGAGAGAGGGGTTTCCCGCCTTATATCTTGAGTCTTACTCCTATATAATGTCATCTCCTCAGTCTGGTTTGGGGATAGTTTATCTCAGAAGATTGCCCATTGGGGAAATTCCACATTGTCTTTCCCATACACCCCCAGTACCCTACGAATATACTTCTATATATTTAAAGACTCCCATATTTTATATAAAATATATATTATGTATATATATATAATATATATATATAATATATATATTAATATATATTTTTATATATTTTTATATATTTATTGTTTTAGTAGTCCACTTTTTTTTAGATTTAAAAATTTAAAAGGGTTAACTCTTTTACTTCAGCTTCCAACAAGTTTAAATAAAAACATTGTAATGATTTTATTTGTCAAAGCTAAAGCAAAAATATAAATAATTTTTCATATACTGATAAAAAAAATACTCTCTCTTTTATTATTTTTCTTTTAAAATTTTTGTTTTCGAAATATTTTCATGAAGGTCGACTGGGAAAAAGGGGAGGCCCCATTGACATTCCAAATTTTAACGAAATTCCAGATTTTAAAGTAATAAATTTTTACCTTCAAAACTAAAAAGGGTTTTAAAACATTTTTTAAATTAGCAATCTTGCCGCGAGGTTCCTTCAACTTTAGTAAAAAAATTTAAAACAAAATCAAATGTCTAAAAACTGCCCGCACATTTGAAAAATTATTTAAAATCAAAGGACAAATTTTACAGACAGGTAATAAGTAATGTCTTTAATTTGTTTAATTTTTAATTCAGACTTAATCTGTATATTACTAGGAAAAGGAAATGAGAGGTGAGGGAGGGGGAAGGGGGGTAGAGAAAGACTTGGGAGAGGGGGAAGTGAAAAAAAAAAAGGGAGGGGGTAGAGAGGGGGGAAAGAGGAAGAAAGTGAGTGGGTAGAAAGCGAGGAAAAGAAGAAAGGAGTAGGTAGAGAAGGGGAGAAGAAAGGGGTGGGTAAGAGGGGGGGGTAAGGGTAGGCCTTTTATTTTAGAAATCCCATAAAATGGGTTTTAATCATGTGATATGCCGGTTGTCGTTGTTGTTGTTTGTTGTATTTTTTTTTCTTTTTTGCTGTTGCCTTTTTTGTTGACGTGTCGCCCGTTGTTACTGCTGTTGTAGTTACTGAATAGTTTCCTTTGTTATCCTATTGTTTTGCGGTAGTGTTGATGCAGTTGTTGTTTTGTTGTTATCGAAAATGTCGTTGTATTTCGTCGTTGGGTTGCAACATAAAATTCCCTTATTACCCCTCTTCACTGTCGTCACAGGATACAGAGAACAAGAAAATCTTTCCTCGGGTATAATTGGGGGATACAAATCAATTTTTTTTATTTTAGAACACGTTTTATATTTTTATTTGAATGTTTAATAACATTATTTTTTTTTTCTTCTTTCCTTAGTTTTCTTTATTTGTTCTCCAAGAGTCGTTTGAAGGGGGCGTGTTCGTTCAATGCATTGTACTCTTTAAATTTTTTTTTTTTCTTACAGTTTCCCCCTTTTATCCCCTTTTTTGATTCGTTTGTGTTTCCTCGCCTTTTTACCCCGTTTTCAAACCCGTCGTCTTCTCTCTCTTCTCTCCCCCTCTCTTCTTTTCTTCTCCCTTCCTCTCTCTCTCTTCCTTCTCACTCTCCCCTCGTGATGGGAGTTAGATAAAGGGCTTTTACCATGTTACCGCCTACCCAAAACCATGGGGTATGCCCCCCCACGTACAAATGCACCCATACATACGTCAACAGTACATACTTGCCACACAACACAAACACACCACACCACACACACACACACACACACACACCAACACACACACACACCACACACACACACACACACACCACACACACCACCCACTGCTCAAATTCTTTTTTTTAAACCATTACGAAACACTTAGATTATTTAGGTTAATTAGGTTAGGTTAGGTTTGGTTAGGTTAGGTTTTGGTTAGGGGTTGGTTAGGTTAGGGTTTGGTTAGGTTTTGGTTTGGTTAGGGTTTGGTTTTTAAGTTTGTTTGGTTAGGTTAGGGTTGGTTAGGTTTTTGGTTAGGGAAGTTTAGCCTAGGTTAGGTTAGGTTGGTTTGGGAATTTAGGGTTTGGTTGGTTTGGTTGGTAAGTTTAGCTAGGTTGGTTAGGTTGGTTAGGTTAGGGTGGTTGGTTAGGTTTGGTTAGGTAAGTTTAGGTTAGGTTAGGTTAGGTTAGGTTAGGTTAGGGTTTGGGTTTGGTTAGGTAAGTTTAGCCTAGTTAGGTTAGGGGTTAGGGGAGGAAGTTTAGGGTTTTTGGTTAGGGTTGGTTAGGTTAGGTAAATTTTGGCTAGGTTAGGTTTGGTTTGGTTAGGTTAGGTTGGTAGGTTTTGGGTTTGGGTTTGGGTTTGGTTAGGTTGGGTTGGGGAGGTAGTTTAGGTAGGTAAGGTTTTGGTTAGGTAGGTAAGTTTTGGCTAGGTTAGGTTAGGTTGGTTAGGTTAGGTTACGTTAGGTTTGGTTAGGTTAGGTTAGGGTTTGGTTAGGTTTGGTTAGTTTTGGTTGGTTTGGTTTTTGGGTTTGGTTAGGTTTGGTTTTGGTTTGGTAATTTAGGGTTTGGTTAGGTTAGGTTAGGTTGGTTTGGTTAGGTTTGGTTAGGTTAGGTTAGGTTAGGGTTGGGTTGGTTAGGTTAGGTTTGGTTAGGTTTGGTTTTGGTTAGGTTAGGTTAGGTTAGGTTAGGTTAGGGTTGGGTTTGGGTTTGGTTTTGGTTGGTTGGTTGGTTAGGGTTTGGTTAGGTTAGGTTTGGTTGGTTCGGTTAGGGTTTGGTTTGGTTAGGTTAGGTTAGGTTTGGTTAGGTTAGGTTTTTTAGGGTTTTGGGTTTGGTTAGGTTTGGTTGGTTAGGTTGGTTTTGGGTTTGATTTGGTTAGGTTTGGTTTGGTTAGGTTAGGGTTTGGTTTGGTTAGGTTAGGTTAGGTTAGGGTTAGGTTAGGGAAGTTTAGGCTAGGTTAGGGTTGGGTTTAGGTTAGGTACGTTAGGTTAGGTTAGGTTGGTTTGGTTGGTTAGGGTTGGGTTTGGTTGGTTAGGGAAGTTTAGGTTAGGTTAGGGTTGGTTGGGGTTTGGTTAGGTTAGGGTTTTGGTTGGTTGGGTTGGGTGGTTAGGTTAGGTTTGGGTTTGGTTTGGTTAGGTTTGGTTTGGTTAGGGTTGGTTAGGTTTGGTTAGGTAAGTTTAGGCTAGGAGGGTTTGGGTTTGGTAAGGTTGGTTTGGTTAGGTTAGGTTAGGTTTGGTTAGGTTAGGGGGTTTTTGGGGGTTTTGGTTTGTTAGGTTAGGTTTGGTTTTTAGGTTTAGGTTAGGTTTGGTTGGTTAGGTTAGGGTTTGGTTAGTTTTGGTTAGGTTAGGTTTGGTTAGGTTAGGTTTGGTTGGTTAGGTTTTTTTGGTTAGGTTGGGTTTTGGGTTTGGTTTGGGTTTGGTTTTTGGTTTTGGTTTGGTTTTTGGGTTGGTTAGGTTAGGTTAGGGTTTTTTTAGGTAGGTTTTGGGTTAGGTTAGGTAAATTTTGGGGTTTTGGTTTGTTAGGTTAGGTTTGGTTTGGGATTAGGTTAGGTTAGGTTTTGGGTTTGGTAAATTAGGTAAAGGTTTGGTTAGGTTAGGTTTTGGTTTGGGTTTGGTTGGGTTTGGTTAGGTTAGGTTAGTTTGGTTAGGTTTGTTAGGTTAGGTTTGGTTAGGATAGGTTAGGGGTTAGGTTGGTTAGGTTAGGGTTTGGGTTTGGTTTTAGGTTTAGGAAAATTAGGTTTGGGTTTGGGTTTGGTTAGGTTTGGTTTTAGGTTTGTTTTGGTTAGGTTTGGTTGGTTTGGTTAGGTTAGGGTTTGTTAGGTTTTGGTTAGGGTTTGGTTTGTTAGGTTAGGTAGGTTGGTTAGGTTTTGGTTAGGTTTTGTTAGTTGGTTATTTTGGTTTGGTGTTAGGTTAGGTTAGGTTTGGTTTTGGTTAGGTTGGTTTGGTTGAGTTTGTTAGGTAGGGTTAGGTTTTTAGGTTAGGTTTGGTTAGGTTAGGGTTTGGGTTTGGTTAGTTTCTTAGGTTATTTTTGGTTAGGTTTAGGTTAGGTTAGGGTTAGGTTTGGTTTGGTTGGTTAGGTTAGGGTTTGGTTAGTTTTTTTAGGTTAGGTTGGGGTTTGGTTTTAGGTTTGGTTAGGGGTTTGTTGGTTAGTTAGTTAGGGTTTGGTTTTAAAATTTTTTAGGTCAGTTGGTTCTTGGGAAGTTAGGTTGGGTTTGGTTAGGTTAGGTTTTGGGTTAGGTTAGGTTTGGTTAGGTTTGGGGTTGGTTAGGGTTTGGGTTTGGTTTTGGTTAGGGTTTGGTTTGGTTGGTTAGGAATTAGGGTTTGGGTTTGGTTTTGTTTTGGGTTTGGTTTGGTTAGGTTGGTTTTAGGTTAGTTTGGTTGGTTAGGTTTTTGGGGGTTT
>NC_069411.1:41802155-41804057 GCF_026875155.1 Cherax quadricarinatus | reverse complement strand
TATTAAAAAATTTATATATATATATATATATATATATATATATATATATATATATATATATATATATATATATATAATATATATTATATATATATATATATATATATATATATATATATATATATATATATATTATATATATATACCGCTGGATAATTTGTACTGTAAGGGAGTTACATGCTGAAGACTCAGGTTCGAGGCAAACAGTAAGTTCTGGCAGATTGTTATATTGACAATATTGTGATATTTCAATGTGTATAGACAGGAAGAGGTATCTGATATTGGTTGTGTTACCACAACACCAGAGTGACAAGCTATGTTGTTCACAGTTACAGCCTCTCGTGCACCTGAAGCTCTGCAGCGATGTTTTTATTATGCCAGATCGTCGTGTGTTTGGTGGCGAGGTGGACTTCCCATGCTGGAGGAGCTGGGGTGATTTTTGCAGTACCTCATTACACATACACACACACACACACACATACACACACATACACACACACACACACACACACACACACACACACACACACACACACACACACACACACACACACACACACACACACACACACACACACACACACAATCCACCATAGATTCATGGAAGGCAAATCCTGTGTCACAAACCTACTAAAGTTTTATGACAAGGTACCAGAAGTGAGACACGAGAGAGAGGGTGGGTTGATTGAATTTTCTTGAATTGCAAGAAGGCCTTCGACACAGTTCCTCACAAGAGATTAGTGCGGAAGCTCGAGGATCGGGCGCGTATAACAGGGAGGGAACTGCAATGGATCAGAGAATACCTGACAGGGAGGCAACGACGAGTCATGGTACGTGATGAGGTATCACAGTGGGCGCCTGTAACGAGTGGGGTCCCACAGGGGTCATTCCTAGGACCAGTGCTATTTCTGGTATATGTGTGAATGACATGATGGAATGGATAGACTAAGAAGTGTCCCTGTTCGCAGATGAGATGAAGTTGATGAAGAGAATCAAATCAGATGTGGATCAGTCAGGACTACAAAAGATACCTGGACAGGCTACAAGCCTGTTCCAGCAACTGGCTCCTCGAATTTAACCCCGCCAAATGCAAAGTCATGAAGATCGGGGATGGGCAAAGAAGACAGCAGACAGAGTATAGGCTTGCGGCCAAAGACTGCAAACCTCACTCAGTGAGGTATAATACCTAGTGAGTATAATACCGAGCACGTCCCCGGGAGCACACATCAACCAGATAACCGCTGCAGCATATGGGCGCTTGGCAAACCTGAGAATAGCGTTCCGATACCTCCGTAAGGAATCGTTCAAGATTCTGTACATCTTGTACGTCAGGCCCATACTGGAGTATGCAGCACCAGTTTGGAACCCACTCCTGGTCAAGCACGTCAAGAAATTAAAGGAAGTACAAAGGTTTGCAAGGAGGTTAGTTCCAGAGCTAAGGGTAATGTCCTACGAAGAAAGGCTAAGGGAAATCGGCCTGACGACACTGGAGGTCAAGAGGGTTAGGGGAGACATGATAACGACTTACAAAATACTGCGAGAAATAGATAAGGTGGACAGAGACAGGATGTTCCAGAGAGGGGACACAGAAACAAGGGGTCACAGTTGGAAGTTGAAGACTCAGATGAGTCAAAGGTATTTCTCCAGTCATAGAGTTGTCAGGAAGTAGAATAGTCTGGCAAGTGATGTAGTGGAGGCAGGAACCATACATAGTTTTAAGACGAGGTATGATAAAGCTCATGGAGTAGGGAGAAAAGAGGTTCTAGTAGCGACCAGTGAAGAGGCGGGGCCAGGAGCTGAGTTTCGCCTCCTGCAACCACAATTAGGTAAGTACAATTAGGTGAGTACACACACACTCTCAGAAAGAGAGTGAGAGAGAGAGAGAGAAAATGTAATCCCTGT
>NC_069411.1:41747155-41794655 GCF_026875155.1 Cherax quadricarinatus | reverse complement strand
TCAACAGCAGCCAACATGGTTTCAGGGATGGGAAATCCTGTGTCACAAACCTACTGGAGTTTTATGACATGGTGACAGCAGTAAGACAAGAGAGAGAGGGGTGGGTGGATTGCATATTTTTGGACTGCAAGAAGGCGTTTGACACAGTTCCACACAAGAGATTGGTGCAAAAACTGGAGGACCAAGCAGGGATAACAGGGAAGGCACTACAATGGATCAGGGAATACTTGTCAGGAAGACAGCAGCGAGTCATGGTACGTGGCGAGGTGTCAGAGTGGGCACCTGTGACCAGCGGGGTCCCACAGGGGTCAGTCCTAGGACCAGTGCTGTTTCTGGTATTTGTGAACGACATGACGGAAGGAATAGACTCTGAGGTGTCCCTGTTTGCAGATGACGTGAAGTTGATAAGAAGAATTCACTCGATCGAAGACCAGGCAGAACTACAAAGGGATCTGGACAGGCTGCAGACCTGGTCCAGCAATTGGCTCCTGGAGTTCAATCCCACCAAGTGCAAAGTCATGAAGATTGGGGAAGGGCAAAGAAGACCGCAGACGGAGTACAGTCTAGGGGGCCAGAGACTACAAATCTCACTCAAGGAAAAAGATCTTGGGGTGAGTATAACACCAGGCACATCTCCTGAAGCGCACATCAACCAAATAACTGCTGCAGCATATGGGTGCCTAGCAAACCTCAGAACAGCATTCCGACATCTTAATAAGGAGTCATTCAGGACCCTGTACACAGTGTACGTTAGGCCCATATTGGAGTATGCGGCACCAGTTTGGAACCCACACCTAGCCAAGCACGTAAAGAAACTAGAGAAAGTGCAAAGGTTTGCAACAAGACTAATTCCAGAGCTAAGAGGTATGTCCTACGAGGAGAGGTTAAGGGAAATCAACCTGACGACACTGGAGGACAGGAGAGATAGGGATTACATGATAACAACGTACAAAATACTGAGAGGAATTAACAAGGTGGACAAAGACAGGATGTTCCAGAGATGGGACACAGCAACAAGGGGACACAGTCGGAAGTTGAAGACACAGATGAATCACAGGGATGTTAGGAAGTATTTCTTCAGCCACAGAGTAGTCAGGAAGTGGAATAGTTTGGGAAGCGATGTAGTGGAGGCAGAATTCATACATAGTTTTAAGCACATGTATGATAAAGCTCACAGTTCAGGGAGAGTGACCTAGTAGCGACCAGTGAAGAGGCGGGGCCAGGAGCTTGGACTCGACCCCTGCAACCTCAACTAGGTGAGTACAACTAGGTGAGTACACACACACACACACACACACACACACACACACACACACACACACACACACACACACACACACACACACATACACACACACACACATACACACACACACACACACACACGGAAGAAAGAGACTACATAGCAGGTACACTTCAGTCTGGGGAACACAAAGTGGTCATTGCAGTGATGTATAATCCACCACAGAACTGCAGGAGGCCAAGAGAGGAATATGAAGAATGCAACAGAGCAATGGTGGACACACGTGCTGAGGTGGCAAGAAGAGCTCACTCCAGCAGAGCAAAGTTGCTGGTTATGGGGGATTTCAACCACAGGGAGATTGACTGGGAAAACCTGGAGCCACATGGGGGTCCCGAAACATGGAGAGCCAGGATGTTGGACGTGGTGCTGGAAAACCTCATGCACCAACATGTTAAGGACACTACCAGAGTGAGAGGGGAGGATGAACCAGCAAGATTGGACCTTGTGTTCACCCTGGGCAGCTCTGACATTGAGGACATCAAGTATGAGAGTCCCCTAGGAGCTAGCGACCACGTGGTTCTGTGCTTTGAATTCATAGTAGAGCTGCAAGTGGAGAGAATAACAGGAGTAGAATGGGAAAAGCCTGACTATAAAAGAGGGACTACATAGGGTTGAAGAACTTCCTGCGGGAGGTCCAGTGGGACAGAGAACTGGCAGGAAAGCCAGTAAATGAAATGATGGAATATGTAGCAACAAAATGCAAGGAGGCAGTGGAAAGGTTCATTCCCAAGGGCAACAGTAACAACGGGAAGATCAGAACAAGCCCCTGGTTTACCCGACGGTGTAAGGAGGCAAAACCAAAGTGCAATAGAGAATGGAAAAAGTACAGAAGGCAGAGAACACACGAAAATAGGGAGATCAGTCGCAGAGCCAGGAATGAGTACGCACAGGTAAGGAGGGAGGCCCAGCGACAGTATGAAAATGACATAGCATCGAGAATCAAGACTGACCCGAAACTGTTGTATAGCCACATCAGGAGGAAGACAACAGTCAAAGACCAGGTGATCAGATTAAGGACAGAAGGTGGAGAACTCACAAGAAATGATCAGGAGGTATGTGAGGAGCTGAACAGGAGATTTAAGGAAGTTTTTACAGTAAGATAAGATAAGATAAGATTTCGTTCGGATTTTTAAACCCGGAGGGTTAGCCACCCAGGATAACCCAAGAAAGTCAGTGCGTCATCGAGGACTGTCTAACTTATTTCCATTGGGGTCCTTAATCTTGTCCCCCAAGATGCGACCCACACCAGTCGACTAACACCCAGGTACCTATTTGCTGCTAGGTGAACAGGACAACAGGTGTAAGGAAACGTGTCGAAATGTTTTCACCCTGCCGGGAATCGAACCCGGGCCCTCCGTGTGTGAAGCGGGAGCTTTAGCCACCAGGCCACCGGGCCTGTGGGAAGACAGCACAGAAGGGAACATCAAGAGGGAATATACCAACAAGTGTTGGATGACATACGAACAACTGAGGAGGAGGTGAAGAAGCTCTTAAGTGACCTTGACACCTCAAAGGCGATGGGACCGGACAACATCTCCCCATGGGTCCTTAGAGAAGGAGCAGAGATGCTGTGTGTGCCTCTAACCACAATCTTCAACACATCCCTTGAAACTGGGCAACTACCTGAGAAATGGAAGACAGCTAATGTAGTCCCCATATTTAAGAAAGGAAACAGAAACGAGGCACTAAACTACAGACCTGTGTCTCTGACATGTATTGTGTGCAAAGTCATGGAGAAGATTATCAGGAGGAGAGTGGTCGAACACCTGGAAAGGAACAAGATTATAAATGAAAACCAGCATGGGTTCATGGAAGGCAAATCTTGTATCACAAACCTCCTGGAGTTTTATGACAAGGTAACAGAAGTAAGACACGAGAGAGAGGGTTGGGTAGATTGCGTTTTCCTAGACTGCAGGAAGGCCTTTGACACAGTTCCCACAAGAGATTAGTGCAGAAGCTGGAGGATCAGGCACACGTAAAAGGAAGGGCACTGCAATGGATAAGGGAATACCTGACAGGGAGGCAGCAACGAGTCATGGTACGTGAAGAGGTATCACAGTGGGCGCCTGTTACGAGCGGGGTCCCACAGGGGTCAGTTCTAGGACCAGTGCTATTTTTGATATATGTGAACGACATGATGGAAGGAATAGACTCTGAAGTGTCCCTGTTCGCAGATGACGTGAAGTTGATGAGAAGAATTAAATCGGACGAGGATGAGGCAGGACTGCAAAGAGACCTGGAGAGGCTGGACATGTGGTCCAGTAACTGGCTTCTCGAATTCAATCCAGCCAAATGCAAAGTCATGAAGATTGGGGAGGGGCAAAGAAGACCGCAGACAGAGTATAGGCTAGGTGGACAAAGACTACAGACCTCACTCAGGGAGAAAGAACTTGGGGTGACCATAACACCGAGCACATCACCGGAGGCACACATCAACCAAATAACCGCTGCAGCATACGGGCGCCTGGCAAACCTGAGAATAGGGTTCCGATACCTTAATAAGGAATCGTTCAAGACACTGTACACTGTCAAGCACGTCAAGAAGTTAGAGAAAGTACAAAGGTTTGCAACAAGGCTAGTCCCAGAGCTCAAGGGAATGTCGTACGAGGAAAGGTTAAGGGAAATCGGACTGACGACACTGGAGGACAGAAGGGTCAGGGGAGACATGATAACGACATACAAGATACTGCGGGGAATAGACAAGGTGGACAGAGATAGGATGTTCCAGAGAGGGGACACAGGGACAAGGGGTCAAAACTGGAAGCTGAAGACTCAGACGAGTCACAGGGACGTTAGGAAGTATTTCTTCAGTCATAGAGTTGTCAGCAAGTGGAATAGCCTAGCAAGTGAAGTAGTGGAGGCAGGAACCATACATAGTTTTAAGAAGAGGTATGACAAAGCTCAGGAAGCAGAGAGAGAGAGGATCCAGTAGCGATCAGTGAAGCGGAGGGGCCAGGAGCTGAGTCTCGACCCCTGCAACCACAATTAGGTGAGTACAATTAGGTGAGTACACACACACACATACACACACATATAAACACAGACATAACTTAGTAATACTTACCATAGGGTCAACTTTGAAGCTTAAACTGGTATACTGGTGCAACCACTCACTGATGCAGACGCGACGGTCGATGTTACTTATTCCAAACCTGTTTCTTCTTCTGCTGTCACCACTACCACTACTACACTACCATCATCACCAATCCACTACAATCACCACCACTCTGCAATCACCACCACACTACCGTCATCATACTACCAACAGCACCACCAACATTACACTACCATCACCATCACCACCATTCTACCATCAAAGTCACCATACTACCATCACCACCACCATACTACCATCACCACCACCATACTACAATCACCTTCACCACCATGACACTACCATCACAATCACCACCATACTACCATTACAGCCACCATACTACCATCACCATCACCACCACCATACTACTAGTAACCACCATCACCACCACCACCACCACACTACCATCACCAACAACCACCACCACACTACCATCACCAACACCACCACCACACCACCATCATCACCACCACCACCACACTACCATCACCACCACCACACTGCTATCACCATCACCACCACACTACCATCATCATCACCACCACCGTACTACCATCACCACCACCACCACATCATCACCACCACCACAACCACCACAACAACCACCACCACACTACTGTCACCACTACCACCACTATTACCACCACCATCACCACCAAACTACCTCCACATCAGCCATCACCACCTCTGCTATCAACACCTCTGCAATCACCACCTCTGCCATCACCACCTCCGCCATCACCCCGTCCGTCGTCACCACCTCTGCCATCACCACCTCTGTCATCACCTCCTCTGCCATTACCACCTCTGCCATCAACCATCTCTGCCATCAACACCTCTGCCATCACCACCTCTGCCATCAACCATCTCTGCCTTCACCACCACTGCCATCACCCCCTCGTCATCACCACTTGCATTACCACCTTTGCCATCACCACATCATGCATCACCACCTCAGTCACCACCGCCTCAGTCACTATCATCTCAGTCACCACCACCTCTGCCATCACCACCTCTGTTATCACCACCTCTGTCATCACCACCTCTGTTATCACCATCTCTGCCATCACCACCTCTGTTATCACCACCTCTGCCATCACCACTTCTGTTATCACCACCTCTGCCATCACCACCTCTGTCATCACCACCTCTGTTATCACCATCTCTGCCATCACCACCTCTGTTATCACCACCTCTGCCATCACCACTTCTGTTATCACCACCTCTGCCATCACCACCTCTGACATCACCACCTCTGCCATCACCTCTGCCATCACCACCTCTGCCATCACCACCTCTGCCATCACCACCTCTGTTATCACCACCTCTGCCATCACCACCTCTGCCATCACCACCTCTGCCATCATTACCTCTGTTATCACCACCTCTGCCATCACCACCTTTGCCATCACCACCTCTGCCATCACCACCTCTGCCATCACCACCTCTGCCATCACCACCTCTGCCATCACCACTTTTGCCATCACCACCTCTGCCACCACCCCATCAGCCAACACCACGTGAACCACCACCACATCAGCCACCATCACATCTGCCACCACTATCTCTGCCACCACCACCACCTCTGCCACCACCACCACTTAAGCTGGTAGTGTACCATCTTCAGCATTTAAACTCACTTAATTTTTTTTAACGTGCAGTGGTTGTGGCGTTTACTTCCTCGTGTTGTAATTCCTTCCCTTGTTCTCCCATTCTCTGAAAAAGAACTTCCATGTGTCCCTCTGGCACCTGTTCTTTTTTATAGTGTCACACTGTGGCAGTCTGATCTTCCTGGCACTGGCTTCTGAAACTCTTCTTCGTCCCATTGTTTCGTGTACTTTGACAGTCTTTTGTGTGACAAATGGTTTAAAAAACGTTTCTCCAGCCAATGACTTTTTCAGTCCAATACAGACAAGAACGGTGGAAGAAGAGGAGGAGTTTTAGGGACTGATTATTTCAAACTTCTCTTCTTCTTTCACAGTTCTTCTTTGCAATGGACTGAAGAAGCCACTGGCTGGAGAAACGTTTCCTCAGTAAAGATACCCAAATGTTGCAGAAGTGTTATGTTTCTCGGTCTTATGTGTGTTTATCATGTCACCTCTCATTCCTCTAAGCAGTATATTATTATCAATGCTCTATATCTTCCTCCCTCCCTCCCTCCCTCTCTGTCTCACTCATCTCCCTTCACCTTTCTCATCCTCCCTCCGTGTCTCTCGTTTCTACCGACATCTATCACATGCTCCCTCTGCGCATGTCGGTGACAGTAAATATAACAAGGAAATAATTAACAAACTCATGTAAACCAGTAGGGGTTACACAGAGTCTGTGAAAAGAGAAGTAGCCAGGTTTCACTGAATACTAGTGAAGAGCTCAACAGCCCTTCACTAGCTCTGGTGGCCTGGTGGTTAACGCTCTCGCTTCACACGGTGAGGCCCTGGGTTCGATTCCCAGCCAGAGTAGAAACATTGGACGTGTTTCTTTCCACCTGTTGTCTATGTTCCCCATCAGTAAAATGGGTACCTGGGTGTTAGTCGACTGGTGTGGGTCGCATCCTGGGACACTGACCTAAGGAGGCCTGGTCACAGACCGGGCCGCGGGGGCGTTGACCCCCGGAACTCTCTCCAGATAATCTCCAGTACTAATCCATCCCGGTGAAGGGTAGCATTTCATCAGGGGGAGGGGGCTTTGCAATGTTGCTATTGAAGGGATTTTGATTTACGTAGTTGGAGTTACATTTCCCTATCTCGGATCAGACATGATTATCTCCCATTCATATTTGGAGTAGTAAGACTTCTCACGGATTTAACGCTTCTCCGTGTCGAAGACTGTGTATGGGTTGTAGATGAATGGTCCAGAGAACTGACACGTTGATAAATTAGACACATATGCAACTCTTGGGTATCTTTACTGAGGAAACGTTTCGCCACACAGTGGCTTCATCAGTCCATACAAAGGAGAATCGTGAAGAACAGGAGGAGAATGAGGTAATCAGTCCCTCAACCTTGAATCGATGTGGTCAGTCCATCAATCTTGAAAAAAATACAGCATATGTGCGGAGAAGTAGCTTATATACTGTAGGCAGGAGAGGTGCAGCAGTCGTAGGTGGTGTCACATTTGACCAGTGTGGAAGTAGGTCGTGCCCAAGGGTTAGGGATCTTAATACTTGGGAATTCTTCGCTTACCTAACCCTTGGGCACGACCTACTTCCACACTGGTCAAATGTGACACCACCTACGACTGCTGCACCTCTCCTGCCTACGGTATTTGAGCTACGTCTTTTCAGGGTTGATTGACTGACCATATCGACTCAAGGCTGAGGGACTGATTACCTCAAACTCCTCATGTTCTTCACCATTCTCCTTTGTATGGACTGATGAAGCCACTGTGTCGCGAAACGTTTCCTCAATAAAGATACCCAAGAGTTGCACATGTGTATGGGAGTAACGTTCTGCGTGTTGTTTACCCTGGTGTCACCCGTCCACTGACTAACCCTCACGATCGAAGCTCTTGTTTTATCTCCTTGGCTTATTCAGATCTTCATTTTCCAACTGTGTTCTCTCCCCGTCTCCACTCCTTTGAAATAAATTGTCTTTATTCACTCCGTTAGGGTTGTGAGTATCGTGTATTGTGGGATCATATCTCCTGGGACCCGTCGTCTGTGTTTGCTCCTTATGGTAGCAACACGATTGCTGCCATCATTTGGGTATCTTTACTGTGGATACGTTTCGCCAGCCAGTGACTTCATCAGTCCAACACAGAGAAGAACGGTAGAAGATGAGAAGGAGTTTGAAGTAATCAGTCCCTCAGCCTGGAGATGAGGCTAATATACTGCAGATAGGTGAGGTGAAGAAGCTGGAGGTGGCGTCACAGGTGGACAAAACCCATTAGTGGAAGTACGTTATGCCTTATAAGTCAAGCCAGTGTTGAAAAATTCCCTGTATCAAGATCCCAAGATGTTACTGTGTCTGACAGGTATTATAAAAATGATTTAGCGAGCAGACAATAATGAAATAGATGTTTGTGCAACATATGGGTGTCTTTATTCTGGAATCGTTTCGCCAGCCAGTGGCTGGCCCCATTGATGTGCTTTTAAAGACACTGAGGGACTGATTGCCTCAGACTCCTCTTTTTCCGCCCTTCTTCCTTGTAATGTACTAATGAAGCCAATGACTGACGAAACGTTTCCACAATAAAGATTCCAAAATGTTTGCTTTCTAAACCATTTATATAATAAGGTTTCCTGGCAAGCCTCTGCAACCAAAGATTCGTGAACAGAGTGAACATTTGATTTTACGACGTTTTGCCCAATGTGGAACTTCGTTAATTACCTAAAAAAAAAAAAGTCAGACAGTGGAGAACACGTCTTTAAATACAACGCTTTATGTCTGTGGCCTTTTTTTCAACATTTATTTGTCCGTGATTCATCCTTTGTCGTCTTCGTCGTCAACCGTATGTCTTAGCCTCTAGACCGTCTCCATTATTCTAACGTGAACATGGAGGTGTGGGTTTCACAATGGTGCTACTTACTCTAGCATGATCCTCACATACGTGATTCACATTTTGGGATGGCTGACTGCTGTTGTTTCATTTTGCAACTTTCAGAACTCGGTTGACTTGATCTTGTTCACATTGAGCTCTAGAAACAGTGTCAGCAGTAACTGGAACCTACTAAGCAGGCTTCTTCAGTCGAGTACAGAGGTGAATCGTATACCAGAGACAGTTGAAGAGACTGAGGTCAGTCTGTCAGCCATGATTGACGCCGATCACTTCCACAGCGTTGCTCACTCTGGTGAACTACGGAGCTGGGAGGGATTGAACCCATGACAAGTCAGTCCTGGAGTTTTGGAACTCACTTGAGATAGGTTCTATCCCCGCCCTTTCCATGATTTGTTTTCAATCGTGTTGTTACGATTTGTTGAGTTATGAATACTGGTCGCAAGGAAATGTAACACAGACGTTTATTTTAGACGATGCTTCCTTCAGGACCGAGCCTCGTCAAGCATTTATCCAGAGCGGAACGTAAAATAAAGGTCTGCATTGCGTATCTCCATATGAAGAGGGTTGGTGCACCGTCTACGAGATCAGTCCCACTTGTGTTCCTCAAACCACTACCCAGGAATGTACTCCCCCCCTTATCCTGAATCATTCAAAACCTGTCTCCTCTTATAATCTCATTGAGACTCTCCGTGTTGTATAATGCATCACATCAAGTTCATGAGCAGCCATTAACTGGAGACAAAACTCACACTCTCCTCCGCTACTTATAGCAGTGGGGATGGAGTATTTTATGTGTGTGTGTGTGTGCCTGCGTGTGTACTCACCTACTTGTGGTTGCAGGGGTTGAGTCGCAGCTCCTGGCCCCGCCTCCTCGTTGGTCGCTACCAGGTCCACTCTCTCCCTACTCTAAGAGCCTGTATGTGTGTGTGTGTGTGTGTGTGTGTGTGTGTGTGTGTGTGTGTGTATGTGTGTGTGTG
The DNA here is from genome assembly GCF_026875155.1 of Cherax quadricarinatus. Classification (NCBI taxonomy): domain Eukaryota; kingdom Metazoa; phylum Arthropoda; class Malacostraca; order Decapoda; family Parastacidae; genus Cherax; species Cherax quadricarinatus. The sequence continues at coordinate 41,784,781 of NC_069411.1, read as the reverse complement.
TGTGTGTGTGTGTGTATGTGTGCATAAATATGTTAATAACGATTACATCTTGGTAAATATACAGACTTTTACGTCGGGTTGAGTAGTGTGTGTGGAGTAGTTAGCGTACACGTTAGGTTGGGTTGAATCTCATTTTCCCTATCGTCCATCTGGCCGTCGGTGTATAAGTGAAATAAGCGATGGGCCGTAGCGAACTATAAGTAATTTAAGCGATCGTATACGCCAAGGTGATAAGGCATTGTTAGAGAGTAGAATTATAGTCGACGGAGCCTTTTCTCTTTTCTCTCTTTAGCAGTTGCGTTCGAAGTGTTTTAAATGGGCGCATTTTGTTTATAAGCAGATACGGTGAAATGCCGTTGTGATTTGCCACATTTGCGTATGTAAATAAATGAAGAATAAATAGGTACAATACAAAAGTAACCCGAATATATGAGAAAGAAATTTTTGACGACGTTTCGGTCAGACCTAGACCATTAATAAAGCTCTATGCATGGCGAAACGTTGCTCCCATAAAAGCTTGGCTCTGTTCCTGTGTCTTTTATTCACGTCAGTAAATGGTGCAAACTAATCCGGCCGCAGAAAATAAGAGTTTACGAGATGACCTCTATATTTTTGGCCTCACTTCTGAGGCCCTCGTCAACTGTTTTTTTTTTTTTTATACATGTGGGTTATTTTGTATCCTTGACCGGTGTTTGTCACACTCTTGTAAATAGATGCTAGCAAAATTAATAAAAAAAAGTATATACTAGTATGTAATTATAGTTTTCGTATTGTTTAAATATTTTCAATGTATTTTCTGAAAGTTTAGTTCTGTAATACGTTTAAATTATTATTGTTATTATTATTATTATTATTATTATTATTATTATTATTATTATTATTATTATTATTATTATTATTATTATTATTCTGTTATATTTATTACTTTAATTATTATTATTATTATTATTATTATTATTATTATTATTATTATTATTATTATTATTATTATTATTATTATTATTATTGTTATTGTTATTATTATTATTATTATTATTATTATTATTATCATCATCATCATCATCATCATCATCATTATTATTATTAAATTCACTGAGAAACTTTAAATCTGTTTGCGTCATACTGCATATGGAGAATGGGTGGTTATCAAGTTTGATTCGAGGAACGGAAAGGCATTTTTCCATTTCTTAGATCAAGAGTTCTTCTCCAGCCTCACTGCATCCCCTTCCCCTTAAAAGGAGGCATTTCCTAGCTGCCAGCAGTATGTGGGGCCCGGCGCTCCCCCCCCCCCACATCTCGTAAAGCTCTCGGCATTTCCTCTCTTGTTGGAGTGTGTTTACCTTGGTGTCGATCGACGCGTCTGTTACCCCTCGGTCGCCGGCCATTTATCTTAGCTCGAAAAGGGGGGGAGGGTAAGGAGGTGCAGTCAACCCCCTGCCTTTTAAATATCTCCGCCAGGGCTCTAGGTGAGGAGCGAGAAAGCTCATTGGCGGGGACAATCAAACGAGTTGTTGTCGGGGTTGATTCCCTTGTTGTTGATGCTCTGCGGGGCTCTGGTTGTGCTGGTTCCTCTTCCTGTCCAGGTTGTGATTCTCTTGGGTCAGGGACGTGTTGTTTCAGCGCAGGAGTGTTTCTTAAAAGCAAGGGTGTATGTTCCTTTAGCTCAGGGGTGTTTCTTCAAAGCAGGGACGTGTTCCCTCAGCTTTTTGGACTTGTTCCTTGGGCATACGGACGGATCCTTCAACGCTGGGACGTATCCTTCAGTGCACGGACGATCCTTCAGGTCACGGACGTGTTCCTTCAACGCAGGAACTTTTTTTTTGTTCTGCCTGTTCACTAAATGCTCAAGCATCTACCCCTCCTTCCGTCCACCCTCGATTCATACACCCTCTTTGTAAACCTATTCTGCTCCATCCCTTCTAAATTACTAACCCATCTCATCAACCTTTCCTCCTCCCTCTGAATAATACCTTTGATACCACCACTCCGTCTTCTAATTTATACGCTCTTTATTCTCTGCATAATATTCACACCACTCATGATATCTCCAATGGCTCCAGCCTAAATACCTGTTTTCACAAATATGTTTAAACCTTACGGGAGAAAATGTTGATGCGGAAAAGGTAAATTTATCGTGGGCGAACTTTGAGCTGTATAAGCATACGCATTTTTTAGCCTTCGCAACGCGGTCATAAGTAATTTTAAGTTTAGCTGTCAATAACCAGCAGGGGTTCAGACAATGAAGTTAGATGTATTATGCGATGGTCAAAGAATTGCAGAGGAATGTGGTGATTCCAGGGACTGGGCTCCAGCATCTGTGTTTCCTAAGCAAGTTTTCGTAATAATGAACTATTTAGAGAGTTACTGATTTTGAATTAATAGTAATAAGTTTACAGTCATGAATTCAGTTACACAAACTTTACAACGTAGTTATTTGTGATTGTGAATTATTTGCAATACTCTGTATATAGCAGGATGTGGTTGAATTTAGGCAAGTTGATAATGAGTTGTTTAAAATGAAAAGACTCAGGGCATTTTCCTAGAAGGGCTGGTAATGTGCCACTGTGGATAGAAAGCAGTTGTAAGCGAGTTTTTCTTTGAATTTATAAATTTGGTCACATTCCAGCATGCAACAACGCAGAGTGTAATGATAGTTTCTCTGTCAAAATTTACGCTTGATTAAGTCAGCATCTGGTACTGATACAAATTTCCCGACGTACCTGTAGTCCAACCGAACCCGGGCGGAAGTGACATTCACGAAAATGCTGATTTGTTGGGATGGGAAGTGTCGCTGTTGCTTTACTTGGTACAGATTGAGTATCTGGTTGGGAGGCCGATTCTGGTTTTCCTGATCCATTTGGAGAAGTGCTCAACCGTGGCGAAGGCTTGGAGGACTTACAGTATGCCTTACAAAACAGTTAGTCAAGGAACTTAACAATATGATAGTTACACGGAGATGCTAGCAGCTCTGTACTACGTCATCTTGGAGACTTAAGAAGCGTGCCTCGACACAGGATGTTTACACCGAGAGGTGTGTGTTTGTCGGTGTATATACACTGAGAATTGTGTTTGTCGGTGTATATGCACTGAAAGGTGTGTTTTTGTCAATGTATATATACCCAGAGGTGCGTATCTCCCGGTGATTATACACTGAGTTTTCTTTAATCTCTGTATTATGGGATTAAAGTATTCCTGACTGGTGGTGCTGTATAGCCCTTGTGGTTTAGCGCTTCTTTTTGATTATAATAATAATAATACTGACTGGTGGTGCACAGGTGATATGCAGCCTTAATGACCCTTGTACAGTCGATTGACTTCAAACCTAATGTCTTATTATCAGTCTTTCTAGGAAATTCATGATGACGTCACTGACTTTTTGTTTACAATGTTGCAGGTCACGTGGATGCAGTCCCGTATAATGACGTCACTGATTGTTTTGTTTACATTGTTGCAGGTCGCGTGAGTGGCAGCCCAGTCCGCCCACACTACCCCACGCCCCTACACGCCGCCTGGTTCCCGGACCACTCCCGCGGCATGGGCGTGTCCCACACGCCCTCCACTTCATGGGTGCCACCCCTCACCTCCCGCCCACCACCCTCAGCGCCTCTACATCACACCCATCTCTTCACATTTCCGCCCACACCACCCAAGGACGCCACCCCGGACACTGTGGGTTTGACGGCGGCCGCCCACGACTACAGCAATGTGGCTACGTCCACGGGCGTCCACCACGTCCACCAGCCCAGCTTGGAGATGTCTATGGCGGAACTGAAGTCTCCGCCCGCCCTCCTCTCCGTCATGGGCGGCTCCAAACGTGAAGGTAGCGACGAATACGCCCTCCCCGAACCCCTCCATATCCACTCCCAGCACCCCTCCCTCCTCCACGCCCACAACCCCCTACCGCCGTCCACTGACGTCCTACACCCTGACTCCTACGCTGCCTACGATGCCTACCTTCCTGCGCATGAGGATGCCTACTACCCTACCCCCCCGGACCCCCCACCTCCTGGACGTGCCCAATCCAACTCCGCCTCCAAGAGCAAAGCCAAAGCCAAGGCCAGTGCCGGTAAGAGAGCTATCGAACGTGGCACTGCGGTGACTTCCTCCTCCTCTTCCTTCACCTCTTCCTTATCTTCCCCACCGCTTTGCTCAATGTTATTGCTAAGTGCTAACCTCCAGCAGAGTTCTTCACTAGCACAAACGCACCGCTGCACAGAGTCTTGTTAGCCTGCAACATAAACTGTTACTTGCAAGAAGACAAATCACTGTCGACAACTTGTGGGATGTCATTGGAAATGTGTTGGAAGCGTTTTCACTGAAAACGTCCTAAACCATATGGGCAACATACACGTATCTTTACTGGCGAAACGTTTCGTCTTCACAGCAGGCGTCAGTACAATACCTGAGACAACAGTAGAAGGTGAGAGGTTACTGAAGGTAATCAATACCTCAGCCTTGAAGACCTTCAGTCTTTCCTAACCTAAAACGTTTCGTCGATGAAGATCCCAAAACGTTGCACATGTGTCTCTCGTCACCTCGCCCATACGGTATACGATTAAATATGGAAGATGTCCTGAGTGAAAGCATTCATACATGTATGTTTCTTTCTCACTGGTGCTGCTTATTTGTGTATTGTTCCAGTCATGGTATTGTGACTTTTGTTCCAGTCATGGTACTGTGACTTTTGTTCCAGTCATGGTATTGTGACTTTTGTTCCAGTCATGGTATTGTGACTTTTGTTCCAGTCATGGTACTGGGACTTTTGTTCCAGTCATGGTACTGTGACTTTTGTTCCAGTCATGGTATTGTGACTTTTGTTCCAGTCATGGTACTGTGACTTTTGTTCCAGTCATGGTATTGTGACTTTTGTTCCAGTCATGGTATTGTGACTTGTTATATTTTTATTCATGTCCATTACCCACAAGCTACAACATCATACCCCTTCTTCGTACCGCTGCTACCAGCACCGCTGCTACCAGCACCGCTGCTACCAGCACCGCTGCTACCAACACCGCTGCTACCAGCACCGCTGCTACCAGCACCGCTGCTACCGGCACCGCTGCTACCAGCACCGCTGCTACCAGCACCGCTGCTACCGGCACCGCTGTTACTGGTACCGCTGCTACCAGCACCGCTGCTACCGGCACTGCTGCTACCAGCACCGCTGCTACCAGCACCGCTGTTACTGGTACCGCTTCTACCAGCACCGCTGCTACTGGTACCGCTGCTACCAGCACCGCTGCTACCAGCACCGCTGTTACTGGTACCGCTGCTACCAGCACCGCTGCTACTGGTACCGCTGCTACCAGCACCGCTGCTACCGGTACCTCTGCTACCGGCACCGCTGCTACCGGCACCGCTGCTACAGGCACTGCTGCTACCAGCACCGCTGCTACTGGTACCGCTGCTACCGGCACTGCTGCTACTGGTACCGCTGCTACCGGCACCGCTGCTACTGGTACTGCTGCTACCGGCACCGCTGCTACCGGCACCGCTGCTACCGGCACCGCTGCTACCGGCACCGTTGCTACCAGCACCGCTGTTACTGGTACCGCTGCTATCGGCACCGCTGCTACTGGTACCGCTGCCACCAGCACGGCTGCTACTGGTACCGCTGCTATCGGCACTACTGCTACTGGTGCCGCTGCTACCAGCACTGCTGCTACTGGTACCGCTGCTACCGGCACCGCTGGTACTGGTACCACTGCTACCTGCACCGCTGCTACTGGTACCGCTGCTACCGGCACAGCTGCTACTGGTACCGCTGCTACCGGCACCGCTGCTACCGGCACCGCTGCTACCGGCACCGCTGCTACCAGCACCGCTGCTACCAGCACCGCTGTTACTGGTACGGCTGCTACCAGCACCGCTGTTACTGGTACCTCTGCTACCAGCACCGCTGCTACCAGCACCGCTGTTACTGGTACCGCTGCTACCAGCACCGCTGCTACCGGCACTGCTGCTACCAGCACCGCTGCTACCAGCACCGCTGTTACTGGTACCGCTTCTACCAGCACCGCTGCTACCAGCAACGCTATTACTGGTACCGCTGCTACCAGAACCACTGCTACTGGCACCGCTGATACAAGCACCGCTGCTACCAGTACCGCTGTTACTGGTACCGCTGCTACCAGCACCGCTGCTACCAGCACCGCTGTTACTGGTACCGCTGCTACCAGCACCGCTGCTACCCGCACCACTCTCACTGGTACCGTTGCTACCAGCACCGCTGCTACCGGCACCGCTGCTACCAGCACTGCTGTTACTGGTACCACTGCTACCAGCACCGCTGCTACCAACACCGCTGTTACTGGTACCGCTGCTACCAGCACCGCTGCTACCAGCACCGCTGTTACTGGTACCGCTGCTACCAGCACCGCTGTTACTGGTACCACTGCTACCAGCACCGCTGCTACCAGCACCTCTGTTACTGGTACCGCTGCTACCGGCACCGCTGCTACCAGCACCGCTGTTGCTGGTACCGCTGCTACCAGCACCGCTGCTACCAGCACCGCTGTTACTGGTACTGCAGCTACCAGCACCGCTGTTAATGCTACCGCTGCTACTGGTACCGCTGCTACCAGCACCGCTGTTACTGGTACCGCTGCTACCAGCACCGCTGCTACCAGCACCGCTGTTACTGGTACTGCAGCTACCAGCACCGCTGTTACTGGTACCGCTGCTACCAGCACTGCTGCTACCAGCACCGCTGTTACTGGTACCGCTGCTACCGGCACCGCTGCTACCAGCACAGCTGTTACTGGTACCGCTGCTACCAGCACCGCTGCTACCAGCACCGCTGCTACCAGCACCGCTGTTACTGGTACCACTGCTACCAGCACCGCTGCTACCAGCACCGCTGTTACTGGTACTGCTGCTACCGACACAGCTGCTACCAGCACCGCTGTTGCTGGTACCACTGGTACCAGCACCGCTGCTACCAGCACCGCTGTTACTGGTACCGCTGCTACCAGCACTGCTGTTAATGGTACCGCTGCTACTGGTACCGCTGCTACCAGCACCGCTGTTACTGGTACCGCTGCTACCAGCACCGCTTGTACAAGCACCGCTGTTACTGGTACCGCTGCTACCAGCACCGCTGCTACCAGCACCACTGTTACTGGTACCACTGCTACTGGTACCGCTGCTACTGGTACCGCTGCTACTGGTACCGCTGCTACTGGTACCGCTGCTACCGGCACCGCTGCTACTGGTACCGCTGCTACCGGCACCGCTGCTACCGGCACCGCTGCTACCGGCACCGCTGCTACTGGTACCGCTGCTACCAGCACTGCTGCTACCAGCACCGCTGTTACTGGTACCGCTGCTACTGGTACCGCTGCTACTGGTACCGCTGCTACTGGTACCGCTGCTACCGGCACCGCTGCTACTGGTACCGCTGCTACTGGTACCGCTGCTACTGGTACCGCTGCTACCGGCACCGCTGCTACCGGCACCGCTGCTACCGGCACCGCTGCTACCGGCACCGCTGCTACTGGTACCGCTGCTACTGGTACCGCTGCTACCGGCACCGCTGCTACCGGCACCGCTGCTACCGGCACCGCTGCTACCTTCACCGCTGCTACCGGCACCGCTGCTACTGGTACCGCTGCTACTGGTACCGCTGCTACTGGTACCGCTGCTACTGGTACCGCTGCTACCGGCACCGCTGCTACCGGCACCGCTGCTACCGGCACCGCTGCTACCAGCTCCGCTGCTACCGGCACCGCTGCCACCGGCACCTCTACTACCAGCACCGCTGCTACCGGCACCGCTGCTACCAGCACCGCTGCTACCAGCACCGCTGCTACCAGCACCGCTGCTACCGGCACCGCTGCTACCAGCACCGCTGCTACCGGCACCGCTGCTACCAGCACCGCTGCTACCAACACCGCTGTTAACGGTACCGCTACTACATGGTACCGCTGCTACCAGCACTGCTGTTAATGGTACCGCTGCTACCAGCACCGCTGCTACCAGCACCGCTGCTACCGGCACCGCTGCTACCGGCACCGCTGCTACCAGCACCGCTGCTACCGGCACCGCTGCTACCAGCACCGTTGCTACCGGCACTGCTGCTACCAGCACCGCTGCTACCAGCACCGCTGTTACTGGTACCGCTTCTACCAGCACCGCTGCTACCAGCAACGCTATTACTGGTACCGTTGCTACCAGAACAACTGCTACCGACACCGCTGATACAAGCACCGCTGCTACCAGTACCGCTGTTACTGGTACCGCTGCTACCAGCACCGCTGCTACAAGCACCGCTGTTACTGGTACCGCTGCTACCAGCACCGCTCCTACCCGCACCGCTGTTACTGGTACCGCTGCTACCAGCACCGCTTCTACCGGCACTGCTGCTACCAGCACCGCTGTTACTGGTACCGCTGCTACCAGCACCGCTTCTACCGGCACTGCTGCTACCAGCACCGCTGTTACTGGTACCGCTGCTACCAGCACCGCTGCTACCAACACTGCTGTTACTGGTACCGCTGCTACCGGCACCGCTGCTACCAGCACCGCTGTTACTGGTACCGCTGCTAACAGCACCGCTGTTACTGGTACCACTGCTACCAGCACCGCTGCTACCAGCACCGCTGTTACTGTACCGCTGCTACCGACACCGCTGCTACCAGCACCGCTGTTGCTGGTACCGCTGCTACCAGCACCGCTGCTACCAGCACCGCTGTTACTGGTACCGCTGCTACCAGCACCGCTGCTACCAGCACCGCTGTTACTGGTACCGCTGCTACCAGCACCGCTGCTACCAGCACCGCTGTTACTGGTACCGCTGCTACCAGCACCGCTGCTACCAGCACCGCTGCTACCAGCACCGCTGCTACCAGCACCGCTGTTACTGGTACCACTGCTACCAGCACCGCTGCTACCAGCACCGCTGTTACTGGTACCACTGCTACCGACACCGCTGCTACCAGCACCGCTGTTGCTGGTACCGTGCTACCAGCACGCTGCTACCAGCACCGCTGTTACTGGTACCGCTGGCTACCAGCCCGCTTGTACAAGCACCGCTGTTACTGGTACCGCTGCTACCAGCACCGCTGCTACCAGCACCGCTGTTACTGGTACCGCTGCTACTGGTACCGCTGCTACTGGTACCGCTGCTACTGGTACCGCTGCTACTGGTACCGCTGCTACGGGCACCGCTGCTACTGGTACCGCTGCTACCGGCACCGCTGCTACCGGCACCGCTGCTACCGGCACTGCTGCTACTGGTACCGCTGCTACCAGCACCGCTGCTACCAGCACCGCTGTTACTGGTACCGCTGCTACTGGTACCGCTGCTACTGGTACCGCTGCTACTGGTACCGCTGCTACCGGCACCGCTGCTACTGGTACCGCTGCTACTGGTACCGCTGCTACTGGTACCGCTGCTACCGGCACCGCTGCTACCGGCACCGCTGCTACGGGCACCGCTGCTACTGGTACCGCTGCTACTGGTACCGCTGCTACCGGGACCGCTGCTACCGGCACCGCTGCTACCGGCACCGCTGCTACCAGCTCCGCTGCTACCGGCACCGCTGCTACCGGCACCTCTGCTACCAGCACCGCTGCTACCGGCACCGCTGCTACCAGCACCGCTGCTACCAGTACCGCTGCTACAGCACCGCTGCTACCGGCACCGCTGCTACCAGCACCGCTGCTACCGGCACCGCTGCTACCAGCACCGCTGCTACCAGCACCGCTGTTAATGGTACCGCTGCTACTGGTACCGCTGCTACCAGCACCGCTGTTAATGGTACCGCTGCTACCAGCACCGCTGCTACCAGCACCGCTGCTACCGGCACCGCTGCTACCGGCACCGCTGCTACCAGCACCGCTGCTACCGGCACCGCTGCTACCAGCACCGCTGCTACCAGCACCGCTGCTACTGGTACCGCTGCTACCAGCACCGCTGTTAATGGTACCGCTGCTACCAGCACCGCTGCTACCAGCACCGCTGTTACTGGTACCGCTGCTACTGGTACCGCTGCTACTGGTACCGCTGCTACTGGTACCGCTGCTACCGGCACCGCTGCTACTGGTACCGCTGCTACCGGCACCGCTGCTACCAGCACCGCTGTTACTGGTACCGCTGCTACTGGTACCGCTGCTACTGGTACCGCTGCTACTGGTACCGCTGCTACCAGCACCGCTGCTACCAGCACCGCTGTTACTGGTACCACTGCTACTGGTACCGCTGCTACTGGTACCGCTGCTACTGGTACCGCTGCTACCGGCACCGCTGCTACTGGTACCGCTGCTACTGGCTACCGCTGCTACTGGTACCGCTGGTACCGGCACCGCTGCTACCGGCACCGCTGCTACCGGCACCGGTGCTACTGGTACCGCTGCTACTGGTACCGCTGCTAATGGTACCGCTACTACCGGCACCGCTGCTACCGGCACCGCTGCTACCGGCACCGCTGCTACTGGTACCGCTGCTTCTGGTACCGCTGCTACTGGTACCGCTGCTACAGGTACCGCTGCTACCTGCACCGCTGCTACCGGCACCGCTGCTACTGGTACCGCTGCTACCGATACCGCTGCTACCGGCACCGCTTCTACTGGTACCGCTGCTACTGGTACCGCTGCTACTGGTACCGCTGCTACTGGTACCGCTGCTACCGGCACCGCTGCTACCGGCACCACTGCTACCGGCACCGCTGCTACCAGCACCGCTGCTACCGGCACCGCTGCTACCGGCACCGCTGCTACCAGCACCGCTGCTACCGGCACCGCTGCTACCAGCACCGCTGCTACCGGCACCGCTGCTACCGGCACCGCTGCTACCAGCACCGCTGCTACCGGCACCGCTGCTACCAGCACCGCTGCTACCGGCACCGCTGCTACCAGCACCGCTGCTGCCGGCACCGCTGCTACCGGCAACCGCTGCTACCAGCACCGCTGCTACCGGCACCGCTGCTACCAGCACCGCTGCTCCCTGTAGCCACTCTTGGTGTCAAGAGCAATAAAGTCAACAAGAAGGCATAAAGACTAGTAATAGAAAAGGAAAAAAACTACATACACAATGTCATATATATTATATATATATATATATATATATATATATATATATATTATATATATATATATATATATATATATATATAGTACATATTGTTAGGTGTTTGTTCACTGATTATAATGCGAAAATCTCATCCAGCTCCTCAGAGTTGGGGCGAGTGCCTAAAATACAGCAGGTATTACACCTCTGAACAGCCGCAATGAGTCGCTGAAACAGAAAACTATCTGTCTTGGGATCCCTAGTTACCCTGATTAGTCTTTTGCCCAGCTCTTCAAGAAACTTAGAGGCACTCTTTCCCCATGAGCGAAGGGTCTCCGACCCGTTGGGAACAAATATATATTGATGGGCAAGTTCTCCATATTTTCTAGACTTCTGTGACTCCCTGAAGCTGGCGGCTGCCCCTCCTTCCTCCCTGGTGTATTGGAGACAGGTATCAGCCAAGGAAGATGCACATGTATAGTCCCACACCACCTGCCTGCCGTCTGACCAGGCTTGAAGGGTGATACCATCTGGACGCTTTTGGCTGCCATCAGATCTGCATAATTGGGGTGGCTCCCTTAATGCTGGGCATCCGGCTGTTGTGAGACTCCTCTTGATAAAATTATTAACCTCCTCATGTCTTGCAATCTTTCACTCAGATTTACGGCACACAAGACCATGGTACCCGAATCGGTCTTCTGCTTCACTGCCACAAAAACACCTGTGTTTGGCGAGAATAGGGGAGGCAAGTCGAAGGGCAACACCAATGCGAATGGTCTGTGGGTCGAGGAGTGAGCCAAGGCTGGAGTTAGGGACAGCCAACAGAAAGTCCCCTGCATGAAGAGTTCTCACTGCCAGGAGGCGGGCTCTATCCTTCCCTGACACACTCTGCAACACTGTTGAGGCTATATTTTCCACTGTTGGACCATCCCAGTGCGATTGTTTGTAGTTGTTGGGGGGAGCAGGTCTGGTTTCAGAACCCGTTAGACTATCCCAGACCATGGCTCCGTCAATGAACTTTTAGTCCTGGACTCCAGTCTTGTCCTTAAGATGTTCAGGGAGAATCGCTGCTACAAGCCCTCTGGATGCAATACATGAGGACAGAAAAGCAGGTAGCGCAATCTGTGATGACTTTCGGACACCAATGCCTCCTAGTCTGACTGGAAGTGTAGCTTGGTTCCACTGCCCGTCTTCTGGAGTAAGGTTAAGTACTTTCGTAAAAATCTGCCTCAGGATACTGTCATATTCGTGCAGTATAGGGTTATCATATGAAGGTGCACATCTTAGGAAATATGTCAACCTGGGCAGACTCAAGCACTTTGTGAGAAGGTACAAGGTATTGTGGGTGTTATATTAGTTTCGCTTGCCGTATTCTGCAAGATGTTGCTATTTAAGCCAAAATCGCAAGTTTTGCCTATTGGGTACGACATATATATTGTATTCAATAAAAGTATTCTAATTAAATGCATTTGGCTTCTTTTACGTAGTGAGACGGCAGTAAATGCCGTCATGCGACGTAATGCAAATTAAGACGACGTTTCGCTCAGGGTTGAGCTATTACCTGGAGTTTACCTGGAGAGAGTTTCGGGGGTCAACGCCCCCGCGGCCCGGTCTGTGATCAGGCCTCCAAAACATGATGAAAAGTTTTGGTTTGCGTTACGTGTCGTTGAGCTGCTGTAGCGTCACCATCAGCCTGCCTCTGTTTGCTTCACGTTTTAGTAGACAGGTTTTATTTTTACACGTAGTTTTACTTATACGCATGCACACGAACGTTTTTTTTTTCCTTTCTTTTTCGGTCACTTATCGCTGTGTTTGCGCCATAGGGATTATTGCTGTATTTACAAACCCTTAACTCCAGAATCAAAATGGCGTACTGCCGACTAAATTAGAAAATAACACACGTCGCAGACCAAAGTTTTTATTGGGACAACGTTTCGCTCAGTGTAAAACCTTATCAAATCATAACTTTGTGATGCGCTACAGAGAGAAAAACGTCGTCCTAGCCAAAGTTACTTCAGCAACGTTAAGTCATTTTTCATTATCAATTCTCGCACCGCTGACAATGACATTTTCTGCTTTATTCACTATTTATTGCACAAGCGCTTCTCGCTACAAATTATGGCACCAGAACAGCTTTTTCTTAGCTAAACTTTCAGCGCTAAAGCGCTTGCCAACAGTCAGTGCAAGACGGAACTGTCTGCTGCACTTACAGCACTGAGACTTCTTTTGGGACTATAAACCATACCACGGGCGGGGATAGAGCCCGCGATCAGAGAGTCTCAAAACTCCAGACCGCGTTAGCCACTGGACCAGCTAGCCACAATAAGATTCGTCCAACTAGGTATATTTCTACATCATAGGAAGGTTAGCATAGGCACCACTGTGACCACAAATGCATTTGTGGTCACAGTGGTGCCTATGTTAACCTTCCTATGGTGTAGAAATATACCTAGTTGGACGAATCTTATTGTGGCTAGCTGGTCCAGTGGCTAACGTGATGGTCTGGAGTTTTGAGACTCTCTGATCGCGGGCTCTATCCCCGCCCGTGGTATGGTTTGTTTGCAATCGTGTCATTACGATTTCGTGAGTCATGTTTGGGACTATAGTACTGACACTCTTCTGCCTGCACTTATGCACTGAAATGCTTTGTATATTTTTTTTAATAAACAAGAAAACGTCACGCAATATTTGGAAAAAGAAATTATTGTGAGGTCTTCAAGGGAGCCAGGAATATTTCCCTTGAGGCAAACACGCTTCTCCGAGGCTAAGGGTCCCCAGTATTTGAACCAGAGACGAAGTCCAGCTAGTGGCTCTTGTCTCAATGAGGTTTCCTTCAGCCTCTTCCAAACCAGCTGGAATTCCTGGAAACCCTGATGAGTTTAGCCCTTTTCTTTTTATTTTGGTCAATATATTGATAATCTAATTGATCAGGTTTATTAGATTTAAATTAAGAGGCTCTTGATCCAAGACAATGGACGTAAGCTACCGGTCCTAGAATCAAATCTAATAATAAATAAAAGAAGAAGGATTTTGAAAATAATAACAATAATAATAATAATAATTATAATAATAATAATAATAATAATAATAATAATAATAATAATAATAATAATAATAATAATAATAATAATAATAATAATAAAAATCAAAGATTTCAATATACATATTTGCCAAAAGAAACATGCAAGCATACATATGTGAACAAAGACACGAATTTGGCAAAATCATATGCAATAATATACGATAATTTCGACTCTTTGCGTCACACACACTGGAATTGCTAATGATAATAAAAAAAAAACACATCTGATATCTTTTGTGTTGCAAAAGAAATGAAAGAAAGAGTAACAGTATCTTTCTTGAGAGATTTATATAGATAAAGTCGTCCATAAGAGAAGATTTCATATCGTGTTTCTCTCTCTCTCTCTCTCTCTCTCTCTCTCTCTCTCTCTCTCTCTCTCTCTCTCTCTCTCTCTCTCTCTCTCTCTCTCAAAGAACCGAGGGAGAAAAAGATATCGCTATTAATATCCACTGTGTGGCTGATCAAAATGTTCGCCGCTCCTATTTAGTGACTCGTTTTAACGTTTCGATTGTCAATAAACCTTACATCTCGTCAGTGTTGATTTTTTAAAAGTGAGTTGTTTTCCCCACCAACTGCTGTTCTAACAGCCAGATATTCTCCACTGGCTGCTGTTCTAACAGCCAGATATTCTCCACTGACTGCTGTTCTAACAGCCAGACATTCTCCATTAACTGCTGTTCTAACAGCCAGATATTCTCCATTGACTGCTGTTCTAACAGCCAGATATTCTCCACCAGCTGCTGTTCTAACAGCCAGATATTCTCCACTGACTGTTGTTTTAACAGCCAGATATTCTCCATTGACTGTTGTTCTGTATGCTTGTTACATTTGACTCTGATTCTAATTCAGTATTTAAAACAGGTGAGAATATTTCCTTAACTTTTTGGAGGTTTTTAGAAAGGTCAGTTTCAGTTTATCACTGAAGCAGCTAATTTATTGTGCACTTCATTTTGTACACCCCATATTGTGCATCCTACAGTGTGCTCTCCCCTCTCCTGCCAAAGGAAGTGGCTAGTTTATTGCACATCCCATGTCAATACTGTGAATGGCTGTATGCAGCTTACTGTGCACCCCATGTCCATTCTGTGGAAGGGGGGGGGGCGAATATGGCTAGTTTATTGTACACCCCATATCCATTCTGTGGGCGGTAGTGGCTAGTTTATTTTACTCCTCATATCCATCCTCTGGATAATAGCACAAGAGCAAACAGATATTCAACAGCCAATGAAGAAATTCTAAGAGGGCTGACAAAAGTATATCTGTGCATGTGCAATTTTTACATATTCCTCACTCTTTATCTGCAATAATCAAATCCCTCGAGAGAAGGAGTCCGAGCAACTAAATAAAAGTCGATTCCGTAAGCGATTGAAAAACACCTGCTGCGGGGGCGAAACGTTTCGGTATTAAAGAAAGAAAAGTGTTCAGCGCATGTCTGATTCATTAACCCACTAACTAGTGGCCTCTGTCAGGAAACACTCTCTCTCTCTCTCCAATTGGCAACAGACGAGGAAGTCGGTTTAACCTTGGCACTGCTACACTAGTTGGCACTATGTGTATGTATCCCTTCATTCCCTTCCCCCTCCTCGGAGTGCCTGGCTCCTCTCCACGTATGTCATCACATCTTTTAACTACTTTTATCTAGGCTACTGTCGCGATCTCCTTCGTGGGTTACTGTGTTGTTTTCATGGGCTCAACCTCCAGGGAGTGGGGTGCCTTGTTGCTGTAGGGCTCTTGATCCAGCGAATTGGAACACAAGCCCTGCTTGCCTTTCATTAAGCAGGCGATGTATGACTTGCATGGATTTAATGCTTCCTAATAATAATAATAATAATAATAATAATAATAATAATAATAATAATAATAATAATAATAATAATAATAATAATAATAATAATAATAACAATAATAATAATAATAATAATAATAATAATAATAATAATAATAATAATAATAATAATAATAATAATAATAATAATGATAATAAAATAATGAAAAGGTAATTTTTTTATTTTTTGGGGGGGGGGACTTCACGGCGTTATTCTTTCAAAAAATAAAATTTAAGAGGTTATGATTATTATTATTATTATTATTATTATTATTATTATTATTATTATTATTATTATTATTATTATTATTATTGGAAAGGGGTCACACACTGCCTGGAAAATTTGAAGGAATGACGTTCCATCC
Source organism: Cherax quadricarinatus (assembly GCF_026875155.1). NCBI lineage: Eukaryota > Metazoa > Arthropoda > Malacostraca > Decapoda > Parastacidae > Cherax > Cherax quadricarinatus. Next base: position 41,768,501 of record NC_069411.1, on the reverse strand, counting down.
AAGGGAAGGGCAGGTCAGATTTATTGGATCAAGAGCCCCTCAACCGGCATCAAGGTCCAGCTCTCCTCTGGGGAGAATAACAAACAGTACTGTCACTGTAGACACATATCACTCAGGATATGTGTCTGTATATCCCAGAGTGTGCGTCTACATACATCACTGTAGAAGTCTATGTACACAGGTCACTTCAGTAGTGTGTGTACATACACATCACTACAGACGTGTATGTGTACACACCACTACATCAGTATGTACACACACCTAACATATATGTTCACATATTTACTCGTGTTTGTCTACACTTCTGGTTTCTTTCTCCTTAAAGTTATCTTTCACATCTGTAATTATCTTCTTAGCGCATTATCTTCCTCTCTCAAATCCATTATTTACTTCGTTTCGAATTTATTATTTCAGGTTCTTATTGTTCTTCTTTCCTCGCTTCACTTCTCATCTATTACACTTTTTTTTAACCCTGTAAGTTGTGGCCCCTGGATACTGGTGAAGTGCTCTCAATCCAAGGAATTAGAGCCACCCTCCCCCTGCCTTGCCTCAGAACCTATCACCTACCATTCCCCAGGCGCTGTATGCGCCCTTACGGGTTTAGCCGTTGATTAAAAATATAATACTATTAAATTTCTTTTGCTTCCCCCTCCATTGTCTTAAATAAAGACAGTAAAGAATTCTGACGTTTACCATAATTTTTTATTATTTCTTATTCCCATTTTCTCCTTCTAATTCTCATTAATTTACCGGAATAATATACTTGTAAAACACTATGATTAACACTACGTCTTAAGCCACTTTGGCAGGTGCGGAGACATGTTTTCAGAAGCTCTAGTCATTTGTGATGTGTGTGTGTGTGTGTGTGTGTGTGTGTGTGTGTGTTGTGTGTGTGTGGTGTGTGTGTGTGTATGTGTGTGTGTGTGTGTATGTTTGTGTGTGTGTGTGTGTGTGTGTGTGTGTGTGTGTGTGTGTGTGTGTGTGTGTGTGTGTGTGTGTGTGTTGTGTGTGTGTGTGTGTGTGTGTGTGTGTGTGTGTGTGTGTGTGTGTGTGTGTGTGTGTGTGTGTGTGTGTGTGTGTGTTTGTGTGTGTACTCACCTACTTGTACTCACCTAGTTGTACTCACCTAGTTGAGGTTGCAGGGGTCGATTCCAAGCTCCTGGCCCCGCCTCTTCACTGGTCGCTACTAGGTCACTCTCCCTGGAACTTGAGCTTTATCGTACCTCTGCTTAAAGCTATGTATGGATCCTGCCTCCACTACATTGTGTGTGTGTGTGTGTGTGTGTGTGTGTGTGTGTGTGTGTGTGTGTGTGTGTGTGTGTGTGTGTGTGTGTGTGTGTGTGTATGTGTGTGTGTATGTGTGTGTGTGTGTGTGTGTGTGTGTGTGTGTGTGTGTGTGTGTGTGTGTGTGTCTACTCACCTACTTGTACTCACCTAGTTGTACTCACCTAGTTGAGGTTGCAGGGGTCGATTTCAAGCTCCTGGCCCCGCCTCTTCACTGGTCGTTACTAGGTCACTCTCCCTGAAACATGAGCTTTATCGTACCTCTGCTTAAAGCTATGTATGGATCCTGCCTCCACTACATTGTGTGTGTGTGTGTGTGTGTGTGTGTGTGTGTGTGTGTGTGTGTGTGTGTGTACTCACCTATATGTGGTTGCAGGGGTCGAGTCATAGCTCCTGGCCCCGCTTCTTCACTGGTCGATACTAATTCACTCTCTCTCTGCTCCATAATCTTTGTCATACCTCTTCTTAAAGCTATTTATGGAACTTGTTTCCACTACTTCACTCTCCAGATTATTCCAATTGCTGACAACTCTAAGACTATAGAAATACTTCCTAACATCCCTATGACTCATCTGGGTTTTCAGCTTCCGATTGTAGCCCCCTTGTTCATGTATCCCATCTCTGAAACATTCGAGCCCTTTCCACCTTGTCAATTCCTCTCAGTATTTTATACGTCGCTATCATGTTCCCCTATCCCTCCTGTCCTCTAGTGTCATCAGGCTGAGTTCCCTTAGCCTCTCCTTATAAGACATACCCCACAGTTCCGGAACTAATCTTGTTTCAAATTTTTGCACTTTCTTCAGTTTCGTGACGTGTTTGGCTAGGTGTGGGTTCCATGCTGATGCTGCATACTCCAGTATAGGACTGACGTACACGGTGTACAATGGCGTGAATAACTCCTTACCCAGATGTCTAAATGCTAATCTCAAGTTTTCCAAGCGCCCATATGCTGCAGCAGTTATTTGATTGATGTGTGCCTCGTTATAATGCTTACCCCAAGATCCTATTCCTTAACTGACGTTTGCAGCCTTTGATCCCCTAACCTGTACTCCGTCTGCGGTCTTCTGTGTCCTTCTTCAATCTTCATAATTTTACAATTACTGGGGTTCAACTCCAGGAGCCATTGGTCGGACCAGACTTGTAGTCTGTTCAGATCCCCTTGTAATCTTAACTGGTCCTCGCCCGCTTGTATTCTCCTCATCAGTTTCAAATCATCACCGAACAGTGGCACTTCTGAATTTATTCCTTCCATCATATCATTCACATATACAAGAAACAGACCCGGACCTAGGACTGACCCTAGTGGAACCCCACTCTACACATGCGCCCACTCTGACACTTCATCACGTACCAACACTCGTTGTTTCCTTCCTGTTTGGTATTCCCTGATTCATTGCAGTACTTTCCCTGTTATTCCTCCCTGCTCCTCTAATTTTTGCACCAGTCTCTTGTGTGGTACTGTGTCAAAAGCCTTCTCGCAGTCCAAATAGATGCAATCTACCCATCCCTCTCTCTCCTGTCTTACTTCTGCTACCTTATCGTAGAACTCAAGTAGATTTGTGGCACAGAATTTCCCATCTCTGAAGCCGTGCTGACTGTCATGTATGAGCCCAATCTTTCCAATGTGTTCCACCACTCTTCTCCTAATAATCTTTTCCATGACTTTACATACTAGTAAGTAAGTAAATAAGTTTATCCAGGTACACACAAATACAGTTACATAGAATTATCATACATAGCAGCATGTGTGTAGAGAACCTGGGATAACCCAAAAAAATCAGAGTGACTAATTTCCATTGGGGTCCTTTACAAGTCAGTGACACTGGTCTGTAGTTTAACGCTGCCTGATTGTTTCCTTTCTTAAAAATTGGAGCTACATTTGCTGTGTGTGTGTGTGTGTGTGTGTGTGTGTGTGTGTGTGTGTGTGTGTGTGTGTGTGTGTGTGTGTGTGTGTGTGTGTGTGTGTGTGTGTGTGTGTGTGTGTGTGTGTGTGTGTACATATTTTGTGACATTAATTCAATAATGTAATCTGCTACATTCTACAGTGTAATGCTTGTTGTAATGTGCTTGTTCTCCTCCCCGCACACTTGACATTATCTTTCCTCATACTAGAGTTGTTATACCAACCTGTCATATATAAAGGCACACTACACCTGTGACATACCTGTGACCGGTTTTAATGGTGCTTGCCTCGTTAATCAGCTTGTTACTGTTGGCAGCCAGCTGGCCTACGTAGCCATCACGGCCGTCTTTAATCTTCCATTTCCACATCTCTTACCATAAACACAAGCTTGTCTAATGCATCCATATTACATATATATATATATAATATATATATATATATATATATATATATATATATTATATAATATATATATATATATATATATATATATATATATATGTAACGTATCTATTAAAAATGGCTCCAACAACAAGAGCAACAATAACATTGCGAACAATATTAACAAAATAAACCAAACAATATCTGAAGCAGAGACAAAGACTGACACTAATGATGGCAGCAATAACGATAAGCGACTCTATTTTTTGCAGTGGATCTAAATTAAGGTAATTAAATAATTTGCATACTTTTAATTTATCCATGCGGTACGATGTTCTTATTAATTCCGTTCTGAACACGACCAACATGACTCGACAGTCTTGAACCTGCTGTCTCACACTGGCCACGTACGTTAGCTGAACCTCCGCCTGGGCTCTATATTTTACTTTAATTCAAGTTTCATTACAACGAATAAAACCTTGATTACAGATCTCCCGGGAATGATGACGAAGAAGCAGAAAGTTTTCTTTGGATTATTATCCGCTGAGGGTTAGTAATCCAGGATACATACAACAGGAAAGCCAAGCAGGATATGAAAGGTGTTCTGCCGACAGCACTGATGGAGTTACAGGTGCGACGGAAGATTTTGCTACTAAAACGTTTCGAACTGCGGTAATAAAGCTTCGTTTGCACTCATCATGTCTTAACTTGAATATTAGGTCTTAACTCTGTGGCTGTGATTACGAAGGAAATTATATAGACAACTGAGAGTGTTGAAGCAGACACAGGAGTGAGCAACCCGCAGTTGGTCACACAATCATGTGCTCATCAAGGCTGTCAAAGGTGATGAACTGTTGAAGGAATCTTCATCCGATGAATCAAAGCTCTCCTGATTGCCTCCCATTTCCATTCCCATGATTTCCATGGGATTATAGCATCCAGCATCAAAATGAATATTTTAATTTAAAAATGCAATTCCCAAAACATTACACAAAAGATAAAAAAAAAAGTCTACAAAAAATATGGAAAATGGTAGAGACCGAAATGCCAAAAAAAAAAAAAAAAAAAAAAAAATAGGGAGTAAAAAAAAGAAATTGAAAAGTAGGAGGATGAAAACCTAGACGAATTGTGAAGGCTCGATCCTCCATCCGCTGATCAACGGCTCCGTCTTATAAAACTGAACGTTCCTTAATCTGTGTGGGTTACACAGCGATATCCGAATGAATGTGGAAGTCCTTAAGATTTACCTGTCATCTTGGGCGTTCATAAGACAGAAAGTAGAAATGTCAGAGTAACGGAAACAAACACACACACACACACCACACACACACACACACACACACACACACACACACAAACACACACACACACACACACACACACACACACACACACACACACACACACACACACACAAAAGAGGTCAAGTGTCTATCGACAAGCGCCTCTGATAACTGTTAATTAACTCTACCACACACACACACAGTGTGAAGAGGCGGGGCCAGAGCTCGACTCGACCCCCGCAACCTCAACTAGGTGAGTACACACACACCCACACACACACAACACACACACAACACAACACGCCACACATAAATACACACACACACACACCACACACACCACACACACACAACAAACACACACACACAACACAGCATAATGCAACAGAGGCGGGGCCAGGAGCTCTGACTCGACCCCCGCAACCTCAACTAGGTGAGTAGAACTAGGTGAGTACACACACACACACACACACACACACACACACACACACACACACACACACACACACACACACACACAACACACACCACACACACACACACACACACACACACACACACACACACACATACACACACAAAAGAGGTCAAGTGTCTATCGACAAGCGCCTCTGATAACTGTTAATTAACTCACACACACACACACACACACACACACACACACACAGTGTGAAGAGGCGGGGCCAGGAGCTCGGACTCGACCCCCGCAACCTCAACTAGGTGAGTAGAACTAGGTGAGTACACACACACAACACACACACACACACACACACACACACACACACACACACACACGCACACACACACATATACACACACACACACACACGCACACACACACACACACACACAAACACACATACACACACAACAGGCAAAGTGTCTAACAGACAATTGCCTATGACAAGATGATAACTAACACACAGTGAACACCCAGAATCATGAACGAGCAGAGTGAATGATTGAGATGCTCCTCCTCCCTCCTTCCCTTCCCTCTTCCCTTCCCCCTCTTCCTCCTTCTCCTCTACCCCTCCCTCACCCACGACCCCTCAGCCAATCGTTCGCTCATCTGATTATGTAAATGGCCGATTATCAGCTGGTTATCAGTGCTCCATCTGGCGCCAGAGATGCCCAGACAGTGGTACCAGACACCAGGCTTCCCTCTCGTTACCGGAGAGTGGTACCAGCTAAACCACACACCCCTCTCGTAACCGGACAGTAGTATCAGATCCCTCCACACGCCTTCCTGAAACCGGACAGTGGTATCAGCCCTCCCCCAAAACACACCCTGGTAACTGGACAGTGGTACCAGCCCACCCACACACACACACACACACACAACACACACACACACACACACACACACACATCCTCTGCTAACTGGACATTGGTGTCTGCGCTCCCACGCAAAATCTCGTCAATGGAGCAACATTTCTAACCATAATAAGTTTTTACGAGTGAGTTTTTTTTTTTGTTTATGTAAATCTCATTGGGTTTGTGAAGGATCTTATTTACGAGTTAGCTCAGTGGCAAATTGTAAATTTCCTGCCTTACTCTCCATACAAACTTTGAATGAATCTTGCTGATACAAGTTCCATCAAACTCTCAAATGAGCAACTTTCCTTCGAAATGTTAGTTAATCATTGGAAGGAGAAAGAGAGAGAGAGAGAGAGAGAGAGAGAGAGAGAGAGAGAGAGAGAGAGAGAGAGAGAGAGAGAGAGAGAGAGAGAGAGAGAGAGAGAGAGAGAGAGAGAAAGAGAGAGAGCTGAGTGGCTTCAGACCACCATGGCGCCAGGCTCGTTGAAGGGACTTTATCTTGTTTGATTAAGAGGTTTGATAAGTTGATGGATGGAAGATTTGACAGGTGGGTAGGATGGAGACAAGTAGGGCGGAAGAGAGGAAGTGAGGGAGGAGGGGAAGATAGTTCTTTCTACAAATAACCCGAATACGCAGACGGATGCAAAGAATCGTGTACAAGAACTGCCACTCAGAATGGACTGAATCATTAGTAGTCTAAATGTTTGGAGTGTATAAACACACTTATGAATGACCATGTGCACTCATAGATACACACACACACACACACACACACACACCACACACACACACACACACACACACACACACACACACACATATACATGGGGTACTGACAGAAGAAATACAAAAGGAGTGGAGTTTGTGGATTGCATGTTTTTTTTTTTTGTGGGGGGTCGTAAACGTAAAGCAACTGATGCTACAGCAAATTAAAGACTGATTCACAAACCAGACTATCAGGCACATATAACTGGAAAATACATGAATTAAATAAGAGAGAGAGAAGACAGAAAGTGATTTTCCAGGTGGGTATATTAGGATAGGAAGGTGTGACGAGTAACAGAGAGAAGGACCTAGCTGAAAGACCTGAGAAGGAACAGAGGGAACACCTAACAGAGGGATGGACCTAGCAAGTGAGTGTCGTGCTGGGTATATCCAGGAGCACACATAAGCTGAATAACATAGGCGGTGTACAAGTGTAAAGAGATGTGTTAACACCGAGAGATTGTTGGGAATAAGAAATAAATGCACTATCAAGACACTGAGGGAAACGTCTCGCCATTAGTGGATCTATCAATTAATAAAGCTACCAGTGGCGAAACATCTTCAGTAAATGTCATGAGTTATCAAATTTGCCACAACAGCGGCATTGTAAGCGCGTCTACCAAAACTAGGAATAACATTCAAGAACCTTGTCAAAGAGTCAGTCAGATACTATGTTGCATGAATATGAGACCTTTTGTACCAGCCTGAAATCTATTACTAACTAAACATTTAACTCGATTAGGAAACAATAACGTCCTTTCATACATCTCTATTATCTGTTCCCTGTGTACCTCAGTAGATAGTTTCCGCGTGATGCTTACCCCCTGTTCCACGTTGTCTGACTCACTCCTAAGTGATACCTTCGCTCTAAACTCTCTAGTTCCAATTTTCATTACATTACATTTACGCATGAAATTAAGCAGCATTTTGTGGAACATTCTTGCAATTTGTTCATTTTTTTTTTTTGGTGCACATTCTTGCCTTCATTTGCTTGTGTTCTGAATTGAATTTATGTTCCCTGATACATCAGACGTAAGGCAGGTTCCAGTCCTCATATACTATTCCTCTCTGCCGTCTATCTTCATTGCCTGCTGAAGTATCTTCCTTGTCAGTCCACCCTCTTTCATTTTCCTATTATGCGAATTAGTTACCTTGAATAAATAGCACCTGAAGGCTTTTTGGCAGTCTAGGAATGCAGCCAGCCAACCTTCCCTATCTTGCCTGATATTCGTCGACCTATTACGAAAATTGATAAGGCTCGCAAGTCAGTATTTTTCAGCCCTAATAAGCCCTTTCTATGTCATAAGGAAGATTCTCTCATGTTATTCTTTAGCACATTCCACTTTACTATTCTTAAGTGAAGAAATTATTTCTGTTTTTCCTTTGTCGTCCACGGTCGTGTTGTTTCCATTAGTATTCTCTTGTTATTATTCCTTCTCTGGTGGACAAGCTATGTGATGTTACCAATATGAAGTCTCGTCTTAGGTATCTGATATTTCAGTTTTAATGTGTCCTGTGGCTGTTGGGCTAATTACGTCTTGGGTCACATTCCAGGAGTTTCCGATTCAAAAGAAATATTTTACAGACCTTCCCGCACAGTTTTCTCGTACAAGATTAAGACACTTATGCAACATTTGGGAATCTTAATAAAGATTCCCATATGTTGCATAAGTGTCTCAATCTTCAACTTATCGGTTTTCAAACCACTTATCACATCAGTTTTCTCGTAGTTTGCAAATATCTTGCTTTCCCTGTTGATGGGGCAAAAAGAATACTCTTTACCTATTTGTTTTGTATGATTGTATGAATTGATATGTAGTTATTATTGTCTCAACTTCTTGTTTACCAACGGTGGTATTTTCATTGTCTACAGTCAGCCTGTGTGTGTGTACGTGTGTGTGTGTGTGTGTGTGTGTGTGTGTGTGTGTGTGTGTGTGTGTGTGTGTGTGTGTATGTGTATGTCTGCGAATGCCTGTGTCTATATGTGTTTATGTAGATGTGTGTACTGTATATGCAATATAGCTAGAGTGAAAACTAATATTATTCTTGGAACTGTCGTTATTTCTCGAATTATGAAGGATAATATGAGAAGTCGCGACAACGCTATGAGTAATATCACTTTTTTCTATGGTTATATTGCATATTGCATATCTGACATAGACAGAGATATAAGCCATAGCTCCGTGTCTTCTTTTGCGGATGACACCCGAATTGCCATGACAGTGCACTCCATCGAAGACACCGCAAAATTCCAAGCGGACATCAACCAAATTTTCAAATTTTAACTACTCAGTTATGGAAAACTTGAGGAAATTGAAACTGTATCAGGGTATACAACAAATTCTAGCCATACAATAGAGCGAAAGAGTAATGTGAAGGACTTGGGAGTGATAATGTCAGAGGATCTTGCCTTCAAAGACCACAGCAATGTATCTACCGCATTTGCTAGGAAAATGATAGGATGGATAATGAGAACTTTCAAAACTATGGATGCCAAGCCCATGATGATTCTCTTCAAATCGCTTGTTCTCTCTAGGCTGGAATACTGCTGTACACTAACTGCCCATTTCAAGGCAGGCGAAATTGCTGACCTGAAGAGTGTACAAAGAACCTTCACGGCACACGTCAGTACGATAAGGCACCTAAACTACTGGGAACTGTTGAAGTCCCTTGATTTGTATTCCCTGGAACGCAGGCGAGAGTGATACATGATAACATAATACACTTGGAAAATCCTTGAGGGATTAGTGCCAAACTTGCACAAGAAATCACTCCCTATGAAAGCAAAAGACTCGGCAGGAGATGCAACATTCCCCCAATGAAAAGCAGGAGCGCCACAAGTACACTGAGAGACAACACAATAAGTGTCAGGGGCCCAAGACTGCTCAACTTCCTCCCAGCATACATAAGGGGGAGTACCAATAGACCCCTGTCTGTCTTCAAGAAGGCACTGGACAGGCACCTAAAGTCAGTACCTGACCAGCCGGGCTGTGGTTCGTACATCAGTTGCGTGCGGCCAGCAGTAACAGCCTGGTTGATCAGACCCTGATCCACCACGAAGCTTGGTCTCAGGCCGAGCCGCGGGGGCGTTAACCCCGGAAACCCGCTACAGGTATACTCCAGGTATCCAGGTATTTGCGCGTCTGTACTCACCTGTTTATGGCTGCAGGGGTCGACTCATAGCTCCTGTGAATGTGTGTGTGTGTGTCCCTCACCTACAACTATGCGAAGAACGATGGTGATTCTCATATCTGTCCCTGGTCACTACGAAACCACTTGATCGACAAAATAAACTGGCCATCCCACCTCGACTCTTCCTGGGTCTTCCCCTTGGCTGCTAAAAACAGTCCATCGCCTTGTAAGCTCCTCTCGGACTACCCATTCCATAAATTTCGTTGATGGTTCTACTTCCAATCCAACTTGAACTACCAGATCGATAAACGTTAATTAATCACCGGCGAGTTTTACATGCAACAGGAGTCTGTACTCGGTAACGAGCCGGAGGAGTGGGTGATAAATTTCCCTGCCTGCTGTGTGGGTATCCTGGCAGTGGTCTCAACTCCGTCTCTCAGACCAATTGCCACGTATAAAAAACTGAAAGACACTTGAAATTTCAGCCAAACATTTTTCTGCTTCAGTCGATGTTTATAGGAAGATTTGCCTAAGTTAGGTTATGTTAAGTTTGGATGCATCAGATACTTATTAGCTTAAGGAAGAAAGAATAGGTTAGGTTATGGTAGAATTTTAGATTAGGTTAGGTTTGGTTATGATAGAAAGAAAGAAAGAAAGCGGGTCATGAGGGACTTTAAGAAATATGGTGGAATAAGACTGTTCAGTACACAACATAAATGCATAGCAAAAATGTCACCGATAGAGTGATGTTAAAAAAAACACAGAAAATATGATTGTAAACCAAGAGAGTGGATTTAGAAAGGTAAAGGAATTGTTGGGTCCCTTATTTTTATTGCGCCTCACAAGTGAACAATACGACTAGGATAAGAAGCTGCTTGCACATTTATAAACTGGAAGAGGCAGATGGCAGGGTGGGTTGAGGATGTGATGTTGATAGTGTTGTAAATGTCTGGAAAGTAGTTGGAAGCAGAAATAAAAATTGAGAGGAGTGAAACTCAGGGTGAGTATGAAAGAAGTGAACAATTCTTTATTAAGGATGAATCTTAGACAGGGATCCTTAATCTTGCCGTTTTTGTTTACTATGTTAAAGACTGGGTCTTTTTTGTTTACTGTGTTAAAGATTGTTTTTTTTGTTTACCGTGTTAAAGACTGGGTCTTTTTTGTTTACTGTGTAAAAGATTTTTTTTTTGTTTACCGAGTTAAAGACTGGGTCTTTTTGTTTAATGTGTTAAAGATTGTTTTTTTTTTGTTTACTGTGTTAAAGACTGGGTCTTTTTGTTTACTGTGTTAAAGACTGGGTCGTTTTTGTTTACTGTGCTAAAGACTGGCTCGTTTTTGTTTACTGTGTTAAAGACTGGGTCGCTTTCGTTTACTGTGTTAAAGACTGGGTCGTTTTTGTTTACTGTGCTAAAGACTGGCTCGTTTTTGTTTACTGTGTTAAAGACTGGGTCGTTTTTGTTAACTGTGTTAAAGACTGGGTCGTTTTTGTTTACTTTGTTAAAGACTGGGTCGTTTTTGTTTACTGTGTTAAAGACTGGGTCGTTTTTGTTTACTGTGTTAGAGACTGGGTCGTGAGAAAATACGAATGGTAGCGCTATGAGGTTGAAGAATCGTCCAATCGTTAATGAAATTGATATAGAGTTGAACCCAACGAAGAAAATGGTTGCAAATAACACAGCGCTGCTGGGAGATTCAGAAAATAAATTGGAACATCCGGCTCAAGAATTTGGGAGAATATGAAAGAGAAGAAAGTTGAGAATGAACTCCCTGGTGAAAAACAAAAAAAAACAATGAAGGCTGCGTTTAAAAATACGTTCGTGCTTATTCTAGTTAGTTTACAACTTTTATTTTCTGAGATTACTGTTTTTGTTTTTAGCAACTGAAAATTTTTGTCTATTTAATATTGTAATTTAAAAAACGCGTATTTTTTTGGTAGATGAACTGGTTCTCATATTTCGGGATTGGGAGGGGGGGGGGATGAAGAGGGAAGGGGGACCAGAGAGACCTCTACAACCATTACAGGAAAAATAAATGACCATAGAATATTATCTCGCTCAAAATCTATCATTCGATCCTCGGGGATGGGACAATTGGCCATTTAAACACACTCAAATCCCCCCCACCCCGCCATAATTAAACTACAGAGATTTTTAAAGCCTACTGGCATACGAGACTCGATGATGATGATTTTTTTTTGAGCCTCCCACTACCGCTATGCCAGTTTAGAGTTTCCAACAATTATTAGCGCATGATAAAGTGGGGGTCATAAAAAATAACTTTTTATCTAATGTTATCCGCCCGCACACGGGCCCGCATTTGCTAAATAATATTTTCCCATTACTGGTAATATATTACGCTTTTATTTCCCCGATTTCCATCGCTTGATATTACGATATTTTCTATAGGGATTTTTTTTTTGATGAGGGGGGGTGGAGGGGTAGTGGACGGTGATTATGGAGTCAATATAAAAGGGATTGGAAGCTCTGGGTATTTTATGGACAAAGGTACGAGGGTTGTTTAATTATAAAGGAAATGTGATTTCTGAAAATTTCATTAATTTTGTTATATTTCCATTTTTTTGGGGGGATGGGGGAGTTGTGTTTTATTTGGAATGTTCGTTAGCTCTGGCTTCCCTGTTTTACTAAACATACGTGGGTGATAATTTGTTAGATAAACACACGCATTCTTCAAGATACACGAGAGGTGTGACAAGGATAAGAATTCACGCAAACATAGGCACTGATATATGTGTACGATTATGTTTTATATAGAGACCTAATGAGACATTTCTTAGTATAGTCATTTGTATGTGTGTGTGTGTGTGTGTGTGTGTGTGTGTGTGTGTGTGTGTGTGTGTGTGTAGGGATTGCAGACATAATAATTAAGTGCTAAACATTATATACTTAGTATATATTTATATATATATATATATAATATATATATATATATATATATATACTTAGTATATATATATATATATATATATATATTATATAATATATATATATATATATATATATATATATATATATATATATATATATATTATATATATATTATATATATATATATATATATATATTATAATATATATATATATATATATTACAGTAATAGGTTGGTAGACAGCTACTACCCAGGGAGGTACTACCGTCCTGCCAAGTGAGTGTAAAACGGAAACCTGTAATTGTTTTACATGATGGTAGGATTTCTGGTGTCTTTTTTCTGTCTCATAAACATGCGAGGTTTCAGGTACGTCTTGCTACTTCTACTTACACTTAGGTCACACTACACATACATGTACAAGCATATATATACATACATACCCCTCTGGGTTTTCTGCTATTTTCTTTCTAGTTCTTGTTCTTGTTTATTTCCTCTAATCTCCATGGGGAAGTGGAACAGAATTCTTCCTCCGTAAGCCATGCTTGTCGTAAGAGGCGACTAAAATAAATGCCGGGAGCAAGGGGCTAGTAACCCCTTTTCCTGTATATATTACTAAATGTAAAAGGAGAAGCTTTTGTTTTTCTTTTTGGGCCACCCTGCCTCGGTGGGATACGGCCTGTGTGTTGAAAGAAAGAATATATATATATATATATATATATATATATATATATATTATATATATATATATATATATATATATATATATATATTATATATATATATATATATATATATATATATATAATATATATATATTTAATTAAATATATTATATATGCAATAAGATCACAGTAAACAGGTGATTTCAGAATATGCAAAACAACCACTGTGAAAGAATAGAGAAATTCCAAGCGCTTTCGTGACTACTCACATTATCAAGGAACTATGAAAGTAAAGCATCCAAGGAAGGTATATAAGGGGTCTGGCCAACACCTCACTATCAGATCTCACAACGGTTAAACACCTGACGTGCGCCGGCCCAACTGGACAGGTCCTTTGCACAACCCACCAACAAACTATTCTACCCAAGAAAATTTTTAAAAATTATTATTTGTCCAGTGTATTATTAAATTCTTCCCAAATTCTATTAATTATAAATGGATCTAATTTATATAAACCAAAGGAAATATTCATATTATTGTCAAAACTGCTTTTTATGAAACAAGATTCAATAATATTCCTGTCGACCATGGACTTGCTTGATACTACTTTCTCAACTTTTTGAAAATCAATTTGATTATCTCATGTAAGAGATTTTAACCAGCCAATTGATTTTCAAAAAGTTGAAAAAGTAGTATCAAGCAAGTCCATGGTCGACAGGAACATTATTGAATCTTGTTTCATAAAAAGCAGTTTTGACAATAATATGAATATTTCCTTTGGTTTATATAAATCAGATCCATTTATAATTAATAGAATTTGGGAAGAATATAATAATACACTGGACAAATAATAATTTTTAAAAATTTTCTTGGGTAGAATAGTTTGTTGGTGGGTTGTGCGAAGGACCTGTCCAGTTGGGCCGGCGCGCGTCAGGTGTTTAACCGTTGTGGGATCTGATAGTGAGGTGTTGGCCAGACCCCTTATATACCTTCCTTTGATGCTTTACTTTCATAGTTCCTTGATAATGTGAGTAGTCACGAAAGCGCTTGGAATTTCTCTATTCTTTCACAGTGGTTGTTTTGCATATATATGTATATGTATATATATATATATATATATATATATATATATATATATATATATATATATATATAATATATATATATATATATAATATATATATATATATATAATATATATATATATTGTTAAATGTTGATGAAGATGGGGAAGCTGTGATTTCGTGTATAGGGCAAGGAGGAATAACATCTTGTAGGAGTGAGGAAGAGCCAGTTGTGAGTGTGGGGGAAGTTCGTGAGGCAGTAGGTAAAATGAAAGGGGGTAAGGCAGCCGGGATTGATGGGATAAAGATAGAAATGTTAAAAGCAGGTGGGGATATAGTTTTCGAGTGGTTGGTGCAATTATTTAATAAATGTATGGAAGAGGGTAAGGTACCTAGGATTGGCAGAGAGCATGCATAGTTCCTTTGTATAAAGGCAAAGGGGATAAAAGAGAGTGCAAAAATTATAGGGGGATAAGTCTGTTGAGTATACCTGGTAAAGTGTATGGTAGAGTTATAATTGAAAGAATTAAGAGTAAGACGGAGAATAGGATAGCAGATGAACAAGGAGGCTTTAGGAAAGGTAGGGGTGTGTGGACCAGGTGTTTACAGTGAAACATATAAGTGAACAGTATTTAGATAAGGCTAAAGAGGTCTTTGTGGCATTTATGGATTTGGAAAAGGCGTATGACAGGGTGGATAGGGGGGGCAATGTGGCAGATGTTGCAAGTGTATGGTGTAGGAGGTAGGTTGCTGAAAGCAGTGAAGAGTTTTTACGAGGATAGTGAGGCTCAAGTTAGAGTATGTAGGAAAGAGGGAAATTTTTTCCCAGTAAAAGTAGGCCTTAGACAAGGATGTGTGATGTCACCGTGGTTGTTTAATATATTTATAGATGGGGTTGTAAGAGAAGTAAATGCGAGGGTCTTGGCAAGAGGCGTGGAGTTAAAAGATAAAGAATCACACACAAAGTGGGAGTTGTCACAGCTGCTTTTTGCGGATGACACTGTGCTCTTGGGAGATTCTGAAGAGAAGTTGCAGAGATTGGTGGATGAATTTGGTAGGGTGTGCAAAAGAAGAAAATTAAAGGTGAATACAGGAAAGAGTAAGGTTATGAGGATAACAAAAAGATTAGGTGATGAAAGATTGAATATCAATTGGAGGGAGAGAGTATGGAGGAGGTAAACGTATTCAGATATTTGGGAGTGGACGTGTCAGCGGATGGGTCTATGAAAGATGAGGTGAATCATAGAATTGATGAGGGAAAAAGAGTGAGTGGTGCACTTAGGAGTCTGTGGAGACAAAGAACTTTGTCCTTGGAGGCAAAGAGGGGAATGTATGAGAGTATAGTTTTACCAACGCTCTTATATGGGTGTGAAGCGTGGGTGATGAATGTTGCAGCGAGGAGAAGGCTGGAGGCAGTGGAGATGTCATGTCTGAGGGCAATGTGTGGTGTGAATATAATGCAGAGAATTCGTAGTTTGGAAGTTAGGAGGAGGTGCGGGATTACCAAAACTGTTGTCCAGAGGGCTGAGGAAGGGTTGTTGAGGTGGTTCGGACATGTAGAGAGAATGGAGCGAAACAGAATGACTTCAAGAGTGTATCAGTCTGTAGTGGAAGGAAGGCGGGGTAGGGGTCGGCCTAGGAAAGGTTGGAGGGAGGGGGTAAAGGAGGTTTTGTGTGCGAGGGGCTTGGACTTCCAGCAGGCATGCGTGAGCGTGTTTGATAGGAGTGAATGGAGACAAATGGTTTTTAATACTTGACGTGCTGTTGGAGTGTGAGCAAAGTAACATTTATGAAGGGATTCAGGAAAACCGGCAGACCGGACTTGAGTCCTGGAGATGGGAAGTACAGTGCTTGCACTCTGAAGGAGGGGTGTTAATGTTGCAGTTTAAAAACTGTAGTGTCAAGCACCCTTCTGGCAAGACAGTGATGGAGTGAATGATGGTGAAAGTTTTTCTTTTTCGGGCCACCCTGCCTTGGTGGGAACCGGCCAGTGTGATAATAAAAAAATATATATATATATATATATATATATATATATATATATATATATATATATATATATATATATATATATATATATATATATATAATATATATATATATATATATATATATACATATATATATATATATATATATATAATATATATATATATATATATATATATATATAATATATATATATATATATATATATATATATATATGTATATATATATATATATATATATATATATATATATATATATATATATATATATATATATATATATATATATATATATATATATATATATGCAATAAGATCACAGTAAACAGGTGATTTCAGAATATGCAAAACAACCACTCTGAAAGAATAGAGAAATTCCATTCGCTTTCGTGACTACTCACATTATCAAGGAGTAGTCACGAAAGCGCTTGGAAATTCTCTATTCTTTCAGAGTGGTGTTTGCATTATATATATATATATATATATATATATATATATATATATATATATATATATATATATATATATATATATATATATATATATATATATATTTATATATATATAAATATATATATTATATATATATATATATATTATTATATTATAACACACCCACACACTACCCAGGCCACATCAACTCAGCATTCACACTCAAGACACGAGAGTCACCTAGTCCAAGCTGATGACTCGTTATAATGATCATCTCACCGTCAATGGAGTGAGAACTCCAGGTGTTGCTGTGTCCTTCATAAATATTGATAGCTAAAACATCTTTCAAGATGGAGTAACCCATCTTAAAACAATCTCCTAAAAACACTAGAATAAAAATTAAAATCCCTATTATATGAAGACAGGGATGTATTTTTTGTTAATAAATTTTGCAGTGTCTTCACCCAATTAAGAAAAATGGAATAATTCAATAAATAATATATATATATATATATTTATTATATATATATAATATATATATATATATTAATAAATAATATATATATATATATATATATATATATATATATATAATATATATTATATAATATATATATATATATGTATATATATATGTTCAAGTACATATATAATAATATGAAATATATTCTCTCTCACGAGCTCCAATTAACCACACACCTGTCTAGATAGCCAGGTGTGTATGGTGGGCATGAAGAATATATCGTCTCACTGAAACATCTGCGTTACCTCGAGTAGCAGGTGTTACCTCACCTGTGCTAGCTTTTCTGATCGTGGGTTTCAAACCGTGTATTAGGTTTTGTTGAGCGTGGGTTACGAATACTGTGTTAATTTGACTGGACGTAGGTTACAAATTTATTTTAGCTTTAATGTACGTGAGATTATTGAACGTAGCTTTATTGAACGTATGTTAAGAACCCTTGCTAACATTTTCCAAATATCAGATTCAACTAAATACAATACCGGAGCTGATTGTGTCCTTTGGAACCCTGACCTTAGTTCAGGGTGACAATGGGGCATCAAGGAATAGTAGTAGTAGTAGAAATAGTAGTTTCAGTAGTAGTAGTATCAGTATTAGAAGTAATAGTAGTAGCAGTAATAGTAGTCATAGAAGTAACAGTAGTAGTAGTACTTGCTATATATAATATCCTCCCTGTACGCGTTAACTCTCTTTACTCTATTAACATAACAACGTTGCTATTGCTTTTCGGAAAAAAATATAGATAGGTTGTAATTAGTAATTTTCAGTACGTATGATCCGTATGAATTGAAGCATTTCTCCCTCTGTCAATCTAATGAACTCCCTTTCTGTCTGTCTCTCTTCTCTCTTTCTGTCTCTCTCTGTCTCTCTCTGAGACGGCTAATTTACATCCTCTTAAAATAAGTTTCTTTCAGCTGATGCCTCACAAGGAAGTGTCGTTGGCTCTCTCCAGTCTCTCTCTACCGACAATCAGACTTGCTAATGTCGCCTCATTAATAACGCTCAGACTTGATAATGACGTGTCATAACCAACAGTCAGACTTGCTAATGACGTTTCATTACCAACGGCCAGACTCCCTAATTAGCTATTACCAACGGTCAGACTTGCTAATGTCGTCTCATTACCAACCATCAATCTTGCTAATGACGTATTGGTACGGGAGTCATTCCTTGAGTAGCTTTAGGTAGATGTCGTTTTGATAAGGACCTGCCTCGTATGGGCCAGTAGGCCTTCTGCAGTGTTCCTACATTCTTATGTTCTTATGTTCTTATGTTCTTATGTATCATTGCCATCTATTAGACTTGGTAATAAACCCGAGCTGACTAAAGACTTTATTTCCTTCTGGTATCCTATGATTGACTTACGCTCCTAGAAGATACAAGACCATCTTCAGTTTGGTTTAAAGAAGACGAGTTCTTCTCAGTAGATAACCTCAAGGTGGACTCTCAAGCCCTCTGCTCTCATGCACTATCATGTACTCCCATGGTCTACCATGTACTCCCACGTACTAGCTCTCGGCGCCGACTGTGGTGTGTTCTGGTGCTGATAAAAATTATATCACGGAGCGAAATGTGTTATAAGTAAAAGTTTTTTCTGTAGCATATCTTTTCTTCTACACGGGCAGCGCGACGTTTCGAGCCCGTGTAGAAGGGTTGAACGCGTTTGGTGATCCTGTCCTGTAGCTCAGTGTAGAACACTCTCCCATCACAACAAAAGGTAATCCTGGTTCGATTCCCAGGAGAGTTGTTATGCATGGGTAAATCCACACACACACACACACACACACACACACACACACACACACACACACACACACACACACACTATCTCTCTCTTTCTTTCTGTCTGTCTGTCTGTCTGTCTGTCTCTCTCTCTCTCTGTCTCTCTCTCTCTCTCTCTCTCTCTCTCTCTCTCTCTCTCTCTCTCTCTCTCTCTCTCTCTCTCTCTCTCTCTCTCTCTCTCTCTCTCTCTCAAAGAAAAAATATGGCTGCATTGATGGTATTGAAAGACTCTTGATCCAGGGCGTTAGATCTACCTATTATTTTCCCAGGCGATGAATTACCTTTACGGGTTTAGCGCTTCCCCATAAATTTAATGCTAACACAATATAGTGTGATGATTGGTTTGAAAAACCGACAAGTTGAAGATTGAGACACTTATGCAACATATGGGAATCTTTATTCAGGAAACGTTTCGCCACACAGTGGCTTCATCAGTCCAATACAAAGCAGAAGGTGTAAGGAGAGGAGGAGTTTGAGGTAATCAGTCTCTCAGCCTGGAGTCGATGTGTTCAGTCCATCAATCTTGTAGAATGTACAGCATAGGGCCGTAGACGTGGCTTATATACTGTAGTCAGGTGAGGCGAAGCAGGAGGAGGCGGGGTCATAGTGGTACCATCCACTAGTCGAAGTAGGTCTTCTTCGACTAGTGGATGGAACCACTATGACCCCGCCTCCGCCTGCTTCGCCTCACCTGACTACAGTATATAAGCCACGTCTACGGCCCTATGCTGTACATTCTACAAGATTGATGGACTGAACACATCGACTCCAGGCTGAGAGACTGATTACCTCAAACTCCTCCTCTCCTTACACCTTCTGCTTTGTATTGGACTGATGAAGCCACTGTGTGGCGAAACGTTTCCTGAATAAAGATTCCCATATGTTGCATAAGTGTCTCAATCTTCAACACAATATAGTAATTGATTACTTTAGCCAAAAGAGTAAATTTTATTCATGGGAGGGGGAGTGGAAAGCGTTAAAACCGTAGGATCGTACATCGCTTTAGGGAAGTTAGAGACAAATCAGGTTCGATCCAGGGAAAGGGAAGAAAGGTCCAGTTCCTAGGATCAAGAGCCCCCTCGCTGGCATCAAGGCACCTCCAGTGACGGGTCTAACAAGAAAATATCTGTAACAGCCAAAAAAAAAAAAAAAGAAGAAAAGGTAATGAGTTCCCTTTACACCACTCCACTTTTGTTGTCTTTGTAATCCGCTACTTTTTCTAGTGTTATAATCGCCTCTAGTCGACTGAAGAGGGCTGCTGTGTAGCCGAAACGTTACTTTATTTTTCCTTTTCCTATTCCTTATGTGTATTCTTCATCGTTCCTACTCCTCAGTGGTTTTCCTCCTACATCCTTCCTTCTCCTCCCACCTTATCTTCTGTATGTTTGCTTATTCTCTGCTTTTGTCTTCCTGCTTTCATCTAAGCTTATCTTTCATATTCCTATTTTTTCAACTTCCGTCTCTTGGTTATTAAATGCTATTCCTCCATTCCTACCTCCCGTATTTGCTTATCCAATGCTTATCCAACCCTATCCTCCATTCCTACCTCCCGTATTTGCTTATCCAACCCTATCCTCCATTCTTACCTACCGTATTTGCTTATGCAACCCTATCCTCCATTCCTACCTCCCGTATTTGCTTATCCAACCCTATCCTCCATTCCTACCTCCCGTATTTGCTTATCCAACCCTATCCTCCATTCTTACTTCCCGTATTTGCTTATGCAACCCTATCCTCCATTCCTACCTCCCGTATTTGCTTATCCAACCCTATTCTCCATTCCTACCTCCCGTATTTGCTTATCCAACCCTATCCTCCATTCCTACCTCCCGTATTTGCTTATCCAACCCTATTCTCCATTCCTACCTCCCGTATTTGCTTATCCAACCCTATTCTCCATTCCTACCTCCCGTATTTGCTTATCCAACCCTATCCTCCATTCCTA
>NC_069411.1:41729655-41737155 GCF_026875155.1 Cherax quadricarinatus | reverse complement strand
TGGCATTACATATTACACATAAATATATAACTGCGTTCCACTTTAAATACCTTTCGAATTTAGGAGCACATTTTTTTTTTTGTTTTTGAAACACACTTTAGCTCCTTTACCATTACGAAGCCTCTCCCACTCATCCACCAATTATCCATCTAAAAATCTAACTTCATACCTCTGCAATTCAAATTCACATTACATGATTTGTTTTCGTCTCTTGCATCTGCAAAGCTTCTTCCAGTGCGCTCCTCAGATCCCTTGCAGAGATAGCATTAAATGCCCTATAATTTTGTTCCGCTATATTAACTCACGAATGATTGGCCACTCACACATAAAACCGTGTCATTCATTTTATCAACAGAAATCTCGAGGTTTGTCCTTGCGAGGTGTGTGTGTGTGTGTGTGTGTGTGTGTGTGTGTGGTTGTGTGTGTGTGTGTGTGTGTGTGTGTGTGTGTGTGTGTGTGTGTGTGTTGTGTGTGTGTGTGTGTGTGTGTGTGTGTGTGTGTGAGTGTGTGTGTGTGTAGTGTGTGAACACCATTGCTGACCCGGCGTGTTCGAGCCTTGACCAGTCCAACTGAGATTTGACAGTCCCATCTGAATTTTGACCAACCAGTCCGATTCTTGGCCGGCCCACTTGAGCCCTGGCTGGCCCCATTTGAGCCGTGGCTGGCCCCATTTGAGCCCTGGCTGGCCCCATTTGAGCCCTGGCTGGCCCCATTTGAGCCCTGGCTGGCCCCATTTGAGCCTGGCTGGCCCCATTTGAGCCGTGGCTGGCCCCATTTGAGCCGTGGCTGGCCCCTTTAGAGTCCTCCTGAGCCTATACATCAGCGGCACACCCACGTTAATGTAGCACATTAATAATTATTATTAAAATTCACAAGACCACAAGACTATCCATTAAAAAGTGTGTGTGTGTGTGTGTGTGTGTGTGTGTGTGTGTGTGTGTGTGTGTGTGTGTGTACACTATATCTTATTTACTATTCTTCTTTGTCCGGGAGCCTCGACATGCAAGGGACAAAGCATGAAATATCCCATTTGCTGTCCTTCCCTCCCTAAGATTCCCAAATCTATTTGCAGGAGAAGGAAAGATAAGGAAATAGTATGGGCTTCCTCCCCCCCGTCCCTCCTCAAAAAAAAAAAAAAACGCGAGATCTGGTTGTTTGGAGCGTAATACCGAGCCTCAAGTAGCCCCCATCGAGCCTGCTTGTCTTTGTCCGAATCCCTGCACGCTCTACACACCCTCCTCTGTCATCACGTCCGTATCTTCACTTTCAAACCTCTTACCAGCGGCCCCGGAAACTCCCTACAGCCTATACAGCTGTAAAGATTATTTACCAATTCACAGTAACTACAAGGGCATAAAAAAAATTCGAATGCAATTGAAAGGCACTCGTCTGCGAACGAAATCGTGCAGCTAAGCATGGGATTCGGAGGTGGACAACCAATATCGACATGTCCATTTAACTCTGCTCAACTGCTGCACTGGGAGACATAACCCCGAGTCATTAAGGTCCATTCTGTCGTCCATTGCAACGGCTCGGTGGACCTTACGAGCCGTCACAAAGTTAATGTTACTCTGACAAACAGTTTGGTTGTGTGAATGCTCTCGTTTCCCGGCAACCGTATCTGATGGAACCCATAATAGATTGCAGATATGACGTCAACAAGCCCCGCCCACCCAGGATATCTCTCCACCAATCAGATGGCTAGATAGTACCAGATAGCAACCAATCCGATGGCAGATAGCGGCAGATAGCAACCAATCAGATGGCGAGATAGAGCCTGATAGGCGGAGATAAGAAGCAGAAATGTAAAGTCGAGAATTAGGCCGAGGGGAGGAAATATTCATGTTTCGAGAAATTTTGTCGTTTAAGAATATTAAGGAAAATTGGACACTTTAATGCTAATGAGACAAACATCAAAGATAATTTCCACAGAGTTCCAGGTTTACAATTTTTTTTTGGTTTGTTTTGGCTCTCTGGCTTAAAGGCTCGCTAGCACGACTCTTGTAGCTCAGGCAACAGCAGAATTACCTCCCCTCTGGAGGAGAGAATTCTACCAAGTTTTTTTTTTCTTACCTATGAAAATATTCACCATTACTCACAAGTTACGCTGTATATTGTACGTGAACAAAGCGGGTTGCAAGGCGTGTGTACAGGAGTGTGTAGCAACCCCCTGCGCTCCGCCAACCAGTTCGTCCCCTCGGGAACGAGGGGAGGCGGTGGTGCCAAGCTCTCCTGGAAAAAAAAAAAAAACACGCGCCCCTGGCGTCCAGCGATCAATACTGGCAGCTATGTCCGATAATAACTCTTTATAAGCATTAGCTACTGTATTACGTTGATAATCTGCCGTTATATGCACTTTGCTGGACGTTAATGATGCTAAATGTTGTTGAAGAAGTGTCTGGAGGAGCTCAGACGGGACTCGTGTCTCGGGCGACGCTATGAAGTCCAAAACTTTAATCCCGCATTTTTCTTCGTGTTTATAAATATATATATATATATATTTCTTGTCTTTAATTTTGTGCTTTCCATCGAGTTGTCTTGCTTATTATTTCCATAAGTGCAGTCTCGTTCACGATGGCAGGAAATAAATATTACAAAATGATAGAAAGCAAACTATAGAGGACGAAAAGAGGA
Source organism: Cherax quadricarinatus (assembly GCF_026875155.1). Taxonomy (NCBI): domain Eukaryota; kingdom Metazoa; phylum Arthropoda; class Malacostraca; order Decapoda; family Parastacidae; genus Cherax; species Cherax quadricarinatus. The sequence goes on along the minus strand of NC_069411.1, from coordinate 41,734,521 downwards.
CGGTCCTTTCTATCCTGCTGATCGATCTAAAGCCATCTTGTTTGGCTTTCTTGCTCTCATTCTTCACCTGCCATCTTGCAAGTAATTCTTAACTCCAGCTCTGCTGGAACGACAGCTTGGTAGTTGTAGTAGATACTGAACCCACATTGGAATCCTTTGACAATATTCCCGACGGTTTAACGGAGATCTCCCAGCTCATGTTAATGTACGCATCCCATGTGTGATAGAATGTGACCGAAACACAGCTAGCATTTGCTCCCACGATCTATCATACAGAGTATTGTAGCACCATACTACAAATGCAGCCAGTTTTGTCTAATTAAGAAATAGCCATATGATACTGAAATGTTCTCAGACGTTCTTCAATTACTCACACACGTGTGAAAAAGAGGAGTGGAGGGGAGATGAAGAAGTAATAACTAGAAATAATGAAAAAAAAAATGCCGAGAAAATTCATAAACTTGAATGTATTTTGTGTGTACCTAAATTTACACGGACATGCATTTTGTATACGCTTTACGGTACATAAATTACAATATCTGTATCCACATTCACTCGCTTGTTTTCCGATGACTTTCACGACATGTCAACACAGGCATTATCAGGGCGAGGAAAAGCCTCCATTACTATTGTTCTGGAACATGGCTGCCATCGATATGTCACATTGCTCGGCTCCAACACCCACCTGTTTTCAGTCTCTCCCCATTATTCTCTCCCAATCTTCCTTTCGCTAAGTAAACACACTCGCAATCAGAGAGAGAAAGTGTTCAGATTGCTGCTGGGAAGTCGGTAGCCACCGGCTTGTCAACCCACCTCACGACTCTTAAAAGGCCTCCTCTACCTCTCTATCTTCCACTATTTTCCCCAACCTAACAATCTCGTCCTGCCGAGAGTAAACAAACTCGTAATCAGGAAGAGAAAGTGTTCGTATCACCACCAGGAAAACACAGCGCCGCCAGCGTCGCCACCTACGTGGGGACTTTTTAATCACACTTATCGATTCCAGGACATCTTGAAACTAATGCTTCACCACATGTTGGCTTGGGAGGGTGTTTTACCAGACAGGTGTTGGCTTAGGGTGGTGTTTTACCAGCCAGGTGTTGGCTTGGAAGGATGTTTTACCAGCCAGGTGTTGGCTTGGAGGGGTGTTTTACCAGACAGGTGTTGGAATGGGAGGGCGTTTTACTAGACAGGAGTTGACTGAAATGAAGATGTTTTACCAGCCAGATGTTGCCTGTAAGAAAGGTGTTTTACCAATCAGGTGTTGACTGTAAGGAAAATGACGTAAGAAGGATTAACCATCTCAAATTGTGGCTTAATTGGCATGAAGTGCAACTGAAGGAGAGAGGAATGTTGGTGGAGATGAACACTGGAGAGATGAACATGGAGATGAAGTATCAGTTTACCACTGTAATAATAAACATTAATACACGCTAGTTTAATAGTCTTTTTATCAGCTGACGGAGATAACTCTAAGAGAGTTTTGACTCTCTTTTAAATTGTTGATTTATTCACTGTTCTTCATTTATTCCTAGTTTATTTCTACCTTTCCATTTATTTTTGCCTTCATGGTCTATTTTTGCTTATATTGCCCTTGAATGACTTTTATTTATTCTAGAATGGGATGATCATAGGCCTTTATGAACGCGTGCAACATGTGCAACATCTGGGTATCTTTATTTGTAGACGTTTCAACAACAATTGCCTTTATCAATACAAGGACATAGCGTGACGAATTAAATACAAAAGATGAGGTAATCAGTCCCTCAGCCTTGGAATTGGTGAAGAAATAAAAGAAAGTAAATATGTATATTGTCAGGATTAAATTATGGGGAATCAAATACAAAATGGGAACTGACACAGTTACTTTTTGCTGATGATACTGTGCTTATGGGAGATTCTAAAGAAAAATTGCAAAGGTTAGTGGACGAGTTTGGGAGTGTGTGTAAAGGTAGAAAGTTGAAAGTGAACATAGAAAAGAGTAAGGTGATGAGGGTATCAAATGATTTAGATAAAGAAAAATTGGATATCAAATTGGGGAGGAGTATGGAAGAAGTGAATTTTTTCAGATATTTGGGAGTTGACGTGTCGGCGGAAGGATTTATGAAGGATGAGGTTAATCATTTGAATTGATGAGGAAAAAACGGTGAGTGGTGCGTTGAGGTATATGTGGAGACAAAAAACATTGTCTATGGAGGCAAAAAAAAGGGAATGTTGAAAGTATAGTAGTACCAACACTCTTATATGGGTGTGAAGCTTGGGTTGTGAATGCAGCAGCGAGGAGACGGTTGGAGGCAGTGGAGATGTCCTGTCTAAGGGCAAAGTGTGGGGTAAAATATTATTTCAGAAAATTTGGAGTGTGGAAATTAGGAGAAGGTTGTGGAGTTTTAAAAAAAGTATTAGTTCAGAGGGCGAAGAGGGGTTGTTGAGGTGGTTTGGTCATTTAGAGAGAATGGATCAAAGTAGAATAACATAGAGAGCATTTAAATCTGTAGGGGAAGGAAGGCTGGGTAGGGGTCGTCCCCGAAAAGGTTGGAAGGAAGGGGTAAGGGAGGTTTTGTGGGCGAGGGGCTTGAACTTCCAGCAGGCGTGCGTGAGCATATTCGATAGGAATGAATGGAGACGAATGGTATTTGGGACCTGACGATCTGTTGGAGTGTGAGCAGGGTAATATTTAGTGAAGGGATTCAGGGAAACCGGTTATTTTTTATAGTCCGGACTTTAGTCCTGGAAATGGGAAGTACAAAGCCTGCACTTTAAAGGAGGGGTTTGGGATATTGGCAGTTTGGAGGGATATGTTGTGTATCTTTATACGTATATGCTTCTGAACTGTTGTATTCTGAGCACCTCTGCAAAAACAGTGATTATGTGTGAGTGAGGTGAAAGTGTTGAATGATGATGAAAGTATTTTCTTTTTGGGGATTTTCTTTCGTTTTGGGTTTACCCTGCCTCGGTGGGAGACGGCCGACTTGTTATATATATATATTTTATATTTATATATATTTTATATATATTATAATATTATATATAAAATATATATATTATATATAAAATATATATATATATATATTCATAACTTAACAAACAGGGATATTCAGGAAGAGACTCAGACAGATATCAGCAGACGGAAAGACAGGTAGATAAAAGCAGGGAGACAGTATAGATTGACAAGGAGATTAGTACATAACATGATAGACGTTCAAGTGAGTGAGTCAGTCAGTGTGTACGAAGGTAACAGTGTTTGTGTCTACTGAAATTTCTTATTACGTTACTGACCTGCTGACTGCACGTACGTCATTAAAACCAGATCTAGACTAACTGTTCTAGAGTAGATTTTGCTGACACTTTCTAACAAGTTTCTGCTTTACGACCCATGCGGGTTTAGGGCACGTTTGTGAATAATATTAATGACGATGATGATGATGATAATAATAATAATAATAATAATAATAATAATAATAATAATAATAATAATAATAATAATAATAATATCGATAATACTAATGATAATTATAATGACGATAAGCTTATACTTATTATTATTATTATTGTATTCCCGGGGAAGCGCAAAACCCGCGATGGTTACATAACACTTGAGGAAACAGAAGGTTCAATCAGGTTTGATTAGAGAAAGGGGGGGGGTTTAAAATAATTCCTATTCCTTGGATGAAGAGCCCTTCGCGAGCATCAGAAATAACCCCTTCCCCATTCCTCCTCCCTTCTTCCTATGAAGACCTCCAAAGTGGGAAAGGGGAGAGCCTGGTCCCTCTTCCATACTGGCAAATTAAATTCCCCATCAATAATCACTTCCCTCTCATTGATCATTTCCCTCATTTGATCGTGCAGTTGCACATCAATTTCAGGTGATTGAGCGGGTTGGCTGGAAATTATTACGAGTGTACACTCGTTGTGTGCGTTTCCGGGGGACGACGATAGTTAAAAAATTGAGGGTGTAGTTTTTAATATTGGTTTTAAGTATGGTTTGGGTGGTGGATGAGGTTTGGTGGGTGAGAGAAGAGGGTGGGTGAGGGGAGAAAGGGTGGTGGGTGAGGGGAGAAGGGGTAGTGGGTGAGGGGAGAAGGGGTGGTGGGTGAGGGGAGAAGGGGTGGAGGGTGAGGGGAGAAGGGGTGGTGGGTGAGGGAGAAAGGGTGGTGGGTGAGGGGAGAAGGGGTAGTGGGTGAGGGGAGAAGGGGTGTGGGTGAAGGGAGAAGGGGTGGGGGTGAGGGGAGAAGGGGTGGTGGGTGAGGGAAGAAGGGGTGGTGGGTGAGGGGAGAAGGGGTGGTGGGTGAGGGAAGAAGGGGTGGTGAGTGAGGGGAGAAGGGGTGGTGGTTGAGGGGAGAAGGGGGGGGTGAGGTGAGGGAAGGGGGGGGTGGTGGGGGGGAGAAGGGGTGGTGGGTGAGGGGAGAAGGGGTGGTGGGTGAGGGGAGAAGGGTGGTGGGTGAGGGAAGAAGGGGTGGTGAGTGAAGGGGAGAAGGGGTGTGTGGGTGAGGGGAGAAGGGGTGGTGGGTGAGGGGAGAAGGGGTGGTGGGTGAGGGAGAAGGGGTGGTGGGTGAGGGAAGAAGGGGGTGGTGGGTGAGGGGAGAAGGGGTGGTGGTGAGGGGAGAAGGGGTGGTGGGTGAGGGGAGAAGGGTGGTGGTGAGGGGAGAAGGGTGGTGGGTGAGGGGAGAAGGGGTGGTGGGTGAGGGAGAAGGGGTGGTGGGTGAGGGGAGAAGGGGGTGGTGGTGTGAGGGGAGAAGGGGTGGTGGGTGAGGGGAGAAGGGGTGGTGGTGGGGGGTGAGGGAGAAGGGGTGGTGGGTGAGGGGAGAAGGGGTGGTGGGTGAGGGGAGAAGGGGTGGTGGGTGAGGGGAGGAGGGGTGGTGGGGTGAG
>NC_069411.1:41712155-41724655 GCF_026875155.1 Cherax quadricarinatus | reverse complement strand
TCCAAGACTGTTCAACAGCCTTCCACCAAGCATAAGGGTAATTACCAATAGACCCCTGGCTGCCTTCAAGAGGGAGCTGGACAGATGCTAAAGTCTGTGCCGGATCAGCCGGGCTGTGGTTCGTATGTTGGACTACGTGCGGTAGATCAGGCCCTGATCCACGGGGAGGCCTGGTCCTGGACCAGGCCGGGGGAAGGGAAGGTTGATCCCCGGAATACCCTCCGGGTAGACTCCAGGTAGACAATACATATATTATAGTTAACCCAAGAATTTAGATACGCTATTCATTTTTAGGTTTAGAATAATTTCCAGAAAGCCTAAATCTGGCTACTAAAGCATCAGTCATTCTACTGGCATTGCATGTTGCCTAAAATTAAAGTGAGCTGTATACCTAAAGAACCAAAGGCACAATACCGTAACAGGAACAATACACAAATATCCCGCACAACGGTGTGTCGTTCCAACTTGTAAATGGTTCAAGACGGATCGAAACGTCGTCATACGCTTCTCTCTCCTATGTGCGGGATATTTGTTTATTATAGAATCTATTCAGGCTTCTAAGTGCATTTCTATGACACTCAGATTCAAAATAAACTTCTCCCATAATTCCATGGCTATACTCATCATCTTCCTTCAAGGTACGTTTTTTTTTTTTTTTTTTTTGTCTATTTTATCAGTTTTATGGATCTCAAAGTGAGTTCAAATCCATAAGAAGCCTACATAAATTCCTTCGGAGACAAATGATATGAAATACAGACGCGACTGAAAAATAAACACAAATCCAGCATAATGTTATCTTTTAACTAACAACGATCCTTTATCGAAACGTTGTCAGTATAGTAACGCATTTGAATCTCTCCTTTTCCAGCAATTTCTTCCTCTCTGATATTTGAATATTCGCATCTGGCTTCTCTTCCAAAAGAGAGTTACAGTGATGCGAGTTTCAGGGTCTTCAGACACAGTATCGGTAATAATCACAGAGAGTCGAGTCTATTGACGTAAAGTTAACTTTAGATTAATTAGGATGGCAAACAGTTCAGCAGGAGTTATGGGAAGAGAAAGAAAATAATGAGCCATTACTAATAAACAGTCTTATTCTAGAAAAACTAGAGAGAGAGAGAGAGAATACACGAGTCATCAGTACCAGGCGAATCATCATCAATACCGAAGAAACGATTATTAAAGAAAAAGGCTGATTTTTACGGATCCCAGGCGGGACTCCCAGCTCCCAGCTGACGTGATTCCCAACGTCAATTTCTTAACGTATGCTACAAGCTTGCAAATACTTTTATTTTTATTTTAAGGTTAGTTAGATTATATTAGGTTAGGTGTCGTTATCTTAGATCAAGTTAGGTTAGCTTGGGTTAAGACGGCCTAGGTTAGATTAGGTTGGTTTAAGTTACATTAATCCATGAAAACGTCAATTTTGCCACAAAAAAACGATCAAATTAAAAATAAAGGTTTCCTCGACACGTCTGGCAACGCAAAGGTTGAGCAGAATCACAAAACGTTCAAATATACACGAGTATCACTCGTAGTGCAAGAGAAGGCTGCTCACATGTAACTTCACCAGTCATTACTCTCGGTTCAATCGCCCCCAAAAAATACCTAAGTGTCTGTGTAATCATGTCACACAATAACCCTTAATTCTACCCCTGTGCGACAACCTGGGTGACAACCTGTGGTTCATCGTATCAGAGTCATCGAGGACTCTAGCCCGATGTCCATCCGTGAGAATTTCCGCTCTTCACTCTGCAAGAGAGTGATTTGCCCAACGAGACTTTTATCAACATGATATACCGCTTTAAATGATATCGCATTACTAACTATCTTGCTTGTATTTACCGATGCGATGACAGCAGGGCTGCGATAACACGGTGTGGGGCTTCTAATATGAGAGGGTTTGAAAGAAATGTTTGGTTATGTGGGAAACACAGTGGAGATTGTTATGATTGGGCTGGGAACGAAACTCAATTGTCACGTTGCCTGGGGAGGCCAGCCAGCCAGCCAGCCAGCCAGCCAGCCAGCCAGCCAGCCAGCTAGCCAGCCAGTCAGCCAGCCAGCTAGCTAGCCAGCCAGCCAGCCAGCCAGCCAGCCAGCCAGAGGCTGGTGATGCTGGCCGCTGAGGAGCAGTTTTTAAAGGGCTCCAGCAGAGAGGATCGGGAAGAGCACTTTTACGTGGGATTTAAACTTGTGGTGATAAAAGAGATCATAACCGCTGTTAGCGATGCTCTCTGTGGTCGCGTCGGGGCTTGAGTGTTCGAGTACGGAGTGTGTGTTCTCGGAATCGTGTCGTTATGTTCTTGAATTATGTACTAGTATTCTCAAAATGAGTAGTATTTTCCCCGTATAGTAGTTTTCTCGATTTGCGCATCACTGTGTTTAACTTGTGCATTTATGTTCCCGAAATGTATAACTACGTTGAAGATCTAACCATCAGCCCTTTAAAAAATCCATAGCGTTTCTGAAACACTAAATTACAATACTCAGGTAAGCTCATTACGTAAATATACATATACACTATATCTCCATATCTCCATGACCATATCTACCATATCTTCATACTCGCCTACACGACTGAAGAGGAGACTAACATACCCCCAGCTCGAAGGCAGGTGGTGATAACTGGCGATAACATAGCTGTTTCATGCACTACGCTGATGTAGATTCGTTCTCTAGCCAACTCCAAACAGTTCCTTCCTCGTCGAGGGTCCTCAGAATCGTATCAAACTCGCATCAACAGCATTATCAAAGGCCAAAACAAAATCGTATCGGAGAATGAATCAAAATCGCATCATAAAGTGCTCGAGTATTATCCGCTCTGAGATCCCCTACGGGTTTGTTTTCACTCAGGTTGAAATACTTATTGTTTGGCACTTTAGTCGGGCTAAGTGGTCTATGAAACCGGTGGCGCGGCCGGTTGGGCGGAATTAAGGGCGATGGAGAAGGGATAGAGGGAGGGAGGAGGGTCAGGGTAGCGGTTAGCAGCTGCCCCGTGAACTGGCTGTTGTTGCTGGCTATGTTAAGTTTTGTGTCACTGGAGGGTAAGAGTCGGAGGACAAGAGCCCGGCACCGACCTATCCGTGTCTCCAGCCAGGGGCTTGAGAGCTTTGTTCCCACTGTGTAGTTCTTTGAGAGTCATCTGAGGTTCTGATGAATCTTTAGGTGTGGAGTTAATAAGATTTTCTATGGGCAGCTTGTCTTTGTGAGTGAAGGAGTCCACACACACACACACACACACACACCACACCATTATTATATATATATATATTTATATATATATATATATATATATATATATATGTGTGTGTGTGTGTGTGTGTGTGTGTGTGTGTGTGTGTGTGTGTGTGTGTGTGTGTGTGTGTGTGTGTGTGTGTGTGTGTGTGTGTGTGTGTGTGTGTGTGTGTGTGTATGTGTGTGTGTGTGTGTGTGTGTGTGTGTGTGTGTGTGTGTGTGTGTGTGTGTGTGTGTGTGTATGTGTATGTCTCGGCATACAATTTAATGAGGAACAGGAGAAGGAAACGTAGGGAATTAAGGAGGAAGAAAGAAAGAAAAAAATAGGAAGGAATGATCAAACGTTACCTACAATGTGTGCCTGTGGAATAGAGTGTTGGGGAAGGTGCATTGGAATGGGGATACGGTCCATTGGGTTAAGGATGCGGTCCGTTGGGTTGAGGAGTTCTGTGTTTTGTTGGAGATTATTCCGTTGTTGGGAAAAGGGGGAAGGGAAAGTTGGTTGGGAAATCTTGTGTTTTTTTGGCAGGACTGATCCCTTTATTTTTAATTTACTTTATTAAGTAAACGGATACCCTTTACTCAACACTTGATTACTTCCAGCAGGTACCGAGACTTCAGTCCCAAGCCTGGAGTGTTTCCTTTCACAAACTATGACAGTCCAGCAGGTACTGAGACATCATTCCCAGGGCCGGAGTGGTTCCATACACAGGATATGTCATTCCAGCAGGACTAGAGTTTCCTTACACATATTTTTACTTGGATACAACCCACAATAGTCAGCTAATACACAGATACCCATTTTTACTGCGAGGTAGGCATTAAGAACTGCAAGAAACCCCTCTCGCGTGCCCTAAGTACACTATGGAGGAGGAGCTTGGACATGGGTGAAATTCCACAGTCACTTAAAACAACGGATGTAGCCCCACTCCATAAAGGTGGCAGCAAAGCATTAGCTAAGAACTATAGACCAATAGCTCTGACGTCCCACATCATAAAAATCTTTGAAAGAGTGCTAAGAAGCAGGATTGCAAATCACCTGGATTCCCAAAATCTGCACAATCCAGGGCAACATGGGTTCAGGGCAGGTCGCTCCTGCCTCTCACAACTACTAGATCACTATGACATGGCCTTGGATGCACTGGAAGAAAATCAGAATGCAGATGTAATATACACAGACTTTGCAAAAGCATTTGACAAATGCGATCATGGCGTAATAGCCCATAAAATACGTGCTAAAGGAATAACTGGGAAAGTGGGGAGATGGATCTTCAACTTCCTAACAAATCGAACACAAAGAGTAGTGGTCAACAGAGTTAAATCGGAGGCTGCCATAGTGAAGAGCTCTGTTCCACAAGGCACAGTACTCGCCCCCATCTTATTCCTTATCCTCATATCAGACATAAACAGAGATGTACACCACAGCACCGTATCATCCTTTGCGGATGATACTAGGATCTGCATGAGGCTGTCATCTGCTGAGGACGCGGTTAACCTCCAAGAAGATATAAACAAAGTTTTCCAGTGGGCAACGGTAAACAATATGATGTTCAATGAGGACAAATTCCAACTACTCCGTTATGGAAAACTGGATGAGATAATAACTAGAACAGAGTATACTACTGACTCCGGCCATACAATAGAGCGGAAAAATAATGTAAGGGACCTGGGAGTAGTAATGTCTGAGGATCTCACTTTCAAGGATCACAACAGTGCCACGATCGCACGTGCAAAGAAAATGATAGGATGGATAATGAGAACTTTCAAAACGAGAGATGCCAAGCCCATGATGATCCTTTTCAAATCACTTGTTCTCTCTAGGCTGGAATACTGCTGTACATTAACATCTCCATTCAAAGCAGGTGAAATCGCAGATCTAGAGAGTGTACAGAGATCCTTTACTGCACGTATAAGTTCTGTCAAGCACCTTAACTACTGGGAACGCTTGGAAGCACTTGACTTGTACTCGTTGGAACGCAGGAGGGAGAGATATATCATAATCTACACTTGGAAAATCTTGGAAGGAATGGTCCCAAATCTGCACACAGAAATCACTCCCTACGAAAGTAAAAGACTGGGCAGGCGATGCAAAATGCCCCCAATAAAAAGTAGGGGCGCCATTGGTACACTAAGGAAAAACACCATAAGTGTCCGGGGCCCAAAACTGTTCAACAGCCTCCCATCAAGCATTAGGGGAATTGCCAATAAACCCCTGGTTGCCTTCAAGAGAGAGCTGGACAGATACCTACAGTCAGTGCCGGATCAGCCGGGTTGTGGCTCGTACGTTGGACTGCGTGCGGCCAGCAGTAACAGCCTAGTTGATCAGGCCCTGATCCATCGGGAGGCCTGGTCGTGGACCGGGCCGCGGGGGCATTGATCCCCGGAATAACCTCCAGGTAGGCAGGGGCAGAAGTGGTGTAAGGAAATTGACTCTTGTTTCTCCTTGAGAGGGGGTCGAACCCAGGACCTTTCGACTGTGAATCGAATTCTCTCACCGGTGGTTGGTTAGGGAAGTTAAGGGCTGCAAGAATATCGAGGGAGACTGAAGAACAATATCGTGGCGGCAACAATTCACAACAATTTTTTTGGAGAGGAAACTTTATTTGAAGTTTAGGTCCTCCTTGAACCACTGAAAACGGAACGTTCTTCTTGGAACACTGTAAATGGTTCGCTTTGGACCATTAAAAATGGTCCGAAATATCGTTTAAAGGAGCCTCTCCAAATTGTGAGTTATCTGTGACTTGTGGGTGATTGAGAGATTATCATTGGGTAGGTGGAGGAGGGAGGGGAAAACAAATAGAGGAGGGATGAAAGGGGTTAGGAAGTGGGTTGTTGAGTCCTGTGGGGTGGTTGGAGGACCATGGGCCCTCGCACACAAAAACAACACCAGCTGCCCCCACCAAGAATGAAAAAAAAGGTACTCCCGTCTGATAATGGATTTTTATCTCATATCGCAATAGTATCTGTTCGATGGTATCTCCAAACCTATTCAAGATTGTATTGTCTTCTTATCTAACTTATCGAGTACTGCTTCCCCTCTCTCCATCCCCCACTCCTCTTTGTTATTATTATTATTATTATTATTATTATTATTATTATTATTATTATTATTATTATTATTATTATTATTATTATTATTATTATTATTATTAAACACGGTAATGGTTATATAGTTCTTCGGAATATGAAGTAATTATGCTTGATTTAAGGAAGACAGATCTATTTCCTCTGACCTAGAGCGTTCCACCAGCATTCATGAATTCACCTTGAAGGGTCTTTTGAAAACTTACCTCTTAGTGGTGATTTTGAAGTGGGCAGGTGACAGAATTTAGATAACATTGGTTAGATTTCTGTTTATCGTAGCATTAAGAGGCGAAGTTCACGCCTCAAGTGACCTGTTGTCTACGCTTAAATTTACAGATGTCTAGCGGAGCTGAGATTTCCACTAATATGGCTATTGTCTAAAGAAATATATATATTTGTGTACTAGTAAAATATTTGCTTTTGTTAATTTTGAGATCTAGTCTCGATCACTCAGATATTAAAAAAAATAATTTGGAACGTGGGTGCTGTGAAGTTAATTTCCTGTCTTTTTTTGCTAAAGTGTTGTTACTATAATTTAGAAATGCCTCAAGAAGTGCAAGTCTCAGTGTATATTCGATGAAAGTTCATTTTACTCTCTATTTTAGGGATTAAATTATTTTTTTTCCTAATGGTGAGCAGATTGCAGGCAGCCTTGTTGACCCTCGCGTAGTCGACAGACTTTAATCCTCACTAACCAACCATAACCTTGATCTTGTTGTGGGGACGCTGCAAGAAGCTACTGCGGGTGTGTTCTATATACGGTGGTATCTGTTAATAAATTCTATGACGACTACCAACGAATAAGACAGGACATGGAATACAGTGTGAGAGGAGAGGCACTGCAGGTAGCGTATACAGAATATACACCAAACAGAAACACATATGATTCACATAACTACCGCGGCATATACAAAACAAGCAAACTGCTTTCAGAAACCTAAAACAAAAAAAGAAACTATAAACATTATACAGAACAGGCGTCAGAGACCATCTTAAAGTATGCCGGGCCAGCATGGAGGCCACTGCTGATATAGCAAGTAAAAAATACTCGAGAAGGTTCAAAGGCTCGAGGCAAAACTGTTACGGAAAATGAGGGAAATAATCGATTTTTTTTTATAGTAATGTCCAGGGCTTATTACCTGGACCTCAGCAATGAGAGTGGCTTCTCTCACCGCTGGGCAACGGCGACCAGTATGAAAAAATCAATAGACTTGAGGAATCCAGCTAACAACACGAGAAGAGAGGACGAACAAAGAGATATTATCATTTCGTGCAAAATACGTGGGACACTTAACAGGGTGAATAAGAACAAGCTGTGTGAGGTAAGAGAAGAGGGAGCCAGAAGTCACAAATGGCAGTTAAGGACGTAGATAAGCCACAGCGATGCCATGAAGGACTTGTTCTGTTTCATGATGGTGATCTGAACGAACTAGATAATTACATGTTTTCCCTCGAACACCAGATTTTTCTTCGACAGTGCGTGTGTTTAGCAGTAGGCTGGGAAGCCAGCCAATCGTAGTAGCGTAGAGAAAGGTTCAGGATCTCTGAATCGACCCCATGCAATCACAACTAGGTTAGCTCGATTATGTGAGCACGCACACAGCCACCAGGAGCTGTGACGCGACCCCTGCCACCACAAATAGGTAAGTACACACAAACACACACACACACATACACACGACCCCAGCAGAGCAGCGGGTCACGGGTGCCAGGTTGAGAGGGGCTTGAGTGCCGTCTGTGTGACATGGATCAACACTCCACCGTAACACAAGCCTCACTCACGAATTAGCTTACTGTTTCAGGGTTGACTTGTGGAGTAATTGAGGTGGCACTGGGCACTCCTTGAGTGGCACTTGGCACCTCTCAGAGTGTCACAGGACTCTGAGATTCTCCAGGGAGTGAGTGGGTTTATTTACCTCCGTTAGACGCTGATGACTTTATGCATGACGTGACGTGTAAGGGAAGTGGAGGGGGGAGGGGAGAGGGATAAAGGGTAAGCGAGTAGGGGTTAAAGGGGAAGTGGTTGGGTGGGGAAAGGAGGGGGAAGGTGGGTAGGGGTTAAAAGGTGAAGTGGAAGGGAAAGGGTATGATGGTGTGAATGTATGGCTCTGAGACACTCTGGCGGAGGAAGTCTCAGTACTTTCCCGTGGCTGGGAGACCCACTACCGTTGCTGGGAAACCCACTACCGTTGCTGGGAGACCCACTACCGTGGCTGGGAGATCCACTACCGTGGCTGGGAAACCCACTACCGTTGCTGGGAGATCCACTACCGTGGCTGGGAAACCCACTACCGTTGCTGGGAAACCCACTACCGTGGCTGGGAAACCCACTACCGTGGCTGGGAAACCCACTACCGTTGCTGGGAAACCCACTACCGTGGCTGGGAAACCCACTACCGTGGCTGGGAAACCCACTACCGTTGCTGGGAAACCCACTACCGTGGCTGGGAAACCCACTACCGTGGCTGGGAAACCCACTACCGTTGCTGGGAGACCCACTACCGTGGCTGGGAAACCCACTACTGTTGCTGGGAAACCCACTACCGTGGCTGGGAAACCCACTACCGTGGCTGGGAAACCCACTACCGTGGCTGGGAAACCCACTACCGTGGCTGGGAGACCCACTACCGTGGCTGGGAAACCCACTACCGTGGCTGGGAAACCCACTACCGTGGCTGGGAAACCCACTACCGTGGCTGGGAAACCCACTACCGTTGCTGGGAGACCCACTACCGTGGCTGGGAAACCCACTACTGTTGCTGGGAAACCCACTACCGTGGCTGGGAAACCCACTACCGTGGCTGGGAAACCCACTACCGTGGCTGGGAAACCCACTACCGTGGCTGGGAGACCCACTACCGTGGCTGGGAGACCCACTACCGTGGCTGGGAGACCCACTACCGTGGCTGGGAAACCCACTACCGTGGCTGGGAAACCCACTACCGTGGCTGGGAAACCCACTACCGTGGCTGGGAGACCCACTACCGTGGCTGGGAGACCCACTACCGTGGCTGGAAACCCACTACCGTGGCTGGGAAACCCACTACCGTGGCTGGGAGACCCACTACCGTGGCTGGGAGACCCAATACCTTGGCTGGGAGACCCACTACCGTGGCTGGGAAACCCACTACCGAGGCTGGGAAACCCACTACCGTGGCTGGGAGACCCACTACCGTGGCTGGGAGACCCACTACCGTGGCTGGGAGACCCACTACCGTGGCTGGGAAACCCACTACCGTGGCTGGGAAACCCACTACCGTGGCTGGGAAACCCACTACCGTGGCTGGGAGACCCACTACCGTGGCTGGGAGACCCACTACCGTGGCTGGGAAACCCACTACCGTGGCTGGGAAACCCACTACCGTGGCTGGGAAACCCACTACCGTGGCTGGGAAACCCACTACCGTGGCTGGGAGACCCACTACCGTGGCTGGGAGACCCACTACCGTGGCTGGGAGACCCACTACCGTGGCTGGGAAACCCACTACCGTGGCTGGGAAACCCACTACCGTGGCTGGGAAACCCACTACAGTGGCTGGGAGACCCACTACCGTGGCTGGGAGACCCACTACCGTGGCTGGGAAACCCACTACCGTGGCTGGGAAACCCACTACCGTGGCTGGGAGACCCACTACCGTGGCTGGGAGACCCAATACCGTGGCTGGGAGACCCACTACCGTGGCTGGGAAACCCACTACCGAGGCTGGGAAACCCACTACCCTGGCTGGGAGACCCACTACCGTGGCTGGGAGACCCACTACCGTGGCTGGAAAACCCACTACCGTGGCTGGGAAACCCACTACCGTGGCTGGGAGACCCACTACCGTGGCTGGGAGACCCAATACCGTGGCTGGGAGACCCACTACCGTGGCTGGGAAACCCACTACCGTGGCTGGGAGACCCATAACCGTGGCTGGGAGACCCACTACCGTTGCTGGGAGATCCACTACCGTGGCTGGGAAACCCACTACCGTGGCTGGGAGACCCACTACCGTGGCTGGGAGACCTACTACCTTGGCTGGGAGACCCACTACCGTGGCTGGGAAACCCACTGCCGTGGCTGGGAGACCCACTACCATGGCTGGGAGACCCACTACCGTGGCTGGGAGACCCACTACCGTGGCTGGGAGACCCACTACCGTGGCTGGGAAACCTACTACCGTGGCTGGGAGACCAACTACCGTGGCTGGGAGACCCACTACCGTGGCTGGGAGACCCACTACCATGGCAGAGAGACCCACTACCGTGGCTGGGAGACCCACTCTCGTCTACCTGGAGGTTATTCCTGGGGATCAACGCCCCCGCGGCCCGGTCCACGACCAGGCCTCCCGGTGGATCAGGGCCTGATCAACCAGGCTGCTACTGCTGGCCGCACGCAATCCAACGTACGAACCACAGCCCGGCTGATCCGACACTGACTTTAGGTATCTGTCCAGCTCTCTCTTGAAGGCAGCCAGGGGTTTATTGGTAATTCTCCTTATGCTTGGTGGGAGGCTGGTGAACAGTCTTGGGTCCCGGACACTTATGGTGTTTTCTCTTAGTGTACCAATGGCGTCCCTACTTTTAATTGGGGTATTTTGCATCGCCTGCCCAGTCTTTTACTTTCGTAGGGAGCGATTTATGTGTGCAGATTCGGGACCATTCCTTCCAGGATTTTCCAAGTGTAGATTATGATATATCTCTCTCTCCTGCGTTCCAACGAGTACAAGTCAAGTGCTTCCAAGCGTTCCCAGTAGTTCAGGTGCTTGATAGAACTTATATGTGCAGTAAAGGTTCTCTGTACACTCTCTAGATCTGCGATTTCACCTCCTTTGAACGGAGATGTTAATGTACAGCAGTATTCCAGCCTAGAGAGAACAAGTGATTTGAAAAGGATCATGATTGGCTTGGCATCTCTCGCTTTGAACGTTCTCATTACCCATCCATCCGTGGTTGGAAGACCCACTACCGTGGTAGACAGACCCACTACCGTGGCAGACAGACCCACTACTGTGGCTGGGAGACCCATTACCGTGGCTGGGAGACCCACTACCGTGGCTGGGAGATCCACTACCGTGGCTGGGAGACCCACTCCCGTGGCGGGGAGACCCACTCCCGTGGCTGGGAGATCCACTACCGTGGCTGGGAGACCCACTCCCGTGGCGGGGAGACCCACTCCCGTGGCTGGGAGACCCACTCCCGTGGCGGGGAGACCCACTCCCGTGGCTGGAAGACCCACTACCTTGGCTGGGAGACCCACTACCTTGGCTGGGAGACCCACTACCTTGGCTGGGAGACCCACTACCTTGGCTGGGAGACCCACTACCTTGGCTGGGAGACCCACTACCGTGGCTGGGGGACCAGCAGCAAACCCACACTTTACTAGGAACCCTCGCAATATCTCGATCATATAGGCCACGGTGTTTACTTGCTTAATTCGCGTTAAGCGCTGAACCTACGTGGGTCATTTAAAGACCTGGTGGAGGCTCGATCCTCCGTCTGCTGAGCGCCAGACAGACGTGCTTCCTATTTGTACTCATCTACGTGTTCCACGTAGGTCATAGGTGTAGTGCCCGACTAAATGATCTTGTTGTGATGCAGGTTAAAAACATCGATGTTCGAAACAATGTACTGGCAAATCTGGGGGATACTTCCTTGTTTACAATGTTTCGGAACTTATGAATCTTCTCTCCGGCGTCTGGTGCCGGCCTTAAATCAGGTAGAAACCTTAAACCGGTGAAAAACTTAAACCGGAGAACAGCCTTAAACCGGAGAACAGCCTTAAACCGGAGAACAACCTTAAACCGGAGAACAACCTTAAACCAGAGAACAACCTTAAACCAGAGAACAACCTTAAACCGGAGAACAACCTTAAACCGGAGAACAACCTTAAACCAGAGAACAACCTTAAAACAGAGAACAACCTTAAACCAGAGAACAACCTTAAACCAGAGAACAACCTTAAACCGGAGAACAACCTTAAACCGGAGAACAACCTTAAACCAGAGAACAACCCTAAACCAGAGAACAACATTAAACCAGAGAACAACCTTAAACCAGAGAACAACCTTAAACCAGAGAACAACCTTAAACCGGAGAACAACCTTAAACCGGAGAACAACCTTAAACCAGAGAACAACCTTAAACCAGAGAACAACCTTAAACCAGAGAACAACCTTAAACCAGAGAACAACCTTAAACCA
>NC_069411.1:41682155-41709655 GCF_026875155.1 Cherax quadricarinatus | reverse complement strand
GACAAGGAGCTATGTGAAGAATTTCATTGAAGTTTACAAGAGTTCTTCGCTCGGGAACATGACAGGCAGGAGGAGGAAGAAGAGAGGCGGGCTGTAAAGATTAGATGAAATTTCGGTAGTAAAGAAAGAAGTAAGAGGGCTCCTAAGAAAATTATATGTAACAATAGCAATGGGACAAGAATCAAAGAAACTTGTCGTTTACCCTCAACAGGATGAACAACAAGTCGTTAGCATGAGGGCAACTTATAAGCAACTGTAAGATAGAAAATTGAATCTTAATATAATAGAAGGGAAGAAACAGAAAGTACTGAACCATAAACCATTTCAGATGATAGGAAATTAAATTGTAGAGCGACAAGATAAAACTGAGATCATCAGAGACAACTAATATGCGATGAAAATTTGAAAAGAGTCTTACGAATCTCTTAAACACAATTAATATGCAGTGCAATGAGGTGGTAAAGCCAGTGGTTGGCGAGACGTCTTAAAAATTAAAATACCCGGATGTTGTGTATGTGACTAATTCATCAGGTTGTTGGCATTGTATACCACTAATGTTGAGATCGTTTCGAAGACACATGAGTTAGATTTTGTAGTTGTCATGTTGGTATTGTGGTCATGTGCCACGTAATTCCAGAGTGTATTGAAATATTCTTAGTTGGATACATCTTGTTAGGTATGGTATGGTGGTAAGAGAGTTGGTTTGGTACCTCTAGGATTACTGTGCCACGAAGAGAGAGAGAGAGAGAGAGAGAGAGAGAAGGAAGAGAGGAGAGAGAGAGAGAGAGAGAGAGAGAGAGAGAGAGAGAGAGAGAGAGAGAGAGAGAGAGAGAGAGAGAGGAGAGAGAGAGAGGAGAGAGAGAGAGAGAGATGAGGAGAGAGAGAGGAGAGAGAGAGAGAGAGAGAGAGAGAGAGAGAGAGAGAGAGAGAGAGCAGTTTCTTCACTTTACCTCACCACCCATTCATCATCCTTGCATCAATTCATCTTTAAATCTCCTTCCAGCTCCCTTTCACTCTCACCTCATCATACACTCATTCCCTCATCATTTCTCATGATCCACTTGTTTATCTCACACTCCTTCATTGTCATCATTCCTTACTTCCCTTCACTTCCTTCTCATTTCTCATTAATTTACTCATCATCTCCTTTTGTATCTTCATACCTGAGTCATCTTCCCCTTACGCTTCTCATCCTTCTCTTCTACTCCTAACACTCATTCAACTTAACAACTGACTTACCTCGTTACCCCTTCCACTTTTCTAACACTCTTCCACTTGCATCAAATTCCCTTTCCATTCGTTTTATCTCCCCTCCGGCTTTCCTCAAATTACCTCCCACTCCTCTGCCATCTCCTCCCGCTTCCCCTACTTCCTCCCACTCCCCTCATCCCATTATACCCATCCCCCTCATTCCCTTCAGCTTCCCTCGCCTCTACTCCCCGTAATCCTATTGACTTGCGTGAGGAACGATTAATATGGAAATAATGCCACTTAACCGTCCACCCTCTCGTATACACCGAGGCGACTAAAAGAGGAGTTAAATACCCGTTTGTTGCATTTAAAGAGAGGGATTAACGCCGTCCAGGGAACTGACTCAGTATGGGAAAGTTTAGGGAGCGGTAGACATGCTACTGTCTGCTTTAGATGAGATTTTTGTCTGCTGTTGTGGAAGTTCATGGGTCTGTAGACGAGTTGTGTCTTTTTCTTGTTGTTGTGGTGAAAGATTATGAGTCTGCAGACGAGTTGTTTTTTGTTGTGGTGGAAGTTCTGAGAGTTGTAGGTTACCTGGTATCTGCTGTAGACGTTAGAGAGCTGCAGAGAAGTTGTTGCCTGTTGTGGCGAAAGTATAAGGGTAATAGACACACGGTTGTCTGCTGTGTCTATACTCTAATGTCTTCTTCTCATTGTGTTTCTGTTTGAGAGACAGTATATTATTTTTTTTCTCTCTGTTCCACGTCCTTCCTTCCCTCCCGACTCTCTCCTTTCCAACATTCCTTTCCTTCTACTCATCCTCTCCTTCTCTCACCCTCTCATCTATCCTCCTTTCTCCCTCCCATGCCCAACGTACAAGAGTTTTAACGAAAGACAACTTCAACAGCGAGTCGTTTCACAAGAAGGTTCAGGGAGTAATAATTACTACACCTTTGTATACTTTGTCTTGTTTGAATGGAGAAATGATTCAAAGATCTTAAAGTCTGAAGGAAGATCACAAATTGACGTGAGAACTTCAAGTTGTATGTAACACAGAAAAAACGCTTGTAAGTGATTTAATAATGTATAGAATTGTTGTTGCTGTTGCAGGTGTTCTGGTACTGTTTCTTGTCCTGCTGCTGTTGCTAGTAGTGGTGGTGGTGGTCTTCGCGCTGCTGTTCCTAATGGTGGTGGTGGTGACGATGGTGGTTATGGTGGTGGTGGTTATGGTGGTGGTAGTTATGGTGGTGGTGGTTATGGTGGTGGTGGTTATGGTGGTGGTGGTTATGGTGGTGGTGATAGTTATTGTGGTGGTGATGGCGATGGTGTTGGTGGTGGTGATGGTGGTGGTTATGTGGTGGTGGTGGTGGTGATGGTTATGGTGGTGGTGGTGGTGGTGTGTGGTGGTGGTGGTTATGGTGGTGGTGGTGTGGTTATGGTGGTGGTTATGGTAGTGGTTATGGTGGTGGTTATAGGGGTGGTGGTGGTGGTGGTTATGTTGGTGGTTATGGTGGTGGTGGTGGTGGTGGTGGTGGTGGTGGTGGTCTTCCCGCTGCTGTTGCTAGTGGTGGTGGTGCACTTTCTTCTGCCTGTTTTTGCTAGTGGTAGTGGTGTTGCTGTTGCTAGTGACAGTGGTGATGCTGCCACTGATTTTGCTGATGTTCCTATTGCTGTTGTTGCCCGCATTGCTGTTACAGTTGCTTCTGTTGTTACTCTTGCAATTCCAACAGTTGTTGTAGTTGCGTGTGCAACCATGTTACTCCTGCTGTTTCTGCAACTGCTGTTATTATTACCTTTCCTGTTGTTGCTAAGACATCTGCTTATTGGGATGAGAATGCAGAGAGGTTGCTAGTGGAGACAGAGGAACGCTGTTTGAAAGACAAGAAATTAAAGAGCAAAGGAGACTCAGGAACTTTACGAAGTACTTCGTCAGCCTCAGGGTGTGAGGAAATGGTATTAATTAAATGAAGAGGTGGTAAAAGCTAACATTAAACACAGTTTCTAAGATAAGTGCAAGTGTACACAATAGGCGAACTGCCGATAGTACTCAGACAACGTCATTAACTTAAGGAAAGCTATGTACAGAGCGAAACGTTGCCAGGTCAGAGGTTTCCTCTGCACCTGTGGCAGTTGTGATCCTCCCATAAAGCTTGAAATAAAACCGCAGCAGCAGCAACAGCAGCAGCAGAAGCAGCAGCAGCAGCAGCAGAGCAGCAGCAGCAGCAGCAGAAGCAGCCGCAGAAGCAGAAGCAGCAACAGCAGCAGCAGGAGAAGCAGCAGCAGCAGCAGCAGAAGCAGAAGCAGAAGCAGCAACAGCAGCAGCAGAAGCAGCACAGAGCAGCGTGCACAAACATGTCTGATGAATAAGGATAAGGGCAAAAAGATGTTTATGGGTGCGCGCGCAGGGAGACGGAGTGACTACCGCCATCTACATGTTTATACGGGATAGGGAAATAGGTGGGTGACCGCGGGAAGAGGCTGGACTCCGCCATTTCATTTTACGGGAGATTTCCCCTCGGCCCTTAATTTCCCCCATTTACCTCTGCAGTAATTCACACCTTACTTTGCTCTTCATGACTTATCTTACCTTTTTTTTGAGATTTTGTTGCAGTTTTTTTAAACACATTGCAGTTATTACGGTTTGGAAGATATATGTAGGATTTTTTTTTTAAAGATATTTGTTTCTTTCATTGAAGATGAGTAACGAGATTTTCGAAATATATTCGTTAGTTGCTGTTGTTGTTTTTCTCGTTATGATGCTGTTATTGTTGTTGTTAATGTTGATGTTAACATTGTCTTAATTGTTTTAGCTGTCACTTTTATTGTTACTTTTGCTTTTAATTGTATTTATTGATTTCATGGGTGTCTTGAGTGTTATTTCTATTGTTGCTTGTAATGCTTTTATTTCTGTTTTAATTTTATATTGTTTATTTATTTTTTTCCGTTATTGTTTTTATTGTTACTTGGGTTCTCCTGTATTCCAATCTTTTCATTGCATTGCCACTGAAGAAGTGTTTGCAGTTGCAACGCGAAAGTTCCTGAGTCAAAGTTGTTACAATAGCTGTAGTACGTACTGTAGTTGCGATAGTTGCGGAAGTTACAATACGTACAGAAGCGGCGCTGTGCTCGTAAACGACAATATCGATGTTAACGATAACGATAACATCGTTGGCAATTGTATTTTGTTTATGGGAGTATACGACTACTGGAACTGGACTTTACAGGTAGTGGTGTGGGACTTCACAGGTAGTGGTATGGGACTTCACAGGTACTGGTGTGGGACTTCACAGGTACTGGTGTGGGACTTCGCAGGTAGTGGTATGGGACTTCACAGGTACTGGTGTGGGACTTCACAAGTACTGGTGTGGGGCTTCACAGGTAGTGGTATGGGACTTCACAAGTACTTGTGTGGGACTTCACAAATACTGGTGTGGGACTTCACAAATACTGGTGTGAGACTTCACAAATACTGGTGTGGGACTTCACAGGTAGTGGTATGGGACTTCACAAGTACTGGTGTGGGACTTCACAGGTAGTGGTATTGGACTTCACAAGTACTGGTGTGGGACTTCACAGGTACTGGTGTGGGACTTCACAAGTACTGGTGTGGGGCTTCACAGGTAGTGATATGGGACTTCACAAGTACTGGTGCGGGACATCACAGGTAGTGGTATGGGGCTTTACAAGTACTGGTGTGGGACTTCACAGGTACTGGTGTGGGACTTCACAGGTAGTGGTATGGGGCTTCACAAGTACTTGTGTGGGGCTTCACAAGTAGTGGTATCGGACTTCACAAGTACTGGTGTGGGACTTCACAGGTAGTGACATGGGACTTTACAAGTACTGGTATGGGACTTCACAGGTAGTCCTATGGACTTCACAAGTACTGGTTTTGGGACTTACAGTAGTGGTAGGGGGACTTCACAAGTATTGGTGTGGGGCTTCACAGTTAGTGGCATGGGACTTCACAAGTACTGGTGTGGGACTTCACAGGTAGTGGTATGGGATTTTCACATTTACTGGTGTGGGACTTCACAGGTAGTGGTTTTAAAACTTCACAAGTACTGGTGTGGGACTTCACGGTACGGGTGTGGGACTTCACAGGTAGTGGTATGGATTCACAAGTACTGGTGGGGGGCTTCACAGGTAGTGAAAATGGGACTTCAAAAGTACTGGTGTGGGACTTCACAGGTAGTGGTATGGGACTTCACAAGTACTGGTGTGGGGCTTCACAGGTAGTGGTATGGGACTTCACAAGTACTGGTTTTGGGGCGACTTCAACAGGTAGTGATATGGGACTTCACAAGTACTGGTGTTCGACTTCACAGGTAGTGGTATGGGACTTCACAAGTACTGGTGTGGGACTTCACTAGTAGTGGTATGGGACTTCACAAGTACTGGTTTGGGACTTCACAGGTAGTGGTAAGGGACTTCACAAGTACTGGTGTGGGACTTCACAAGTAGTTGTATCGGACTTCACAAGTACTGATGTGGGACTTCACAGGTAGTGACATGGGACTTTACAAGTACTGGTATGGGACTTCACAGGTAGTCCTATGGGACTTCACAAGTACTGGTGTGGGACTTCACAGGTAGTGGTATGGGACTTCACAAGTATTGGTGTGGGGCTTCACAGGTAGTGGCATGGGACTTCACAAGTACTGGTGTGGGACTTCACAGGTAGTGGTATGGGACTTCACAAGTACTGGTGTGGGACTTCACAGGTAGTGGTATGTAACTTCACAAGTACTGGTGTGGGACTTCACAGGTACTGGTGTGGGACTACACAGGTAGTGGTATGGGACTTCACAAGTACTGGTGTGGGGCTTCACAGGTAGTGATATGGGACTTCACAAGTACTGGTGTGGGACTTCACAGGTAGTGGTATGGGACTTCACAAATACTGGTGTGGGACTTCACAGGTAGTGATATGGGACTTCACAAGTACTGGTGTGGGACTTCACAGGTAGTGGTACGAGACTTCACAAGTACTGGTGTGGGGCTTCACAGGTAGTGATATGGGACTTCACAAGTACTGGTGTGCGACTTCACAGGTAGTGGTATGGGACTTCACAAGTACTGGTGTGGGACTTCACAAGTACTGGTGTGGGACTTCACAGGTAGTGGTATGGAGCTTACAAGTACTGGTGTGGGACTTCACACTTAGTGTTATGCGACGTCACAAGTACTTGTGTGGGACTTCACAGGTAGTGGTATGGGACTTCACAAGTACTGGTGTGGGACTTCACAGGTAGTGGTATGGGATTTCACAAGTACTGGTGTGGGACATTACAGGTAGTGGTATGGGACTTCACAATTTACTGGTGTGGGACTTCCCCAGGAAAAGTGGTATGGGACTTCACAAGTATGGTGTTGGCTTCACAGGCAGGGGTACGAGACTTCACAAGTTATTTGGGTGTGGACTTCACAAGTACTGGTGTGGGACTTCACAGGTAGTGGTATGGGACTTCACAAGTACTGGTGTGGGGCTTCACAGGTAGTGGTATGGGACTTCACAAGTACTGGTGTGAGACTTCACTAGTAGTGGTATGGGACTTCACAAGTACTGGTTTTGGGACTTCACAGTAGTGGTAAGGGACTTCACAAGTACTGGTGTGGGACTTCACAGGTAGTGGTATGGGACTTCACAAGTACTTGTGAGGGACTTCACAGGTAGTGGTATGGGACTTCACAAGTATTGGTGTGGGACTTCACAAGTACTGGTGTGGGACTTCACAAGTACTGGTGTGGGACTTCACAGGTAGTGGTACGAGGCTTCACAATTACTGGTGTGGGACTTCACAAGTACTGGTGTGGGACTTCACAGGTAGTGGTATGGGACTTCACAAGTACTGGTGTGGGGCTTCACAGGTAGTGGTATGGGACTTCACAAGTACTGGTGTGAGACTTCTCTAGTAGTGGTATGGGACTTCACAAGTACTGGTTTGGGACTTCACAGGTAGTGGTAAGGGACTTCACAAGTACTGGTGTGGGACTTCACAGGTAGTGATATGGGACTTCACAAGTACTGGTGTGGGACTTCACAGGTAGTGGTCTGGGATTTCACAAGTACTGGTGTGGGACTTCACAATTACTGGTGTGGGACTTCACAAGTACTGGTGTGGGACTTCACAGGTAGTGGTATGGGACTTCACAGGTAGTGTTATGGAACTTCACAAGTAGTGGTATGGGACGTCACAAGTACTGATATAAGACTTCACAAAAACTGGTATAAGACTTTACAAACAGTGGTATAATATTTGCTGGAAAAAAAATATTATATAATAAATATATGAGAATAAATATATGAAGTATGTCGAAATGAATGGTATAAAATACCGACACAATGGAAATATAAACACATGTGCAGTTTAATGTGATCCTTTATTGACAACGTATCGCCCACACAGTGGGCTTTTTCAAGTCACAAACAGATCTACCTGGGGTGGAAGGTACGCGAGTATTTATAGTCAGGTTCAGAATGTTGAGGTCAGGTGGAGAATGCTGCATCTGATGATGTACCGAGTGGGGTTATAGAGTCTAAAGTCTTGGGTAGCTTGGAAGGGAGATTGGATAAGTTTGTGAGCAGACCTTCTGCAGTGTTCTTCCATTCCTATGTTCTTATGTGGGATAGCGATGAAGAAGTTTCTTGGCAAGTGGTTCAGCTATGTTATAGAAGCCATTGTTGTGGTTGAAATTGTTGGTTATAGAGATAGGCGATGATTCCAGGATTCTTCGGTATTGAGTGTTGTCTTCTCTGGTGATAAATCTTGAGTTTCTGTAGTTAATTAAATGGTTGTGTGAATTGCGGTGTTGTACACAGGCATTCCTTGTATCGTCAGACCTGCTTGCTTGTGACGTGCCCCCATCCTGAGTTCTCCCCATTTATGCAAGCTCTCTGCTGCCTATTTGTCAGCCATGCCTCTACCCAGGAAAAAATTTCTCCTCCGTGTGCCTTAATTCCTCAGTAGCCTCTGATATGGAATTCTATCGAAAGCCTTACTAAACTTATTTCTTTTCTCTCTCTCTCTCTCTCTCTTCTTCCCCCTTCTTTCTTGTTTTTGTTGCCTTCCCTCCTACACACCTCTTTATTCTCCTCTCCTTTTCTCATATCTTCTCCCATCTCTTACCCCTTTCTATACTCTTCCTTCCCTTTTGTTTTCTTCATGTTTTCTTCTTTTTCCGTCTTCTTTCATCCATTTTCTTTCATCTCCTTTCCACTACGTCCTTGTTCTCTTTTCCCCATTTCCCCCTCCCTTCCCCTCCATTCTCCTCCCTTCCCTTCCCTTCCCCTCCCTTTCCACCTCCCCCCCCCTTCCCTCACCAAGTTAAGGTTATCTTGATAAAAAGTTCCCCAGAGATTCTCGCGATCCCCGGGAGACCGCCGCAAACAATTTCAGGCCTTGTGGACTGGTGACCGGAAGGGCGAGACTGGCCTACAGGCGAGAGGCAGATAATGGGGGATCTATCTTTGATGAGGTAATTGATGTCTTTCGTGTGTGGCAGAGCTGTAGGGGGAGGGGGAGAGGGGGGGAGAGGGGGAGAGGGGGAGGGGGAGAGGGGGAGGGGGAGGGGAGAGGGGGAGAGAGGGAGAGGGGGAGAGGGGGAGGGGAAGGATAGAGGAGAGGAGGGGAGGAAGTTTATAGAATTGTCTGAAGGGAAGGAAGGAAGGGGATATGCTGTTTTCTTTTTCATTCTTGTTAGAAGTCTGGTTACGTTTGAGGGTTGTCTTAGAGACACACACACACACGACTCCTAGCATAGTTAAGTCGTATGCCATGAACGTACGCGCCTCCTTTACGTTACGAACGTATGTGGCTTGTGCGCATGTTATGAACATAAACGTGTTGTGTGTGCTTGTTATGAACGAGCTCTCTCTTGTTTGTACCACACTTGTCTCTTAGAAACGTGTTGTTTGTGACTTAGATGCAAATTGTGCATTTGATGGGATAATATATTTCGTGGCTATGATAGTCGGGGTTTGGTGGTGGCTGCTTCTATATATATTATTTATATATAATATATATATATATATATATATATAAATATATAAATATATATATATATTTTATATATATATATATTATATATAAACCAAAGGAGAACATGTCAAAACCATTCTCGAAACCTTAAATTACTCGGTAATACTTTTAAGTTTTTTAAATGTTGCTTCTTATTATCTAAATGACAACAGAGCAGAGAACAACACCAGCAGACCCTCCCCGAAAACCCTCCCCGCAGACCCTCCCCGCAGACCCTCCCCGCAGACCCTCCCCGCAGACCCTCCGCTCTGGTGAGGGGGTGAGGGGAAAGAGACTAGCCTGGGGCCTGGGTTGCTCTGCTGCCTATCTGAGGGGAGATAAAGAGATGGCGTATGGAAGCTGAGATAAGGTGTAGGGTGAGGGGAGAGACAGAGGGGAGTAAGGAATGGGATGAGGGAGGAGAGAAAGGGAGAATTAATGGCAGGAGGGGGAGAAAGCAGGAGCAGCAGAGTTGTGAAGGAGGTCGTCAACGCCTCTACGTTAGCCACTTTATTTGATATATTTTTTTTTATCCTCCTCCCCTTCCCCTCCTCCTCGGCTGAGATCTCTCTCCTATTTCCATCTTTCCAGCTTTTATTCTCTCTCTGTATCTCTCTGTCTCTGTCTGTCTGTCTGTCTGTCTGTCTGTCTCTCTCTCTCTCTCTCTCTCTCTCTCTCTCTCTCTCTCTCTCTCTCTCTCTCTCTCTCTCTTTCTCCCTCCCTTTCTCCGTCTCAGTACTGCCTTGAAACCTTCCTCTTCTTCTCTGCCTCCTCCTCGTCTTATCCTCCTCATCTTCCTTCCTCCTCCTTCTCCTTCTTTTTCTTGTATTCCATTCATCTATGCCTCATTTTCTCCTCTTTTTGCTTTTTCAAATTTCTGCACCTGCTTTTTTATGTGAAACGTCATCATTTTTTTCAGACTCTTCCTTCTCTAGCCCCCACCCAAACTAATGAAATTTTTAAAACCCTAAAATCCTTTTTTCTTTTTTTTTTTTTTTTTTTTTTTCAGTTTTTGTAACCCGGGACAGTAAATAACCTGTGCAATACCCCAATGTATCTTAAAAAGGGATAAATATGCGGAAAAAGGAAAATATCTTAGATTTCCCTGGCAACAGTTTAAGGATGATCATAGAAAATATATTCATATTTTAATTTCCTGTTCCCCTTTTTTTTTGGGCCCTAGTTCCAAAGGCTTTTTCGGGTATTCAATGCTCTTACCCTGCCGCCCAAACGGGATGGATATAGGGTGGCGCTTAAACTAGCCGGCTTGGTGAAAAAAACCCAAAATCAAAAACCTTTCGAGAGGGTGTGTAGTTTTAGTTCCATTTATTTTTTTCTAATGGGTTTTTCTCTTGAAATCAGTTTTCCATATTTTTTCTAATTAATGAAAAATAGGATTTTTTTCTCACCGGGAAATGGCATTTACAAAACTCGGGAAAGGAATCCCAAAAATCAGGGAACAGGTGGATTTTATTTTTTTGTATTCGTGTTAGGGACGTTTTTCTGTTTTAAATGAAGAAGTCGGTTACTTTGAAAAGTACTTAGGTACTCGTCCCCTCGGGTTCCCTCCCACGATTCCTGTGTACTCTCCCCTCTCTCCTTCCTCTTAGTTATTCAAGGAAAACGGGGGGGAAACGAAAACCACTCTACCAATACTTTTTCCCTTTCCATTTCACTCCATTTTTCTGTCTCTTGTGTCATTCCTCTAACCCTCTCCTACCAAACTGCTACACTACAATTTTTTACTATTTTCCAATTCCACATCACCTCTACTGCCCTCTACTTCTTGAAATCCGCCTCTTTTTGGGTCCCATCCCTGCCCTCCTCTCGAAAATTTTTGGGTTTCCTTTTTTCCCTTTCGGTTTTAGGGGTGACTAGTTAATGGTCCAAACCGGACCAAAACGTCATCATAAAGTTCCTTCCCCGATGTGCGGTTAATTTGTGAAATTTCCCAGTCACGGTAATTTTCTTTTTGTTTTCATTATTTTTAAAATGCAAGACAGGGGATATCCCCTTTTTAAGAAATTTTTTCCATAAACCCTACTTTGCATTTAGTTTGAGAAAAATTGTAGTACATACTCAATGTATTTTTTCCAAAATTCTTTTTCTGGGCAATTCTAAAAAAAAAAAAAAATCCCGTTGTTCCTGCTTCCCTTTTTTCACTTTTAGAATTATTTTCCTTTAAATACAGTCCAGAAATATGGAACCCCTTTTAACTATTTATTGTTTCACAAATAAACCCCTCGCAGAGCTTTATAAGTTTGTAAAGAAAGAATATTTCCCCTTAAAACCCGTTCGGGTTGCCCCGGATGTAAAAAACGTCCTCCTGCAGGCAATTTAAAAACATTTTTTTCAGTGTACGTTTATTTACAAACCGGGGCTGGGTTTTTGGCTAGGTGAATTATCCCTTTAAAAACCACTGACAACATGCCATAACCCCAGCAACCACTGCAACATCCCAAAACCCACCAGAAACCCCAACTGGAAACCCATGCCATAAAAACCAAGAAACCCACTGAAAAACATGCCATAACACCAGAAACCACGACCCCCATGCCATAATTTCCTTAACCACTGAAAACATGCCAAAAACACCAGTAACCCCGACAACTTCCAAAAAACCACCAGTAACCACTGCAACATGCCATAAAAACCATAACCCCCTGAAAACCTTGCCATAACACCAGAAACCACTGACAAAAAGGGCCAAAAACCACCAGTAACCACTGCCCAAACATGCCATAAAAACCAAGCAACCACTGAAAAACATCCCCAAAAACACCAGAAACCACTGGCAACATGCCATAACACCAGAAAAAATCCCATGATACATATAGTTGATAAAATTTTTTTGAAGACAAAAGGGGAAAAGGGGGACCCCCCGAGTTGTTTATGAACTTTTAACTAAAAATTTTCACAACACTCGTTTGCCCGTTTTTTATTCAAAGTGATATATTGACTTTTGCTTGGGAGGACGGGGTGTGTTGTGCCCTCCCTCTGAGGATGTTTTTAAAAACCCTTTAAGTATCCATTTCAGTGATAATGGCCTAATTACGGGGACACTTTTTCCCTGTTTTTCCCTAGATCCTTTTCGTGTTTTGTGTGTGTGTGGGGTGTGGGGTTTGGTGTGGGGTTGTGTGTGTGTGGTGTGGGGTGTTGTGTGTGTTTGTGTGGTGGGGTTGTGTGTGTTGTGTGTGTGTGGTTTTGGTGTGTGTGTTGTGGGGTGGGTGAAACTCCCCTAATTGTACCTCACCTAATTGTGGTTGCAAGGGTCGAAAACCTCACCCCGGGGCCCCGCCCTTCACTGAGTGTACTAGGTCCTCTCTCCCCCCTGTCCATGACTTTTAAACCTCATTTTAAAAAGCTATGAAAGGTTTCCTGCCTCTACTACCTCACTTGCTAGCTTTTCCCCACTTCCTAAACTATCTATGACTGAAAAAATTTATTTTCTAACACCCCCTTTGCCCTCATCTGTTTTTTTCAATTTTCCAATTGTGACCCCTTGTTTCTGTGTCCCCTCTCGGAACTCCTGCCCTCTGTCCACCTTGTCTATTCCACCCGCAGTTTTTGTATTTTTATCATGTTTTCCCCAAAACCCCCTTTGCCCCTCCAT
This sequence comes from Cherax quadricarinatus, assembly GCF_026875155.1. NCBI lineage: Eukaryota > Metazoa > Arthropoda > Malacostraca > Decapoda > Parastacidae > Cherax > Cherax quadricarinatus. The sequence continues at coordinate 41,696,830 of NC_069411.1, read as the reverse complement.
TGTGGGTGTGTGTGTGTGTACCCCCCTATTTGTACCACCTATTTGTGGTTGCAGGGGCCCGAGTCCTACCTCCTGGCCCCGCCTCTTCCCCGGGGTTTGCTACTAAAAACCCCCTCTCTCCCCCCCCCCTTGGCTTTAAATCAAAACCTCGTTTTAAAAAACGGGTGTAGGGTTCCTGCCTCCACTACGTCTTTTCAAAGGCTTTTCCCCACTGCCTTAAAAACCCCAAAATGACGAAAAAAATATTTTCCACTATCTCTCGACTCTTTTGGGTGTCTTCAACTTCCAATTTTTGGCCTTTTTTTTTCCCTTTTGCCCCCCCCCTGGAACACCCCTTCCTTGTCCACCTTGTCTTTTCCCACGAAGTATTTTATATGCCCGTTTTATAAATGTCTCCCCCCTGACCCTCCTGTCCCCCATTTGCGCCCAGGCCGATTTCCTTAATTTTTCTTCATGGGACTTTCCCCCTTTTAGCTCGGGAACAAACCTTTTGAAAACCCTTTTGTACTTTCCCCCTTTTTTCTTGACGTGCTTTATCAAGTGCGGGTTCCAAACAGGTGCTGCATACCCCCGTATGGGCCTGACATAAAGGGTGAAACATTTCCCTTAAATGATTCCTTACAAAGGTGTCGGAATGCTTTTTCTCAGGTTTGCCAGGCGCCCATATGCGGGCCAACATTAAATCTTTTTGATGGGGTGCTTCCGGAGACATGCTGGGTGTTATACTCCCCCAAGATCTTTTCTCCTTGAGTGGGTTTTGCGTCTTTGGCCACCTACCCTATACCCCTGTCTTTGGTCTTCTGTCCCTTTCCCCTATCTTCATGACTTTTGCTTTTGGGCGGGAAAATTAAATTCGAGAACCCCTTTTTGCTGGACCGGGTGTCCAGTCTGCCCAGGTCTCTTTGAAAGTCCCTCCCGGGTCCTCATCAATTTAATTCCCCCTCATTAATTTTCACATCATCTTGTGGGTTGGTTGTGTGGTTTTGGTGTGGTGTGTTTTGTGTGTGTTTTGTGTGTGGTGTGTGTGTGTGTGTGTTGTGTGGGGTTGTGTGGGGTGTGGGGTTCACCTAACTGGGGTTGCGGGAAAGATTTCCCAGTGGAAATGTGTGTACTGCCCTGTTTTGTCCGCCACACCGCCCGACAAAAATGAAGCGTCACCCGGGGTTTGGGGCGTGAGGGGTGAGCCAAAAACACAATATTTACCTTTTTAATGCAATTACCATCTTAAAACCCTGTCCAAAACTACCTCTAACTGCCTCATTACCCCCAAAAAAACGACACTCCCGGGCCACGCAAATGTCGCTCCCCACAAAACGCTATTAAGGGGTTGGGCCCCTTACCCAAAGAGAAAAAAATGAAGAAATGTCCAGAATAAAGTGTTTCCCGGGAGACAAATGTAGTGAGGGTGGAGGGGGGTTTGAGGGAGAGACAGGATGGGGGGCCCTTTGATAGAGGAGAAGGGATTTTGGGAAAAGGGAAGAGCTAGGCAGAGAGGACCTTCTTTTTGTCCCAAAAGATAAATTTTTCCCCGGGCCAAGAGCTTTTTATCCAAACCTTTCGGCTAACTAAGATAAACTACCCCCCCCCCAAGGATGCCAAACCCCCCACAATCGACAAACCCCCCAGGTACCTACTTCCCTGCAGGTGAACGGGGGCAACGGTGTAAGGAAAAACCCCCACCATTTTCACCCTTGCCGGGGATCGAATCAGGCACTCAAAAATTTTGCCTGAGTGTGCTACCAACGGAGCCACGGAACTTTTATTGGAAATAAGTTACACTAAACGTTGTTTTGGGGTTATCTTGGGTTTCATTTTTCATAAAAATTTGCCAATAATGTGGCATTTTAAAAAGTTTAATTGACAGGGGAAATGAATAATTGTACATGACTCAAAAAATCGAAATAAACCACGATTGCAAAAAAACCAAAACCCCCCCGGCCCGGGAAATTAAACCCCCGCGGTCATAGGGGTCTCAAAACGCGACGGGCTGGGAGTTTTGAGACTCTATACCGGGGGTTTCCCAATCCCGGGCCCGGGGGAAAGGTTTTTAAAAATTTTGAAAAATTTTTTTTAAACCAAAATAGTGAAAATGGATTTTTTTATTATTTTTTTTATTATTATTATTTTTAAATTTTATTTTTAACTACTACTACTACTACTACTACTACTACTACTACTACTACTACTACTACTACTACTACGTTTTAAAGGGAGTAGGAGGTGAATGGGGTGGGGTTTTGGGTGGAGGAAAAGGGGGGGAAGATGGTTATTTGACGGATGGGGGGAGTGGAGTAAAAGACTGAGGTAGGGGAGGGGGGGGAAAGGGGGGGGTTTAAAGGGTTTTGGATTGGACACTGATGGAGTGGTAAAAAAAGGAAAGGTTTTGGGGGTGGGTGTTGGGGGGTTTATCAAAAAAAGGGGGGGGAAAAAGGGGGGGGGGTTTGGAGGAGAAGAGGGGGGGAGGGAAAAGGTTGTGGGAAATGGTGGTCTCGATAGACAAGGGGAAAAGGCTAACGGGGCTTTTCAGTTTTTTAAACTGACTGGGTTGCTTTTTTGGGTGATCACTTCCCCCACCCCCCCCTTCCCCCATCCCTCCCCTCTTCTTCTTTTTTCCCCCCCTCCTTCCCCTTCCCCTCTCTCTGACGATCTCTGGATACGGTTTCCCATTTTTGCATGTCATTTAATAATGATAAAATTTTAATTATTATTTTATAATAAAAATAATAATTTATTTTAAACAACCTTTTTCCCAACAAGGTTTGGGGTTAACTCTCAAACGGGAAACAAAACACCATCACATAGCCCAACAGCGTTTTGCCAGAATGCACTGGGGCTCATAATCCAAACGACTCTCAATTGTAACATACTCAGAGTGCAGGCATTGTCCTTTCAATTTTCAGGATTCGGGTTTCAGCAAACCAGTTTTTAAACAAATTTCCCCTTTCAAAAACTTTTAAACCTGTTCACATTTTTCCCAACACCCCTGAAAATTTCTTCAAGAACTTTTTTTAAACCTGTCGTCAAACAAAAACACTGCCTCGGGATTTCAACCCTTTTAAACCAAATTTAAAATCCCCTTTCCCCACAACTCTCCCCCCTCCCCCTTTCCCTGTCACAAATTAAATACTTCTATTCCTTTTTAAATTCCTTTTTTTCTAAAGGGAAACCAAACTATCTCATCCCTTTCCGTCTCAAAAAACCTTTTTCTGCCCCCCACACCACCCTTTTTAAAATTTTCTATGCCCCCTAATTCTTTGCATAATTTTTTCCGCATCACACAACTCTCGAGCATGACATTTCTGCCCCCTCCATTTTCCCCGTTTCGGGGAATGTTTAAAGCCCTTTCCTCCAACCTTTTAAAAAGGGCTTTTAATCCCCCTATACAATATGAAATATTCCCCATTTTTGGGCCCCTCAATATTAAAAAAATTTTTTTATTTCCTCCAGGAAATCCCCAACCCCCCTCCCACCATCTTTCTTTTCCCCCCATTGTCTTTTAAGTTCACCTCATCTTTATTGGGGCCCTTTTGTTTGCACTTTTTCTTCCAAATATCTAAATATTTTCCCAATTTTCTCTATACTCCCCCCTTTCCGATCTGATTTTCCCAATTTTTTTTTTTACCTAAACTTTATTTTAACTCTTATCACCTTGCTGCTTTTTTATCGACTTTTATTTTAAATTTTCTTTTTTTTTAAATCCATCTCAAAACTCGTTCACCAACCCTTTACAAATTCCTTTTGAAAATCCCCCAAAAAGAACTGTGTCATGGGAAAAAGAGAAACCACTGAAAAATTCTCCTTCATATCAGATTAAACCATCTCAAGTCCCAAAAACTTTTCCCCCCCTTCATCCTAAAAATATTTTTCCCCCCTCCACCTAATAAATATATTTTTTTCTTAATCCATTAATTCGACTAAGTTTTTCCTTACTTTTTTTTCTAAGGTTGTTCACTTATATACTTAAAATGTAGATTTTTATTCTAATATACCCTTTCCCTTTTAAATTTTAAAAGTTTTTCCTTTTTTTCAATTGCAACCCTATCTTTTCCTTTTAAAACCCTAACTTTTCAAAATTTTTTCTATTGTACACTTTTCCTGGATTTTTTTCCCCTGTAAGACTTATACTCTCCCCTCTCTCTTTTCCCTCCCCTTCTCTCTCTCATCTCTCTCCTTTTCCTTCTCTCTCTCTTCCCTCTTTTTCTCTCCTCTCCCCTCCTCCCTCTCCTTTCTCCCCTCTCACCCCCTTCTCCCCCCCCTTCTTCATCTCTCTTTTCTCTCTTCATTACCTTTTTTATTTATACAATAAATTTTTGGTTTTGGAACGACGAAATGTTCTCTCCCAAATCCCTACGTATTTTTTTTTTTTCATGTATATGAGAACATGAAACAAAAACCCGTTTGTGTGTGGTGGTGTGTGTGGTTGTGTGTGTGTGTGGGTGTGTTTGTGTGTGTGTTTTGTTTGTGTGTGTGTGTGTGTGTGTGTGTGTGTGTGTGTATGTGTGGGGGTGGTCCTTACCCCCGCATTTTTTTAGACACTTCTTAAGACTTTGGTGCTGTCCCTAGCGGGTCGATAACCCTTTAAACCAGAACCCTTTCCATTTTTTTTTTTTAACAAAATTTTGTTAGTCCCCCTTTTTTTCTTTTTTATTCCCCCTTTTTTTTTATTTTTTTGAAAATTTTTGGGCCCCAAATGTCATTATCATTTCCCCTCGCCCATCATCTTTAAATCATCATAATCATTTTTTCTTTTTTCTTCTTCCTCTTCTTCCCCCTTTTTTGTTGTTGTTGTTGGTGGTGGTGGTGTTATTGTTTTTTGTTGTTGTATTGTTGTTTTTGTTTTTTGTTGTTGTTTTTTTGTTGTTTTTGGGTGTTGTTGTTTTCTTCTTCTTCTTTTTTTCTTCTTCTTTTTCCCTTTTTCCCTTCTTCTTCTTCTTTTTTTCTTTTTCTTCCCTTCTTTTTTCTTCTTCTTCTTTCTTTTTCCTTTTTCTTCTTTTTCCCTTCTTCTTTTTCCTTCTTCTTTTTTCTAATCTTTCTAAAACATAAATTTTGTTTAATCCAAGTATCGCATCCAGAAAAAGCCCCAAATTTCTCCCCTAAAAAAAAAAAAAAATTTTACAATTTTTTTCCGGTTGGTCTGGACCATAAATCAAGTTATAAAAACATTAAAAGAGAGTCAGAACGTCAACCATTGTTACTTAAAAATTTTCCCTGGGCTTGTTAATTGCTTCGGAGAGTTGAATTGTGTCTAAAGGGTTTTTTAAATGCAAGGAAGGGGGAGCTACCCAAATTTTGCCCTTGGATCAAAAAAAACTTCGCCCCCTTAACAAACCAACGGGGAAATAATAATAATACTAATAACAGAAATTTAAAAAATAACAATATTTTTAAATTAAAAAAACAACAAAAACCACAACAAAACAAGAACAACAAGAACAAGAAAAAACAAAAAAACAAGAACAACAACAATAATAATAAAAAAAATAAAAATAAAAAAGGGAAAAATAATATAATGGGGTGTCATTCTAATCGGGGTTTCCTTTTCCTGTCTCCTCATCCCCTGTTTTCTTTCCCCTTCATCTTTTTTATTTACTCTCAAACCCCCCCCCCTCCTTTCCCTTCCCTTTCCCCCTTTCCCTTTAAGTTTTCCCCTTCCATCACCTCTTATTCAGTAACATCTCCGTTTTAAAACTCTTCCCCCCCTCTCTGCTTTTCCCCTCCTTCCTCCTCCTCCTCCTTCTCCTCCTCCCCCCTCCTCCTCCTCCTTCTCCCTCCTCCTCCTCCTCCTCCTCCTCCTCCTCCTCCCCCTTTCCCCCCCCCCTTCTCCCCTTCCCCCTTCTCCTCCCCCTCCTCCTCCTCCCCTCCCTCTCCCCCTCCTCCTCTTCCCCCCGTCCTCCTCCCCCTTTTTCCCCCTTCTCCCCCCTCCTCTTCCCCAAAAAAGGGGGGATCAATACCATAGTGAAAATGGGGTAACCTGATCAAGGGCCCGGGCAGCGTCGTGGGAAAAAACGCGGCTACGGTGGGTTCTTTCACTCGTCCCCTGAAATCTCCCTGTTTCGTTTCGTGTCCCTTTCCCGTGGGGGTGTCACCTTTCGTCCTGATTTTGCAAAGGGGTCCTCCGTTAAAAATTTACCCTTCTTTGTAACTGCTGACACTCCATTTTCTACAAATTTTTTTGTGTTTTTTCAAAACCTTAAAAGAGTGAAATCGTCCCCTTGGGTTTTTTCCCCTAAGTGTGGTTTTCCCCCCTAGGGTCGTCCATAAAACGAATTGTACGTGAATGTGCCCCTAAAATAGACCATGAACGCATAGTTCTATGGATCCCTGAAAGTGTCGTTTCTATAAAAACCGGTTTTTGGTTTGTGTGCGCATACACAGAAAAGAAAAGAACACAAGTCCATAAACGGGCACAGAAGTAATTACTGTGAAATATACACAAAAGATTTAGATACAAAGGTGAGGTCCCCAGTAATGAAGCTCCCACCAGGACTCAGTCTTTTGTTAATTTAAAATCCCTAATTAAAGACAATTTTGCTCAAATTTTTCTCTCAATGTCCATTCATTATCAGTGCAAATTATTGTTTTTTAAAACTTTTTACAGGTTTTTTGCCTCTGTAAAAATAAAATCAGCAAATTTAAATTATATATAAAAAATATATAATAAAAATAATATATATATATATTTTAAAATATATATTTATATATATATTTTAATATAAAATATATACAAATGTATCGTAAGCCTTAAAACGAGGATGTGTGATGTCCCCCATGCTTGTTCAATTTAAATTTTTAAATGGGGTTGTAAGAGAAAATGACCCCGGGTTTGGGGAAGAGGGGGGTGGGGTTAAAAGATGAAAAATCTTTAAAACAAAGTGAGAGTTGTTACGTTTTCTCTTTGCTGATGACTCTGGTGCTTTTGGGAGATTTTTGGAGAGAAGTTGCAGAAGTTGGTTTAATGATTTTGGTAGGGAAGTAAAAGAAGAAAATTAAAAGGAATATATAGAAAAAAGTAAGGTATGAGGAAACAAAAAAAATTAGTAATTTGAGATTGGGTATCAATTGGGGGGAAAATTAGGGGGCGGCGAATGTGAAATTCAGATATTTAAAGGGGGGGACCCCTGTTTAGCAGATGGGCTATGAAAGATGAGGTGAATCAAAAGAAATGACGAAGGGAAAAAGGTTTAGTGGTGCATTGAGGAGTCCCGTGGGGACAAAGAACTTTGTCCATGGGAAACAAAAAGTTACCCGGAAATGGGAGGAGTTTTACTACCCACAAAAAAACTTTCAGGGTCGGGAAATCTGGGAAAACCTCGCGGGGAATGGGAAGGACATGTTTACAGAGCTTTCAAAACGCATTTGGTGATGGCCTATGCTGTAAAAAATTTCCCTTTGGGAAAAAAGTGACCTTTAAAATAAAAATTGATTAAGAAACATAGTTTTTTTGTAAATTTTTGTCGAAAATTTCCACGAGAGATGAGGTTTCCCCGAGTGCTTAAGGCACTGATTTGGGATGAAGTATTCCCGCTAACTTGTTGCGCACAAAGGGAGAACACCACTTTCATTGACCTGAACCGATACAACCCCCCTTGACCTGACGTCCCCTGCCCTATGCATAATGGGAAAAAAAACTCAAACCCTGAATTGGTTTTATAAAAAATTTTTCTTGAGAGAAAAGTTTCCCCAAAGAAATGTTTTTAACCCTTACACATGTAAACATAGTTTTTTAAAACCCCTAGGGAAACCTAATCCAGGGTGGGGTAGCCTAAAGCGCCAGTTTTTACCAGCGACCCCCGGGCAAAGGGTTAAAGGGTTTTCCCCCGGGGTCAATATTTGTTCTCTTGTGCGTGTAGGGAACACCTCATCAAAGGGTTTCCCCCGCCGTATTTTGGGACCATGTTGTTTTCCCCCCTGAAAAACTTGGACCCCCACGTATATATTTTAAAATTATATATATATAATATATTATAAATATATATATATATTATATAATTATAAAATATTTTTTAAAAAAGTCCGGGGCCGTCTCCCCCCCAGAGGCAGGGTTTACCCCAAAAAAAAAAAGAAAAACCCCAAAAAAAAAATACTTTTTATCATCATTCAAAAACTTTCACCACACTCGCACATTATCACTGCTTTTGGGAGAGGTGCTCAGAAAAACAAAAATTTTGAAGCATATACGTATAAAGTTTCACAACATATCCCTCCAAACTGGCCAATATCTCCAAAACCCCCTTTAAAAATGCAGGCATTGTACTTCCCAATTTCCAGAAATTTAAGTCCGAAATATAAGAAAAAAAACCGGGGTTTTCCCTTAATCCCCTTTTTTCAAATATTACCCCCTGCTCACATCCAACAAATCCCTCAGGCCCAAGGGATCATTTTTTTTCCATTCAATTTTCCCATCAAAAACGCCACGCACGCTTGCTGGAAAATCCAAGCCCCTTTTCCCACAAAAACCTCCCTTTTAAACCCCCTCTCTCCAAAAACCCTTTCGAGGGACGACCCTTAAACCCCCCTTCCTTCCCCCATAGATTTATATGCTTTCCATGGCATTTTAAATTGATCCTTTTTCTCTAAATGACCAAACCACCCAAAAACCCCCCTTCTGCCCTCTGACTAATACTTTTTTTAACTCCACACCTTTCCCAATTTTCCCCACTCCCCAATTTTCTGCATAATATTTTTCCCAAACCCCAATTGCCCTTAAACAGGAAAAATCCCACTGCCCCCCAACCGTCCCCCTCGTTGCTGATTTACCCCCCAAGCTTTTACGCCCCTAAAAAGAGTTTTTGGTTATTTTATACTTTCATACATTCCCCTTTTTTTGCCTCCTAGATAACGTTTTTTTTTGACCCCACATATTTCCTCAACAAGCACCACTCACCTTTTTTTTTCCCCTTTAAAAAACTATATTAAACCCCATTATTTATAAATCCATCCCCCGACATGTCAACTTTCCCCCGTAAACTGAAAAAAATTCACCCTTTTCCTACTCCTCCCCCCCAATTTTTTTATATCCAATTTTTTTTTTATCTAAATCATTTGACAACCCTCATCAAACCTTTCTCTTTTTTTTATGTTTTACTTCAACTTTTTCTAAACCCTTTTCAAAAACATTCCCCAAAAACCCTCCACTAAAACCCTTTTCAATTTTTTTTTTAGAAACTCCCATACCCCAGTTTTTTTATCACCCAAAAAATAACGTGTCAATTCCCCTTTTTAATTTGATTCCCCAAAAATTTTAAACCCCCCCTCTCCCGAACACCCTAGCAATTTTTCTTTCCCTTTAAAAACCCCCTCCCATAAATATATTTAAAAAACCCAAGTGACATTAAAACATCCCGTCTAAGACCTACTTTTTTCCGGAAGTAGTCTCCCCCTCTTCTACACACCCTAAATTGAGCCTCACAACCTAAAAAAAACTCTTTACACTTTTAAAAACTTTCCACCTATTCCTATACTTGGGAAAATCGCCACTTTTTCTCCTCTATCCACTCTATCCATATGCCTTTTTTTAAAAACCATAAATGCAAAAAAAACTTCCCTACCTTTAAACTAAAACTGTTCCCCAAAAAAAAAAAAAATGCTTTTAATTAAACACATGAACTACAAAAATCCCCCCACCCGTCCCGAAACCTTTCCTTTCTCATCCCAATTTCCCAAAATTCGTCCCTTTCCCCTAATTCTTTCAATTAAAAAACCCTAACCCTACACTTTTCCCCTGTTATACTCAGCTTATTCCCCCCTTAAATTTTTTTTTTTTCAGTCTCTTTTTTACCCTTCCCCTTTTTTAAAGGGACTATAAAATGCTCTCCGCCAATCCCTAGCTACCTTTTCCCCCCTTTCATACATTTATTAAACAAAAGTAAACCAAACCCATCCAACCCTTTTTATCCCCCCCCCCCCCGCTTTTAAAAAATTTTTGGGCAAAACCCTCATTATAAATATATATATATAATATATATAAATAAATCTATAAAATATAAAATAAATATATAAATATATATAATATAATTTATAATAAAATATATATAATATATTTTATGTCCCTGCCGAATATGTAAAAAACCCGGTCAATTAGCAAGAACTCAATTTTAAAAATTTAATCCTTTCTAAAAATTTTTTCCCTTAAAACGTTTTTTAAAGATATATTTTTTCATTAATGTTTAAAGTAATTTTTTTTTAAAAAATTGCACCAAAAAAATCTTTAAAAAAACTTACCTAACCTTATTATAACAAGAACAATTTATTTTAACCTAACCCAACTAAATATACTTTAGAAATTTTTTTTACAATTAATTTAAAACTAAACAAACACAGTGAAATATGTTTTTTTTTTTTAGGTTCAGAAAGATTTTGGGGGAAATTATTGCATACAAAAAAATTTTTTACTTGTCCTAAATGGCAAAAATAGGGGTTGCTATTTAAGCCAAGATCGCAAGTTTTTGCCCATTCGGCACGACATATATATATATATATAATAATATAATAATTATATATAAACATATATATATTTTTTTTAACAACTGGCCGATTCCCCCCAAGGCAAAGGGGGGGCCCAAAAAGAAAAACTTTTAAACCCTCATTCAAATCAACCCCTGCTTTCCCGAAGGGTGCTTTTTCACTACAGTTTTTAAACTGCAAAAATTAAACCCCCTCCTTTGAGTGCAGGGACGTACTTTCCCACTCCAAAGGGCTCAAGTCCCCGGGCCCGCCGGGTTTTTCCCCGAACCCCTTCATAAAAGTTTTTCTTTTCTCACACCCCCAACAGCACGTCCCAAATATTAAAAACCCTTTTTTTCCATTTTAAATCCTATCAAAAACGCTCATTCATGCCTGCTGGAAAATCCCCAAACCCCTCGCACACAAAAACCCCCTTTTTACCCCCCTCCCCAACCTTTTCCAAAGGGCCCACGACCCCTACCCCCCCCTTCCTTCCACTACAGACTGAAACACTCTTAAGTCATTTGTTTCCCCCCATTTCCTCTACATGTCCGAAAACCCCCTCAACAAAAACCCCCCTCAGCCCTCTGGACAACAGTTTTTTGGGAAAACCCGCCCTCCTCCTAACTTCCCCAAAAACGAATTTTTCTGCATTAAATTCACACCCACATTGCCCTCAGAATGACATCTCCATGCCTCCAGCCTTTTCCTCGCTGCAACAAATTTATCACCCATGCTTCAAAACCCATATAAGAGCGTTGGTAAAACTTACTCCATACAATTTCCCCCCTTTGCCTCCCCAAGGACCAAAAATTCCTTTTTCTCCCCCGGGCTCCTAAGTGCACCACTTTACTCTTTTCCCCTCATCAATTCTAGTTCACCTCATCTTTCAAAAACCCATCCGCTGACACGTCCACTCCCAAAAACGAATACATTCACCTTTCCCCCATACTCTCTCCCTCCCCAAAAAGATATTTAATCTTTCATCCCCCAAAACTTTTTGTTATTTCCCCATAACCTTACTCCCTTTTCCCTTTTTCAAACCCTTTTAAATTTTTTTCTTTTTCACACCCTATACCAAATTCATCCACCAATCTCTGCAACTTCTCTTCAGAATCTCCCCCGAGCCCAGGTCTCAGCAAAGAGCGCTGTGACAACCCCCCCCCCCCACTTTTTGGGGTGATTCTTTAAACTTTTAACTCCACGCCTCTTGCCAAGACCCTCGCAAATTTTTCTTCTCCTACAACCCCCCCTATAAATAATTTAAACAACCACGGTGCATCACACATCCTTTTCTAAGGGGCCCCCTTTTACTGGGGGGGGGGAAAAATTTTTCCCCTTTTCCCACATACTCTAACTTGAGCCTCACTTTTCCTCGTAAAAACCTTTTTCACTGCTTTCATTAAACCCACCCCCCTACACCAACACTTTTAACATTTTGCCCATTGCCCCCCCTATCCACCCTTCATACGCCTTTTTCCCAAAACCATTTAAAAGCCACAAAAACCTCTTTAGCCCAAACTAAAAAACTGTTTTACTTATATGTTTCACTGTAAAAAACCCCGGTCCACACACCCCCCACCTTTCCTAAAGCCCCCTTTTTTCATTTTGGGTATCCTATTCTCCGTCTTACCCTTAATTCTTTTTAAAAATAACCTACCATACACTTTACCAGGTATACTCAGCAGACTTTTTTTCCCCCTATAATTTTTTTCACTCTCCCTTTTTCCCCTTTGCCTTTATAAAAAAAGAACTATGCATGCTCCCCTGCCAAAATTTCCCCCCCCCCAGGTACCTTAAAACCCCCTTCCCTACTTTATTAAATTTAAATTTCACCAACCACTTTCCCAAACTTTTTCCCCACCCTTTTAAAAATTTCCAATCTTTATCCCATCAATTTCCCGGGTTTTCCCCTTTCCCCCCTTTTTAATTTTTCCTACTGCCTCACAAAATTCCCCCACACTCCAAACCCGGCTCTTTCCCACTTCCCCTTTAAGATGTTATTTTCCCCCTTGTCCTATACACGAAATCACACCCCCTTTCCCCATCTTCATCAAAAATTTTAAAAATTCCCCAATAAATTCCCCCCATCTTCCCCAAAACCCCTAACTCTCCATTTTAAAAAACTCCCTCTCCTATTTTTTAAATGACAAATCCATTTGTTCTCTAGGCTTTCTTAACTTTGTTAATTTTCACTTTAAAAATTTTTTATTTTCAAAACCCCAAAATTTTTTTGATAAAATCTCACCCCACTCTCCCCCATTTGCTCTCTTTTTTACATTTCTTTTCACCACTCTCTTTAACCCCCCTCCTTTTTTTTCTCCATATACCCCTTTCCCCCGTTTTCAAACACTTTTCTACTTTTTTAAAACTTTCCAATGCCCAAAATTTTTTCCCCTTTCTACTAACTTTACATCATCATTCCCCCAAATCGCTCCTCTTTTCCCTCCCCCACCCACTTTCCTGTAACCCCAAACATTGCTGGGAAAACTCTAACACTTCAAAACCTACCCCATCCCTTCGACCCCATTGCCTATGTCTCATTAGCCCACTACCCCCCAATAGCTTTTAAAATCTTACCCCCAACTGCCTCCTCTATTAGTTTTTTAAACCCCTTTACCTCTCTCTTCCCTGATGCTTTTATTCTCCTTTTTCCCATCTAAACCCTTTTACTCTCATGGGAGCTACAAAGAAAGTGATCTGAATATCTGTGGCCCCCCCTTAAACATTACGTCCTGAAAGTCTAAACCCAAAAGCTTTTAAACTACCAATACATAATCCAACAAACTACTGTCATTTTGCCCTACATCATATCTTGTATACTATTTATCCTCTTTTTCTTAAAATAATGTATTACCTATAACTAAACCCCTTTCTATACAAAGTTCAATCAAAGGGCTCCCCATTATCATTTACACCTGGCACCCCAAACTTACCTACCACACCCTCTCTAAAAGTTTCCTCCTACTTTAGCATTCAGGTCCCCAACCCAATTACACTCTCACTTGGTTCAAAGGCTCCTATACATTCACTTAACATCTCCCAAAATCTCTCTCTCTCCTCTACATTCCTCTCTTCTCCAGTGCATACACGCTTATTATGACCCACTTTTCGCATCCAACCTTTACTTTAATCCACATAATTCTTGAATTTACACATTCATATTCTCTTTCTCCTTCCATAACTGATCATTTAACATTACTGCTACCCCTTCCTTTGCTCTAACTCTCTCAGATACTCCAGATTTAATCCCATTTATTTCCCCCCACTGAAACTCCTCTACCCCCCTTCAGCTTTGTTTCGCTTAGGGCCAGGACATCCAATTTCTTTTCATTCATAACATCAGCAATCATCTGTTTCTTGTCATCCGCACTACATCCACGCACATTTAAGCATCCCAGTTTTATAAAGTTTTTCTTCTTCTCTCTTTTAGTAAATGTCTACAGGAGAAGGGGTTACTAGCCCATTGCTCCCGGCATTTTAGTCGCCTCATACGACACGCATGGCTTACGGAGGAAAGATTCTTTTCCACTCCCCATGGACAATAGAAGAAATAAAGAAGAACAAGAGCTTATTTAGAAAAAGGAGAAAAAACTAGATGTATGTATATATATATATATAATATATATATATATATATATATATATATATAGTATATAAAATATAATATATATAAAATATATATATATATGCATGTGCGTGTCTGTGAAGTGTGACCAAAGTGTAAGTAGGAGTAGCAAGATATCCTGTTATCTAGCGTGTTTATGAGACAGAAAAAGAAACCAGCAATCCTACCATCATGCAAAACAGTTACAGGTTTCTGTTTCACAGTCATCTGGCAGGACGGTAGTACTTCCCTGGGTGGTTGCTGTCTACACACCTACTACCTAAATATATATATATATATATATATATATATATATATATAATATATAATATATATATATATTATATATAAGTATATATATATATATATATATATAATATATTATATATATATATATATATATATATATTATATATATATATATATATATATATATATATATATATATATATATAATGGAATCTGGACCACAATACTTTATCGTCAGTACTGTACATTCCGCTGGATGAAACATCACCCCTGCGATTCTAGCATTTCTTGACCGCAGGGAATGAAGTCAACACTAGACATGATGTCACAAGCCAGCTAGAGTTAATTGAGGTGTAGTATATTACGCTTTAGATCC
>NC_069411.1:41669655-41677155 GCF_026875155.1 Cherax quadricarinatus | reverse complement strand
CTCTCCCCCCTTCTCTCTTTTCCTTCTTTCCTCTCTCTCTCTCTCTCCTCTCTCTCTCTCCCTCCCAGCCCCCAGGCCTTCACCTTCTCATCCCCTTCACTCCCTCCTTCCACTTTTTTACTTTCCCCTTTTCCCTTCCCCCTCCCCTTCCCCCTCTACCTTCTTTCTCTCTAAAACCTTCTGTTTTTTCCCCTTTGTCAAAAAAACCGTGATATGCAGGACGAGTTTTTCAGGACAAGTTTAGGCCCATTATCGAAGAAAAATGTTGTCTTAATAAAAGCTTGTTTCTTAAAGTTTTCTTTCTTGGACATTGTCGACAACCCCCATAGTCTTCCCCTCCTGCTCGGCAGGGGTTTTTAACCCGTGTTTTTTTCTTTCCCCCCCCCCTCCCCATCCCCTCTCTCTCTCCCTCCCTCCCTCTCCCCTTCCCGGGCTTGCTGCCCCCCCTTCTTCCATTACGCCAAAACCCCCAAAATCATTGGTGCCGCTATGAAAATTCAATACAGAACAACATACGTCATTGCTTGGTTGTGTGGTGTGTGTGTGTGTGTGTGTGGTGTGTGTGGTGTGTGTGTGGTGTGTGTGTGTGTGTGTTGTGTGTGTGTGTATCTGTGCGTCCCGTGTTTTGCTTACTTTTCATACATTGTTTCTACTGTTGTGTGGGAGTTAGAAGCTAATGCCCGGCTGACTAGTATTCCCCGTGTTGTCCCCCCCAAAATCCCCCCCCCCAGCGGAGAGCAGGGACCGCTGCGCCAACTCAAGACCACCCCCACCCCGCTCTGGAGACCAACAGAACGGCGAACCCCTCTGCAACCCTGCGGCCCCTACAAACTACAGTGTGAGTGTTTATTCTTTTCTTTAACTTTTTTTTTAATCTCCCCGCTACCCGTGCGGCCCAACAACCTGAAGGGATAGGATGTAGTTGAAACCCCCATCAAAATCAACGTTCCCTCTCTTACGTAATTTTGAATCATATGTCGATTATTTTTGTGCTAGTTTACTCTCAGGAAAAAAAACCCTGCCGGGAATTTGCCACGAAAGCCTGTTTTAGTGGTGGGGGCACTGGCAGAGTTTTGTGAAGATGAGTAGTCCGATGGCATGTTTTCAGGGGGGCGGGAAGATGGTGGTGTTTTTTAAAATGGTGGGTAGCCGCAATCGCATGCCCTTTGGTTCGCCAAAATGCCAGATTTTGAATCCAGAATTTTTCACAATAAACCTTTTTTGCACAAAAAATTTGGGGGCCCTTATGACAGTTTTTGGGGGGGAAAAGGAGGAGGAAGAGAAGGATGATGAAGAAGAGGAAAGTTGGAAGAGGACAGGAAAGCCACAGGTCAGGGGAGAAAGACAGCAGTCAGACTTTCACTATAGACAGCTATAGTAAGTGTTGTCCTTATCTGCGGCAGTCTCCGACTATCACAGCCGGCCACGTGGCAGCTCCTGATAGGAAGATAAGGGACGGAAGTACACAGAAAAGAGCCAGGCAGGGCACAGGGAAATGATAAGGAAGAAGAGGAGAGAACACAGCCATTGACTAATACTGTGTTATTCTTTGTTTTCTCTAGCATTCGAGGTGTGACGTTCTCTCTCTCTCTCTCTCTCTCTCTCTCTCTCTCTCCCTCCCTCCCTCTCACTGGTCATTAAAATGGGGGATGATCTTCATTGCAAACAGTAATGCATTTTGAATATAATAAAGTAATATTTGATAGTATAAAATTTACCTCCCGTGGCAACCATACTAACAAATGTTTTGCTACAAGCAGCGAGGTTAACAGCTCGCTTGGCTTCACCGGAAATCTTTGAGGACAAAACTCCAAGGACGATATTAACGCTTGTTGTTCCATACATTGAATATCCTCCCCCAAAAGACAGTGTCGGGGAATCTCACATTCAAGGATCACAACGATGTTATTCTCGCACCCGCAAGGAAGATGACAGACTGGGTAGCTAAAACATTAAAAAAAAGAAAAACATGGAATATTGCTGTATACTGATCACCACCTTGAAGGCAGGAGTAATTACAGAACCGGAAAATGTACAGAGTACCTTCACTGTTTATATAAACTCATAGAAAGTGGGTGAGTAACATTTATCATAATCTCCATCTGGAAAATTCTGGAGGAATTGGTCCAAACCGGTACACTTAAATCTCTCGATATAAAAGCAAGAAGTTTGAAAGAGTGAGAAATACCTCCAATGGAAAACAGAGACGCGAAGAATGCATTAAGTTCCACAAGGCAGACTGTAGTATATACATTGTCCTGGGTGCGGCTGGCACCAACAGCTTGGTCGATCAGACCTACAGAAAGGAGGCATGATCTGTGACTGGCCCTCAGGGACAGTGACCCCGAAATCGACTCCAGGAAGGCAGAGAATTACTAACCAAGAATAACTCAAAGGAATTTTATGCGTCGCTATACCATTTCATAATTTTGGACTCTTTGGTCCCCTAATTTTATTAAAAAAAAATTTAAGAGTGTAATACATTGTTAGAAAACAGTATCATCTCTGAGAAGCCGATAAAGAAAGGCTTAAATATACATGTAACCTGTTTGACTGTGAAACGGGAACACCTAACATGACTTTAGTACCAATTCTCAGGACAATTAAACAACGACACAATCAAGGATTATGATCTTATTTAATAGCCCAAAGTGAAGCAATAATAGATGAAACAGTGACATTAGAAAAACCGTGGCAACCGGAGGTTTACAGACAAAGGGTTAAGTCATTTTATATTATATATGACACTCCACATCTCTTCTCTCTCAATTCTCTCTCTACACATCTTTCCAAGGCTCGTTGTATCATATTCTTAGCGTAACCGCAATAGATGGAGATAGGGTGCAAACAAATTAGGTTTGCTTCGATGACAAATTATCTAAAAAAAACCTCTCTCTCTCTCTCTCTCTCTCTCTCTCTCTTCCAAGGCCTCTGTTCATTCCCTTCTCTCTCCTCTGATCTCACATCTTCTCTCTGCAATCATCTCTCTCTCTCTCTCTCTCTCTCTCTCTCTCCTCTCTCTCTCTCATCTCTCTCTCTCTCTCTCTCCTCTCTCTCTCTCTCTCTCTCTCTCTCTCTTCTCTCTCCTCTCTCTTCTTTTCCCCTCTTTCCGAATGTCCCCTATACCTCCCCTACGTCACTCAGCCTCCCCGCAGCATCCTGTGAGATGGCCCGGGAGATATCAGAGATCGCGTCCGTCAACCACCTTCTCATCGCACCTTCATTATCTCCCATTATCAGCGTATTCCTCTCCCCACATCCATCTACGCTCCTTTATCATTCGTTTCCGACCTCATCCTCCCCTTCCCCTTCTGTGTCAGCAATGTGGCACCATTTTGGATAATTTATTCGCTGTTCTTTTAAGCGTTGCGATAGTCACAAATATCTGCAATTTGTGCTTTGGGATACACTGGTGCTATCCAAAGGTGCAGATTATCGTAACTATATTGAAGGGTCACTCCGGTTCCTTAAATCAAAACCCATTCATCTTGTAAATGCTTTCGCTTGTTGCTGCGAGGTGCATTGAGTATAGTATCGCTGGTGAGGCCAGAACATACAGGAGGAGAAAGAAATGGCTGAAGACCATGAGACTCACTGGTGCCCCCGGCGTTAGGAAGAAACATGGCCTGCAATCCTGCTGGCTCTAAATATAATATATATATATATATAATATATATATATATATATATATATATATATATATATAATTATATATATATATATATATATATATAATATATATATATATACATATATATATGCAATAAGATCGCAGTAAACAGGTGATATCACAATATGCAGGACAACCACTTTGAAAAAGTAACGAAATTCCAAGCGCTTTCGTGACTTCTCACATTATCAAGGAGCTGATAGTGTGAGAAGTCACGAAAGCGCTTGGAATTTCGCTATTAAATCTAACACATTTACTGAAAAAAATTTACTCTATTCAGGCGAGTGTGGCGAAATTTGTTTACAGTTTTGAGGATGTGCGGGAAGATATTTGAAACCATGGGCGCGTGTGGCCTAAGATAACGCTGCTTCAGATAACACAAGATAAGAAGGGTGTCACATTAGTGTCTCGAGGCAACAAGAACGAGTGCCAGGCATGGTGCCACCTGACTCTTTCAGATGACATAGATACTGCCAGTAATATCATCGATAACGTTACTGCGAAACGGCGACAAATGTTAACAAAAGCGATAATAAGGAAAACCGATGATAATGACAATAGCAACTCTGTTAATAGTAGTGATAATAATGACAATGATGATGACAGTAACTTTTAATATATATATATATATATATATATATAATATATATATATATATATATATATATATATATATATATATATATATATATATATATATATATATCACATCCAACAGGTTAGGTTAGGTAAGGTTCGTCAGGAAACAGGACAAGTGTTTCCTGACTCGGGTCTTAGTCAGATGATGACCCGCCGTTGGAGCTTTTGGTCATCTGACCGAGGCCTTCCGCTGGCTTACCAGTCCACCCCTTTAAAAATTATGGTCATTCAGAAACAGCTGAACGCTTTCGTGTGTTCACACACACGCCCATCGTCAGGTCCTCCGAAGACGCTTATATAAAGCGAGAAAACTTGATCAATTCCTATGTGAGCCAAGTCACACAGAAATTCGAGCCTCCGACACACACTTTCGCACGAATGACCCTCAAGGGTTCAGCTCTTCACATTAGTAAAATTCCCGATGATCTAAGATCTTATTTTTTATCCATACGTCTGTTTGTGGCAGTATCACCCCTTTCCTTAAATAGGGATCATCTTCCCTACAGTATAATGCATAATTATCGTCTCTGTCACTGGTGGGGAGAGGCGGAAGAAGCAACGAAGGTGAACAGTGAGAGTGAGGAGGTGGAGGGTGGGGAAGGAGGGATAAGGGGTGATAACATGTGATAGCGAGAGATAAGATGTGATAGCGAGCTGTGATGTGGGAGAGGATAGGTGGATCACTGTGATGACGGAGCCATCATCTGAGGTTGTGTTGGGAAGGAAGATGAGGGGAGAGATGTGTAGAGGGAAATGATGGAAGGTTATTTGGAGGGAGAGAAGCGAGGGCAGGGCAGAAAAGAGCAGGAGATGACAGGGCAGAACAGAGCAAAGCAGGGCAGGGCGAGACAGGGGCAAGGCAGGACGAGACAGAGCATGACAAGGGAAAGCAAGGCAAGGTGGAGGAAGGGCAGGAATTGTGAGGGAATATTTCATATTATTTCTGTCATAAGAGGCGCCAGGACGACTGCAACCCCCCCCCATCTATCACACTTTCCTCTTACCCCCTCCCCCCCACTCCTCTTCTTTTTGTTGCTGCTTATTCCCTCTTACTTCTCCCTCGTCATTTATTCCTTCCTCCTTCATATCCTCCTCGCCTTTCCTTTCTCTTCCTTTCTATTCTCTTTCTCCTAATCTTCCTCCTCTTCCTCGTCCTTAATCACTTCTTCCTACTTCCTACATATCCTCCTCATCCTTCCTTTCTCTTCCTATCTTCCTCCTAATCTTCCTCCTTCTCTTCCTCTTTCTCTTCCGTCCTTTTATACGATACGTCAGACACTATCTTGGAATATGCAGCACCAGCATGGAACCCACATCTAATAAAGCAAATCAAGAAGATGGGTATTAATAAAGGGAATACAAATAAGGTCTTGAGAATATCTCTCCAAGAGAGAACCCGCAGTAATGGATTCAAATTAGACAAGTTTAGATTTAGAAAGGATATAGGAAAGTATTGGTTTGGAAATAGGGTAGTTCATGAGTGGAACAGTCTACCTAGTAGGGTTGTAGATGAATGGTTCAGAGAACCGACATGTTGTTGAATTAGACACATGTGCAACTCTTGGGTATCTTTAATGAGGAAACGTTTCACCACACAGTGGCTTCATCAGTCCACATTGGACAAATGTGACACCACCTACGACTGCTGCCCCTCACCTGTCTACGGTTTATAAGCTGCTTCTCCGCTCATATGCCGTATTCTATTCAAGATTGATGGACTGACCACATCGACTCAAGGCTGAGGGACTGATTACCTCATTCTCCTCCTGTTCTTCAAGTTTCTCCTTTGTATGGTCTGATGAAGCCACTGTGTGGCGAAACGTTTCCTCAATAAAGATACCCAAGAGAAATATAAACACAAATGCAGTATAATGTGATCCTTTATTGACAACGTTTCACCCACACAGTGGGCTTTTTTAAGTCACACACGGATCTACCTGGGGTTGGAAGGTACGAGAGTATTTATAGTCATGTTCAGAATGTTGAGGTCAGGTGGAGAATGCTGCATCTGATGATCTACCGGGTGGGGTTATAGAGTCTTGGGTAGCTTGGCAGGGGTATTGGACAAGTTGTGAGTAGACCTTCTGCAATACCCCTGCCAAGCTACCCAAGACTCTATAACCCCACCCGGTAGATCATCAGATGCAGCATTCTCCACCTGACCTCAACATTCTGAACATGACTATAAATACTCTCGTACCTTCCAACCCCAGGTAGATCCGTGTGTGACTTGAAAAAGCCCACTGTGTGGGTGAAACGTTGTCAATAAAGGATCACATTATACTGCATTTGTGTTTATATTTCCATTGTGTCGGTATTTTATACCATTTATTTCCAAAGATACCCAAGAGTTGCACATGCGTCTAATTCAACACCTAGTAGGGTTATTTAGGCTAAAACTTTGGGTAGTTTCAAATTTAGGTTGGATAAATACATGAGTGAGAGGGGTTGGATTTGAGTGGGACTTGCACATGAGTTATTAGAATTATCAAAGTTAATGCTTGGGTAGCATTGAGAATTGGGTTAGGCAAATATTTTTTGAGTGGGAAGGATTGTAAAGGACGTGCCTAGTATGGGCCAACATGCCTGCTGCAGTGTTCCTTCTTTCTTATGTTCTTATGTTCTTAAGAAACTGCAGAAAGTGCAGAAGTTTGCAACAAGACTAGTCCCAGACCTAAGGCAAATGAACTACGAAGAAAGAGTAAAGGGAGTAAATCTTTACGACAATGGAAGATAGAAGACAAAATAACAACATGCAAAATACTCAGAACCTGAGAGGTTAGACAGTAATTAGACTGTTTGAATGGCGAGTAACTGGTATACAAGAGCAAAGATGGAAGGAAGATACGAAGGTAAGTCACAGGGATCTCAGGAAGTGTTTTTTTCAGCCTCGGGATGATCAAGAAGTTTAATAACCTTGACGACGAAGTAGTGAAGGCAGACTCCATAAATAATTCTAGGAGTAGTTACGATAGGGGCCACGAAGGTTGGAGAGAGTAAATCTGCCAAGCGGCCGGCAAGATGCGAGGCCCAGAGCTGAAACTCGACCCCTGCAGTCTCAAACAGGTAAATACAAATAAATAAGCATACACACACTCACAAACAATCTCAGACACACACACATGCACTCACGCGACAAGGTGGAGAGAGACAGGATGTTCCAGAGATGGGACACAGAAACAAGGGGTTAC
>NC_069411.1:41662155-41664655 GCF_026875155.1 Cherax quadricarinatus | reverse complement strand
CTTCTCTCAACTTGTGGCATTTCCACTGTTTTCAGTCCTTCGTGCTCATATAATACATAATACATATACATATTAAATATATAATAATATATTATATTATATATATATATAATTAGTATATATATATATATATATATATATTAATAAATAATTTTTTTATCATAGGCTAATGTTATTTTTTTCTTCACTTCTGGCAAATGATTTACATCAACTTAAAAAAAAAAAAAAAAGTTGGAGCATTAGTACGAGTGTACTAGAGAACGACTCAACTGATAGACTCAAGAATAGATAAGACAGAGCCAAGAACAGCAAACTTTACAAGTTAAAAGAAGCGATGATTAAAATTTAGATATGAACCTCACAATTAGGTGAATACAACAAGATAAATACACTCTGTGCATTAATAAAATTCTTTTACACTAGTAGCCTTTTATTGATGATTAATAACCTAGGAGGGTAAATAACCCAAGAAAAACTAAGCAGTGTGAATTGTGGTTGGTTTTAAGGTCCCCTTCTCTCCAGGATGCAACCCACAACAGTTAACTAACATTTAGGTATCTATTTTTTTTTTTTTTGCTGAGTGAAGAGAGCCAGCAGGTGTAAGGAGACTTTTTTATGTATCTCGCCTCGCCCAGGATTTCAACCCGGGTTTTTTTATTTGTTCGCCGAACATTACCACTGAGCTGCCACTCAGGGTGTCTACTTTCTACACTTAGCTAATCCCTGGACTCAAACGTCAACACCATGAACACTTTATGAAATCCTCAGCCGGGACTAAATACCAACTTGTCTGCCTAATTAACACAACCTTGTTAAACAGCATTCATTAATGCGCAGAGCAGCATACCGACGGCTCTTGTACTATTCGTGGTCTCTGTGTATTGAGAAGTGTCAGAATTCTTCGTGCACTGCGAGGATATAATCACAATGTGACGAAGGAGACTGTACTTACGAAATATTGCGACATGGACCGGAACACAGCGGGACACGGTTTTCGGTGGGGTTGCTCCGGTAGGCTCTTCATTATAAGGAGGAGTTAGGACACATTTGTGACCGAGAGAGGCACAAATAAACAGACGATCAGACAATTACAGACACAGGCAGAAAGACATAGAATGACGGAAAGGTATGGAAGACCGGAAGGGGGGGGGGAACTACGATGGAAAATAGAGGATTAAAAACGAAGAAAGGGAATGAGGATAGGGAAACGAGGAGAGAGGAGACGGAAGATGGAGTAGTGCAAAGAGGAAAGAAGGATTTGGAAGAATAGAAAACAGTCAATTTGAAGAGAAAAGGAGAACATACAGTAGATGGAAGGTGGACACTGACAATACACAGGATCATCCCGAGGCAGTGGCAACACATTACACACTACCTGGAGGATATTCCGGGGATCAACGTCCCCACTTTCAAATCAGGTTTAGAGTTGAAGCTGAGAGTCGGTAGGCACGGCAGCAAAGCTCGGTGGTTACAGCCAGTGAGTACGGACACAGATAAAAAAACAGAGGCAGGAAAACACTGACAAAGACAGCAGGAAAGACTAATACAGTTAGAAAAATATCCCCAGTAAGAGAGACAAGAGCAGTTAGTCACCTACGAAGAGATCCATATCTATTAGTGGCTTAATCTAACTCGCTTAAGCATTATGCCACATTCCTTTCGATATCATTTCTGTCTCATTTTGTGATCGTGTAAAGGGCTGTTTCACATACATGGAATTCATATCCACAATGAATGTCTCCATCAGGCATATAATGTCCGGTATAAATATTCATTATAGTGGATACCTGTATGCGGACGATGCGGCCCTCTGGCTAACACAACCCATTAAGGTAATCATAGGAACAACGACCCTTGCATTAGGGGGAATATATATATGTTGATACGACTAATTCAATCACTAATCTCTAAGCATCCGTTGAGATCATCTCGGAGATAAGAAACGAGCATCAGGCACATCCCCCTCTCCTCCCAGAGAGACATGATAAGCACACCAGAGGAGAGGAGATTAAGCCCAATGGGAGCAAGGCAGTAAGGTTGTCTTCCCTTGTGACAAGAATGGGATTTCGGTCCCTCCGTCGCCCATCTGCTCAAGGACCAGAGTTGCGACGCAAGAGGATAAATGATTTTCGCAGATCTTTGCGCTGGTTTCTGGGGTTTCTTAACAACTTTCTAATTGCGAGGCATGATGGAAGCGGCGAGGCCAGACGACCCGTGCCTGGTTTTTACATTAGAGGGACATTTTCACGCTTGCTGGAGTTAGTGCGCTGGAGGCGTTTGGGCCGCTCTGAATTCTTGCTTGCCTTGTTTAGACTTTCAGTGAAAGGTACCAAAGGTTTAACAGAATTATCAAAATGCTAATGATATACGCTACTTTATTCTCGGTTACTCTTTGCTCAACGAAAACTGCTGAATTCTGAAGATATTTAATACTTTTCTTTCTAGGAGTTTATACGTTTCTCAGTCGAGAATTTACACATTAAATAAAAGTAAGACATTT
>NC_069411.1:41639655-41657155 GCF_026875155.1 Cherax quadricarinatus | reverse complement strand
AACATCGGTCTGCATTTGACGGTACAATTAAAGATTTGAGGAACTTTTTCTTAAGTAATAGCAATCCTCTGTAATAATTTCGAAAATAAATTCAAGGTCGATGCATCAGGCATCTTTTCTACTCTTTACTCTTTCCCATATTCTTCCTCCACCTCCTCCTCTTTCAGCTTCTTTTCTCTTGTTCTGTTTGTTAACGTTCTTTTTCCTTTACCTCTCCCTCTCTCCTCTTGCTCTTGCCCTTCTGCAGGAACATTATCATCAGTCTTCCTCCCAAAACGTCTACTTCCCTCCTTTAATGGTCTTTTCTCCTTTAACTTCCTTCTCCTTCTTCTCAAGTACATCACCTTTACTCCCTCTCTTTGTATCACCACAACAACGACCAGAACCACCACCACCATAACCACCACCCTTGCGACCACCACCATAACCACCACAGTTGCGACCACCACCACCACCACACCACCTCCACCACCACCACCACCACTCTCCACCACCACCACCACCACCACACCACCACCACCACACCACCGCAACACCACCACCACACCACCACCACCACACCACCACCATACGACCACCACCATATCACCACCACACAACCACCACCACCACACCACCACCACCATTACGACCATCACCACCACACCACCAACCACCACAACCACCACACCACCATCACCACCACCACCACCACCATTACGAGGACGACGACGACGACTACCACCACCACCTTTACCATCACCATTTCAACCAACTACACCGCCACCACAACCACTTATACTACCACCACAATCGCCATAACCAGCACTACAACTATCGTCACCACCACCACTACACAACTACCACTATCTCCCACAACGACAACCCTCCCTTTTTGATGTTATCACTCTCAGAGGGAAGGGAGAGTGCTGGGGTTGGAAGGGTGGGTGCTGAGGTGGGAAGAGAGGGTTTTGGGGTGGGAAGGGAAGATGTTAGAGGTGGGGAAGGGAGGGTGCAGGGGTGAGGAAGAAAGGATGTTGGGGTGGGGGAAGAGAGGGCGCTGGGGTGAAGGAAGAGAGGATGTTGGGTTGGGGAGAGAGAGAGAGGGTGCTGGAGTGGGGGAAGAGAGGATGCTGGGGTGGGGGAAGAGTCTTGAGCACCAGCCACACACACACACACACACACACACACACACACACACACACACACACACACACACACACACACACACACACACACACACACACACACACACACACGCACACACACACACACACACACACACACACCTGGCCGCCTTCAGGCTGATCTAAAGGCAAGAACGGGGCGCGTGAGGACACTTGATGAACCTTGATAAGACTCACGCCCACACCACGCCCCCACCGCCCCCACACCACGCCCACACCACACACACACACACACCGCAAAATGACCGAAACTCCAGAAAGTACAGAAGCAAGCGAGAAGAACACTGAACTATTACTCATGGAAGAAATAGGGACTATAACACCAGGAGAGACGAGGGACTAGGTACTATTACAAGAGAAGGGACGAGGGTCTAGGTAATACTACACCAGAAGGGACGAGGGACTAGGTATTATTATACCACGAGGAGAGTATCGCACGAGGATGTACGAAGAACAAGGGACTCTTACGCAAGAAGGGTCACCAGGTGAGGACCTATTGCACCAAGAGTAACGCAGAGACAAAGCGTGAAAATAAAAGTAACAAAGGCAAAACACTTCTCCGAGGCTCCTGCATAGGCACTGCCGAAGGATATTGGTAATAGGTGACCCAGCGAGAGGAATGAAGGGGCAAGCTTTCCATGTATAATGTAACGCATAAAGGAATGTTTTGAAACCTGTTACCTAGACTCGAGTTTTGGAGGAGGATTGTGCATCATTGTCTTCTATGTAGACTGTTTACTGTTACCCGCTGAGCAGTGTCTGCTACTGCCCTCCTAGCATAGTTTATTATAGCATATTTTACATCTTTTTCTACGATATACTGATTAAGGCCTACTAGTACATGGAAGAATAAGGTCTAGTGGAGGTGAAGAAGTGACGAGTAATAGCAGATGAATAAGAGATTATGTAAACTGGTCACACCAGAGACGACGAAGAAAAACGACACATCGCTGTAGAAAGCAAATGGAATTGCTGCTGAAAACACTAGCATAAATTTAAAATAAATCCGTGAAAACAGGTAAACTACGACTGGCTTTATATCCACATATGGTTTCCCAATACTCCAAAAACTGCGGCAGATACGTATCTTTAAATTATAGACCAATAGTGACGATAAGCATCCCACATGCAAATAGATGTAGAATATATTGAATAAGAAAGTGAAACTCAGGGAACGAGATTTGTCTTGAAACAAGAACACGGCTTCAAAGACGGTGAGTTTCACCTCATACATATGAGGGTTATTTGTGACATGGTCAGGGGGGAAATAAACAGAAAAGAGAAGAGTTATTGATTGCATTTGCCTTTATTGCAAGGAAACCGACGATAATGAAGCGCACAAACGCCTGAAAAACAAACTTGATAAGCAGTACATAACGGGAAAGGTAAAAGATCGAATAAATGAATATCGAAACAAAAGAAAACAGAGCGTCAAGGAGAGAGGGATGATATATAGAATAGAGGAATGTCACCTGCGGAGTACCAGGAGAGTCCCTCTCCTGAGACTCAAACTATTCCTGATACTCAGGTGTCTCTTCCTCGGGAAGCCTAGAATAGAGTTTGTCAGTGATAGCAGACGACGACACACTCAGTGGGGCAATACAAACAGATGAGGCTACAAGATGACCTCGGTACGGTGCTGAAGTGGTCGGAAAAGTGATGCTCTTATTCATCCCAAGTAGCCATAGTGACAATGGAAGAGGATTAGAGGATATGATACCTCCCTGGAATCACACAACAAGTGAGTGGGTGGGAAGGACCTGCCTAGTATGGGCAGTAGGCCTTCTGCAATGTTCCTCCATTCACATGTTCTTAAAGACTTAGGCGATATTATCACATCAGTCTTGTCACCTGACGCCCACATAAACCGGATAGTGCCGGCGACATAAGACAAACTAAGAAACTTAACACTACCGTTCAAGAACGTAAACAAAGACTCGTTGAGAACACGTTGCACAACATACACCAGACTAATCCTGGAATACATGGAGCAGGCTTTTAACTCTCAAATAGGCAAACATAAAGACGAATGACAAAGTTAATAAGTGCACCACAAAGTTGGTAAAGGCGATAATGCGTAACCTCGAGAAGATAGACAACAACACTACCTAAGCCTCGTGACACTAGATGAGCTGAGGAAGCACAGAAACATGATCCATTTAGCAGAAGCAGTAACACCAACAGCAGCAGTAACAACAGCAGCAGTAAAAGCAGAAGCAGAAACAGCAACAGAAGCAGTGACACCAACAGTAACAATAACTTCAAGAGCGGTAACAACAGGAACAGTAGCAGTAACAGAAGCAGCAACACCAACAACAATAAGAACAGGAGTAGTAATAACAGGAGAAGTAACAACAGGAATAATAACAATAGGAGTAGTAACAACAGGAGCAACAGTAGCAGCGTCTGGTGAGACGGGTGGGCGAGGGAGGGGAGATATGCGGGTGCACCACTCCTTCAGTTCTGCAATACGGGTGGAGGTCTGGTTTCATCTCCTCCCCCACTCATGATTTACCCTCCCCTCATTTCTCTCTCTCTCTCTCTCTCTCTCTCTCTCTCTCTCTCTCTCTCTCTCTCTCCTCTCTCTCTCTCTCTCTTTCCTTCCTTTCTTTCTTCCTTTCTAGCCCCCTATCTTACTTCGTCCCCTCACACCTCACCAGGTTTAAGTAAATACAGTATATACGCCAATAATGATTATTTTAGAGTTCCAGGCTAAGAAAATAAATACAATATTGTATGCAAATCAATCTCTTTTTTAAGCGTTTATGACAGCCAAGAAAAAGAAAACAATGGATTTTTTTGTATATCATGAATGTCAACAACTCTTCCTGCAGTAGTGATGGAAATTTTTCATATCTAAGTAGTTGTATTATTATTATTATTATTATTATTATTATTATTATTATTATTATTATTATTATTATTATTATTATTATTATTCATTTTTTTGAGAATGTGGAGGGGAGATTGGCCAGAGTCCGTTATGGATAAGTTGTTAATTAGATACAACGTTTCACCGAGGTATTTTTTTTTCGGTCCGAGTCGGACCGAAACATCGTCATAAGCTTCTTGTTCCTACGTGCGGGTTATTTGTGTATTGTTCCAGTCAGGTATTGTGTCTTTTTGTTATTTACTAGAGACTTTATCACTTCTCATACAGATGGATCTGTCAACTCTGTCAATTTCTCTGGCGAGTGAAACGTCTCAATAAATTGCCATAAACTGCATAAAATACGTGTCGATATATAGCACCACTGATTTACATAGGACGGGGTAGAGCGGCGAAATGGGTTGTGAGTAGATAGGAAGAGATTGTTAAGACAGAGTAAATGGCCTCGGCCATTTTGGATATTGTTTAGAGCCCCCCCCCCTTTTTTTTTTGCAGCACAGTGACGAGAACAGATTGTAATTGTTTGTGTGTGTGTTACAATATTTATACACGACAGTTATCGTTGTCTTCCCTCGACTACCTCGGTAATCGTCTAGTAAATCTACGGTTTCTCCTTTTGTGTCTAATAAACTATGTCTCCAGTGTTCTGTTATTTTATTTTCCTTCTTGTCCTCTCTACTTCATTTTAATTATTTATTTATCTGTTTGTTTGTTTTTTGTCTTGCCTAATTTCTTTTCCAACTTGTCTTGTCTACTTTATTTATATTGTTTGATTTTCTTTCCCCCAAAACATGAGATGAATTTAATATAACTTTCTTGTTAATATGATGACATGCGGTATACATGTTAACATGATGACATGCGGTATACATGTTAAGATGATGACATGCGGTATACATGTTAAATGATACCGCCCCTACACCTGATAATTATAGCACTGATAATGAAAATAATAATAATAATAATAATAATAATAATAATAATAATAATAATAATAATAATAATAATAATAATAATAATAATAATAGTGTAAAGTAAAAGGATACAAGTGCAACTAATGTGACATTTTTATTGTGGCAAACGTTTCGCTCTCCAGGAGCTTGAGAAAGCTCCTGGAGAGCGAAACGTTGCCACAATAAAAATGTCACATTAGTTGTACTTGTGTCCTTTTACTTTACATATTGTCTGTAATTCTATCAACATTATTACAATAATAATAATAATAATAATAATAATAATAATAATAATAATAATAATAATAATAATAATAATAATAATAATAATTCGTAGCCATCGTGACAGGCACAGATTGAATAATTAATCTCAACACGGTTTTACAAAGGGGCGTTCCTGTCTTACGAATTTACTAACTTTTTTCACTAAGGTGTTTGAGGAGGTAGATCATGGTAATGAATATGATATTGTGTATATGGACTTCAGTAAGGCTTTTGATAGAGTTCCACACCAGAGGCTATTGAGGAAACTTAAGGCACACGGAATAGGAGGAGAAATTTTTTCCTGGGTAGAGGCATGGCTGACAAATAGACAGCAGAAAGTTTGCATAAATGGGGAGAACAAGAATGGTATGCAGTACCGACAAGATGAAATTGAGACACATGTGCAACAGTTAGACGTTTGCATCCAGTGGCTTTATCAATACAATCTAATATGGGGAGAACACAGAAATGGGTGATGCACGTACAGACCTACGGGTTCGACTAGCTAGTTGGGATGATTATCATTCACATAGTTGTCTTCAAATGTCAGATGGGGATAAAGCCATGATCGCAAAGTTCATGATACCCAATCAATGCGTCTCAATTTCATCAAATGGGAAAGAAATCAGAATGGGGCAACGTCACAAGCGGGTTCCTAGGGGTCAATGTTGAGCCAATATTTTGTTGACATTTACATAAATCGACATAGATGAGGAATAAATAGCGACATAACAATTGATTGATGAAACCAAATTAGCCGTCCAATTCATTCTAATAGGACCTAGAGACTCCAGTGATGATTTGAATAACTAATGCAATGGTCGAGAGTGGCAGATACAGTTTAATATTGACAAATGCAAAATCTAATGTTGGCAGTTAACATAACCATGCGACATAAACTAATAATGTAGATCTTAATACTATTATTGTGAAAAGGTATTAGGAGTTAATGGTATACATGCAATCTGAAAACCAAGGACAACAGTGCATTATGATTTGCACTAAAGCTAACAGAATTCCTTGGCTCATATCTGAAAGTAGTAAATAATAGAAAGTCATCAGGTTGTATTATAACGTCTAAATACCTGGTGTTAGGCTAAATTTAGACATGACTGCTCATGTTTCAGTCACCGTATTAATCAGAATGGATATAAAAATGTTCTGGAAAACGTGCAGAGGAGGGTGAACAAAGATGATCCCATGTATCAGAAATCTTCCCTAAGAGGATAGACTGAGGGCCCTGAAACTGCACTCTCTCGAAAGGCGTAGAATTAGGGGAGATATGATCGAGGTGTATAAATGGAAAACAGGAATAAATAAAGGGGATGTAAATAGCGTGCTGAAAATTTCCAGCCAAGACAGGACTCGTAGCAATGGTTTCAAGTTGGAAAAATTCAGATTCAGGAAGGATATAGGAAAGCACTGGTTTGGTAATAGAGTTGTGGATGAGTGGAACAAACTCCAGAGTACAGTTATTCAAGCTAAAACGTTGTGTAGTTTTAAAAATAGGTTAGATAAATACATGAGTGGGTGTGGGTGGGTGTGAGTTGGACCTGACTAGCTTGTGCTGCTGGGTCTGGTGCAGTGCTCCATCCTTGAGTGGAGGTGACCAGACTGGGTGGGTCATTGGGCTAATCCGGGGGGGGGGGTCATTGGTCTAATCCGGGGGGGGGACATGGATCTGCTCCGCATGGGTCAGTAGGCCTGTTGCAGTGTTCCTTCTTTCTTATGTTCTTATGTTCTTATAATAATAATAATAATAATAATAATAATAATAATATAATAATAATAATAATAATAATAATAAGAAGAAGAAGAAGAAGAAGAAGAAGAAGAAGAAAAAGAACAATAACAAGAACAAGAAGAACAAGAACAAGAACAAGAAGAATAGGAAAAATACTACTGCTACTATAACTGTTACTATTATTACTAATAATAATATATAATATACTATATTAATAAAATATAATAAAAAAATAAAAAAAAGTGTTTATACAAATTTCAGTAGCTTATTAACTTCTAACTGAAGTTAGAGTTAAATCAAAACTCAAAAAATATATAAAATATCCCCCCCCCAAAAAAAAAAAAAGTAGATCGAAAATAGCCGCAGTTCAGTTACTTCACATTAAAAAAATAAAAATAATAGTTGAATATATATTAAAGAGGGAGACAAGTCCTATTAATCAAGAGTTTACCAAGAAAAGACTTGGTTAAGAGGGGAAGATGAAGACCAGAATGTCAGGAGCTCGTCAACACTACCCCGGTGGGAGAGGTTGAATACTCCAGGGGACAGGAGGAGATTAGCAAAACCAACAGACCCAGCGGGAGGTCAGGTCAAACGAGCCACTGACCCCAGATGACCTGACCTCTGGCCCCTTCCCCCTCCCCATGCCTGTTCTAGGCTCCTGCTGACTTTGTTATTATTTGCTCACTTCTCCTTCTTCTCGTCCTCTTCCCTTACCTCATGAGTTTTCCAGTCTCCCTTTATTATTATGGGTTTCCTTAAATCTTCGATCCTCCCTTTCCTTCTCTTTTACCTCTTTCCTCATTTCTTCCCTTTCCCCGACTTCTCCAGTTCCTACTCCCTCGTGACCTGGCTTGACCTCTTCGCTTTGCTGACCGTCGCTGAAATACCTGTCGAAGCCGGGAAAGTATTTATCAAGCTGAAGATCTCTTTAATGCCTCGCCCTAGGTCCGACGGTCGGGTTTTTAAGGAGGGAGGTTTTAAGAGAGGTATTTGAAGATTGGCCGGTTGCTGGGGCTTGTTTGTGTGTTTTATTGATTTAGTAAGTAGGACGGAGCTTATTGAGTCATCGGTTTATCTTGGTTTGCCTTCTTTACCTTTGATCCATCGTGAGTTTATCCATTTCCAATAAGACTCTTACAGATTTTGCCGCCAAAATGGCTAGTTTAGTGTACACCCCCCTTTTAACCCTTTCTTTTTAGAGTTTTAAAGTTTAGACGGTAGGGGAAATAGTTTTTTGTTTCCCACAATAGCGGCTATTTTAATACACCCAAACACCCCCCTTGAGGAGGGTAGTAATTTAATTTTAAACTGGGCTCTCCATACCCAATCCTGGGGTTACGTGGTTAGTAGTTGCTTCCCCCAAAATATCCATCTTGGGGGTTTGATAAAAACAAAGCGCGGGATATGCCGAAGGACCAAAATTTTAAACCCCAAAAGGGGTTTAAAGAAGGAGTATTTTTGGGGTTTATATTTTTATTTACTTTTTTATTTTTTGTTACAATCAGTTGTAGGTTTAATTTGCTCGAAATGTGCAAAGCAAAAAAGCCCCCTTCGTTTCCGTAAATTTAAAAACACCAGTTTGGATGGGTTTGAACACGGGTTTGGGCAACTTTTAAGTAGACAAAAAAATGCTCAAAAAAAAAAACTTTTTTTTAAAGGCAGGACAAATTTTCTGTCCCAAGCTTCACCAAAATATACTTTGATGAAAATCTACAGAGAGAAAAACGTTTGAGAACATTCATCACTGCCCCAAAATGTTAAAGTGCTTATGCAGAGCCCCCTTCACTAAACCCAAACCCAAAACACAGGTGAATACGAAATGCAAAAATAGGCTAGTTGCTCCCTGAGCTTTTGGGTTTACAACGCCAACGTAAGAATAATAAAAAGGTTTAAACATAGCCTTCATTATTTACAGGAAGTTCCCCCAAAGCCAAAAAATTTGTTTAAAAAAGGAAACCTTCAGTATTAACCCAACGACTGTCATAAAATTACCAAGCTTTTAATGGGAAGGGGAACTTGTAGTCTTAATTCGGGATAAAATAGCTGGTTTAAAAAACCCTGTAACGGTTTTTCAATGTTAAAAAATAAGGGCCCAAAACTAAATGGACTGTGAAAAAAATGCCCCTTATGTCGGATATATTGCAAAGGGAAAATTTCCTAAAAAGAAAATGTTTTCTGTTTTTTAGTAAGGGGGTAACACAAATTAAAATAAACTGATGGATTTAGACAAAAAATCTATTGGGTAGGGGTTTCATTTTTCCCTTTTTTGCCCCTTTTTCGAAAATTATAACAACCATGTTGAGTTTTTTTACATAACAAAATAAAAATTATGCTTTTTTCATTTCCCAAACAATTGTTTGTCATCATAATAGCAAACTAATTTTTGACAATTTATTAAATGCTTCTACGTCATCTTTAATAACATAAGACCCCTTAAAAACATATCATTAGAGATCCCGGGTAGATATATTTATGAAAATGACAGGGGGGATTTAATTAAAAATTTTTTAAAGAATTCCTTCACACGCTTTAGTTACGTCTATGTGATAAAGTTGATAATTTTGCCAAAAGAAAACACTTTAAAAAAGAAAAAAAGGCTTAAAAATTAGGGGAAAAATTATATTTAAAAAAAAAATTTATAATGTATCTGAGGTGCAAAGGGGGAAAAGGGATTGAAAACCCGAGTCGATCAAAAACTCACTGCAATAATAGGAACGTATATGCATATTTACGGAGCGACTCGAAATGTAAACAGTCGGATATTTTAAGCAAATGTCCTAAATTTTCTTGCTACAGATGAAGTATAACTTTACACTTATATATCTAGATGTACTCTTATTAATCCCACTTAGGGCTAGTTCCTAGGTCTTTTGTGCAAACACATGCTCTTGTTCACAATGTAGCCGCTTCGTTGGCCAAATCTACTCCAGTAGGCTGTGTCACAGGCTTCCTTCTACCTGGCTTCCTCTACCTTCCCGTATTCTTGTTTCTTTTTGAACTTTCTTCACCCATTTTTTCTGCTGACTGTTTTTCATTTCTTTCATTTTTTCATTTTCCTCAGTACATCGTTCTCTTCCCTTCTACATTACACATATTTCTCTCTCTCTCTTTCTCTCTTCTCAGTTCTTCACTTCTTACTCTTATACTCTTCCTTCTTTCATTACTTTACCTCAGTTTTCCTTTCATCCTCCCTTCCTTCTCTACTTACACTCCTTCACTTTCATCCTTCCTTCCCTCCCTTTTTTCCTTCCCTCCCTCCCTCCCTCCTTCATTTTTTCCTTCGTAAAACCCCCAAGACTCTTAGCCCCACCACCTCCACCGTCTCCTGCTGTGAATGTTAGTTTTGGACAGTATCAAGTGACGGCCCTGTCATGCTCTGTCTACCGCCTTCTTCCTCTTACTATCTCCCTCTATCCTTAACCCTCCCCCAATACTTCCCTTTCACTCTAGTCCTGTATAAGGGACTCTCATACCTGTTATAAGTACTCAGAGGTTGGGTAAAAGGTATCCGAGTACTTAATGTTGCACATTACGTACTCGTTCCTTTCACTGAAAAAGAAAAGGGTAAAAATAAGAGTGGAGCACTGCAGTGGGTCTACTGGCCCATGCTACCTACCTACCTGGAATCTACTTGGAGGGAGTTACTAGGGTCAACGCCCCCGATTCCCGGTCCATGACCAGGCTCGCTGTAGATCAGAGCCTGATCAACCAGGCTGACCACAACCTGGCTGGTCAGTCACAGACTTCGAGTATCTGTCCAGTTATCTGTGAGTTAGACGTAACTAGCACGGGCCAGCAAACTTTATGCAGTGATTTCCCTTATGTTCCTTTGTTGAAGGGTTTTTAGGTCTGTTATTAGTAAATAAATACAGAAATCCACGAATAAATGAAACAATAATTCCATTATTAAAATGAATAAATAACTTCACAACAGAACATTAGCAATAATTAAATAATAATAATTAAATAATAATTAAATAATAATAATTAAATAATTAAATAATAATTAAATAATAATTAAATAATAATTAAATAATAATTAAATAATAATTAAATAATTAAATAATAATTAAATAATTAAATAATAATTAAATAATTAAAAAAATAATTAAATAATAATTAAATAATAATAATTAAATAATAATAAAAGAACATTAGCAATAATTCACTTAATATTACCCAGGAAAAAACAGCCAATAAAGAACATGGAAGACTTTAGCTTCTCAAAGCGCCGTAATCTTATAGCCTATCAGCGGCTGGAAAAGACAAGTCTGTATAGAAGAGCGTACAGAAAGTATGTTGAAAATGGTATAAAATACCTCGATAAAGAGTCCCAGATGCTGCACAAGTGTCTCATTCTTCAACTTGCAAGTTTTCAAAACCATATTCATCACAAGACACTTGTGCAACAGTTAGGTATCTTTATTGTTGAAACGTTTCGCCCCCGCGATAGGCTTCTTCAGTAGATGTATTTACTACATGTCCACACATCCTTGATATTTTCTTCCTACCTACCACACATAACACTGAAAATAATTATAATAAATGCTGATAAAAATTAATAAGATGTAACCCTAACTCGTATTGTTTCATCTTTCTTACTACCAACTCTCCCACAGTCTCCCATATTAACTACAGTTGGTTCCTGGCCTGATCGATCAGGCTATGGATGCCAGTCGCTCGCAGACGAACTTACGCACCACAGCCCAACTAATCAGGAACTGACTAGAAGAACTTATCAGTTTCCCCTCTTGAATAATTCACTAGTTGCTTCTTGTCTTTGGTTCCATCTAGACGACTCCACTGTAGCCCCACAACAACACCGCCTCAACACCAGTAGTGTCTTAAGCTGTGAAGTGATTGACAATGGAGGCGAGTGACAGCGTAATTACCGCTTGCCGTGAAGGACATTCATGAATTATTTATGTGGGCCTGGCACGAGCGCTCCTTTTATTAACATACTCAAACAACTCGGCCAATTTAACGCTTAAAGACGCTATTTTTTTTTTACTGTTAGAATGTTGTCCCGTGTTTGTCTTCCTCATCGTTATTATTATGTTCATGGAGAGGGGAGGGGGCGTTAAACCAGTAAGGTCATACAGCACCTGAGAAATGAGAGGTATTCAGGTTTAATCCAAGGAAGTGTTGGGGAATTGTAGTTCCTTGGATAAAGAGTTCTTCACCAGCACCAACACAGTCAACAAGACTACCTTCTGAGAGCCATTTAACTCACTACTCGACTAACATTACCAGTTTTGTTTACACTGGTTCTTGCAGTTGCCAAATATTACCCTCCAGAGTGTGAGGCTTCATTATATATGTGTTTTTAGTCTAGCCCAACGTGTTTTATGTTCGTAATCTAAATTAAAACTAACACAGAGCATTCATTTTGTTGTACCAATAAAAAATAATGTTTATAGATGTCCTCTTTGGCAGTCACTGAGCGCGGTAGACTTCCCTATGTCAGATTTTCACTGTTTAACGTGCCTTCATCAGTCTTCCATTTGACTGTCTTTACAACAGTGAAAAATCGTCTGTGATTCAGAGAACGAAAAGCCCACTGATGCATAGTTTATCTGGAGATAGTTAACCGTGGTAATTCCCCAGCGGCCGTCTGTGACCAGCCTCCTAGGTCATGTCCAATCAGTTTGTCACCCAAACCCGTCGACTAACACCCAGTACCCATTTAGATGGAACATAGACAACAGTGAAAGAAACACTCCAATGTTCTACTCTGGGGAATCGAACCAGGCCCTCACCGTGAGAACGAGACTCTAACACCAGCACCATGAGCCTCCATATATAGCTTTTGAGTTTTATTTTTAACACCGTTTAATTTACAAGATAAGAATAGTTGTCCTGCCTCTGCTCATGTCGAAATACAGTCTTGTCTAAGATATCCTGACCCATTCCCTCCCCATAAGATGCAACCAACAACAGTCGACTAACTCCCAGGTACTTAAGGCTAGGTGTCTTGAGCTACAGGTATCAAAAAACATGGATGAAACACTTAGATATTTTAATTGTAAAAATAATTCGCTAACTAGTGGTTTTATCAATCCAGTACAGAGGAGAATGGAGGAAAATGTGAAAATGGAGTTTGAGGCAATCAGTCCCACAGTTTAGAGATGATGTTTTAAGTCTAATATTCTTCTCTATAAACCCATTGGTTGGCGAAGCGTTCTGCAATAAAGATATCCAAGTGCTTCACAAGTGTCTCATTTATCTACTTGTAGGATTTCTATACCATTTGTATAACAAGGAAATTCCAAACGTTGCCACTGGTCCCAGGAATGAATCCTGTAACCTCACTTGTTTGAGCCACTAACTGCCTGGGGTAACCTGACGACCCGACGTATCATACATGTTTTCAGATCTTCGCGTTGCTGGTTTACTGTGTATTCACATCCATCCTGTGGACGGCAGCGCAAGAGCATATGGGATACACAGAAGGCCTAGGAACTAGGCTCCCACAAAGGATTAACAGAAGAGCAACTGGATTTATATCTATAATGTCTTATATGTTGCAAGCAATTTTATTGCTCAAAATTTAATAATATTAGTGCAAAAAAATTGCTGATAACTAACATACACTGTCTTGAAGTGGTTAGAGTGCAGATGCTTTCCCAGAGTGGATAGTTGCTGTCCTGGAATACTGCAGTGTTTTCCCTGGATTGGTTAGAGTGTAGGTGTTGTCTAGG
The DNA here is from genome assembly GCF_026875155.1 of Cherax quadricarinatus. Lineage (NCBI taxonomy): Eukaryota > Metazoa > Arthropoda > Malacostraca > Decapoda > Parastacidae > Cherax > Cherax quadricarinatus. The sequence goes on along the minus strand of NC_069411.1, from coordinate 41,643,434 downwards.
AAGAGAGAGCGAGAGTTAGAAGAATAGAATGATGTAAACAGAAAGATACTGGGAGAGAAAGAGAGATTATTGAAGGAAACAAGGAAAGAGAGAGGAGAGTGACATGTGTACCTCATATCCATCCTGTAGAGGTGGTTCCCAAACTTTTTCAGCTTGTTACCCAATTTAACATGCCACATAAAGCATGTTACCCCTTTCACAAAATGTTGTTATTATTGATATATATGGCTAAACGTGAACGTATACAGCCTCGCATACTCTGCTAATCCTAGCAAAATCATTGAAAACGTAAGAACCACACATACATTATATATAAAATTAATAATAGCTACAAATTCACAGTAACAGTGGGTAAATACTAACTATATACTGCACAGGGCAGTACACATACATACCAGCTTATGTCTACCTCGGCTGATGCTCACAGATAAACTGACAGTGTGAAATAGAGGCAGCCTCAGGAAGTGAGTGACGCGTACTGGACAGGTCGATCTGGGCTACTGAGTGACTTTTGTCCTGAAGCATACTTGTCAAAATACTTTTGGGTTTCCACACACTTAGCTATATATTTCTTCTTTTCTAATACTGTATATTAGTTTTTGATGTTTATTGTTATTTGGTTTAACTTTATTACTTACTTATAATAGGTTTACTTTACAACTTTATATACTAAGACAAAGTTAACAATAATCCTCATACCGGGTACCGCATTGTTTTCTTGATTTTCAGAATTCATAACTTTTTTTCTGTCACCCCTCCATTACCCCCCAAAAATGGTTAAATTACCCCCAGGGGGTAATTTACCCCCAGTTTGGGAACCACTGCTGTAGACAGTTACGCAAAAGAAAAAAATAAATTATTAGTGTATATTCACCAATAAAAGCCTTTCAGTTAGCATATCCTTTTCATTACTAACCACATCTTTCTTTTATCTATTCTCCATCACACCATCACTCCATCTTCCCATTACACCATCACTCCATCTCTCCACTCCTTCCTTCCCCTCTCTCACCCCTTCCACACAGACACAAACACAAACCACCGCACGTTGTAATGTTTTAAGATAGGCAGATAGCGAGGCACTCTGAGGACTTCTGTGTGGGCGTCTTGACCCCGTGGTGCCAGGCACCCGAGGTCTCTTCAAGGAAGAGGCACAGATGCCACGATTACAAGGCTGGTAAATAGCGCTCGAGTCGATGTACGTCTCTGGTGTAGTGTTTGTCTGTCGTTCGTGTTAAAAATAGGAGAGGTGCAGCTTTGATCGAGTGAAGGAGCGAGTGAAAGTGTGAATGAAGCAGCGAGTGAAGCTGGTAGTGTGAAATCGAGCGAGAATGAAGCATAGGGTGAGGAGGTGAGGGAATGAAACAGTAAAGCAATGAGAAGGGGAGGAAATACACAGTTAGTAAACCAGAGAGTGAATGAAACTGTGAGACATGCAGCTAGTGAAAGCAAGTAAGAAAGAAAGCAAGCGTTATTGGTATACGGTTGCAAGCATTGTTGTGGTCACCATCTGGTGAATGAAAGACAGATCATAGGTGATGATAGGTACAGTGGTCGTGGCTTTCATATGTCATCTTTGTAACTCTCTCTCTCTCTCTCTCTCTCTCTCTCTCTCTCTCTCTCTCTCTCTCTCTCTCTCTCTTCTCTCTCTCCTCTCTCTCTTCTCTCTCTCCTCTCTCGCTTCTCTCATCTCATCCTTCCCTCGCATCTCTCTCTCTCTCTTTCGGCTCTCTCTCTCTCTCTTCTCTCTCTCTCTCTCTCATCGCTCTACGTCTCTCTCTCTCGTCTTTCTCTCTCTCTCTTCTGTCTCTCTCTCTCTCTTTCTCTTCTCTCTCTTCTCTCTCTCTCTTCTCTCTCTCTTTTTTTACATAGAGTTTGACAAGGTTAAGGATCCCTAGCTTTATTGACAAGCTATTTACAGGTTAAGGATTCTCTTCATTTCATCTCTTTCCCTTTCATATCCCCCGTCTTGTATCCTTATCCTCCATACTTATCTCCCGACCACCCATACTCAAGATAACACAAGACAATGGAAGAAGGAGGATTCCGTGATAAGTCATTAGGCAGCAGGTAACAGTGTGATAAAGAGGTGTTGATGATGTGTGTCAAAACACAGCCCTAAGTGACTGTTTAAGTAGACCATTGGTTTAGCAAACACGTCCTTCCCAGAGTACAAACACATGCCTGGCGTGGGGTTTGTGAAGGAAGGAAGGAAGGGAGGGAGGGTAAAAGAGGAAGGAAGGAAAAATTAGATACATCAGCAGTGTGCTGCTACCATATTCCAAAACAACATTTTAACACTGTAAATGAAAAAGGTAACTATGTTTCCTTGTCTTATTCTACAAACACAATATTAAAATCAGTCAGCCTGAGCTGGGAAACTTCAGAAAGGTATATAAACTTTGGTAACTGATAGTGACAAATCGGTTTACAAAGACACGTGGGTAAGCAATAAGACGTATTTATTAGAAAAAGTTTCGGTCCTGGGACCTTTCTCAGGGTCCCAAGACCTAAACGTCGTATAGTAAATATATCCTAGTATTTGTTCACTTGTCTTTCTAAATCACTTCAGAAGGGCAATGAGGCTATTTAAGAATTTCATTTAAGGGCTCATCAGCTTTGGAAACTTGAATGGTCTCCTTTCAGCCGAACTGGAGTTACTATTACTTGGAAACTGCCATCTCTGAAGACGAGAGTGAACTGGGGGGAAGGAGTGAAATTGAGGGACAGGGGGATGAAGGGAAGGCATAACGAAGGAGTGGGAAGGGGGAAATGGAGGAAAAGGGTTAGCAAGAGGGAGGGGGAGAAATGGGAAGGGGAATGGAGAAGGGAAAAGGGAGGGAGAAGGAGGAGGAGGAGGAAGGGGAATGGAAAAATGGGGGGGGGGGGACAGAGGGAAGGAAAAGTGAGGGAGGGGAGAAAACATAAGAAGCGATGCATCCTCTTACTTTCTCATCTCTCTCTCTCTCTCTCCCCCTCACTTTTATCTCTCACTTCGTCTTGTCACTAAGTTCTTCATTGCATTTCTTGTATATTCTCCTTCCAACTTCCATTCCTCGCGTGCCTAATTATCTGAGAGATCCACTTACCACTCTTCCCCTCTACTTCTCCCTCCCTCACTGTCCCTTCCCCTTTTTTGTCTGTCGCTTCCCCTCCCTCCCCTTATACTCTGTGACCTAATGACCTCGTGACCCTGCCTGCTGCCCTTGGCCCTTCTCGCCTTTCTGCTTGTCTCTGGATTTTGAGATAATTTGATGTTATTGTCTGGCTTTCTTTGGCTGCTGCTTCTCTCTTTCTCTCTCTCTCTCTTTTTTTTTACACAGGGTTTGACAAGGTTAAGGATCCCTAGCTTTATTGACAAGCTATTTACAGGTTAAGGATTCCTAACTTTATTGACAAGCTAAGAGCTGCTACCTACATCAGCTCATTTGAAAGCATTTTTATTGTTATGAGACATACAAGTAGGGAGCAGGATGAAGTTGGAGCCATCTGTGGGCCAGCATTTTCATTTGATCAACTGACTTTATCTCGTTGACATCATTATGCTGTACGAACGTGTTCCATACTCGAGTCATCCTGGGTATGTATGATCTCAGATGGAGTGATGTTCTGGAGAAGGGTACAGCCAGAGTGAAGTTGCTGCTTTCTGCCCGTCTTGTGGCATAAAAGCTTGTTTCACGCTGTCCTCGAAGTGGATCCAAGTGTGGTACTTTGACAATGTTGACCTGTCTGTCTGTCTGTCTGTCTGTCTGTCTCTCTCTCTCTCTCTGTCTCTGTCT
>NC_069411.1:41632155-41637155 GCF_026875155.1 Cherax quadricarinatus | reverse complement strand
CAAAGGAGGTCGAGGAGAGTGTGTTGTGGGTCGGGAACATCAAAGGGATACAGCGAGGGGCCCCTCGCCTTCCCTGGTCCTCTAATGATGCATAAAACAAGTACAGATTCGAGCCAAGACACGTCGGGTATTTTGGCACTATGCTGCTGCTGCTACTACTGCTAGTGGTGGTGCTGCTTCTGCTGTTGGTGGTGGTGCTTCTGTTGTTATTGGTGGTGGTGACGGTGGTCATGGTGCTGCTGCTACTACTGCTAGTGGTAGTGCTGCTTCTGCTGTTGATGCTGCTGCTGTTGCTACTGCTGTTGGTGGTGGCTGTGGTGGTGGTATTGCTATTATTGTCGGTGGTGACGGAGGCGGTGGTGGTACTGCTAGTGGTAGTGCTGCTCCTGCTGTTGTTGGTGGTGGTGCTGCTGCTACTACTGCTAGTGGTGGTGCTGCTCCTGCTGTTGGTGGTGGTGCTTCTGTTGTTATTGATGGTGGTGACGGTGGTCATGGTGCTACTGCTACTACTGCTAGTGGTGGTACTGCTGTTGTTGTTGGTGGTGGTGGTGCTGCTGTTGTTATTGGTGGTGGTGACGGTGGTCATGGTGCTGCTGCTACTACTGTTAATGGTGGTGCTGCTCCTGCTATTGGCGCTGCTGCTCTTGTTGTTGTTAGTAGTGAAGTAGGTGGTGATGGTGGTGCTGCTGTTGGTGTTTGCTGCTGTGGTGTTGCTGCTGTTGGTGTTGCTGCTGTAGGTGTTGCTGCTGTTGGTGTTGCTGCTGTTGGTGTTGCTGCTGTTGGTGTTGCTGCTGTAGGTGTTGCTGCTGTTGGTGTTGCTAGTGTTTCGCGTAGGTGTTGCTGCTGTTGGTGTTCTGCTGTTGGTTGGCTGTTGTGGCTGGTTGTTCTACTGCTAATGTTACTGAGCTGTCTGCTTCGGTGACCTAGTGCTGCTGGTATTTCTTTGCTTCCCGTCCGGTTGCTATTATGGTTACTACTACTACTACTACTACTACTACTACTACTACTACTACTACTACTACTACTACTAATAATAATAAATAAAATAATAATAATAATAATAATTAATATTATTATTATTATTATTATTATTATATTATTATTATTATTATTATTATTATTATTATCATTATCTACAGAGTTTTGTTGATCTTCCACCCCTTCTCTCCATTTCTGGATTCCTTTTTTTTTAACTGACTCTGTTGTCACTACACTGTTTTTTGCTGCTTCTGCTCCTGTTTGATGTTTTTCCCCTATCCTTCTTTTCTAGTTACTTTCCCTCGTTTTTTTCCATTTAATGTTGAATCAGATTGTGTATTTTCCATACATATTTTTGTGTGTTTATCGTGTGTGTGTGCGTGTGTGTGTGTGTGTGTGTGTGTGTGTGTGTGTGTGTGTGTGTGTGTGTGTGTGTGTGTGTGTGTGTGTGTGTGTGTGTGTGTGTGTGTGTGTGTGTGTGTGTGTGTGTGTGTACTCACCTAGTTGTACTCACCTAGTTGAGGTTGCGGGGGTCGAGTCCGAGCTCCTGGCCCCGCCTCTTCACTGATCGCTACTAGGTCACTTTCCCTGAGCCGTGAGCTTTATCATACCTCTGCTTAAAGCTATGTATGGATCCTGCCTCCACTACATCGCTTCCCAAACTATTCCACTTACTGACTACTCTGTGGCTGAAGAAATACTTCCTAACATCCCTGTGATTCATCTGTGTCTTCAGCTTCCAACTGTGTCCCCTTGTTACTGTGTCCAATCTCTGGAACATCCTGTCTTTGTCCACCTTGTCAATTCCTCTCAGTATTTTGTATGTCGTTATCATGTCCCCCTATCTCTCCTGTCCTCCAGTGTCGTCAGGTTGATTTCCCTTAACCTCTCCTCGTAGGACATACCTCTTAGCTCTGGGACTAGTCTTGTTGCAAACCTTTGCACTTTCTCTAGTTTCTTCACGTGCTTGGCTAGGTGTGGGTTCCAAACTGGTGCCGCATACTCCAATATGGGCCTAACGTACACGGTGTACAGGTCCTGAACGATTCCTTATTAAGACGGCAGAATGCTGCTCTTAGGTTTGCTAGGCGCCCATATGCTGCAGCAGTTATTTGGTTGATGTGCGCTTCAGGAGATGTGCCTGGTGTTACACTCACCCCCAAGATCTTTTTCCTTGAGTGAGGTTTGTAGTCTCTGGCTCCTTAGACTGTACTCCGTCTGCGGTCTTCTTTGTCCTTCCCCAATCTTCATGACTTTGCACTTGGTGGGGTTGAACTCCAGGAGTCAATTGCTGGACCAGGCCTGCAGCCTGTTCAAATCCCTTTGTAGTTCTTCTTGGTTCTCGTCCGACTGAATTCTTCTAGTCAACTTCACATCATCTGCAAACAGGGACACTTCGGAGTCTATTTCTTCCGTCATGTCGTTCACAAATACCAGAAACAGTACCGGTCCTAGGACTAACCCCTGTGGAAACCCACTCGTCACAGGCGCCCACTTTGACACCTCGCCTCGTACCAAGACTCGCTGCTGTCTTCCTGACAGGTATTCCCTGATACACTGTAGTGCCTTCCTGGTCCTCCAGTTTTTGCACTAATCTCTTGTGTGGAACACTGTCAAACGCCCTCTTACAGTCCAAGAAAATGCAATCTACCCACCCCTCTCTCTCTTGTCTTACTGCTGTCACCCTTGCATAGAACTCCAGTAGGTTTGTGACACAGGATTTTCCGTCACTGAAACCGTATTGGCTGTTGTTGATAAGCTCGTTTCTTTTTAGGCGTTCCACTACTTTTCTCCTGTTAATCTCCATGATTTTGCATACTATACATGTCAGTGACACTGGTGTGTGTGTGTCACGGACATGTCTCCTATTTTAAAAATTGGGACTACATTTGCTGTTTTCCATACCTCAGGTAATCTCCCCGTTTCGATAGATGTGTTGAATATTGTTGTTAGGGGTACACACAGCGTCTCTGCACCCTCTCTCAGGACCCATGGAGAGATGTTATCCGGCCCCATCGCCTTCGAGGTATCTAGCTCGCTCAGCAGCCTCTTCACTTCTTCCTCGGTTGTATGTATTGTGTCCGACACTTGTTGGTGTACCCCACCTCTCCGTCTTTCTGGAGTCTCTTCTGTCTCCTCTGTGAACACTTCTTTGAATCTCATGTTGAGTTCCTCACATACCTCTCGGTCGTTTCTTGTGATCTCTCCTCCTTCCGTCCTTAGCCTGATTACTTGGTCCTTAACTGTTGTAGTTCCTCCTGATGTGGCTGTACAACAGTTTCGAGGTCAGATTTGGCTTTCGCTGCTATGCCATTTTCATATTGTCGTGCGTGTGTGTGTGTGTGTGTGTGTGTGTGTGTGTGTGTGTGTGTGTGTGTGTGTGTGTGTGTGTGTGTGTGTGTGTGTGTGTGGTGTGTTGTATGTGTGAGTGTGGCACGCTGTTTATCCCATACTCGGCTTCTGCTCTTACATTAACTCCTAGCCAGCCATTCGTTTGTTTGTCTTTTTGGGAAGTGGGACATCTGGTGAAGTTATCCATTGATGCGGTTGTTGTCGCAACTCTCCTGGCTGTCCTTGTCGCGTCTGTTGTCTCTGTTGCTTTTGTTTCCTTGGCTTCTTTATTTTTTATTTCTTGTTTATGCTTCTCTTGTTTGTCTCAGATGACCTTATTGTCTTTGGCATTAATGTTGTCTATGTTGCATATTTGTGTTGCTTTTCGTTGCCTTTGTTGTATTAATCGCTCTTGAGGCCTTTATTTGTGTTGCATTTATTGTGTTGCTTTATACTGCCTTTGTTGTTGTTCATATATTTGTCAATTACAATGTTTTTGTTGATTTCAGTGTTTGTTTCATGTGTTGTCATGATTGTTTTTTTTTCCTATAGCATAAAGTTTGTTACATTCACTACTCAGGTTTTTGTTTCATAGTGTTACTGGAGGATGCATGTAGTGTGGATGGATCCCATGTAGAACTGAGGGACTGAAGTGTAGATGAGGAAGCATGGTAGTGACTGAGCGAGATGCATGTGTAGTAGACTGGAGGGACTGCATGGTAGTAGACTGGGAGGGACTGCATGGTAGTAGACTGGGAGGGACTGCATGGTAGTAGACTGGGAGGGACTGCATGGTAGTAGACTGGGAGGGACTGCATGGTAGTAGACTGGGAGGGACTGCATGGTAGTAGACTGAGAGAGATGTCATGGTAGTAGGCTGAGTTTACATGGTAGAAAGCTGAGAGAGGTTACAAGGCCGTACGCTGAGTTTACATGGTGGTAGGCTGAGAGAAGAGAGAGAGAGAGAGAGAGAGAGAGAGAGAGAGAGAGAGAGAGAGAGAGAGAGAGAGAGAGAGAGAGAGAGAGAAGGAGAGGAGAGAGAGAGTGAGAGAAGAGAGAGAGAGAGAGAGGAGAAAGAGAGAGAGAGAGAGAGAGAGAGAGAGAGAGAGAGAGAGAGAGAGAGAGAGAGAGAGAGAGAGAGAGAGAGAGAGGAGAGAGAGAGAGAGAGAGAGAGAGAGAGAGAGAGAGAGAGAGAGAGAGAGAACAAGACATTCAATCTAAGAAAATTCTAAGGCTTAACCGAAACAAAATAGTTAAAACGTCATGTTCTGTGTTTTAAAACCAAGATGTGGTTGCCAGCTGACACAAACCAAGATGTGGTTGCCAGCTGACACAAACCAGGATGTGGTTGCCAACTGACACAAACCAGGATGTGGTTGCCAACTGACACAAACCAAGATGTGGTTGCCAGCTGACACAAACCAAGATGTGGTTGCCAACTAACACAAACCAAGATGTGGTTGCCAACACAAACATGTGCCACCACAAACCAAGATGTGGTTGCACTACAAACAAGATGTGTGCAACGATACAAACCAAGATGTGGTTGCCAGCTGACACAAACCAAGATGTGGTTGCCAACTGACAAACCAAGATGTGGTTGCCAACTAACACAAACCAAGATGTGGTTGCCAACTGACAAACCAAGATGTGGTTGCCAACTGATACAAACCAAGATGTGGTTGCCAGCT
>NC_069411.1:41622155-41627155 GCF_026875155.1 Cherax quadricarinatus | reverse complement strand
TTTATCGATCATTTGTAATAATTGCTTCGCGGAACGTTCATCATTATTCTTTAATTCTATTTATGCCCTGTCCTCTTTTTTACTCCCCTGTGGCGCTAACGCGACACGGAGCCTTCACGGGGCCTTCATACTCTCATAAAGATGTCGCTTTGTCATATTATGGTATTTAGAAGCGTAAATGCCAGAATTATCCTCCCGTCTGGGCTATACCACCAGCCATCTTTTATTTTTAAGGGGAGAGGGGGGTTACACAGTGGTGGGAATTGTATGAGTCGCCTTTTTCATTCTCTGCTTCTCTCTGCAGTTATATTATTATACTCATTTCCTCCCAGGCAAATATCCCTTTCTTTTTTTTCCTACCTATTTACCCTTCTTCCTCTCTTTCCTTCATCATCTATCTCCCCTATTTCTTTCTCTTCCATCATTTCTCTTTTTTCATTTCTATCTCTCCTTCCTTCTTTTTTCTTTCCTCTCTCCTACTTCCTATCTCTCTTTCCTCCCACCATGATCATCGTTACTTCTCCCCCCTCCTCTTCTCCTTCCCTTTTTCTCTTTACCACTCTCTACAACAGCTCCTGACAGCCGCGACACCCTCCTCACACTGCTCCTCTCTCGCCTAGTGCCAGTGCCAAGCCGTGATTTAGTGCCATAAATAGGGGGGGGGAGGGGAGAGTGAAAGGAACGAGAAGGAAGAGAGAGGGAGAGAAACGAGAGGGTGGAGAGGAACTGAGAGAGAGGTTCATCTGTTTTTTTTTTTCTTAATCAGCATCATTGGGTAAACAAATACCTTTAACCCGACACTTGAAAACTTCCAGCGTAAGACAACTGAGTAAGACAGCTCCAGTAGGCACTGGAGTTGTCTTACTCAGGACTGGAGTGTTTTCTTACACATGACACGACATTCCAGCAGACATTTGAGTCTTTTCAACATAATTTTTGCCCTGGATGCGACTCGCAAGAGTTGGCTAATACAGTGGTAAATATTTTTACTGCATGGGACGGGCTAGTTACCTGCACTCAGCAGTGAAGCAACCAACCTGCCGGTGAAACCGGTCTCTGCAGTGACTGTGAGTATCCAGGTGCTGAACCCTACAAGTGAAGATGCTAAGAAACGGACCTGAATATAGAGTTTGCATCTCTCTCCTTCTGTATAATATATATATATATATATATATATATATATATATATATATAATATATATATATATATATATATATATATATATATAATATATATATATATATATATAAGATGGGGTCCACCTCTGGTGTAAATTGTGGGACCCATAGCCTCGGAGAAGTGGATAAATAGGCTTCAAGGAAGAATATTTGGATTTCTTCCTGAAGCCGTTTGAATATTCCACTTCCCCTACCACCCCAACTTTTAATATATATTTTTTTTACCAATAGGAATATTTAATTACGTAATATGGTACAGAAGATTTAAGAGATACATTGTTGATATAAAGGTGGCATATAAGGTACATGTTGTTACGTGTGTATCACCGATTATAAGGCGAAAATCTCATCCAGCTCCTCAGAGCTGGGGCGTGTGCCCAAAATACAGCAGGCATTACCCCTTTGAACAGCCGCACTGAGCCGCTGGAACAGAAAACTAGCTGCCCTGGGATCCCTAGTTACCCTGATAAGTCTTTTTCCCAGCTCCTTAAGGAATTTAGATGCACTCTTTCCCCATGAGCCAAGGGTCTCTGAGCCTATGGGAACAAACACATAATGATGGGCAAGTTCTCCATATTTTCTAGACTTTTGGGACTCCCTGAAGCTGACAGCTGCCCCTCCTTCCTCCTTGGTGTATTGGAGATAGGTATCAGCCAAGGTAGATGCACATGTATAGTCCCACACCACCTGCTTCCCATCTGTCCAGGCTTGAAGGGTGATACCATCTGGACGCTTCTGGCTGCCATCAGATCTGCATAGTTGGGGTGGCTCCCTTACTGCTGGGCATCCGGCTGTTGTGAGGCTCCTCTTGATAATGTTATTAACCTCCTCATGTCTTGCAATCTTTCCCTCGGATTTACGGCACACAAGACCATGGTACCCGAATCGGTCTGCTACTTCACTGCCACAAATACACATGTGCTCGGCGAGAATAGGGGCGGCAAGTCGAAGGGCAACACCGATGCGGATGGTCTGTGGGTCGAGGTGTGTGCCAAGGCTGGAGTTGGGAACAGCCAACAGAAAGTCCCCTGCTTGAGGGGCTCTCACTGCCAGGAGGCGGGCTCTATCCTTCCCTGACACACTCTGAAGCATTGCTGAGGCTATATTTTCCACTATTGGACCATCCCAGTGCGATTGTTTGTAGTTGTTGGGGGGAGCAGGTCTGGTTTCAGAGCCCGTTAGATTATCCCAGATCATTGCTCCGTCAATGAATTTTTGGCCCTGGACTCCAATCTTGTCCCTAAGATGTTCAGGGAGAATCGCGCTGCTACAAGCTCTCTGCCGAATAGGTCAATTTGGTAGTCAAAAATTAAGTCCTTTCTTAAATTTTCTCTTATACGTCTAAAAATATGTTATTTTCATTTATGTTAATATAAAAATTAATGATTTTCTACCAAAAGTTCCTTAGGAAACTTACCTAACCTTACTATAACAAGCGCAATTTAATTTAGCCTAACCCAACTAAGTATATATTATATAAGTTTACAATAATTTAATAATAAACAGACACAATGAAATATATTTTTCTCTTTAGGTTCAGAATGATTTCTGCGAAATTATTGCATACACAAATTTTCGCTTGCCTTATTCGGCAAGAAGAGCGTTGTTATTTAAGCCAAAATCACAAGTTTTACATATTCGGCACGATATATATATATATATATATATATATATATATATATATATATATATATATATATATATATATATATATATATATATATATATATATATATATATATATATATACATATACATATATATACAAACCTTATCTCTCAATAATTTCTCTGAGTGTTGATTATTTAAGAATTGCTAAAAAAACATAATTTGCTGTATTTTTAATTATTTCTTACGCTCTGAAAACTAAATTTCTTCGCTGCATTTTTTAATCTATTGGTATTTGATAATAACCATAATTATTATTTATCGAGAAACACAATTTTGAAATAAAAAATAATCTTATACAAATTATTTGCGCAGCGGGAGGTTTGTGATTGATTTCCAATTGTTTTTCATATAAAATTTCAACCTGAAAAAATATTTTTTCTATATGTCTGAAAAAATCAATTGCCATTATAACATCAAAAAAAATGCGTTAGAGATATAATCGAAAAAGAGACCCATAAGTGAGGATAGAAAAAAAAAAACATTTGCCATGTGTGTCTAAAACATTTGTCGTGCGTGCATTAACATATTTGTCGTGCTTGTAATGTAACATTTAGCGTCTGTGTATTATAACATTGATCGTGTGTGTATTAAAATGTTTGTTGTGCGTGTTTGGAAACATTGGCCGTGTGTGTATTAAAACATTCGTTATGTGAATAAAACATGTGCCGTGTGTGTGTGGTGTGTGTGTGTGTGTGTGTGTGTGTGTGTGTGTGTGTGTGTGTGTACTAACAACAAATAATCAGCAGAAACATAAAAGATCAAAGGCTAAATTTTGGCACTCTCTTCTTTTTTTTTTTTTGTAATATGCACCTTGTCAGCAGCTTCTGAGGGCTTCAATCACACTCACACACACACACACACACACAACACACCACACACACACACACACACACACACACACACACACACACACACACACACACACACACACACTCATACACACAACTAGTAAGGAGAGTAGGTGCAGAAGACTGCACCTTGCTATTTACAGACATAAATAAGCTACACGAAGGGTCCAACATGTGCCCACTCGAAATTCAGCAGCAGTGTTAACACGGATTGATTCAGGAAATTGGAGACTAAGGAAAGTGTCTCACCCGAAAGAGAAAAGTCGTGGAAACTAACAGTGGAAAAGAACCTTCGGGAGGAAATCCCTCCGAACTTGTCGCCTGAGGCGAAAATACAATATAATAATATATGCAGCATAAACAATAATCGCAAAAATAAGAATAGCCTTCAGGAATCTGATAAAAAAAATGGAAGAATTCCTGTAAGTGTACACGGCAGAAGTAAACCGGTACTAGAGTACTCAACGCTAACACAGAACTTTCATCTAATTAAGGATAAAAAAAACACAGTTGCTAGAGAAAATTCAAAGGCTTTCTACAATGCTAGTCCCAGATGGGACTAGAACTGTATGGATGAGATGCTGAAACGGGTCAAGAGAGGCAGAGCTTTCATCACTAAAAGACCGGTAGACCAAACTTGTGGTTACAGCCTGTACTGCAATAACATGTTGACCAGGTTGGCAGGGAGAGTCAGTATGAGATGGGAGGAAACATTGACTAGACAGAATCTCCGAGGCTACTGATCAAATAACATATAGGAAGAGCCAACTCAATACATTGATTCAAATATAGATTAGACAATCCCTTAACTAGGCCCATCATAACTCAAAAAAAAAAAAGAATGGCGCTTGTTAGTACGTTCGTCTGTTCTCGTCCCTTCCACTTTTTCCAATACCCTTCCAACCTTCCCTGTGCCCTTCCTTCCTTACTCGCCCCGCACTTCTTATATCGTGTATCTCAACCTCTTCCCCATAAAAAAAAAAAAAAGGGGGGGGGGGAAGAAAAAAGGTAAGAGGAACTTCGCAGAACGTTCGGCATGAGACAAAAGCGTTCCGAAACACATATTTGGCAACAGAAAGTGACATCATTTCTCCTACTCTCTCTCTCTCTCTCTCTCTCTCTCTCTCTCATTTTCACGTCTCATCTTCTCCTCTCTCTCTCTCTCTCTCTCTCTTTCTCCCTCTCATTCTCTCCCTCCCTCTCTCTCTTAAATGCGTCTTAGGGTTTCTGTATACGTCTTGGAATAAAGACAATCAGTGTATTATCTCTCACGCAAACACTGATACAGTGTCGTCTTGGCTT
>NC_069411.1:41614655-41619655 GCF_026875155.1 Cherax quadricarinatus | reverse complement strand
GAGGGGCGGTGGAGGCAGCCCTGTCAGCACGCAATGCCACCACCAGCTTGCTGTGTGCAAACGTCCCCCAGATCCTTCCCTCTGTCTATTGGTCCGTCCGTAATTCTGTCCTTTCTCTTTCCGTTCATCCATCTATCCTTCCCTCCCTTTCTTAGTCCCTTCTTCCATCCGTTCCTCCCTCTGTTTATCAGTCCTATTCGTTCCTTCCTCCTTCATTTCTTCCGTCTGTCCGATAGTCTCTCCTGTTCGATCGTCCGTACGTCCATCCGCAAGTCCGTCCGTGCCTTCATCCGTCCGTTCTTCCTTCCCTCTCTCCCTTCAGCTACTCGTAATTACAAGCAACGTCGTCTTAATGTATGTGATGAATGAGGGTCACTTACACATGCTATATACCACACAGGCTCTTACATACTTAGTTGTATATCACACAAGCAGGTATATACGATATGATGTACGCAAGAGAGATATACATTCTCCTGTATATCACATAGGAAGACATCCCACGCACACACACAAAAAAGAGAAAATATACGAAAAGGGCAAAGGTTTCCACAGCATTGACAAAAAAATACAAAAATATCCAGAGGACTGATAAAAAAAGAGGAGACAAGATAACAACGTGGAAAATACTCAGAGACACAGGGTACGCAAAATATAAATGAGATAAGAATATTCTGCAGGATTTCTTCTTTATCATGCATAGTAGGACCAACACACAACCTATCATCCATACGCATGTAGATGCTTTACCCTTTTTAAAAGCGACCAGTTGTGTTCCCATCACCGAGGCTGGCATGAGAGGATCCAGGGTTAGGAGGAACACAGATGGAAGCCGAATATATAAAATGATACGCAGCGGAAAGATGGAAAAGATAAGAGAACAAAAATTTTGAAGCCGAAACAACTCACAGTTGTCAAGTAAAATATGTTAAAGCCGGATCAAGTTAGCCAGGTCCGTGTTAACAGGAGGGTCCAAGAGCTGAAGCATAAAACCAGCAAAGTGAATTAGGAAAATACACACACACACACACACACACACACACACACACACACACACACACACACTATTCAGAGGAGGCAGGATCCATACATAGCTTTAAAAAGAGGTTTGATAAAGCTCAAAGAGAAGAGAGAGAATGGACCTAGTAGCGACTAGTGAAGAGGCGGGGCCAGGAGCTATGAATCAACCCCTGCAACCACAACTGGGTGAGTACACACACACACACACACATACATGCTCACTCACGCATTTAAAATCAATTATTAACAAAGGATGGCATTAACTGAAAAATCAAGACCTCGCAGTCTAAGCTGGCAAATACAAGGTTGAAGGAGCGCTTAAAATGCTATTACAAGTGTCAGTATTTCAAATTTAGTACATGTAGTAACGATGGTGTCACAGGAAAAAAAAATTTTTTTTTTTTTTAAGATAGGACAAGTGAAGGGACTTGACGCAAATTTATTTCCAGTTATACAAAAAATTGAAATGAAAATACTAAGAAATGCCTTTGTTGGCTAAAAGGATTCAGTGAGTAGTCATGATTACACATAGATCAGAACAGTTGTTAACATCATCAACAGGAATCACTAAGATAGAAGATCAAACTGGAAAATGAGGAAGAAAAGGAAATGAAAGTGATGCTTCCCATAGAACAACAATAGCAAATTTCCCCGAATGATTAAACATTGAAGAAGGAACACCAGGAGCCTAGATTCACTGATGTATCTACAAACAGTTAATAAGTAATAACGCACAGTCCCATTCCGCAAGATTCCCTGAAAGACGCTCCTTCCCTCGACCCCAAGATCGTCACAACAGGACCTCCCAACACTGCCTTACCTTAATGGGTGTTCAGCTCACAGCTCGTAAAGGCCCAACCATCGTTACCACTCTTGTTACGACTCTCCTGAGGGAGTTCCCAGCCCCACGCTTGTGTGGGGCCGTTAGCGGTGTGTCTGACCCTAGTCATTATGACGTGTAACATCTTCGTTTTTTTGTGGGTATATGTGTGTTATTACTTCTTTTGAGAGGCGTGCCTGGACACAAGAAGCAATTCCAAGTATCCCAGACATGCTTTTGGTGACCGTCAGGCGGATCGTAGCGCAGTACGGAAGGGATTAAAACACATGTGCTAAAGATTAGTTTCTATGTCTTATGGCCCTTCGGCTTTTTCTTTTATCTCTGCTCCTTCCATAACGAGTGAATGAAGCTGTAATTAACGATAAAAATATGACGTTCTGGGCATTCTGTGAAAATAATGATTTTCCTCTGTAGCAGAGAGAGAGAGAGAGAGAGAGAGAGAGATAGAGAGAATGTGTAACAGGTATCTTTATTATTTTTATTTTATTTATTTTTGTAAATAAAGATATCTAACTGTTGCTTATGTCTCAGTCATCCACTTATCTGTATTTTCAAAGAGAATAGATAGAATAACAGAGGTTTCGACCCGCGGATGTAGGAAACAAAGCTATTGTAACCAGTATTCGCATGTCGGCGTCTTGGAAAGGCATTTCAACAGCAAAGTATCATAAGTATAGTTACACTCTTTTTGAGATTTTTTTTTTCGTGCAGTTTTAGGAAATTTCATTTTTTCCACTAAAATTAATATGCATTAATTTGCATTATATTAAAAGGAGTCGAAGGAAAAATGATTCGGATTAAATGACGGATTCCCTGACAAAAAAAATATAATGCTTAACCGGCATTTTTTTTTTTTTTTTTGCTTCTCTTTGAGGAGCCAAGACTGTGTGACGGGCGATGTAAACTGGCGTTTGCTCTGATGTTTAGGAATGTTTATTATGTTTTTCCACTTCTTTTTTAATGGTCTTGGTTCATTCACATACACACTCACACTCACACACAAACACACACTCACACTCACACACACTCACTCACACAACCTTAGACTCCCCATAATATCCTCTCCCCTTCCTCCTCCACTTCGTCTCTCATCTTCTCTTCCTCTCGGTCTCTCTTCTCGTTTTCTCCTTCCCCATTCTCTCTCTCCCCCCAAACATTGCTAAACAAAATCAGTAACACATATAATTACAGGCTCCACAAAAAAAAGACGCGAAACGCGAAAAAAAAGCTTGCTGCTGTGTTCCAAACAGACAGGATTAAAAAAAGGTAATAAAAGTCAAAGGTCAAATGGCTAGATATTGATCTTTTCTTTTTTCTAAGTGAAGGAAGTTCTTTCCTGGTAATCAATGGTGGGCCAGGGTAGCTGATCCTTCCACTCAAAGATGCGCCGAGTAGCGGCAGAAGCGGAATAGCTAGGGTCAGTATCCGTCAACCTTAACAGTGCCATGCTGTGCCCAACAATAGCGTTAAGTGCCTAGTGTTCGGGTGCAAGAGAGTGCCTCCAGGTATGGCAGTGCCAGGTGGGACAGTGCCAGTAGTAACATGGCTATCCAGTGCGGCTCTAAGTGTCACTCTTAAATGTTCCTCCTTTCTCTTGTGCTGTCTTTCTCACCCTGGGAAAATAATTAAGTAGATCTTACAGCCTGGTTGATCAGGCCCTGATCAACCGCGATGCCAGGTCATGGACCGACCCATGGGGACGTTCATCCCCCGAACGTCCTCCAGGTATACTCCAGGTATACAGCGCACAGTTAAGTTGTTGAGTGGATAGCTTACTGTGGGTGGGTTTGAGTGCGTGGATTCGGGTCGGTAGCATTGATTGGGTGGATCTAGATGGAGAGTTTCGGTTGCTAGAGTTAAGTGGTTAGGTTTGATTAAGCGGGTTTGATTATTGATCTAATCATATTTTTCGAGGCCTCCCTCCTTATTCCTGATTTTTATCACGAACTGCGATAAAAAAATACGTATACAGAGATTTAATTTATTTATTTATTTATTTATTTATTTATTTATTTATTTATTTATTTATTCATTTATTTGCAAACACTCTCACCAAGTTGGAGATATAAAAATCGGGACGCAGAATGAGCTCCGATCAGCTGTTTATATGGGATCCACAACTATAAGGAGCATCAGACAACGTTGATATGGGATCTACTAATGATATTGCATATCATCAATAATATGTTAAAATTCATGATTTAAATCACTTAATTTTGATATATGTTGCCGTCTGTTGACTGAAATGTGGATTTCTTTCATCTGAGTAAAAAAAAAAAAAATTGCCTCGTGAGGTTTGGATTTCAAACAACTGGATTTAAACTGCAAATATCCAGCTCGGTTGAGACATTATCCATTTCGTAAACTTGAATTTTTCGTAAGGTAACTTATTGCAAACATGACGTCAGACCCGAGAAAAAGTTTTTCATAAACTATCCTATACTATCATATACTATTCTGTACTATCATATGCTATCTTGAGTAAGTAGGTAACTAAGTGTTAGTCGACTGGTGTGGGTCGCATCCTGGGGACAAAATTAACCTAATTGCCCGAAATGCTCTGCATAACAAGCGACTTTTATATAGTATGTCACTGATGCAAGGTATGTCTGGAGAGGTTGTATCTTGTACTTGTAGAAATAAAGATTATTATGTAATAATAATAATAATAATAATAATAATAATAATAATAATAATAATAATAATAATAATAATAATACAAATATTAACAATAATAATATTAATATTAATAATAATAATGATAAAATAATAATAATAATAATAATAATAATAATAATAATAATAATATTATTATTATTATTATTATTATTATTACTATTATTATTATTATTATTATTATTATTATTATTATTATTATTATATTATTATTATTAATCAGTAAAAATAATAAAACAAGGCTGTGGATCAATACACACCCTCCAACGTGCAAATATCGTGATGACGATTGCATTGATTATCTTTTAATCTATCGACAAATTCCCCTCCATAAATGAAGATAGTGATTTATAATATCTATAAATTGTGTGATATATTGAGGACATATGCAAATCTTGCCGGCGGCGGCGCCCTCGTAAACTGGTCAATTGTTGTGGCAGATTTTTTTAAGAGATCAAGTCTC
>NC_069411.1:41587155-41604655 GCF_026875155.1 Cherax quadricarinatus | reverse complement strand
CTCCCCCAATTCTCATACCCCTTTCCTCCCCCTGCCTGTCAGTAAGAGTGACGGCTTCACTTGGCTTGTCTGTCTCTCCCAGGTTCTCTCCTTCCTGTCTCTTTATCGGTTATTACCTTCTCCGGCTGTCTGTCTATGATTTTTTTGTCTACCTGAGTCCTGTCTGTCTGTTTCAGTCCTTTTTTTCTCTCAACAGCGCTCTCTGTCTAGTTTTGCGTTTGTTTACAACCCTGTCCGTCATGCTGTTTAGCTTAAACGACTGCCTGTCTATCTGTTTTCTCGACTGCTCGTCTATGTATGCTACGCTGCCTGTCTGTTCTTGTTTTTGTTTTATGCATTATCTGTCTTTCCGAGGTTCGTGATTTTGTCATCGCTTGTCTTCGACAGAGACACTAATTAAGTAGCTAGGCAGTGTATCCGAGTCGCCATCAGAGGACGGTGAATCGAACCTTTATATTATATATATATATATATATATATATATATATGTCGTGCCGAATATAGTAAAACTGTTCAATTATGCAAAATCTCATTCAAAAATAAGTACCTATTCTAATAATTTTTCTTATAGTTTAAAGATTATATTTTTTTGATTAATTGATAGTATAAATTTATAATTTGCATCAAAGAACTTAGTAAAATTACCTAACCTTATTATAACATGGCAATTTATTTTGCCTAAATAATAATATATTTAATTTTTTACAATAATTTAATACTAAACTAAAACAGTAAATATATTTTTTACGTTATTAATATATTTGGATCGAAATTATTGCATAACATAATTTTCACTAATATATATTGGCAATATAGTTTATAATCAAGTCCAATATATATCTACTATACGAATAATATTCGTGAATAATATATAAATATTTAATTAGAGAATCATATATAAAATATAATATTTATATAATTATATATATACTATATAAAGTATAGATTTTTATGGAATAATGCGTAAAATTTATAATTTTGCACCCAAGCAACTTAAACTTACCACCTTATAAAACCAGTCATTGCTTAACCTAACTACATATATCTAATTTGTTTACCCAATAAGTTAATACTAAACAAACACAGTGAAATATATTTTTTTCGTTAGGGTCAGGAATGATTTTGGCGAAATTATTGCATACACAAATTTTCACTAGTCCTATATGGCAAGATGAGCGTTGCTATTTAAGCCAAGATCGCAAGTTCTGCCTATTCGGAACGACAATATATATATATATATATATATATATATATATATATATATATATATATATATATATATATATATATATATATATATATATGCCACAGATGTGACTGGAGCAACATGCGAAGAGAAACCATACCCCCGGCCGGGATTGAACCCGCGGTCATAGAGTTCAAAACTCCAGCCCATCGCGTTAGCCACTAGACCATCTAGCCACAATAAGATTCATCCAACTAGGTATATTTCTACACCATAGGAAGGTTAGCACAGGCACCACTGTGACCACAAATGCAAGTTTTTACAGACGAATCTCCAGCTAGCGTGGCCGTGACGAACTCTAGCTCAAGTCCCTTCACTGCCGTCAACATGACTCAAGAAATCGTAATGACACGATTGCAAACAAACCATACTCTGTGGTCACAGAGGTGCCTGTGCTAACCTTCCTATGGTGTAGAAATATACCTAGTTGGATGAATCTTATTGTGGCTAGCTGGTCTAGTGGCTAACGCGACGGGCTGGAGTTTTGAGACTCTATGACCCGGGTTCAATCCCGGCCGGGGGTATGGTTTGTTTGCAATCGTGTCATTACGATTTTCTTGAAGTAACAGGTTGAAACGCAATGAAAGGAACTTGAGCATTAGGTTACGTTTCGGCCGACGCAGCTGGCAGATCAGTTTAAGAACTTTGCATTTGTGTCACAGCAGGAACTGTCGGCTACCTTCCTATGGGTTAGAATAACCTTAGTCCGTCCGGAATCTAGGTGGGCGTAGGGTAGGGATAACCGCAAGGGCTGGATAGGTTGAGACTCATATCCACGGGTTCATCCCGACAGTGTGTAAGTTTGATTGCAATTGTGTCATTCGATTCTCCTGAATTGCCGTAGACTAGTCATGGTTTCAATGCATCTGAATGCAATGGCAATCCGGTAATCAACCTGCGCACTCTGCTATCAAGTAGCACCTTTTCCACATACCAAGAGCCAGCATATGTTACAAGCAGCACGTAATGCATATAAGGCGGTGATCCATACCTTACCCTCCGGGGTAGAGCATGGGAGGGTAAGGTATGGGATACACCGCATAGCTATGGGTAGGCGCTTGTACATATTCCTGGGTCTGGTTGTGTGGCAAAAGTGCTGTAAACTTTGATGCAGAGTGCGCAGGTTCGAATCCTACCCTGAATTGCCTATTGCCTATTCATTGCTTTCATCTCTGTCTCTCTTCGCATGTTGCTCCAGTCACATCTGTGGCATATTCCTGTCCATGTGGCTACCGCATTTTCCGGCATATAAGGCGCACTATGCTTCCAAGCAGTTGCAACGTAATGCATATAAGGCGCAGGGTGAGTTTCCAAGACTATTTACGAGGAAAATAGCGCGCCTTATATGCTAGAAAATACAGTATTTCCCCCTCCTCAGTTTCTGTGAGTGTGATTTGTTCTGTGTTGCTTTCACAATTTTTTCGTTAACCTTGACAAGACGATGAGTCCAGCTTTGTTACTTTGGAAATTCTTTGAGAGTTCAGCATTCGTTATTTAGGGTGAGAACTAACGCAAAGTCACTGACAGAAACCAACACTAACGCAGTCACGGACAGAAGTAACACTGCGTTTCGGACAGACCCAGCATTGTATCACCGACAGAATCAACGCAGAGTCACCGACAGAACCAATGCAGTGTCACAGAACCGACAACGTTACAGACAGAAGCAACGAAGCGTGCAGACAGAAGCAACGCATCGTCACAGATAGAACCAACACAGCGTTACGGACAGAAAGAACGCAGCATCACTCACAGAACCAAAACAGTGTCATTGAAAAAAAGCAACGCAGTCACTGTTAAAACGAATGTGAAGAAAAACGGAAACGAACAGTGTTCTGAACAAAACCAGTACGATTAACGGAAGATAAATAACTTTATTCTGGACAAAATCTGTCCAAGTAAACGGATAGTATTTTGCCCGTTTAACGGACATTTTCTCGTTTAATGGACAAAACCAGTGCTTTTAATTGACAAAACCAACGCGTTTCATTGGCAAATCCAGCGCGTTTGATGGACAAAATCAGCGCGTTTAATGGACAAAATCAGCTCGCTTGATGGACAAAATCAACGCGTTTAATGGACAAAACCAGCGCTTTAATTGACAAAAAAATCTCTAGCCACAATTCCATACAAACATTTTTTTTGTATTCAGAAAATATGAAACAAAATCTAGAAAATATATCTGCTTTATGAGAGAAAAAATTCTCATTAAACTATAGAATTGCAGCAATAGATTCTGAAAATGATAGTGTAAATGATGGTGTAAATGATGGTGTAAATGATGGTGTAAATGATGGTGTAAATGATGGTGTAAATGATGGTGTAAAAGGATGGGTGTAAATGATGGTGTAAATGATGGTGTAAATGATGGTGTAAATGATGGTGTAAATGATGGTGTAAATGATGGTGTGAATGATGGTGTAAATGATGCTGTAAATGATGGTGTGAAATGATGGTGTAAATGATGGTGTGAATGATGGTGTAAATGATGGTGTGAATGATGGTGTAAATGTATGGTTGGAATGATAGTGTAAATGATGGTGTAATGATGGTGTAAATGATGGTGTAATGATGGGTGAATGATGGTGTGAATGATGGTGTAAATGATGGAGTGAATGATGGTGTAAATGAATGGTGTAAATGATGGTGTAAATGATGGTGTGAAGATGGTGTAAATGATGGTGTAAATGATGGTGTGAATGATGGTGTAAATGATGGTGTGAATGATGGTGTAAATGATGGTGTAAATGATGGTGTAAATGATGGTGTAAATGATGGTGTGAATGATGGTGTAAATGATGGTGTGAATGATGGTGTAAATGATGGTGTGAATGATGGTGTGAAATGATGGTGTATGATGGTGTGAATGATGGTGTAAAATGATGGTGTAAATGATGGTGTGAATGATGGTGTAAA
The DNA here is from genome assembly GCF_026875155.1 of Cherax quadricarinatus. Classification (NCBI taxonomy): domain Eukaryota; kingdom Metazoa; phylum Arthropoda; class Malacostraca; order Decapoda; family Parastacidae; genus Cherax; species Cherax quadricarinatus. Next base: position 41,600,493 of record NC_069411.1, on the reverse strand, counting down.
TGATGGTGTGAATGATGTGTGAATGATGGTGTGAATGATGGTGTAATGATGGTGTGAATGATGGTGTAAATATGGTGTGAATGATGGTGTGAATGATGGTGTAAATGATGGTGTGAATGATGGTGTGAATGATGGTGAAATGATGGTGTGAATGATGGTGTAAATGATGTGTGAATGATGGTGTGAATGATGGTGTAAATGATGGTGTGAATGATGGTGTAAATGATGGTGTGAATGATGGTGTGAATGATGGTGTGAATGATGGTGTGAATGATGGTGTAAATGATGGTGTGAATGATGGTGTAATGATGGTGTGAATGATGGTGTGAATGATGGTGTAAATGATGTGTGAAATGATGGTGTGAATGATGGTGTGAATGATGGTGTGAATGATGGTGTGAATGATGGTGTAATGATGGTGTAAATGATGGTGTGAATGATGGTGTGAATGATGGTGTAAATGGTGTAAATGATTGTGTAATTGGTGCAAATGATGGTGTAAATAATAACATTCATGATAGTGTAAATGATATTGTAACTGATAGTGAAGATAGTTTAAATAATAGTGTTAATTGTTGTGTGAATGATGGAGTGAATGAGATTGTAAATTATTATTATTATTATTATTATTATTATTATTATTATTATTATTATTATTATTATTATTATTATTATTATTATTATTATTATTATTATTATTATGTTAATTGGGAAATGCTAAACCTATAGCAGTCATACGCCACCACTACTGTTGGTTGTAATTATGTTTGTTCCGAGGAACGGGAGGGAAGCTCCAGTTGCATGGATCAAGAGCCCTTCACCAACATCTGGGCATCCCTCTTGCTGGTGTAAACTGTGTAAATGATGACTCAAATTAGTTTGTAAATGTTTGTGTCTATGATGGCTTTAATGGTGGTTTAAATGACTCTGTAAATAATCTTGAAAATGGTGTAAATAATGATTGAAATGACTGTAAATAATCTTAAAATCTGTAATATAATGATTGAACATGACGTAACATAACAGTGTAAATTTTGATCTGTTTATGGCACTTTGAGACAAACATACTAACATGAATTATTACTAACATATACTAACGTTAACATATACTAACACTGACATATAATAACATTAACGTACACTGACACTAACATATACTAACATTAACATATACTAACGCTAACACATACTAACACTGACATATACAAACATTAACACATAATAACGCTAACATAAACTATCGCTAACATATGCTAACATTAACATACACTAGCATATACTAACATTATTATATACTAACACTAACACAAACTAGCACTAACCTATACTAGCATTAACATATACTAACACTAGCTTATACTATGTATATGCACAAACACAAACAAACACTAACACAAACACTAACACAAACCAACATTAACACAAACTAACACAAACTATCACTAACACAACTAACACTACGCAAACCAACATTAACGCAAACACCTAACACAAACTAACATACACAAACTAATACTAACACAAACTTTCACTAACACAAACTAATACTAACACAACTATCCTAACACAACTAATCACTAATACTACACTAGCACAACTAACACAAACAAACCAACATTAACACAAATACACTTACACAAACTATCACTAAACAACAAACTAACACAAACTATCACTAACACAAACTAACACTAAACAAACCAATCACTAACGCAAACTAACACTAACACAAACCAACATTAACACAAATTACAACTTACACAAACTATCACTAACACAAACTAACTAACACAAACTATCACTAACACAAACCTAACACTAATACAAACTATCACTAGCACAACTAACACTAACACAAACCACAACACAATTAACACTACACAACTATCACAACACAACTAATACAACACAAACTATCACTAACACAAACTAACACTAACACAAACTATCACTAGCACAACTAACACTAACACAAACCAACATTAACACAAACTAACACTAACACAAACTAACACTAACACAAACTAACACTAAACACAAACTAACACTAACACAAACTATCACTACACAACTAACACTAACACAAACCAACATTAACACAAACTAATCACTAACACAAACTATACTAACACAAACTATCACTAACACAAACACATTAACACAACTAACACTAACACAAACTAATACTAACACAAACTATCACTAACACAAACTAACACTAACACAAACTATCACTAACACAAACTAATACTAACACAAACTAACACTAACACAAACCAACATTAACACAAACTAACACTAACACAAACTAACATATACTACCACGTTAAATGCAGCCACAACATTACATATGTTCCATGCTAAATTTACAAAAAAATTGGTTTCAATTTAGTTTATATATAAATATGACGAAATATTCCCGATATGGCCTTGTGAATTTTTTTTGCCGAAGAAATATAGATAAGGTAAATAAATATATAATTAAAATATATTTGCTTGCGAAATAGTTTCGCTCGGCCATTTTTGTGAGTGAAAAATTTATAATGTAGAAATGAGGAAATAAGTTTTATTCCGCTACTGTAATAAGGAGACGGTGTTTGTGTGTTTGTTTGTGTGTTTGTTTGTGTGTTTGTGTTTGTTTGTGTGTTTGTTTGTTTGTTTGTGTGTGTGTGTGTGTGTGTGCGTGTGTATGTATGTGTGTTTGTGTGTGTGTGTGTGTGTGTGTGTGTGTGTGTGTGTGTGTGTGTGTGTGTGTGTGTGTGTGTGTGTGTGTGTGTGTGTGTTTGTGTGTGTGTGTGTGTGTGTGTGTGTTTGTGTGTGTGTGTGTGTGTATGTATGTGTGTGTGTGTGTGTGTGTGTGTGTGTGTGTGTGTGTGTGTGTGTGTGTGTGTGTGTGTGTGTGTGTGTGTGTTTGCGTCAATAAATGTCATATATGTGTCTTTGTCAGTGTATACGCCTGTGTGCGTGGATATATATATATGTGTGCCTTGAGTGTGAGTGCCATTGTTAATGTGTTCGTCATTGTGTATGTCTGTTGAGTGCGTCAAAGTGAATGTCTCAAAGTAGATGTCTTGTACGTGTGCCGAAGTATCTTTTTTGTGTGTATATCAGTTTTTATGTCTTGCGTGAGGGAAACCATATAACGGGCGGGCTTAGAACCCGCGATCAGAGAGTCTCAAAGCTCCAGACCGACGCTTTTGTAATCGTGTCATTACGATTTCGTGAGTCTTGTGTGAGGGGCCAGTGTGTCTTCCATATTCCTCAATGATTATTTCTCCTGTATATGCTTCACGTGTCTCTCATGTATGGGCGCAACCGGGTATATATTGTTTGTATACCTGTTCGTATGTGCTTTACTTGCGCTTCAGTGTGTATTTTGTCTGAGTGTGTGAGTGTGTGCAAATACCTTCAGTGAGTCTGCAAAGGGTGGGCTCCGGCTCTTGGCCTCCATCACCACCTAGGGTGTTCCACACTCGTTTCTCGTGGGTCTGTTGAATGTGGCGATGTTCCAGGTCTTACTATGCCTAATTCCTGTTGGTTTTCCCATAACTACTGTGGGTCTATCACACACATAACTACTGTTGATTCTCCCGCACGTCACTGCTGTTGGTTACATCACACGTCGCTACTATTAGTTATACCACACGTGTCTACTGTTATCCTGTCTACACAGCAGAAATTTGGATACAAGACTTGGACCGCCTTCAGTTGTTTCTCTGTGTTGTATAATAATGTATCAGTTACCTCAAAACAGACTTTCCACGTTTATTTTACAATCTCTTTTTTTTATTAAAAAAAAAACGAAGCTGTATCCTGAATGCAAGGGTTCAGAGGACGAGAGTGAAATTCCTATTTTCGACAGTTGAAATGAGTGTGTTATGGCAACGCTAAAACATTTTTCCATGTCACATACATTCCCCAGGATAATTTTAGGTGCAAGTGATATCTTACTTGCCAGAATTAATTGGAAAATGTCTCCCGATGCGGATTTTAGTTCTACAAATAGCGTTCAAAGGAAGTGCTGGAACCAGATGGGTCATTGAGCATTAATCCTGTGTAGATTTGCTCTGAAGAGCTATTACTGACTTGCCAAGGTCTCTCCCTACATCACTAGTTCACCCAGTAAAAATAATATATATCACATCGCAAGGCGTGACTGCAGGCTTTCGTCACCTCTTAGAAAAAACAACGGAATACAATGCGGTTGAGGCCTAGGATGAGAAGCAAAGGTGCACCACACAGTAGCGACACCACACAGTGGCGACACCACACAGTGATGACCTAAGATGAAAAAGGAAAGGAACACCACACAGTGGTGATCTAGTATGAAAAACACAAGAACACCACACAGTAGTGGCCCAGGATGAAAAAAGCAAAGTAGAGGATGATAAAAACTTTTATATAATTCATTTTGGACAGGAATGTTATTATTGCTGTTACTTCCAGAGAATTAACCTCTGATTTTTTCTTGGGAAAAGGGTTGAAAATCATGGAAGATACCCAGGCCTTCGCTCTGACGAAGAGCTCATGACACAATGAATTGCATCAAGGCTGACCCAAAGATATGACCCAGGGAAAAAATTGAGGGTAGCCCAAATGAATGGAACAAGAGCCCTTCACTAGCATCAGTGCCATACCCTCCTCCCTTTCCTCCGTTCTCCCCTCCCTTCACCCCCTTGAACAGATAAGGAGCACAGGCTGCCGCGAGGGTTGGTCGGAGCGCCGTCTGCCGCTCCCCGGAGTTCACGACGCCAAGTATGTAGATATACCTAAAAAAAATACTCCGCAGGTGACGAAGTGGTGCCTGGCGTGACCGAGGCCAAAGGGGAAAGAAGAAGAGGGTGAGGGAGGGAGGAGAGAGAAGGGAACGCGGAACCCTTCGACCTCCCTCTCTCTCTTCCTCCACATATTATTTGCTCCCTTCAAGATTCTGACAAAAATCTGGGTAACAACCTCTAGAGTAAATTGCCTTTTCTCTCTTTGTTACCCTTTCTCTCTCTGTCCCTCTCTACGTGACTCACTCACTCACTGACTCATTCACCTACTCATACTTTCTTATTAGAATTATTAACGTGAGGGAAGATTGGAACAACAGGCATTTTGCAACTCCCTACTGCCCCAGGGAGGCGTCCGTTTTCTGTGGGGGCGCGTCAGGTCGGTGATTAATACGAGTTTAACTCGGATAATGCGGGGAAATTGTGTACGTCCGCGGACCCCTAATTTACGTGATGGATCAGGAGAAGCTCATTACGGGAGAAACAAGACGGTGAGAGACGCCCACGCCCATTCACGCCCACGCATCACGGGTTGAGCATGGGCGTCAGGACCTACCATGGCAGAGAGAGAGAGAGAGAGAGAGAGAGAGAGAGAGAGAGAGAGAGAGAGAGAGAGAGAGAGAGAGGGTTAACTCTGGCTGGATTCACTAGTTCTCTCTCAATCTTTTTCTCATGCACACATATTTCCTAAGGATCTTTTTCACAATGTCCATAGATTTATAGATCTACTATCGCAAAATTTGCGCATGACAAATTTCAGGAAAATACAGGAACCACAGCAGATTCCTTGAGCCTTCAGAGTGATCTGGAGAGGTTGGAGTTGTGGTTGCAGGCGTGGAAGTTAAGTTTCAATGTTAACGATCGCAAACATAAGTCAAAATTAACCGAGACGAGAGAAGAACATGACCTTGGAGTAACCATAAGTACCGAGCTAAACAAAGTTCATCATCCACCAGCAAAGAATACTACATTTCGACTCTAAAAATTTCGAGTGCAAAGCATTAGAATCCACAGTGACTTGATGACACTCTTTTGACCGCATCTTGAATATGCTGACCAGTTTTATCTCCATAAAAGATGAAAAAAAAAACAGTGAAATTCCAAGCGCTTTCGTAATTTCTCACATTATCAATGACCTTGATGAAGTTAGAAATCACGAAATCGCATGTAATTTCACTATTTTTTTTACAGAGGTTGTTTTTGCATATTGTGATATCACCTGTTTACTGTCTTATTGCATAAAAGACGATGTAGGGACAGAGGAGGACAAATAGAGTGGAGAGGTTACAGGGACGAGCAACTAAGCTAGTACCATTACTAAGCAACAAACCATACGGAAACTATGTGGAGATCTCATCCAAACCTTTAAGATACCGAGTGGGTTTGATACACTCAAAGCGAAAAACTATTTGAAGTGCAAAATGAGTCAATACCTCAAAACACTGGAATGCAAATTTGGGGCAGGAAATGCAATGCAAACTTGTGTACAGCTTTTTTCACAAAGGATTTTAGCAGAATAGAAAAAAAAAGTTACACGATGAAGCTTTTAGTGCGAAGACAAGAGAGTCACAAGACTTTGCAAGCATAGATTCAACTAGATAAAAGTTTGGGGCAAACAGTAATCAACAGATTTCTGATGTTAGATGAGCAACTACATCAGGACGATCAGTAACAATGAACCATTCAAGTTAATGATAATAAAAGTAACAGTAGTGATGGTAGTGGTGGTGTTAACTATTGCCATATCAGTGGAGGTGGTATGGTAGTGGTTGCTATGACAGAGGTGAGCATTCATTTGCTCCAATGTTTCATGAAATAGAACCAGTGATACCTAGAAGGAGAAGCACTGGTACACACGGTTCAGTGAGTGTGAGAAACAAGAATAGTCCGTAGCTCATGCCATCCATCCACTTATATTTCTCCTGTAAATTCTGGGTCATTATATTTAATATGGTGTGGAATCTTTTTTTTCAATGCCGGCAGTAGCCGGAGGGAGTGAGGAGAGAGCCTTCTGCTTGACTATCCTTCCCATACACATCTAAATAATATACTACACTCCTTAATCCTTATCAGCAGATAGCCTCGGTGTGATCTTTAAAGTCCTTCGTTAACACTCTTTCCCACGCATTTACCCTCTCTCATTTTCTGTTCCTTTAATTCCCCATCCTAATCCTCCTCTCCATCTCGCACTTCCTCCTTCGCTGGAGTTTTACCAACATTCACAATACAACTCTTTTCTAAGCACCATTTCCCGACTTCACAACCGCGGCGCAGATACACAGTTCCCTTTTATGATCTTGTCGTGTACGAGAGGTGAATTTTATGCTCAGATTTCGAATACTGCAAATCACGTATCAAATAATAGACACCCTCGGTTAAAAAAAAAATTAAAAATCCACCAATGACGTGAATGTTGATATTCAAAAGCCCAGCTACGGCAGTTCGCTGATCGTTAATATTAAGAGGACACAAATTGCTCTCTTCTCCTGCACCAACAAGACTTTGGGGGATATAATAATCGGGTACTCTAACACATAAATATTCGAAGAAAGAATCTTAGGCGAAATTAACCTGATGATAAAACATCAGAGGCGATTGTATCTGGCTAACATGTGTGATGGAACACCGAGCTGGAAATGGCTGTCGATATTATCATTTTTATTTACAGATAAAACAGCGATAGGTGATTAGAATCAATAATTACCACGTAATTACCGGTTGTTAGAAATCAGCTTTGCTGTTAATGAGCAGAGATAAAAATTATTTTCCACTCCTTTCACATTCTCATACACACATGCATACATGTATATGTATACACACACACAAACACACATACGAATGTGTATGTGCCTCTTTATGTGTATGTGTGCGGATACATATTGAAAGTCATTATCTTTGAAAATAGGAGAGCACAAATAAAAGAGTGCATATTGCGATATATATATATATATATATATATATATATATATATATATATATATATATATATATATATATATATATATATATAATATATATATATATATATATATATATATATATATATATATATATATATATATATATATATTATATATATATATATATATAAAATATATATATATATATATATATATATATATATATATATATATATATATATATATATATATATATATATATATATATATATATACATACATATATATATATATATATATATATATATATATATATATATATATATATATATATATATTATTATTATTATTATTATTATTATTATTATTATTATTATACCCTGCCTTGTTTTTTAGACGTAGTCAGTTCCTCCTTACCCTTCCTCACCCCTCCCTTCCCTGTCCCATTCCTTATCCATTTCCAACCCTATTCTTGTCCCTTTTGCTACCTCTTCCCTACTGTTTTCTTCACCTTCTTTCTCTACCCTTTTCCCTACCCTTTCCATACCAGTTCCCAACCCCTTCCCTATCCCTTTCCTTTTCCCCTTCCCTACCCCCTTTCCTACCCATTCCAATTACCTTATGTAAATTTCAGCATTGTGGATCGTTCTGATAGTAACAAAATTTAAGCAATTATTATTATTTTTATTAATTGTTATTATTATTATTATCATTATTATTTTATTATTATTATTATTATTATTATTATTATTATTATTATTATTATTATTATTATTATTATTATCATCATCATCATCATTAGTCCCCTTTCTAAGTTATCAAAGAATGACTATTAACCTTTTAACTTGACACTTTCTGTTGCTTTACCTGGCACTCTCTGTTGCCCTACCTGGCACTACCTGGTGTTCTACCTGGCACTACCTGTTGCTCTACCTGTCCCCACTGTAGCTCTACCTGGCACTCCCTATAGGCCTGCTGGGCATTCCCAAGAACTTATTCGCCCAGTAAGTCTCTCCTCTCTCTCTCTCTCTCTCTCTCTCTCTCTCTCTCTCTCTCTCTCTCTCTCTCTCTCTCTCTCTCTCTCCTCTCTCTCTCTTCTCTCTCTCTCTCTCTCTCTCTCTCTCTCTCTCTCTCTCAGTGAGCTCATGAGCACCTCATACACAACACACTAACCACTTGTGAGCCGTCATCACTTTATTGGTGACATCTCTTTATTAGTGACATCAGTATATTGGTGACACCCCTTTATTAGTGACATCACCTTATTAGTGACATTACTTTATCGATGACATTACTTTATTGATGACATAAATGTATTGATGACATCACTTTATTAATGACACATTTTATTGATGACATCACTTTATTGAAGATATCACTTTATTGATGACATCACTTTATTGATCACATCACTTTGTTGATGGCAACACTTTATTGGAGACATCACTTTCTTAAATATTATTTTATTGGTGATATCACTGTATTGATGACACTATTAATGACATCACTTATAACACTAGCAATGACATCACTTTATTGATGACGTACCTGGAGTTACCTGGCAGTTTATACATTCATTTAAAACTGCAGCGATTAAAAGAGAATGTTTAAAAACAGCCAAGAAAACAGTATGGGGCTTAATTCTTCACTTAATATTTCTACTAATATTTTTTTATGCTCTTATTTTTAATCATTATTACTGCGAATTAAGGACAGTGTATTGTTTTTCATGTATATTGCCAGTTAAATAGCATTTGGGACCCTCACTGAAGATTGCAACGGGTCACTTACCGGCTTAGGCCTATGTAAATAAATGGTTTACAAAACCAGTAAGTTCATAAATGAGACACTTGTACAACACTGGACTGAAGAGGCCAGTGTGTGGCGAAGCGTTTCCTCGATGAAGATGTCCAAGTGTGATGAATGGTTTTGAAACCCGACACGTGATATGTGTAGTATTTGTGTAGTTTTAAAAATAGGTTAGATAAATACATGAGTGGGTGTGGGTGGGTGTGAGTTGGACCTGACTAGCTTGTGCTACTAGGTCAGTTGCTGTGTTCCTTCCTTAAGTGAATGTGACCTGACTTGACTAGGTTGGGGCATTGGCTTAAGCCTCTAGGAGACTTGGATCTGCCTCGCATGGGCCAGTAGGCCTGCTGCAGTGTTCCTTATGTTCTTATGTTCTTATGTTCTTCTTATGTTCTTTTGGAATATATATGTTTAATTGCTGTGAAAGTGGAATTTGGAAAATTTAGGAATCTTCATTTGGAAAAGTTTCGCCTAGACAGTAGGCTTGTTCAGTCAATACAGAGGCAGCAGCAGCAGCAGCAGCAGCAGCAGCAGCAGCAGCAGCAGCAGCAGCAGCAGCAGCAGCAGCAGCAGCAGCAGCAGCAGCAGCAGCAGCAGCAGCAGCAGCAGCAGCAATAGGGATGTAACGACGATTTTCTTAATTATTTTTATTTACACAAGGGTTTTTACAAGGTTAGGTCTAGGGTTCTTACCTTTATTCACGTACCTCAGCTCATCTGAAAGCCTTTTTATTGCTATGAGACATACAAATAGGAAATAGGATGAAGTTCGAGCCATCAGTAGGCAAGCGATTTCATTTGGTAAACTGACTTTCCTTCCTCGATGTCGTTATGCTACGATCATGCTCCAGACTCGTGTCATCTTAGGAGCTAATGATCTCATACGAAGTGGCGTTCTTGAGATGGGTACAGCCAGAGTGTAATTACTGTTTGCTGCCCGTCTTGTGTAGATGTCTTCTCGCTGCCCACGAAGTGGAGCCAAGTGTTGTACCGCGACAACACTGGCCTTGTACACAACAGTAAGTTCACCCACATTCCTCCGGTATCGAAGGCTGTGAGGAAGTAAAAGATAGGTCCAGGCGAGAGAGATGAGCCGGGGAGCAGGCAATCCAAGAAAGTGGGTCATACTCAAAGTGTGAACACACGTTTAATATTTTATGTGGACTGAAATAATTGGATATTTCGCATAATTTTCACCTTTCAGGGTTTTCTTCCAAGCATTTCTCAGGAAATTTCCATTTATTCCACTGAAATTACGATAGTTATGCTTGAAAAGGTTTAATATAGACTAACAGAGCCAATTTTTTAGCATGAGAGTGTTACATAGAGACGGTAGAAGAGGCCAGGTCTCATGCACCAGTTCGTTCTTCACTTTAATGGACTCACATTAACACTTTTATCAATTACCCGGTGAAAGTGCAGAGCCGGCGAGCACTTGGCCAAATGAGGCGACTGGGAGCTATATATCTCTGAGCTTTGGGATGCAGGTGTCCCTCAGGGAGGGAGTGAAGAAGAGATGGAGGGAGGCAGGAAGGGAAGGAGAGATGGAGAGATGGAGCAAAGAAACGTATGTAGCGTAACGGCACTAAACGTATGCCGTGAAAATATTTTTTTTCTTTTTTTTTTTTGCGTAGTAGATAAAACATACATGACAGGTTGAGACATTCTTCAAGTGCAGTGAGAGTTATGGTGGTGACGGTAGTGGTGAGGGTGGTGGTGATGGTGATGGTAGTGGTGACACGAATCGGACATCTTGCAACACCAGCATGAAATCCACTAGAGAAAGTCCAAAGGTTTACAGCGAGACTAGGCCCTGAGAATAAAAAGAAAAAAGTAGCATTGTCTGTATTATGACGAATGTAAGTGGTTTGTGTCAGTGCTGCTTCTCTCTGTCCTTGTAGGAGCACGTACCGTCACTCTTCAGTATAAACTTGTATTCTTATTTTATTAAGTTTTTGTGTTGATAGTTTGTTGTACGAGCGCTAGTGAATTTCTAGAGAAAACTAGTACTGAAGAATTGTTAAATCCCAAATCACAATAATAATAATAATAATAATAATAATAATAATAATAATAATAATAATAATAATAATAATAATAATAATAATAATAATAATTATAATTATTATTATTATTACTATTATTATTATTATTATTATTATCATTATTAATTATTATTATTATGGTATGACAGCGCCATCTATCAGCCAGTTCCCTTACTCTGATCAGTTCTCACTTGCTCTACAATTCTCTCCTGAAAACTCGTTGTTAATGGTTATTTATATTTATTATGCACGTCTTTATTCCTGTATTCACTGGTTACCAGTAGTGATTTCAAAGTAGATCTTTTAACGTAATTTGTTTTGTCTCCCTTTTTTTCAGGGCTTTCCGAGGTTATTTATTGTCTAAAGTGTCTTTCTGACAACTTACCTTTTTCTCTTAGGCCACACGCTTGGCTTGGGTCAGCGAACCTGCCGCAAGAGCAAACTATACCCCGGCCGGGATTGAACCCGCGGTCAGAGAGTCTCAAAACTCCAGCCCGTCGACGGGCTGGAGTTTTGAAACTCTCTGACCGCGGGTTCAATCCCGACCGGGGTATGGTTTGTTTGCAATCGTGTCATTACGATTTCGTGAGTCATGTTGACGGCAGTGAAGGGACTTGAGCTAGAGTTCGTCACGGCCACGCTAGCTGGAGATTCGTCTGTAAAAACTTGCATTTGTGGTCACAGAGGTGCCTGTGCTAACCTTCCTATGGTGTAGAAATATACCTAGTTGGACGAATCTTATTGTGGTTAGCTGGTCCAGTGGCTAACGCGACGGGCTGGAGTTTTGAGACTCTCTGACCGCGGGTTCAATCCCGGCCGGAGTATGGTTTGTTTGCAGTCGTGTCATTACGATTTCGTGAGTCATGTTGAAGGCAAGAGCAAGTTGGTTGACCCATGCGGTTTGATAGAGGAGCTGACTTGGGGTAGTTGATGGGGGTATTTTGTGAAGTGGTTCATCACCCATTTCCTGTGTTGACAAGTGTTGTCTCAGACGGCATTCTTACATCATATGCTAACGGGTTCCCGGGAGGCATTTTCACTATCGATGGACCCCATATACCAACTTCATTGTCTGTACAACGGTCCCATTAGTACTCGGGGGAGGTACACCAAGAGTCCGCCACAAGCGCTACTCACTCGAAGTTGTGTATTTACACCGCTCATATACTTTCTTTACAACTCCGGCCCGTCATGCAGTCTGAAAAGACATTCGTGAGAGTTTGTATTACCATCTAAACGGATGAATGTCACTTGTTAATGACGCCATTACATCTTTACTCTGCTACAACTATACGTGTTTATCATTAGTGAGTCCTTGACTAATATTTCGGTTTTTATTTTTATTTGATATGGGTATATTAAGTCATTTTATACTTAACTGTTGGCTTTTAAATGTCTTATTAATTTACCTTGCGTCTATTTACTTGGTTATATTTATTATATCTCTTTTAGTAACCCGGAAAAGCAACGCTGTTGAATAGAAAAAAACAATTCATCACTATATGACAAAAACCACTCCCTTTAAACTCACACGAAGTTGTCAGGCCACTTAACCTTTTTCACCTCTCTTCCTGTCTACCTTTTTGGCTGCTTAGGCCATTCCTTCCCTTCCTTATATATACCATCCTTTTCATGTCTAAGATGAAAACAGGAAAGAATAACCAGGGGAGACATGATTACCTACTAACTACTATGAGGACTAAGAAGACTTCTGAAGAGGCGAAAAACAGGTACACAAGGGAACAATCGGAAGTTAAAATCACAGATGAGTCACAATGATGTCGACAAGTATATCGTCAACGTCAGGATG
>NC_069411.1:41567155-41577155 GCF_026875155.1 Cherax quadricarinatus | reverse complement strand
AACAAATCTTGTTCCTTAGTGTGTGCCCTTTCATCGGCCTTTGTTGTCAGCACATTTGTTTATAGCACATCACTTGGTATGCAGAGACCGCACTTGAGGTAGCAACTGCGGGGAGTGCTCAGCCATAGACAAGACTCCAGTCTCAGCGTGTAGCCAATCTTCTTGCCTGGGGCGTTAGTGATGTGTGTATTCCTGACGGACGGTGTTAAAGAGGCGATAGGTCACCCGTCCCATTAATCAGAAGCTGCGTCAGCATGACCGATTATCATGGATTCACCTCGTCAAGGAGGTTTCATCCTGGGAGAGTCTCCCAGCAGAAAACGACCAGTGGAGGCCGCATAACACTACAGGGATAAAGTATACACAGAGTAAACAGTTCCTCCTGATGTGCCCTCTCCTGGTGCAGAGCTCTTTTCCATCCTTGGATAAAAACTTATTGCCTCAAACGAATCATGAACTGTAAGACACTTACTGGTTTCGTTCTCCCAGTGCTTACAGTAATGATAATTATAAAAATTCTCCTTTTCCTCCTTCTCCTCCTTCTCCTCCTTTTCCTCCTTCTCCTCCTCATCCTCCTCGCCCTCCTCGTCCTCCTCCAACTACTACTGCTACTACTATTATTATTACTGCTACTGCTACTACTACAACAACTACTACTACTACTACTACTACTACTACTACTACTACTACTACTACTACTACGACTACTACTACTACTACTACTACTACTAATACTACTACTACTACTACTACTAATAATAATAATAATAATAATAACAATTATACTAATCCTGCAGGTAAACCGGCCCCTCACCATGAAGAAGGAAGGCATCCAGACTCGCAACCGCAAGTTGAGCCAGAAGTCCAAGAAGAAAAAAGGGATGCTTGGTTTCCCAGACATGCTGAAACCTCTGGACAAGGGCGGCTTCGGTGGCTTCGGCACTGGAGGTTTCGGAACCGGAGGCTTCGGCACTGGAGGCTCTGGGTTTAGCTCCATGTCACACTACATGTACGGCGGCCAGATGCACGGGTCCTCCGTGGCTGGCGGCTTTATGTCAGCGCCTCCAGTGCACGGCATGTCCTCCATGTCCGGCGTGGGACTCGGCCTCTCCTCCACCTCACAACTCCAGATCCCTTCCAATCTCAGCCTACAGCCTCCGGTGGTAAGAATACATTCTATAAGTGGTAGTTTTTAGTCAGTTTCCCCTATCTGAAAGACTGTTGACTACGCGAGGTTAATCGAGGCTGAAGTTTAACAACGGTACTACAACAGCAAGAATTCTTTAATCTCTTAGTTTTGTATCAAAAGAAACAGTGTATATGCATTGAAAAGTCAACATTCTCACGTTTTGCTTTGCAAATCTTATTTTCAGTGTATTTGCTCTTCTTATTTTTCATCACTATTCTTATTCATTAGATATCTACTCTTCTTCACTAGCTGTCCCTTCAGAAAGGGCGCATTCATGTCCCTGACGGACTCTTTGAGCAAAGAATTAGAGGTGTTTCCCTTTCATGGATTGAATCTGGCTACTATCCATTCCTCCAGGAGCTGTACGACCCCTACGGATTTAGCACTTCCCCATGAATTTAATAATAATGATTCACTAATTGTACTCTCAGAAGATCAAAATAAAAGACTTCACTTTCCTAAGTAATACAAGAGATCAGTTTAATAAATCTGTAATCGTTACAGACTAAATCAGTTGCCATAATTTACGACATAGTACGACAGAAAAAAAAAATATTTAGAATTACAATGATTTTGTTTTTCAAAAGTGTAGTAACATAGAGTCTAAGCTGAAATTGTGACCGAACCGAAACAGACAATGTGTGTGTGAGTGTGTGTGTGTACTCACCTAGTTGAGGTTGCAGGGGTCGAGTCCAAGCTCCTGGCCCTGCCTCCTCACTGGTCGCTACTAGGTCACTCTCCCTGAACCATGAGCTTTATCGTACCTCTGCTTAAAGCTATGTATGAATCCTGCCTCCACTACATCGCTTCCTAAACTATTCCACTTACTGACTACTCTGTGGCTGAAGAAATACTTCCTAACATCCCTGTGATTCATCTGTGTCCTCGGCTTCCAACTGTGTCCCCGTGTTGCTGTGTCCAGTCTCTGGAACATCCTGTCTTTGTCCACCTTGTCAATTCCTTCGGTATTTTGTATGTCGTTATCATGCCCCCCCTATCTCTCCCGTCCTCCAGTGTCGTCAGGTTGATTTCCCTTAACCTCTCCTCGTAGGATATACTGTGTGTGTGTGTGTTTTGTGTGTGGTGTGTGTGTTGTGTGTGTTGTTTTGTGTGGGGTGTGTGTGTGGTGTGTATGTGTGTGTGTGTGTGGTGTGTGTGGGTGTATATGTGTGTATGTGTGTGTTGTGTGTGTACTCACCTAGTTGTACTCACCTATTTGAGGTTGGGGGGGTCGAGTTCGAGCTCCTGGCCCGCCTCTTCATGATCGCTACTGGGTCACTCTCCCTGAACCGTGAGCTTTACATACTTCTGCTTAAAGTATGTATGGATCCTGCCTCCACTACATCGTTCCCCAAAAACTTTTCCCACTTACTGACTACTCTGTGGCTTAAGAAATACTTCCTAACATCCCTGTGATTCATCTGTGTCTTCAATTTCCCAACGTGTCCCCTTGTTACAGTGTCCATCTCTGGAACATCCTGTCTTTGTCCCCCTTTGGGTTAATTCCTCTCGTATTTTGTATGTCGTTATCATGTCCCCCCTATCTCTCCTGTCCTCCAGTGTCTTTCAGGTTGATTTCCCTTAACCTCCCCTCGTAGGACATACCTCTTAGCTCTGGGACTAGTCTTGTTGCAAACCTTTGCACTTTCTCTAGTTTCTTTACATGCTTGGCTAGGTGGGGGTTTCCCCAAACTGGTGCCGCATACTCCAGTATGGGCCTAACGTACACGGTTGTACAGGGGCCTGAACGATTCCTTATTAAGATGTCGGAATGCTGTTCTGGGTTTGCTAGGGCCCATATGCTGCAGCAGTTATTTGGTTGATGTGCGCTTCACGAGATGTGCCTGGTGTTATACTCACCCCAAGATCTTTTTCTCCCTTTAGTGAGGTTTGTAGTCTCTGGCCCCCTAGACTGTACTCCGTTGGCGGTCTTCTTTGCCCTTCCCCAATCTTATGACTTTGCCTTGGTGGGATTGAACTCCAGGAGCCAATTGCTGGACCCGGTCTGCAGCCTGTCCAGATCCCTTTGTAGTTCTGCCTGGTCTTCGATCGAGTGAATTCTTCTCATCAACTTCACGTCATCTGCAAACGGGAAACCCAAAAGAGTCTAATCCTTCCGTCATGTGTTCACAAATCCCAGAAACAGCACGGGCCCCTGGGACTGCCCCCTGTGGGACCCCTTGGGTCACGGGTTTGCCCCTCGACACATCGCCACTTTAACCATGACTCGCTGCTGTTTTTCCTGAAAAAGTATTCCCTGATCCTTTTGTAGTGCCTTCCCTGTTTTCCCCCTGCTTGGTCCTCCATTTTTCCCACCATTTCTCTTTGGGGAAAACCTTGTCAAAAACGCCTTTTGAAAAGTCCAAGAAAATGCAATCCCCCCAACCCTTCTCTCTTGTCTTACTGCTGTCAAAAAATGTCATAGAACTCCAGTATTTTTGGGTACAAGGTTTTTCCCGCCCCCTGAAACCATTTTGGGCTCCCTTTTGGATGAGATCATTCCTTTCTAGGTGTTCCCCACTTTTCCCCTGATAATCTTCTCCATGATTTTGCATACTAAAAAATTAAAGTGACACTGGTCTGTATTTAATGCTTCATGACTGTTCCTTTTTTAAAGATTGGGGATTTACATTTGTTTTCCCCATGCCTAGGCAATCTCCCTGTTTCGATAGTTTAAATTTTTTAAAATTGTTGTTAGGGGAAAAAATAGCGCCTTTTCTCCCTTTTTTAAATTTCCCAGGGGGAGATTTTATCTGGCCCCTTTTGGCCTTTGAGGTATCTAGCCACTCAGAAGCCCCCTTCACTTCTTCCTCGGTTGTTGCACTGGTCCACCCACTGGGGGTTTTGGTCCCCCCCCCCCCCGTTTTTCTTGAGCCCCTTCTGTCCCCTCTGTGAACATTTTTCCTTTGAATCTTTTGGGGGGTTCCCTCACATATTTTCCGGGTCATTTCTTGTTGTCTCTCCCCCTTTCCCCTTCCTTAGCCTGATTACAAGTCCTTGACTGTTTTTTTCCCCCTCCTGATGTGGCTGTACAACAGTTTCGGGTTCAGATTTGGCTTTCGCTGCTATGCATTTTCATTTTGTTTTTGGGCCTCCCTTTTTATCTGTGATATTCGTTTTTTTTGGGCTCAAACGACTGCTCTCCTTTTTTCCCCTGGGTCCCTTGCCTTCTATATTTCTTCCATTCCCTACACATTTGGGTTTTTGCCCCCCTGCCCCTTTTGGGTAAACCATGGGCTTTTCCTGGCTTTTTCTTTTTTTCCTTTCCCCTTGGGTACAACCTCTCCTCACCCCTCCTTGCATTTTTTTTTGGGCTACTTATTCCTCTTTCTCAAAATTTGGCTTCCCTTTTCAATTCCTGTCCCATAAACCCCCTTTTCAGGAATTTTCCCCATTCCTTGTACCCCCTTTTTTGAAATTTTGGTTTTCCATTCGTCCTGGCCTTCCTCTTCTCCCTCCACCTGTGCTCAACGTGTTTTTCAAAGGGTTTAAAAAACCACATGGTCACGGGCCCCCCCCAGGGGGTCTTTATATGTGATGTCCTCGAATCTGACTACTCAAGGTGAAAAACAAAATCCACCTTGCGGGTTCCCCTTTCCCCTTTCTCTCCCCTTGTATTGTCCCTTACTTTTTGGAACATGGATTTTTCCCAAGTACCACCTCCATCTTTTTACCCTTTCCCCAGGGGTTAATTGGGTTTGGGGGGTCCAAGTTCCCCCATCGTTTCTCCTTGTTTTTTTAAAAGCCCCCCCAAAGATCAGGACTTTGCCCTGTTTCCCTGAGGTCTTCTGGCCACTGTAGCCAGTGAGTCAACCTTGCTTATTGCTTCGTCGACTTTTGGCCTTGGCCTACTGGGGTTTTTGTGGTGGGTTTTTTCATCACTGCTATTACCCTTGGGACCCCCAGATTTAAAGCGTTCCATTTTATGTAATCACTTTCTTCTCCGCGTTCCTCTCTCCAGCTCATAAAAATTCCAGCGTTTTTTTGATCGGGCAATGCCCCCTCCCCACCCCCTTTTTCCCCCTCTGTCTTTCCTCAAGTTTTGGGTTTATCCCGTTGGAAAGAGGGCCCATCTGTTATCATCCCTGCAAGTTTTGGTTTCTGTGATCGCTATGAGGCGGGTTTTGATGCCTTTTTTGACCTTTCAGGGCCACTCCTCCCACTTATTTTTTATTCCATCAGCGTTTGTGACCATACCTTCATTTTCCTTTTCCAAACACTGGGTTTGGGGGGCCGTGGGGGTGGGAGACCTGGTAGCATACTGTGGGATTTTTATAGCTCGGGGTTGGGGGAGGCTGGGGTATGGATTGTTAAAATGTGTGTTGGGTTTGGTTTTGACAGGTTGTAAGGTTTTTGAGGAAAAGTTGGTGTGTGTGCTTGCCCTTGGTTTTGTTTTTTGCTCGACTGAAACCCCTTTCTGGTTCCCCTCCTTTCTCCCTTTTTTTTGTCCTTTCGATTTTTTTGTCCTCTCCCTCAGGGTGCTTCGTTTTTGGGTTGTTTTTTGTCTCTGGTTGGAACACCCTCTTGTAAATCTTCCGTGTGTGGTGTGTGTGTGTGTGTGTGTGTGTGTGTGTTAAAGTTGTGTGTGGGTGTGTGGGGTTTTGTGTGCTCGCGTGGGGTTTTGTGGGGTGTGTGTGGTTGCGCGCGTGGGGTTTGTGTAGTGCCTTGGAAAAACCGAATTGCATAAATTCTTTGACTCTTTTCCCTCCTGATGTGTGTGCACTTTAAACAACAGTAGTGTAAACGTGGTTGGATATATATTTCACACACACACACACACACAACCCCACAAAACCACACACACAAAACACACACACACACACCCAAAACCCCACAAACCGCCACACCCACACACATATGGAGCATTTTTGCACCATGCCCCCCCGCGCCCCGCCTGTCCTTGCATTAACAGCTAAATAGCAGCAAAACACACTTTAAAAGGTAAATTTTTCCGGGGAACTGGGTAACATGTTTTTTTTCTTCCCGCAAATTGGGTGGCGTTCCGATTACACATGACCTGATTGCTGCCCCGTGGGGCCCGATGGCACGGGAAGAGCCCCTGGTAGGTCCAAGGAGGTGCCAAAATGAGTCAAACAGGGGTTACATGGAGGTGGGGTCAAATGGTCCACTAGGATGAGCAGTAGATTGAAATTTCTTAAAAGCTTGACTCGGGGGTCCATTCTATGCTAAAATACAACGGAAAAAAATCGAAAAAGGCGAAAAGGTTTCCGGGGGTTTTTAAATTAAAAACAAAAAAGGAATCTGAAGTGAGAAAAAAGCCCGGGGGAGGCCATTTTAAAATTTTAAGAGGGAAACGAAGGCAGGAAAAAACAGGGACAAAAAACCCTTTTCCCAAAATGATGACCCTTTTTGGGGGGATACGTTCACCGCATCATTAAAAAAATTTTAAAGGCTATGGGAAATTTTCCTTTTCTCCCCTGTTATGCCAAAGTTTCATTTTGCTGAAATAAAGATAGAACCCCAGATTTTTTTTTTAAATAAATTTTCCCCGCAAAAAAAGTGGACAAAGAAAAAAAAATAGTTCATTTGTAGATTATTTTTAGGGTAGAAATTGGTGGGAAACAATTTAAATTAAAAGTGGAAATCCAGCTGAGTAGCGGGTGTAAAAGGGTTTGGGGGAAGAAATACCAAATGAAATTTTATGCTTTAAAGAAGGAAAATGAAAAATTTAAAATGAAAGTAACAATGGGAAAATCTGTTGTTTTTGTGTTTGAGTTTGATTTATCTGGGGATCTTAATTTTTTGGTCCTGTCTGTGTGTGTAAAGTATGTGTGTTTGGTTTTTGGGTTTTTGTGTGTGTGTGTGTTTTGTGTGTGTGTGTGTGTGTTTTGTGTGTGTGTGGTTGAGCCACTTGGTATTTTACGGTGAGTCACTTTAAATTGTGATCATCGTAAGAAAATGTTTCATTTGCACAAAGGGGGTTTTTTCACATCCAGCGCCTCAACATTTTTAGTAAACAAAAACACACGAAAAAAAAAGTAGTATTGTGCCGGAGTTTTAAATGAAAAAAAAAAACAGAAATTTTTATTTTTTTAAATAAAAAAAGTTATGTTTTAACATAAATTTTAAAGAATTTTTTTTTTTTTTTTGCAAGTTTTTTGAGAAACCCCTTTTTTGATACTAAGAAAAATAGCTTTTTTTCTAAATGTATTTACAGTGCTTTAAAATATTTGTACCCCAAAAAGTGATTCACTTCAAACTTGAGTGTAAACTTTTTGTCCCTTATATTGATATATATTTTCACTTCCCTTTCTTTGAAATTTAATTGAACAACTCGGGTTTTTTTCTTCACACAAAACAGTAACGAAAAAAATGGGTGTATAAATAAGGGAGGGGGAAATTCGGGGGGAGATATAAGCGGGGCTATTGGGAGAAAGGTGGGGTAGTGGGAAAGAGAATAGTGGGGGGGTTGAAGAAAGGGGTTTGGGAAAAGTTTTAAAAACCGTATTAGAAAAGTGGGGGGAGAATTTGTGGGGTTTTAGGAGGGGGGGGCAGGAGGAAAGGGAGTGATTGGGGAATTTGAAGAAAAAATGTGATAAAAAAGAAAAAGGTAGCTTACGAAAAGGTTTTTACAAAGGGAGAAGTGTTTAAGAAGGCAAGTATATGGAGAGTAAAAAAAAGGTGAAGAGAGGGGGGGAGAGAGTTTCAAAAAAGGGGGCAGATGAAAGGGGGGAGAGGCAAATCAAGAAAATTTTAAAAAGAAAATAAGAAAAATTTTTTGGAAATGAGTTTTAAAAAATTTAAAAAAGCCTAGGATAAATATGGATTTGTCATTTTAAAAAAGAGTAGGGGAGTTTGAATTTGGGGGAGGGAGGTAAATTTGGTAGATAGCGAGGGGAAAATTTTGGGGGAACTTTTAAATGTTTTAGGAAGAAAGGGAGGGGGAAAATTTTATGCCCCTGGCCCGGGGGGTTACCATCTTTTTGGAGTGAGAAGACAAATGGAAAATGTGGTGGAGGTAGTGAGGCATTAAGAGAATGAAAGGGGTAAAGCAGCTGGAAATGATGGGGTCATGACAGTAATGTTAAAAACGGGGGGGAATTTGTTTTGGGGTGGTTGGTTTTCTTTTGTTTTTAAAATTTGTATGAAAGAGGGGAAGGTACCTAGGGATTGGCGGAGAGTATGTTAGTCCCTTTAATAAAGGGAAAAGGGGACAAAAGAGACTGTAAAATTATAAAGGAATAAGTTTACTGAGTATACCAGGAAAAGTATACGGTACAGTTATAATTGAAAGAATTAGAGGAAAGACAGAAGTAGAATTGCGGATGAGCAAGGAGGCTTCAGAGTGGGTAGGGGATGTGTAGATCAAGTGTTTACATTGAAGCATATATGTGAACAGTATTTAGATAAAGGTAGGGAATTTTTTTATTGCATTTAGGGAAATTTAGAAAAGGCATATGATAGAGTGGATAGAGAAGCAATGTGGCAGATGTTGCAAGTTTATGGAATAGGTGGTAAGTTACTAAATGCTGTAAAGAGTTTTTATGAGGATAGTGAGGCTCAGGTTAGGGGTGTAGAAGAGAGGGAGAATACTTCCCGGTAAAAGTAGGTCTTAGACAGGGATGTGTAATGTCACCATGGTTGTTTAATATATTATAGATGGGGTTGTAAAGAAGTAAATGCTAGGGGTGTTCGGGAGAGGGGTGGGATTAAATTATGGGGAATTAAATTCAAAATGGGAATTGACACAGTTACTTTTTGCTGATGATACTGTGCTTATGGGAGATTCTAAAGAAAAATTGCAGAGGTTAGTGGATGAGTTTGAGAATGTGTGTAAAGGTAGAAAGTTGAAAGTGAACATAGAAAAGAGTAAGGTGATGAGGGGATCAAATGATTTAGATAAAGAAAAATGGATATCAAATTTGGGGAGGAGGAGTATGGAAGAAGTGAATGTTTTCAGATACTTGGGAGTTGGGCGTGTCGGGGATGGATTTTGAAGGATGAGGTTTTAATATAGAATTGATGAGGGAAAAAAGGTGAGTGGTGCGTTGAGGTTATGTGGAGTCAAAAAAAAGTTATCTATGGAGGCAAAGAAAAGGAATGTATGAAAGTATAGTAGTACCAACACTCTTATATGGATGTGAAGCTTGGGTGGTAAATGCAGCAGCGAGGAGGACGGTTGGAGGCAGTGGAGATGTCCTGTCTAAGGGCAATGTGTGGTGTAAATATTATGCAGAAATTCGGAGTGTGGAAATTTTGGAGAAGGTGTGGAGTTAATAAAAGCATTAGTCAGAGGGCAGAAGAGGGGTTGTTGAGGTGGTTTGGTCATTTAGAGAGAATGGATCAAAGTAGAATGACATGGAAAGCATATAAATCTATAGGGGAAGGAAAGAGGGGTAGGGGTCGTCCTCGAAAGGGTTGGAAAGAGGGGGTAAAGGAGGTTTTGTAGGCGAGGGGCTTGGACTTCCAGCAAGCGTGCATGAGCGTGTTAAATAGGAGTGAATGGAGACGAATGATACTTGGGACCTGACGATCTGTTGGAGTGTGAGCAGGGTAATATTTAGTGAAGGGATTCAGGGAAACCGGTTATTTTCATATAGTCGGACTTGAGTCCTGGAAATGGAAGTACAATGCCTGCACTTTAAAGGAGGGGTTTGGGATATTGGCAGTTTGGAGGATATGTTGTGTATCTTTATACGTATATGCTTCTAAACTGTTGTATTCTGAGCACCTCTGCAAAAGCAGTGATAATGTGTGAGTGTGGTGAAAGTGTTGAATGATGATGAAAGTATTTTCTTTTTGGGGATTTTCTTTCTTTTTTGGGTCACCCTGCCTCGGTGGGAGACGACC
>NC_069411.1:41542155-41562155 GCF_026875155.1 Cherax quadricarinatus | reverse complement strand
CACTACAGATGTCACTGTTCCCTTAAATCCCGGACGGAGACACTTCAGATGTCACTGTTCCCTTAAATCCTCCGAGGTAAGCCTCTGGGAGCAGAGTGAGAGGTTTGTTTACCATGTGAGAGGCTCGACGCGGAGGTGACCCACTCCAGCTATTGTTAAACACTCGCTTCTTTGGCTCCTGATCTCTTTATTTTGTCTCTTGTTCCATTGGTTTTGGCTCTTGATCTCTTTGCTTTGGCTATTGAATTCTTTATGTTGGCTTCTGATTTGTTTTGGCTCTTGATATCTTTGTTTTGGCTTCTGATTTCTTTATTTTGGCTCCTGATCTCTTTGTTTTGCTCTTGTTCCATTGGTTTTGACTCTTGATCTCTTTGTCTTGGCTATTGAATTCTTTATTTTGGCTTCTGATTCCTTTGTTTTGGCTCTTGATATCTTTGTTTTGGCTTCTGATTTCTTTATTTTGGCTCTTGATCTTTTTGTTTTGCTCCTGTTCCCTTGGTTTTTGGCTCCTGATATCTTTGTTTTATCACTAATCTGTGTGTTTTGACGCGACTGGGTTATATTCAACGGTAATTACACTATGCAGCATATTTTTAAATTCAAGAATATACCTAATAAATTACAGTCCTCTATAGTCAAATATATTTGTCGTGGGTGTAATGCCATATAAATTGGCAGAACCAAATCTCGGGTGCTGGTTCACATTTTTCAACACAAATTGACCACCCTCCAGGTATACTCCAGGTATATCTGGAAGGTATGTGGTATTCTCTAGAAGGTTTGTGGCTTCACAACGTTAAAGCCACGTTGAGAAGCCTCAAATTACAGTATAGGCGAGAGCTAATTCACTGTTTGTGTTGTTCGTGTTCAGTCCACCACCGTGAAGCTGGCCACACTGGTGTCTCTATACACCATTAGACGCAAGCCTTTCCTGTGTAATAATGAAAGATCAGTAGAGTTAATTTGTATTAAGCTTCATAACTTTCTTTTGTCTGCTTTCCTTTGATTTCCGAGCATGTTAAGGCAAGGTTTTTATCTTGGATTTTTCTGTTTCGTACAGTGCCTGATGATGAAGTAAACTCTGAAACTATTCGCATATCAATGGTGTTTTAAGTAGCAGTGGTGGTTTTACCCTCTCACATATTACTTCACTTCCCAAGATATACTTCTGTCGCATATATATATATATATTATATATATATATATATATAATATATATAATATATATATATATATATATATATATATTATATATAATATATATGTCGTGCCGAATAGGCACAATTTGCGATCTTGGCTTAAATAGCAACGTTCATCTTGCCATATAGGACAAGTGAAAATTTGGGTATGTAATAATTTCTCCAAAAACATTCTGAACCTAACGAAAAAAAATATATTTCACTGCGTTTGTTGAGTATTAAATTACTGTAAACAAATCTAAAATACATTTAGCTGGGTTAGGGTAAAATAAATTGTTCTTGTTATAATAAGGTTAGGTAAGGTTTCTAAGATTCTTCTGGTGCAAAATTAAAAAATTTTACATCAACGTTAATGAAAAAATATATCTTTAAACGTATAAGAGAAAATTTTAGAACGGACTTAATTTTAAATGAGTTCTTGCTAATTGACCAGTTTTACATATTCGGCACGACATATATATATATATATATATATATATTATATATATATAATATATATATATATATATATATATATATATATATATATATATATATATATATATATATATATATATATATATATACGTTTGTGATTGTTTATGAACGCAAACACACCGGACACACACATACAGGTATGAGTTATTTTTACCATAGTGATGCAGGGAGTGACGAAGCACAGAGTGAGTTATTTTTACCGTCGCAGGGCAGGTAAAAGAGAGAAAGAAGCTACGAGCAAAAATCTTATATAATATATATATATATATATATTATATATTATATATATTATAATATATATATATATATATATATATATATATATATTATATATATATATATATATATATATATATATATATATATATATATATATATATATGGTTCGTAAGTAGAACAAGTAACAGTATTTGGTATTTTTAATAGTACGTGTAAGCAATTAAAATGGTCATTTAGTGTAAAGAAAATTAGTCACATTAGTGACTCTCTCTGCACCAGAAATTCATATAATAAATATATTTCTTTAAGCACGTCCGCCATAAACAAATTCTTTGTCGCATCGTTGATTTTGCTGACTAGAAATTGTTGTCATGTCTCAAAGAGAGTTTGCCGCAGTAGTTAGTGTATTGTCCACGCAATAGCTATCCTGTGGAAGGTACCTCAGTGACATAGATACATAAAGGTCTAGGAATTAGGGCCTCAGAAGGGTTAAGAGTTTATCTGGAAATATATTTATAATTTAAGGTGCATCTTTTTGCAAGCCAATTTCAGATATTTGCATGAAATGTCTGGTATCTCATTTTCATTAATAAAATACCTTGACATATCACATAGGTTTTTATACTCTCATATTCTATAGTCTTTTGTCCATTTCAAAGCCTTCGTCACGATGCCACCCACAATAGTTGGGTGGCAACTTAGGAAACGAACACAAGCAATAAATGCAAAAAGACTTGCCTGATGACTTACCCAGCCAGAGAATCACACCTGGGTCCCTTCAACTGTGACTCGAGAGTTCCACCTCTAAGCAATAGGAGTAATGCAGGCTAAGTCATCTTCAACCTGTTTAAAATATAATATACACTAACTCAAAAATCGGCATAACATTAATTATCTTAAAAATGTCACACAAAGGCATAGCAGAACGAACGTAAGTGTCATGTAGCATAGAGACAGTGGATTCTATCCCACCATCTCTAAGGCCACGAATGTGTATTTACATCTCACCTCTCATCCTGGCAAAATACAACTCGTTATCAACTCGTTATCTTCTTTTATGCGAGTAAAGTGGCTGACGAGGATTAATTCCGAGGGGCAGGTTCTGGAGGTGCAAAGGCAAGCCAATGAGGGATGAAATATAGAGCAGTGGAAGCTCTGTGGCGCCCACCAAGGTTGAAATATTGGCCAGGAAATCCAGTTCGTTCGGGTACATTAAGTCTTGGAAACGTGTCAGCCTGCACTCATTACTGAGAAGTGCTTTCAGATTAATTATTTTTTACTCTCTGGTGGGTTTTAGAAATCTGAATTTAGAAAATAAAAGAAGAAGACTTGGAGATTACAGGTGTTGCTGCTTTATTTATTTATTTATTTATTTATTTATCACACACACACACACACACACACACACGCACACACAATGTATACAACTGTGTATCTATCTATCTATCTACATATATATATTTATATATATATAGATATATATATATATACATGTCGTGCCGAATAGGCAGAACTTGCGATCTTGGCTTAAATAGAAACGCTCATCTTGCCATATAGGACAAGCGAAAATTTGTGTATGCAATAATTTCGCCAACATCATTCTGAACCTAACGAAAAAAATATATTTCATTGTGTTTGTTTAGTATTAAATTATTGTAAACAAATTTAAAATATATTTTGTTGGGTTAGGCTAAAATAAATTGCTCTTGTTATAACAAGGTTTAGTAAGTTTTCTAAGTTTCTTTTGGTGCAAATTAAAAAATTTACATTAACATTAATGAAAAAAATATATCTTTAAACGTATAAGAGAAAATTTTGGAAAGGACTTAATTTTAAATGAGTTCTTGCTAATCGACCAGTTTTACATATTCGGCACGACATATATATATGTATATATATATATATATATATATATATATATATATATTTTATATATATATATGTATATATATAATATATATATATATATATATATATATTATATATATATATATATATATATATATATAATATATTATAATATATATATATATATATATATTATATATATATATATATATATATGTATATATATATATATGTATAAAATATATATATATAATATATATATATATATATAAAATATATATATATATATATATATATATATTATATATATAAAATATAAATGGTTTACTAAATTTTACAGAACAGTATATAGTAAATGCACGAAATGCTTTAAAATTGTATATATGTGTGTGTGACTTTATATATACTATATATAGGGAAGTACCACTTCTATGGCTGGAATGGGGACCCTCATCCTCAGAAAAGACAATAAACGTACCTCAGGGAAAACTCAAGGTTCTCCCCGGAGCTGTTTGAATATTTTCTTCTCCTACCACCCCCTATATTTATATTCTATGTGAACATTTATTAATAAACAGAATACCTTTACAGAAAAACATAAACATGAATACAATGGCACAATGTGTCAAAGATCATGAATTTCGTCCAGCTCTTCCGAGGCTGGACGCGAGCCAAGTATGCAGCAATCATTTCCCCTCTGGATGGCTACGCTGAGGCGCTGGAACATGAAAGTGGCTGCACTTAGGTCCCTGGTGGTGTCGATGAGTCTGGAACCCAATTCTTTAAGGAAACGTGTGGCATTTTTTCCCCATGATTCCAAGGTCTCTGATCCCACTGGGACAAATTGATACTGCTGGCTTATGCCCCTGTACTTGCTGATCTTGTACCCCTCCCTGTCGCCCAGCACTGTGATGGATATAGGTGTCAACCAGTGTGGACACACAGGTATAGTCCCATGCTAAGAGCTTGCCATTCTTCCAAGGATAGATGGCGATCCCATCGGGGCGGTTTGCTGGGTTGTGGGTATTGTTGGCTGCTAGTGATCGGGGCTCCCTCTCGGCTGGGCATCCAGCTGTAGCAAGGGTTCTCCTTATGATGTCGTTGACCTCATTGTGTCTTGCATGCCAGCCCTTGGTTTTGGAACAGTTAAGACCATATAGACCGTATTGGTCTGCTTGCGCTTCGCCGCAAATACACGTATATTCTGTGTGAATTAGGGCGCAAGGCGCAGAGCCACTGCAATACGGAGGGCTTAGGGTCGATCGACGTTCCCATTGCGATATGGGACTGTTTGGAGGAGTCCCGCATTGAGTGAATGGTCGTACATGCTGGAAAGCGAAATCCCCTATCTGGATGTTGCAGCCCGGAGGCTGTTGCAAGGCTTTCAGCGATCGGAACCATCCCTTTAGCTTGGACGTGGCCAGTGCTGCACTAGGGTTTGGTGGCTGTAGCACAGAGTTCCCATTCAGTAAATGGCACTGGCATAGCTAGGGTCTTCTATTCCTGCTGAGTCATGAGTATTCAGGAAGGAATTTCTATAACTCGTTTGTGCATATGGAAGGATACGAAAGCTGGTAGAGCAATCGGGAGCATCGCTACTCCTAGACCCCGAAGCCTGATCGGAAGTGGGCTTGCACCATTGCCATCTTCAGGGAAGATTCAATAACTCTCCGCTGGTCTTAAGGAATTCATATCTCCTTGAGTTTATGACTGTGAAGGCGGGGGTGATCTCAGGAAAGAAGGTAGTTTTGGGTTTGACAGGCACCTTGTTGTATGTGTGTGTCATGCTCTCATCAACTTTGTCATCGTCCGAAAATGAAACAATTTTTTTTTTCCATATAGTATATATATTATATTTTATATATTATTATATATATAATTTATATATTAAATAAATTTTTATATAATTCAAATATATATTATATATTTATATATAGTCTTTGTATACTGGCAATGCCATCGCGAATTCCTAGCATATAATATATATATTTAATTATATATAAGAAAATATATAAATGTTAAATATATATTTATTAATTAATATATTATATATAATATATTAATTGTGGCCGAATAGCAGAACTGGCTATCTTGGGTTAAATAGCAATGCTCATCTTGCCATATAGGACAAGCGAATATTTGTGTATGCAATAATTTCGCCAAAATCATTCTGAACCTAACGAAAAAAATATATTTCACTGTGTTTGTTTAGTATTAAATTACTGTAAACAAATCTAAAATATATATAGCTGGGCTAGGCTAAAATAAA
This sequence comes from Cherax quadricarinatus, assembly GCF_026875155.1. NCBI lineage: Eukaryota > Metazoa > Arthropoda > Malacostraca > Decapoda > Parastacidae > Cherax > Cherax quadricarinatus. Next base: position 41,556,143 of record NC_069411.1, on the reverse strand, counting down.
TTGTTCTTGCTATAATAAGGTTAGGTAAGTTTTCTAAGATTCTTTTGATGCAAAATTAAAACTTTTTACAGTAACAGTAATGAAAAAAATATATCTTTTAACGTATAAGAGAAAATTTTAGAATGGACTTAATTTTAAATGAGTTCTTGCTAATTGACCAGTTTTACATATTCGGCACGACATATATATATATATATATATTATATATATATATATATATATATATATATATATATATATATATATTATATATATATTTATATATATATATATATATATATATATATATATATATATATATATATATATATATATATTAATATATATATATATATATATATTATATATATATATATATATATATATATAATTACAGAGAAATTTGTTTTACCCAATTCCCAAAGCAATAAGATAAAGAAATTTTAACATGTATTAGATAAAGAAAATAATAAATGTTCCACGAAGAATTCTTGTATGGACTTCAAAGTACTATGTACAAAATTTTAACTCCTGAGACCGGGAGACTAGGAAAGAGATTCTAAGGATGACTCGAGATTCGGGAATAATGTTGACAAGATGATAACAACATTAACGAGATGGAATCTGTCGGGTATGTCAGTGGCCTACAGAAACCAAGACTTTTCCGTTATTAAACACTATATATTGTCTCTCTCTCTATCTCTTCCCTGAACGTAACAAGGGGAGTGCCACAGGGCTCGGTCTTCGACCTAGTTCTTTTACATAAGTTGCATTAATGACTTGACACGGGGAGCTACCATAATCAGATCGCGTCATATCATCTGCGACTGACTGTAGATATATTCAGAGGAACAGGAATAAGTTGGCCATGTGATCGATGAAGTGGAAAAATCATTGACATTAGCTAAGCAGCGCATTTTGGACGTGACAGCGCTCAACGCAAAAGCAAAATGCCTGGAAACTCACGAAATTAGGAAAAAGACGAAGACAGGGAAGAAATCATTAGCAATAACCTATAGACTAAGTAATGTCTAGCCACGAACAGAAAAGTAATAGAATGTTGCTTTTAATTGTCAAGAATTTGATTAAAATGTAAATAAAAACATCTATGACATATAAATGGTGTACAAAAAAAGTTGATAAGAAATCCAAATGCAATAAGGGTTTTATTATCACCAGACTCCATTGTAACAGACTGTCCTACAATGCGGTTCTTTAAGAAATTGATGAACAAGCACGTTGCAAATATAATTTTAGTCCTCGGGAGTTAGCTGTATGTGTATGCGTGCCAGGGAGAAACGTAATCCACTGTATGTTAGATAGAGGTGGAGCCTAGTATGTCAGACATAGGTGGGGTCCACTGTACGTAAGAAGAGGGGTCTTGTATATGCTAGGCAGAGGTGTAGTCTAATGTATGTCAGACAGAGGCAATATCTAATGCATGCGAAGCAGAGCGGATCTTTTATTGTTATATTGCCACCTAGCGAGCGTCAGCTAGACTGGCTACAAGGTTATACACATCCAGAGGTGAATGTCTCTCAGTGTGTGTATATGCTGAAAGCTTACTTTTATTCTTTTAGGGATTAATGCATCCATGACTGGTGGTGCATAGGTTACATATGCAGCTCGGCGTCGATAACGCGCCTCACTTAAAGCCTTTCAATTAAAATGTGCGTTTTAAGGTTGATAAAATTAGTCATGTTAGTGACTGATTTTATCTGCACTAGAAAGTCATATAATAAATGTAACTCTCGCAGTAACTCAACATGTATATTTTTACAATATTTGGCAATGCTGAACATTTCCTAACTTGCACTAAATATATTTTCTGTGTTCTCAGTCACGAAGTGCTCCGAATAGCGAGGAATTCGTGCAGCTACAAGAGATTCATTGGTCAAGCTTAGTTTCGTACACAGCGCTGCAATAGGTACAAAACATATAAGAAATAAAGGGCACTGCAGCAGGCCTACTGGCTCATGCTAGGCAATATGACCATGAGATTCTGATTTTGAGGGACTCTTGAGTGACAAACAACTGAGAAATTCGAACTGTGGAGGTCGAACTGCAGTTCTCGAATCGTGAAACTCAGGCCGGTGGACCTGAACTGTTTGCCTTACATAAATCGCGAAAATCACTATGACATGATTATGAACGACTATCAGAACGGAGGGTTCGATCCCTTGACAAGTCAGTCATAAAACTACTAGGCCAGTGCGCTATTCACTGTACCATACCAGCCTAATAAGACTCGTCTAAGTGTATTTCTATGTAACATATGAAGGTTAGCTTGGAACTATGGGAATTCACCTTCCTCTCACTTCCCCTGCTTCCCTCCCCGTTCCTTCCCTCTCCCTCCATCCCATCACATTCCTTATCCTACCTTTCCTTCCCTCTGTATCCCCTCTCACTCACCTTCCCCTGTTCTTCACTAATTAAGCAGCACAGTGGTATCCCCGTCGTTTTCTCACCATTTTGTTGCACTGATATTAATTCACTATAGCACAGGTTATATACACAGAGAAACGTATTTTTCTCAACGTATATATGAAAGGACTTTATCCGTATTTTACAGAATCATGTATTTTAATCTGGTTGTGAGAAGGTTACAGGCGGCCTTAAATATCAACCCCTAATGTAGTCTATAGTCTCTAAACCTCATTAACCATTTAACCACCAGTGGAACAATAGTTAACTTGACCACCTCATCCTACATATAGTGATAGGATAGACAAGCATAGAGAGATTACTAAGATCACCGATTGATCACAAAATCTTACTGACAGACGGTAATCATCTGTAAGTGCACAGATAGATCACTTAGATCATTGACAGATAGATTACCAGAAATATCTTCACTACACCATGGTGACGGAAGATAATCAAGATAACTGTTCATTATGGCAGCTGTAAGCTGATCCGTATCGAAGATTACCATGAGGGAATTTGATTAGATCTTTGATCTAGATGAACACGGGATTGTGAAGCTGACACGTCAAGTTGCTGAGAGATTGCTCAACTTAATTCTTTCAATGTGTCTGATTATTAGTTAAGGATTATCGCGATTATAACGGATTATTTCTACATGACTGGGAAAAAGGTCAGTTTTGATTGGATTATTTTAGAAAACGGATTACTGCCCAGTAATCTGGAAGGTGTTAGTAGTTTTCGTAGTGGATTGGTAGTACTGATACTTAATTGAGTTATACGTTTGATTGGTAGTTTCTGTATTCGGCCTTTAGATTTTATTGTTGATTCGAATTCTGATAGTAAATTTTTAGATATTGTAGTTGGTTTGTAGATTTACTAATGAATAGGCACCCTCACCACTCTACTTTCATTCCAGTACCATTACTACACCTCTACCACTATCTTCCAACACTTCTACCACTACCACTCTCGCCATCACCCCTACTACAATCACCACACCACCCCTACCACCACTTCGCCTTTGCGTAAATGCGGTAGCACCTCCGCGCGGCTACTTCCTCCTGCAAGAACCACAATTTTAATCGGATATTTACGGCTTTAGCGGCTGCAGCAAGCCACGGCCTTCTGGTGCGTGACATACCAAGAATTCCTGCAGCTTGTTGAGGAGTCCCAGGTTGTGGCCTCTTGCGGTCCCTAGGGCGAGGCCACGTCGTTAAGTCACTGGACCAAGGATTAAGTCTCTTCATTAAAATATCTGAGCTGTGGGCCAGTCTTAAGGAGAGAGATTTTTCCCTGTAATCCTCTGGTTAGGCCAAGAACCACTTGGGATAGATTTGAGAGCTCTTTTAGGTTGAGCGAGAGCTCTACAACAGAACAAGATGGCTTATAGAGTCGTTAGTCTAAGTTGAGAGCCGCTTTCTAAACAGATCACGGAAATTGTCAAGAGTCGGAAGAGCAGGTTAAGAGCTCCTTCATTAATTTCGTGAATCGTCCCATATTTGATCACTTTTTGTATGGACTGGTGACTTTGGTTTCAGCGGGGCTCTCAAGATCTCCTTGAACCGTTGAAGAACGCAACGAAAAAAAATTGTGCTCAGTGACGTTTCAGGAGTGGAGTTAAAGTCCCACCTTCACAGCTCTGAAGAGGAGAGTTATTTCACGAAGTCCGATATATGATTGAAGAGCCTAGTAACATATGTTATCTCACAAGGTCTGGGAAAATTAATTATTTGGGACATCTTGCATGTTGCATGACGAGAAATGTAAAACACATCTCGCGCGGTATAGGTCAAGCGTGTTCAACATATTTTAGTACCAAAAAAACCTATTTAAAGGGTGTCTGGTAGAAAGACAACGTTACGCACTTTATCAAGCCATGATAAACATACCGAAACGTAATCTATAATAAAGCGTCTTTGTACACGATACTTGTCTGCTGTACCTGTCATTACATAATGTCTCACTGAACAGTCTCCAGTCCATAAGAATGTTAAGCATATAAAAAGAATCCAGGAAATTATAGGGTCCTCGAAACTAGTTTGAGGACGCTTTTTAAAACGTGTTATTGTCCCATGTTCCTGCAGCTTGCTCGATGATCAGCGGCGCTGTTCTCTTCAGTGTTTTCCTCTACGGTGTTTCTGATGCATATAAATACAACAGTTACGTGGAGTATACCTGGAGAGGGTTTCGGGGGTCAACGACCCCGGGGCCCGGTCTGTGACCAGGCTTCATTTGGATGTAGTTCTTCAATAAAATTGTTATCGTAACATTAACATAATGTCTATTACAGTTATTTATTATTATTATTATTATATATTTATTATTATTATTATATTATTATTATTATTATTATTATTAAGCTCTCGGACTTTTGTAAAGTATGCGATAGGTTTGGGATATGTGTTGAAGAAAGAAATCAAAGTCATATTGTTAAGATAAGGTAATGAAGAACTAGAATTTTATGCTGAAAGATATCCTCACAAGGGAGGGAGACAGTGAAAAAGTGAATGACTTAGATATTAGGAGGAGGCGTGTCATAGGTGAGATAAACATAGATGAGTGAATCATAATGAGGTGAATATAATGGGTGAATCATAGATTAGGTGAATCGTAGTAGGTGATTATAATGAGGTGAATCATAGATGAGGTGAATCATAGATGAGGTGAATCATAAATGAGGTGAATCATAGATCAGGTGAATCGTGGATGAGGTGAATTATAAATGAGGTGAATCATAGATGAGGTGAATCATAAATGAGGTGAATCATAGATTAGGTGAATCATATACTAGACGAGGGGGAAAAGAATGTTGCAGTAATGAATCTTTTCTTTAGAAAGAAAGAATCTAATCAGTGAAAGCAATAAGTAAAATGTACTCGGATATAGTTGTGCCAAAACTTTTATATGGGTGTTAGGCATGGTCTTTAAACGATGCAGTGAGACAGTGGAGATGCTTGAGATGAATGAGTAGTGTGAATATTACTTTATGTAGAGAATAAGGAAAGTAGAAAATAGGAGACAGTGTCGGGGTCTGAAAGTTATAATTCAAACCAAATCTCAAATGTCGAAGTCCACTGCATGTTCCTCAGTGGCATCTGTAAGGCAAACTCGGACACAGTAATTTCAAGGAAATACCAGGCATGACACGGAGATGCTCATGAAATGAATATATAACTAAAAATAAAATAAGCGTTTATATCCCTTAAAGGGTGAGTTACATTTTCAGACACGATCCTTCCTTCGATCTAACGTATGCAAAATGTGATTTCCTCTGTCAGTTAAGAAGCAATGAAGGTAGAGGCATAGAGGTAGGTATCTCGGGACAAACAGTCATGTCCACAGGACGGAAGCTAGATAACAAGGCAAGACAATTACCTGACAAGTGGAGAAGCAAGTCGCAGCACCCTCGGGGTACCTCATGTGTCGTTGTTGGGACCCGTTCTTGTTGTTGCTGTCTTGTGGGTACCCGGGAGCTGCTGGCAGCAATCTGCTGGAGATGGTATGAACCTTGGTAACTGATACCGACAAGCAGTTAAAAAAAAAAATCTCTAGCCTAAGTCCAATGACTGAAATGTTCTTAATATGTTACACAAATAACCCGCACATAAAAGACAGAAGCTTACGACGACGTTTCGGTCCGACTTGGACCATTGACAAAGTCACACTGTGACTTTGTCAATGGTCCAAGTCGGACCGAAACGTCGTCGTAAGCTTCTGTCTTTTATGTGCGGGTTATTTGTGTATCGTTCCAGTCACGGTATTGTGCCTTTTTGTTATTTATTTCTTAATATGTCCTAGTGTTTCTTCGCTAGTTTTTTAATCCACTGTGGAGATGATCTGATGGAGATGATCTGGTTGAGATGATCTGGTAGTGGAGATGATCCGGTGGAGATGATCTGGTTGAGATGATCTGGTTGAGATGATCCGGTGGAGATGATCTGGTGGAGATGATCTGGTGGAGATGATCTGGTTGAGATGATCCGGTGGAGATGATCCGGTGGAGATGATCTGGTTGAGATGATCCGGTGGAGATGATCCGGTGGAGATGATCTGGTGGAAGTGATCTAGCGGAGATGATCTGGTGGAGATGATCTAGTGGAGATGATCCGGTGGAGATGATCCGGTGGAGATGATCCGGTGGAGATAATCTGGTGGAAATGATCTGATGGAGAATAAAGACACAATTGCAGCAAAACGCTCACTATACTCTCATATACACACTTCCTCTCTCCCCAGATAGATAGATCTATTTGCGACTTGATAAAGCCTTCCCTGTGTGGGCGAAACGCTATCAAGAAAAGGATTATCCCATCGTATCGGTATTTTATACCACTTTTCTCAGTGGTCTGGTGAAGATGATCTGAAGTTGATCTTTGGTTCTCTCTGATTTCCTGTTTACGATCGCTTCTGTTGTGATGCCCTTTTTTTCATATTATGGAAGAAACACGAGAATTAGGATGGCTTTTTCATTGGCTTTCCCCATCTTAGATGCCCCTAGAAAAAAATTAATTGTATTTTTTATTATAATTTTCATTGTTCGTAACTTGGTAAAAAATAGTGTTTGTGAAATTAATAATAATAATATAATAATAATAATAATAATAATAATAATAATAATAATAATAATAATAATAATAATAATAATAATAATAATTTGTTCATCATAATCGTGTCCTCGTTTCTTCCTTCCCTTCTCCAAAATCTTCTGGTTCCCGTTCTTTATAAAATTTGGAGTTGCGCCCCCTAGCTTTGAACATCGAACCAAGAAATGTGTTTCTAGTTGCGTGTTCTATCCCTAACCTATGTATCTTCAACTTCGTAATCATTTTTTCCCAGGATCGTTAGGCTCAGTTCTTTTAGCCCTGAAGATCAATTGTTGCCATGCAGAGCCATGAATCGTGCCTTGGGGGCGTTGACCCCTGGAACACTCTCCAGGTATACTCTAGGCAAGCAGAGTCCTACTGACCATAGATGGGTAAGGAATATTTTTATCTTTATTAGTATTCAAGTTTTGAACTAATATATATAATCTAAATATTCGAATGATTGCATTCGCACATTATCAATATACCCTGTATGTTAGTTCCTAAAAGCTTGCACTTATGTACATGCAGTAACGCGTACATTAATTTTATCGTTAAGCTCTCTTATACTTGCCCAAACACTGCATAACAAAATGATATGCCAGCCTACTTATCAATAATATATGTGTTTGTATATCTGAGTTATATACAGCCGTACACAGCTACAACTTTCCTTTGTATAAGTTCAACTATCCATAAGTAGCACACAAGTCGGACCGAAACGTTGTCAAAAGTTTCAGTCTCCTAAGTGCAGGTTATTGGTGTATTGTTCCGGCCGCTGTATCGTGACTATTTTTATTCCTTGTTCATAATTAGTTATACATATCCATAACTCCTGTTAAGACCCACAAGTTACACACCCACGCTCCGTAGATGTGTAACCTGTGTCACGTATGTGGTTGGAACATTCCTGAGAGGCGGAGACCACGGAGGACCTGTCACACCACCCTGGTTTAAGTTGCTTCTGGCGACCATCTCAAAACGAGTCATTTCTTGCATAGCGACGTGATTAATTTATTCATCTTCTCCGCATTATCTGATAATCTCATTATTTTCTTCTTTACTTATCTGGCTGGCTTGTTGCCCACTCTCACCCTGCCAATAAAAGCTTTTATTGGTACCCTAAAATGCAAATGCTCCCTCAGATTGATGAGTTGCTTTCTAAGGCTTTAATATTTTTCCTTCAATACGCTGAGCAAGTAAAGCAGTTTGGGTGATATTACAAAGCTATAATAAACAAATAAAGGAGTTTGAGTGACGTTACAAGGTTAATGTAAAGCAATAAAGCAGTTTGGGTGGTTGTTACATGTAATAAAATCAGTTATGATTTTTTTCTTGCCCATGGCGACGTCAGGGCAGAATTTTCAGGTCAATAATGATGCAAACACCGGATTTTTACATTTCAGTGAGAACGTGTTCCTCGGAGGTGTTGACCCCCCTCCCATGGAACACCCTGCAAATAGACCCCACCCAAATTTGTCCCCAACTATCTCATCCCAAGCCTCCCATCCCCTTCCATCCTCCTCCCTCATCCCCTTCCATCCTCCTCCCTCATCCCCTTCTCTCCTCCCCCCCCCCATCGTGCAGGAGGTAATAGCAACTATTAAGGACTCAGAATTCATCGCTAAACCAGCCATTATGGGCCTTTTAGTCTACAATAAAATATTAATCACTTCAGGTGAAACCTCGCAGGTAAGTAAGCATCACTGGGCACCTGACGAACGTAAATCATGCCACCTGCCCAGGGGCAAGGGGCAGGGGTATCTCTTAGTTGATAGAAGGAGTTCCTAACACATGCCCAGAGATGAAAGGTCTCATTGTCGGTGATAGGAGTTAGTACGATTGTTAAACTTAATGAATATCAAGCATAGAAAGCTAAGTTAAGATGAAATCCTCTTCACCAGCAAACTAGAAACAACGCCAAACTAGAAACAACGCCAAACTAGAAACAACGCCAAACTAGAAACAACGCCAAACTAGAAACAACGCCAAACTAGAAACAACGCCAAACTAGAAACAACTTACAGCGACACATAAAACGTAATAAATTTCTCATCAGTATACAAATTACTCATCAGTGTACAAATGGATAGTTAGAACTCATACTAGCAGTGTTTACACTTTCTAACTGCATGTGTCTAGCTTTTGAATATTAGAAACCTGTAACTTGGTCAGTCTTTCTTCTGTTGCTGTGCTTTCGTTTTCTCCTGTTTCTCTCCATTCGTCGTCATTTCTGTTATTCTCTTCATGTCTTTACTCATTCTCTTTATCTTCCCTTTCTCAACCTTCTCTGTTCTTCACTCCTTCTCTGCGGCTACCATCCTGGATCATTGGACACTTGTCCAGGGAGGACCGAAACTTCGTCATGAGGTTCCTCTCATAAGTGCGGGTTTTTGGTGAATTGTTCCAGCCACTATATAGTGAATCCTCCAGTAATAAAGGAGGGTTCATAATATAGTGGCTGGAAGTCACTATATTATGAAGCCTCCATCAGTAAGTAAGCCTCCATCAGTAAGTAGGCCTCCAGCAGTAAGCAAGCCTCCATCAGTAAGCAAACGTCCATCAGTAAGCAAGCGTCCATCAGTAAGCAAGCGTCCATCAGTAAGCAAGCCTCCATCAGTACAAGATTCAGACTAGTGGTTATTACCTTCGACCGCAAACACATTGTCTCGCGATGCAGTAATCAATTGTTGGTGGTCGTGGAATGCGAGATGGGAGCTCTGTTATCGCGTTATGCAATCCATGTTCCACGACCCTGCAAGAAAATGAGCAATTGCTTTCGACCAATCAAGCCTGGGAGATACCCAGCTACCCCTCAATGTCTGAGTAATTGTCAGAGATAATCTGAACAATAAAACCCTTTTTTATGTCATTCCGGCGTTGTGTTATCTTCACACAACAATGAGCAGGGGGAAGGTGGTGGGGAAGGTGGTGGTGGGGATAAAGGTGATGGAGGGGCTGGAGGGTTGAGGAAATAATGGAGGGGATGTGGATGATATCAAGTGCTCCCACGTTATGAGCTGAGTTACTATTTTGAGATATCTAGATAAACTGGCTGTGGCGGTGGTCCTTCGTCGTCACCTGTGACGACGAAGGAACATTTTTTCAACAGCAGGTAATCTATAAAGCTTTGCTCTTCACATAGTATCGTTTACCATATTTATCGTGAATTTTTGCCTCACAGACTTAAGGAAACCTCAGCGCAGAGGATCAATTCTCGTGAAACCCTTCAGGGCCAAAATGACACTAGTGCCTACTCTATGGATACCCACATTAATATATAGCATCCAAATAACACGTATAATCCAGTCAACGAAATCAGAATCGTTCAAGTGTTTATCTTAAAATGACTTTAGTAATATGTAGCTCAACCGACGGAACCAGAATGCCCATCTAGCGTAGCCTGTGAACTAATATACTTCAGCCCATCCTAGCATGTTTACCACACTAGTGAAGGGAGGCTGGTCTGTGACGTGGAGGAGTGATGGTATCACTGGTAGGTATGCTTGCCTCGCTTCCTTTGCTCTTGATAACGTCGCCTCTGAATGTTATGATGAAAGCGAGTGCTGCTGGAAGGAGGGTAGGGATGTGGGATGGAGTGAGGGAGGAAGGGAAAAATGGGAGAAGCGATGAGGGATGTGGTTAGGGAGGGGAAGGAAAGGAAAAAGGACAAGATGAAGGAAGGTGATGTGGGATGAGGCGGGGGGTGGAAGGAAGGGAAGAAAGGAAGGGTTGAGAGGATGAGAAAAAGGTCGTATTGGGATTAGGAAGCGAGTAAAGGGAGATTTACGACTTGAATAAAACCGCTAGAACTCCTCCAGAGAGTAAGACAGTCGGAAGGTGTACCAAGTTAAACACCCACACTAACTCCCAGACCTAGAACATCTTAGTCGTTCTTACTGGCGAGGTTCTAGCGGGTAAAGATGGGGAGTGAAGAGCAATTAAGCTCAAATATTCTTCTTGGCGGATAAAGATTCCCAAGAGGCGGCAACAAGAACTTCCTCGTTCTCCTCTTCAACTCTCCACGGATATTTTTTCAACATTCTTCAATGAATATTTTTTTTCATTATCCGACCGACTCGCTCTTAGCAGTACTGTTATTCCTTTGCTATGTTTTCTATAGCTTAGACTTTACTCATATTAGTTCTGTTCTTGGACTTACTTTCAATAGTTTTGAGAGTCTTTGACTTTGTTCTATACTTTTACCTATTTCTTTCCTCTACTTAATTCTCTTCATCTCTACCTATCTGTCTTCCTCCTTTCTACCTCTTTCTTTTGCCATTTCTTCCTCCCCTCTACCTCATCATCTTCCTATCCTCCTTTCACTTCCTATTTATCTTCCTATCCCATGTCTTCAGCCTTCTGTATCTACAATATCACCCCATTCTTTCCTCCACTTCCTCTTATTTACCTTTTCCCCATCTCCCCGCCCTACACACCAGACTAGGCTCTCAACTCACACTCAAACACATCTTGTTTAACTCAGCTGCTTCTCTCAGTCTTAAAATTATACTCAGTAGCCATAAAGGCCAAATTAGGCTGTGATTAATGACTTTGGGGAATTGTTCGCTCATGTCTCTTACTCTTCCTAGATCCCTGGTGTTCATTTCACGGTCCTGGTCTTCATTCCAACAGCTGGTTAATTGTCCGTGTGTGTGCCGACAGTTAACCAGGTCACTGAGGTGAGACTACGAGGGTAAGAACTCGCCTGTTATATACCTGTGACCGGTGTCGAGAGCTCTACTTCCCATTCCTCTCAGCCTGGTCTGGGACTCAAGATTTCTCGTTGACTACCCGGTCAACCGGGGATCACCAATAATTGGAGATAGTAAGCAGATGACAGGCCAAAGAAAATGAGAGACTGCAAAGGCATGAAGCGGCGTTTGCAAGAACACAGTCTTAAGCTAAGCACAGAATAGGAAAAAACGTAGTGGGGAGCTGAACTCGACTGGTGAACCCACAATATACCAGCCACTTCACCAAAAAGTGCTAGGAAGCAACAGACAGACAAATCGACTTTGAAAGATGTGCTTGGAAGCAGTTGCCTGTCATCTCCACCTTGAGAGAAGTGTTGGGAAGCAATAGACAGAATCATCTCCATACTGAAAGTAGTGCTAGGAAGCAGAAGATAGAATCATCTCCAACTTGAAGGAAGAATGGAAACCAGTAGACAGACTCATCCCCACACTGAAAGAAGTACTGAAGAACAGAAGACAGATTAATCTCCACACTGAAAGAAGTACTGAAGAGCAGTAGACAGATTAATCTCCACACTGAAAAAAGTGCCGGAAAGCAATAGGCGGAATCATCTTTACTTTATAAGAAACTGAAAAGACACACAAATAGAACCAGATAAGGATTTCAAGAGAGATGGGTAGGTGAGTAGGTGGGCTGCATATTCCTGAACTACAAGAAGACCTTGATAAATAAGACACATTGGCATCACTTGGAGTGCATCTTTATAACTTAAACGTTTCGTCTGCACAAGAGACTTCTTCAGTCAAATACAGCAGTGGCAGCAGTAGAAGTATTTTTTTTTTTTTGATGGGATTAGTAAGTCCGTCCCTCCACGGTCTCTCCAGCCTCACCCACTGAGGGGTGAGGGTGGTAGGTTGGCCGGTGTTGTCCCGGCCCTGGTCTTTTCCAGATGGTAACCCAGCGAGTGGTGAAGGACTAATCACGTCAAAACTACTTCTACTGCTTCCAGTGCTGAATTCAACTGAAGAAGTCTTTTGTGCAGGTGAAACGTTTCGGCAGTAAAGACACCCAAGTGATGCAAATATATCTTATTCATCAGCTTGTTGCTACTGTCAGTCATCAGTAAGAAATTTTCTAAAGTAACACTTCACGGAAGACTGATAAAACAAATAGAAAAACAGACTGGAGTGACGCACAGGGTATTAACACTGAATAACTGAAAGAAACAGTCAACTGGGGAGACAAAATATCAAGATGGTCGAGTGTAACCAGCAGAATCCCCTAAGCTTGGTTCGAGGTACCATACTGTTTGTGGTAATCGTGAACACTGATTCACGTGCGCACACACAGAGGTTCCATACTCAGCTTCAAGAATATGTACGACAGGGTCCACGAGGCTAAGTGTGAGGGAATCTGGTCAGAAAAATATGTAGAAGCCAGAGCTAAGAATCGACCCCAGCAATCATACAGGCGAGTCCAAAGATTTGCATGCATAACACATACACACACACACACACACACACACACACACACACACACACACATACACACACACACACACACGCACACACGTACACACACACACACACACACACACACACATACACACACACACACACACACACACACACACACACACACACACACATATATATGTATATGCAGTGAAAGTCAGTCAGATATATGCTCGCCCTTTCTCAAGAATATGTAAGGAAGGGCAGAGCGGACAGGGCTGTAGCTTTGTTATAAATGTATGTAAACGTTTAGTGTAAAAGAATGGCATTAAAGACAAGAGCCAACGTGAGATAGATAGCTCTATGCTAATGTTTACAGGTGCGGGAGTGATAAGTCGCTGATACACACGCCTCCTATTTCTCATCTAATCTTGACTCTTTCAAGAACTTAACGTTAAGGCTGGCAAATCTCTATGCCGCCATAAACTATGAAAAAAAAAGGTTTAAGTACGAAAATTTCAAGTGATGAGAAACGTTGAAAAATAAAGTGGAGAGTGACTGATAAGTAAAGAATTGGGAACAATTTTAAATGGGTTTGGATCTCGTGTATCTCGCGGCAACGATGCTAACTTAACCTGTTTCCAGAATTTATGGCCTCGATTGATCCTTAGATCTAGAGACTGCAGATTTTAGTGCTGGAACACGCAAGGTGGAGTCTGGGCGTTGAGGCTTGAAGGGAGTTGATGGGCTGTGTTTATCGCTGCCTATATTGTTATTCTTCTAAACGTCCGTTTAATCTTTAGTCTTTATTTAATATTGCGCACTGTATATTAGAATTTTTCAAATT
>NC_069411.1:41519655-41537155 GCF_026875155.1 Cherax quadricarinatus | reverse complement strand
AACTGTACTCGGGAGTTTGTTCCACTCATCCACAATTCTATTACCAAACCAGTGCTTTATTATATCCTTCCTGAATCTGAATTTTTCCAACTTGAAACCATTGCTGCGAGTCCTGTCTTGGCGGCTGGAAATTTTCAGCACGCTATTTACATCCCTTTTATTTATTCCTGTTTTCCATTTATACACCTAGATCATATCCTCCCTAATTCTACGCCTTTCGAGAGAGTGCAGATTCAGGGTCCTCAGTCTATCCTCATAGGGAAGATTTCTGATACATGGGATCATCTTTGTCATCCTCCTCTGTACGTTTTCCAGAGCATTTATATCCATTCTGTAATACGGAGACCAGAACTGAGCAGCATAGTCTAAATGAGGCCTAACCAAGGATATATAGAGTTGAAGAACAACCTGAGGACTTCTATTATTTATACTTCTAGATATGAAGCCAAGAATTCTGTTAGCTTTATTGCGAACACTAATGCACTGTTGTCTTGGTTTTAGATTACTGTTAACCAGAACTCCTAAATCCTTTTTGCAATCAGTAGTATTAAGATCTACATTATTTAGTTTATATGTGACATGGTTATTTACCTGTCCAACATTTATAACTTTGCATTTTTCAGTATTAAACTGCATCTGCCATTTCTCCGACCATTGCATCAGTCTATTCAAATCATCCTGGAGTGCTCTAGTGTCCTCATTAGAATGAATTGGACAGCCTATTTTGGTGTCATCAACAAATTTGCTTATGTCGCAATTTATTCCCTCATCTATGTCATTTATGTAAATTGTGAACAACAACGGGCCCAGTACTGACCCCTGAGGAACACCGCTTGTGACGTGCCCCCATTCTGATTTCTCCCCATTTATGCAACCTTTCTGCTGCCTATTTGTCAGCCATGCCTCTACCCAGGAAAAAATTTCTCCTCCTATTCCGTGTGCCTTAAGTTTCCTCAATAGCCTCTGGTGTTTAACTCTATCGAAAGCCTTTCTGAAGTCCATATACACAATATCATATTCATTACCATGATCTACCTCCTCAAACACCTTAGTGAAAAAAGTTAGTAAATTCGTAAGACAGGAACGCCCCTTTGTAAAACCGTGTTGAGATTAATCAATCTGTGCCTGTCAAGATGGCTACGATTTGCTTCGGCAATTATTGATTCCATAAATTTTCCCACTATGGAGGAAAGGCTTATTGGTCTATAGTTCGAAGCCAAGAACCTGTCACCTGCCTTGTAAATAGGTATTACATTTGCCATTTTCCACTCATCAGGCACTATGCCAGTTTGTAGCGATATGTTAAAAAGATTTGCCAAAGGTATGCTAAGTTCTTCTTTACATTCCTTTAACACCCTTGCAAACAGTTCATCAGAACCTGGGGATTTGTTAGGTTTTAGTTTCTCTATTTTTCTGAGGACCATGTCACTAGTTAGCGCATTCATGCATAGTTTATTATTGTCCTGTTCTACATAATCTATTATTTCAGGAATATTGCTAGTATTTCCTGGGTGAAAACTGAGAGGAAGTAGGTATTGAGAATTTCACACATATCTTTATCACTGTCAGTGATCTGACCAGAGTTACTCTTTAGTGGGCCAATCTTGTCCCTAATCTTACTTCTGTATACCTGAAAGAACCCTTTTGGGTTAGTTTTTGAATCCTTTGCGACCTTAGCCTCATAATCCCTTTTTGCTTTTCTTATTCCTTTCTTTATTTCTCTCTTTAATTGAATATATTGATTTCTTAACTGCCCATTCCCTCTTTTGATACGCCTATATATGTCTCTTTTTGACCAATGAGATGTTTTAATCTATTGTTCATCCATTTGGGATCATTTTTGCTAGATCTAATTTCCCTACTCGGAACAAAAGTTGTCTTTTGTATATAGTTCTACTGTCTTCTAATTATATCCTAGAATCTGTATTGATAAAGCCACTGGATGGCGAAACGTCTACAATAAAGATAACCAGATGTTGCACATGTGTCTTAACTTTCATCTTGTCGGTATTGCATACCTTTCGTGCACATCCCTCCATTGCTACCCCATCTACCACCACCATGGCCACCATCACCACCATCACCACCATCACCACCACCTCTACCATCATCACCACCTCCACCTTCTCCATCACCACCACCACCATCACCTCCAGCTTGTCAAGGTCAGACCAAGGAAATCTGTAGATGTCATCGTTCCGTCCAGCCTGTCAGTTGACACCTTCCCAATTATCTTAATTGATATTTCCAGCAGAGACTTATTGGGACGATAGCTGGATGGACTCAACTCTGCTAGCAACACCACTAGCCATCCTCTCCTGACGATCAGAGATGGAGGGGGAAGTAATGGAGAAGGAGGAGGCGAGGGCGAGAAGAGCTTGTTGATGTCTACATCGTGTTCATCAACTACTGAGATACGAGACTGAGGCGACCCTCATCAATGGAAGCATTTCTATTAGACACAGCCTGTACTGGACCCAAATGCTCTCCATGTGACGCCGCAAGACGTGGTGGTCTGACCACACCGATACTCAGCTGGTATTAAAGACTGCAGTAATATCATTGTACGGAGGATGCTAGCACTGTATCCACTGTACGTAAGTATTACCACTGGAAGGCTGTATAGTATCATTGGAAGTCGGCAGTACCAATGGACGAAACGATTCTTTTCCAGAATAAAAGCTTGTTTTACAATGTGAATTTTTCTGTCAACACTGTTGACTGTCTTGTAAGGAGTGGAGTGAAGCTCTCAAGATGACGACTCCGTATTTTTTGTTTCCTTGAGAGCTTGGGTGAAGGAGCGAATGAGCAGCCGACTGGGCGAGTGATTGAATGAGTGAACCAGCTAGTGAGAGACTCTGCCAGTGTACACTGAGAGAACAAACAAGTGGCAAGCAAAGAGTTAGCTCTGTCTCTCTGTATCTCTGGTTCTCTCTCTCTCTCTCTCTTTCTCTCCTCTCTCTCTCTCTCTCTCTCTCTCTCTCTCTCTTCTCTCTCTCTCTCTCTCTTCTCTTCTCTTCTCTCTCTCTCATCTCTCTCTCTCTCTCTCTCTCTCCTCTCTCTCTCTCTCTCTCTCCCTCTCTCCCCACCTCCCACACCAAGCAAGCGACACCCAGATTCACTTGACCCCAGTTCTCCCAACCTCTTCCTCGGTCGCAACTGCCACCACCACCACCACCACCACCATCACCACCACCACCACCACCACCACCACCCACCACCACCACCCACCACCACCCACATAACCATCCCACCCACCACTACCACCAACCACCCACCACCACCACCACCACCCACCACCACCACCACTATAACCATCGCCACCACCACTACCACCCACCACCATCACCACCACCACCACCACCACCACCACCACCACCACCACCACCACCATCTGCACAATGGGTTTTCTGGTGATTATATTTACCTAATAAGTGAAATGATTACCCCATGATTAATAGTAATAACAATTTTCTTGTGATGGCCTTCACTAAACATTTAAGAACGCTCCAAAATTATTCTAAGAACTCTCTTAGAACTATCTAAGTGTTCTTTAAGAAATTTTATGAAGATTATAAAAAAAATCTTGAATAATTCATTGATTTTTTCATTGAGGAGGATTACCGAAAGACTCCTAGTTGTCTTCAAGAAAGGGCTGGAGATGTACCTACCTGGAGTTTACTTGGAGGTTGTTCCGGGGGTCAACGCCCCCTGCGGTCCAGTCCTTGACCAGGATTCCCAGGTACTTGACCAGCCGGGATGTGGTTCTTATGTTAGAATGCTTGCAGCCAGCAGTAACAGCCTGGTTGATCAGGCCCGGATCCACCCCGAGGCCAGATCATGGACTGGACCGTGGGGGCCCATGTTTCGTTAATTTTATGTCCTTGAACTAGACCCCCTGTCAACTTCCCTCTACTACTACTACTTACTACTACTGCTGCTACTGCTGCTGCTACTACTATTACTACTACTACTACTACTACTACCACTACTACTACTATTACTACTGCTGCTACTACTACTACTACCACTACTACTACTACTACTACTACCCCTACTACTACTACTACTACTACCACTACTACTACTACTACTACTACTACTACTACTACCACTGTACTACTACTACTACTACTACCACTACTACTACTTCCCACTACTACTACTACTACAATACTATACTATACCCCTACTACTACTACTACTACTACCACTACTACTACCACTACTACTACTACTACTACTACTACTACTACCACTGCTACTACTACTACTACTGCCACCACTACTACTACTATTACTACTATTACTACTACTACCACTACTACTACTACTACTACTACTACTACTGCTGCTGCTGCTGCTACAACTACTACTACTTTTACTTCTAATACTTTAAATAATAATAATAAGGGAATAATATAATAATAAACACAACGAAGCTACAATGAAAACCGTCAAAACAAAAGAAAAAAAAAATACAAAAAATTACTAAGCAAACTCCATAAATCTCAAAATAATAAAAACAATCAAACAAAATCACAAAAAAATACAAAAAAAAAAAATAATAACGACAACAAACACAATAACAACATCACCAGTATAAAATGTTGAATTTTACGATCAATGTCTTGTATAAGATCAATGTCTTGTATAAGATCAATGTCTTGTATAAGATCAATGTCTTGTATAAGATCAATGTCTTGTATAAGATCAATGTCTTGTATAAGATCAATGTCTTGTATAAGATCCCCCCAAAAAGCTGATTAAACAAAAATAAAAGGTTTGCCTGGCTAGCGTACAGTGATGATGATGATGGGCTCTTGATCGAAGGCGTTAGAACAATCCTTCCTTTCCTCGGATCAAATCTATGTGACCCTCGGGGAAGCGGAGGGGGGGGGATATTAGCACTTCTTGCTGAATACAGTATAACTAATCATAACGTCCGCTGCTGTGGACATCAACTTGTGGGGTCGAATGAGGTCCTCTTCGGCGTTGATGAAGACATCAATGGACGTTAAGGTCGCCCTGTGACGTCACTTCGTTCCTACAGGCCTGGCGTCGTCTGGTGCACCCGCGCCACCGCTGCCACCGCCGCCGCGCATGATATTATCGCCATTATTAGTGACGAGCATCGCCGGCACGACAGAGATGGATCGCGGCGAGAAGTCGCGTTGATGTCTCCTTCGGTTCATTCGTCAGCGGGCAAAAGTGCGTGTGACGTGGCGCCCCCAGATTGGTCATTACGCTTGACATCCGCGACGCCGAGAGATGCGATTGGACAGCGCGTTGCCGCCGGTGACAAGTGATTGGCCGATGATGGATGAGCTGGGGGCCAGGAAAAACAATTAGTCAGATTCACGAGGGATAAGGCGAGCCTATTTTCACCAAGCCGCGGTAGCGGTCAGTGAGGGAGGGGTAGAAGGGGGGGGGGGTGCTGGGTGACACACACACACAAAAAAAAAAAAAAAAAAAAAAAGAACTGGTCTAGCAGTCCGCTGCGACACGGGGACGAGCTGGCCCACTTATCGTCGTCACCATCTCTGATCCGACGTGTTCGATCCATTGATCACCCTGTTGTCCGTATCAACTTTTTGCACCTCCCGACGGACCAGATCTGCAACCATCACCACCGGCGATGCTGTCCTTATCACCGCGACGGCGAGACGAACTCAGGGAGGGAAGGAGGGACTGGGGACGAAGTAGCCTCTCTTCCTCTCTCTCTTTCTCTCTCTCTCTCTCTCTCTCCTCTCTCTCTCTCTCTCTCTCTCTCTCTCTCTCTCTCTCTCTCTCTCTCTCTCTCTCTCTCTCTCTCTCTCTTCTCTCTCTCTGTCTCTGTCTCTCTGTCTGTCTGTCTGTCTCTCTCTCTCTCTCTCTCTCTCTCTCTCTCTCTCTCTCTCTCTTCCTATGTGTATTTTGTCTTTAGCTTTAGTTTTATCTGTCACTGAATCTCTGTCACGTCCTCCGTCCATCAGACTGTCTCCCTTTTCGTAATATAAAAATTCATCATGCACTGTCTCCGTGTTTTGCACTCTTTCTCCCTCCCTCCTTCTCAATGTACTGATCTTCCTTTACGCTAAACCCGCCCTTTCGTACCATCCTATCCCATCCCCTCCTTATTTCCTTCCAACAAGAGTATCTTTCAGATCGCGGCCGGTACAGATCACCCGGATGCTGGCAAGAGCCTTACCACCTCTGGCATTATCTGGTCTTGTCTCGGGGTATCGAAGCCCCGGTGAGCCCAAAGTGTGCAGTCACCAACCACATGAGGTAATCCACACATCAGCTGACACCCGCCCAACGATTATCGAAACAGATGTCGACTTTCCGACTCTTCCCCTGTCGACATTTCTTTCTTGTTGATCTCTGCTCAGAGTCCCCCGAGCTTGTCCGCAGGTTGTCCCCCAAGACTATAAGCGGCTGGGTGGTTCCCGAGCTAGTTTTCTAGATGTTGTGTGTGTGTATGTGTGTGTTTTCCTTGTTTGTATTTAGTGTTGGTCTTCGCGTGTCGATCCGTGAATATCTAAGATATCGATACGAGAAAAAAAAGAAAAACATTCGAAGACCTACTCTCTGTTGTAGAATCGAGTTATCTTTGGAAGACTTGGAATTTGTAGTTGTGTTGACGACTGTGATGGGATTTGGGCGGTGTGTTCAGTGTGTTCGTCCGAGGAGCTTAAGTGTCAGAGGGAGATTAGCAAGAAATATTAAGAAGGGATCAGCCGCAAATCTGCCAAACGAGGTGTAGGAACACAGGATGGCAGGTGTTGCTGACATGTCTGGTAGGGCGACAATCAGTGCAGAGTAGATCTTTATTATAGACTCGTTTCGCTCTGTGTAGAGCTTTATCAGGTCATGGCTCGATAAAGTCCTATAATAAAAGTTTGCTCTACACCAAGTGTACAAGAGGTATAGGAACAGAACAAACCCTGTGTGATAACCAACATATCTCAGAGATCGACTTGCACCTTATATGAGACCCACCATATTGCAAGGATCTATTGTGCCCCATATGAGAACCAACATATCGCAGAGATCTATCGCATATCAATTCCGACTCGTCCGCAACTCCTTATGTGAATCCCCTGGAAGGAATCAGATCAATACAGGCATTCAGATCTGCTTGTAAAGTATCCCCTCAAAAGAGAAAATGAGATACATATTATACAGCAGAACGAATCCCGAGTCAAAATATTCCTTCGCATCACAGGAAAAAAAATCATTAGATACCAAAAAAAAAAAAATGATCGACTTTCACATTACTTCTTTTCTTATGCCTATAGCTTCTCCGTGAGGTTAAATTGCGTTTTTTTTCCCCTCTCCTCGATTCGTACACCTGGATAATTTACGATAGTTCTTAATTTAAATAGAAGTAGAGAACTCTTCTCAGTAGGCAGGAAGCTCGGGGAACTTGCAGGACACTTGACATTAATAAATTAATGAGTCTTTTAACTAATGGTTGTTACTTTTAATTTGGAATGATAGTATTTGGGTTAAATGTTTATGCCAGTTGCTTTAACTGTTTGCTAATTATATAATTATTTAAGATATATGTATATCCCACTATAGGGAAACTGAGAAAGTTCCCAAGAAATGCTCTCTACCACTCGGCCACAAATGCCCTATAAGCTGGGCAGCCTGGTTTACAAGCCGTGTCTCTTCCCAGCCGAACACGTCAGTAAGCCTCAAGCATGGATTCAATCTATTTCAATCTCCTGTATGTTCTGACCTCACAAGCAATTTTTAAAGCAATGTACCAGGCAGACACTGCCCAGCTTATAGGGCATTTGTGGCTGAGTTGTAGAGAGCTTCACTTGGGAACCTTTGCCTTCTCTATTTTTAGTGATTTTTTCTAGTTTTTTTTTTAAATATTCTCTTTCGAATGTCTGTTCTATTTAATATCTCTGTCTCTCTCTCTCTCTCTGTCTCAGTCTGTCTGTCTGTCTGTCTGTCTGTCTGTCTCTCTCTCTCTCTCTCTCTCTCTCTCTCTCTCGCTAATATTGCTTTCTACCATTAAATTCATCCAATCTTTCTTCTGGATTGCCTCTTACAGTGTTCTTTCCATAGCCAGCTTTCATCTTCATTGTCTCCCCCACTTTATTCTTCTCCCTTCATCATAATAATCATCACCGCCGCCATCACCATCATCCATCCACTATCATCCATTTTTACTCCAGCTCTTCGCTCATTATTTAGTTTCATAATCACTTTCTCCTTCCTGACCTGTTTCACTCCTCCCTCACTTTCACTCTTCTTCCTCTCATCTCCCTGCTCCTCCCAGGACCCTTCATTCCTCCCTCCTCGGTCATATCACCAAAAGTTCCAAGGGTCTTGTCACCATGTAAGACCTGAGCAAGGAGGAGAGACTTTCATTTTTTTTCCGTGAGAAAGTGACCTTATCTCCCCTCCACCGCCTCCCAGTACTAACCAGTCTACCTCTTTACTCTCTACCGTCTACTGGTACTGACTCGTCCACCTCTACTCTCCACCGTCTGCTAGCAAGGCTGTACTTATCGAAAGTTCAAAGAGGCTTCATTATCGGTGGGATCCGTGCTCCCCACACCGCACACCTTCACTCATTAGTGCCCCCTCCTATCTTCCCCCATTTCTCTCTCTGTTTACATCTACCCCCTCCTTACCCTCGCCCTCCCGTCACCCTCCAGGACCTCCCTTTGAATATCATAGATTGTATGTCTCTGAAAGACTGCTGAGAAGACTGGAAAACAAATGGAGCACTCAGTTTTCGAGCCCCGTGAGAGCACTGCTCTGGAGCGGGTCGTTCCAGCCCCTCACAGCTGCAACACACCGGATATATACACTGTCTCTCAGCGTATATATGCTGAGAGTTTACATTAATCCCTGTTTTAACGATTAAACTATTCTTGTCTGGTGATGAAAAGTTAACGTGCAGACTTAATGACCCTAGTTTATAATATATTTTTATGGCGTTTTTATATGATGTAAAAAAAATGTGAAATATTTAAAAATATAGATTTTCTTTTTTTTTTTTTTTTTTTGCATATTTCGACGATTCAGTTCGGTTTCAAGCATTTTCTGCCAAAATTAAAATATGCTTATAGGCGTTAAACCCCGTTGACCAATCAACTGCTACACCAGTACCGACTCAAACTCATGGCAAGGAACTCTTAAAGCCACAACCGCACCCTTTTGGCCACACTGGAAGACAGACAAAAAGGTGACAGAAGAAGAAGCAGCAAAGGAAGAAGACGAAAGAGATTCACAATTATCATTTTTAAGTATAAATTAAACATTTAGGTCACTGGTTCCCAACTAGTGGGCCGTGGACCCCTCAAGGGGTCGCTGAGTTGCTCCAAGGAGTCCTCGAACCTGGTCAGCAAGTATCGTTCCTACAGCCAGCGCTTGATCTCCTCTCTCACCCCATCAATGTTTGTCTCTACCGAAATCTGCAACGATGATAAACACTGACGATGTTTCGGCCCTTCTTGGACCATTTTCAAGACTCCGTTGTAATCTGACCCCTAAAGGAGGTTCCTTGACGCTGGTGAGGGGCTCTAGATCTAGGGTATTGGATCTGTGCTCCAGTTCCCTGAATTAAGCCTGAATACCTTCCACATGCCCCCCACAGGCGCTGTATAATGCTACGGTTTAGCGTTTGACCCCTTAATGATAGTAATAATGTTGTACTCTTAGAGTGATCCAGGACTGACCGATACAGCGTCGTAACGTTACTGTGGTACAGCATTGTAACCTTACTGTGTTACAGCGTCGTAACGTTACTGTGATACAGTGTCGTAACGTTACTGTGGTACAGCGTCGTAACGTTATTGTGATACAGCGTCGTAACGTTAGTGGTACAGCGTCGTAACGTTACTGTGCTACAGCGTCGTAAAGTTACTGTGGTACAGCGTCGTAACGTTACTGTGGTACAGCGTCGTAACCTTACTGTGTTACAGCGTCGTAACGTTACTGTGATACAGCGTCGTAACGTTACTGTGATACAGCGTCGTAACATTACTGTGGTACAGCGTCGTAACGTTACTGTGATACAGCGTCGTAACGTTACTGTGGTACAGCGTCGTAACGTTACTGTGGTACAGCGTCGTAACGTTACTGTGGTACAGCGTCGTAACGTTATTGTGGTACAGCGTCGTAACCTTACTGTGTTACAGCGTCGTAACGTTACTGTGATACAGCGTCGTAACGTTACTGTGGTACAGCGTCGTAACGTTACTGTGATACAGCGTCGTAACGTTACTGTGGTACAGCGTCGTAGCGTTACTGTGATACAGCGTCGTAACGTTACTGTGGTACAGCGTCGTAACCTTACTGTGTTACAGCGTCGTAACGTTACTGTGGTACAGCGTCGTAACGTTACTGTGATACAGCGTCGTAACGTTACTGTGGTACAGCGTCGTAACGTTACTGTGGTACAGCGTCGTAACGTTACTGTGGTACAGCGTCGTAACGTTACTGTGGTACAGCGTCGTAACATTACTGTGGTACAGCATCGTAACGTTACTGTGGTACAGCGTCGTAACGTTACTGTGGTACAGCGTCGTAACGTTACTGTGATACAGCGTCGTAACGCTACTGTGGTACAGCGTCGTAACGTTACTGTGGTACAGCGTCGTAACGTTACTGTGGTACAGCGTCGTAACATTACTGTGGTACAGCGTCGTAACATTACTGTGGTACAGCGTCGTAACCTTACTGTGTTACAGCGTCGTAACGTTACTGTGGTACAGCGTCGTAACGTTACTGTGGTACAGCGTCGTAACGTTACTGTGGTACAGCGTCGTAACGTTACTGTGGTACAGCGTCGTAACATTACTGTGGTACAGCGTCGTAACGTTACTATGGTACAGCGTCGTAACATTACTGTGGTACAGCGTCGTAACGTTACTGTGGTACAGCGTCGTAACGTTACTGTGGTACAGCGTCGTAACGTTACTGTGGAACAGCGTCGTAACATTACTGTGGTACAGCGTCGTAACGTTACTGTGGTACAGCGTCGTAACGTTACTGTGGTACAGCGTCGTAACATTACTGTGGTACAGCGTCGTAACGTTACTGTGGTACAGCGTCGTAACATTACTGTGGTACAGCGTCGTAGCATTACTGTGTTACAGCGTCGTAACCTTACTGTGTTACAGCGTCGTAACGTTACTGTGGTACAGCGTCGTAACGTTACTGTGGTACAGCGTCGTAACGTTACTGTGGTACAGCGTCGTAACGTTACTGTGGTACAGCGTCGTAACATTACTGTGGTACAGCGTCGTAACCTTACTGTGTTACAGCGTCGTAACGTTACTGTGGTACAGCGTCGTAACGTTGTGTGGTACAGCGTCGTAACGTTACTGTGGTACAGCGTCGTAACCTTACTGTGTTACAGCGTCGTAACGTTACTGTGGTACAGCGTCGTAACGTTACTGTGGTACAGCGTCGTAACGTTACTGTGGTACAGCGTCGTAACGTTACTGTGGGTTTATGCTGAACTGCAACTTTGCTGTAAACTGACGAATGGTTTACAAATAGTGAGTAAAACGTTTGAGTCTTGAAACCATAATTACTTGCCATTTTACACCTAATCTGCAACAATCATCATCACCCTTAAACCTGCAAATATTATCACCCTTAAACCTGCAAATATTATCACCCTTAAACCTGCAAATATTATCACCCTTAAACCTGCAAATATTATCACCCTTAAACCTGCAAATATTATCACCCTTAAACCTGCAAATATTATCACCCTTAAACCTGCAAATATTACAATCCGGGGATCTGTATGAATTAAGTGACTTAAAAGCAAAAACAAAATGCATGAGAATAGAAACAAAGAGGAGAGAGAGAGAGAGAGAGATCACACACACAGAGAGAGAGAGAGAGAGAGAAGGTATAAGAGACATCCTACCACCTATAACAGGAACTTGCACATGCAAGCCTGTAGGCATATGGGTGATGTTCAAAAGTGGGCCATTACTAAATGGGAGGTGGACACTAAAAGAAAGTTAGCATCAGGAAGGGTAGGCTCCAAAACCTGGTGGTCCCTGGTCAAGGACAGACAAGGTTATCTGCCTGATGAACTTATTCCACCTCTAAATCGACAGGATGGGACCACCTCTACTAGTAGTCAAGAGAAGGCGGACCTCTTTGCTGAACACTTTGCTACCAAAATGCAAGTTCCTGATCCAGCAAGGGACCCTCCTTGGCTAGCTGCAAGAACTTGGTCAAAACTGTCAGTGGTGACAATAAGGCAGGAGGAGGTGCATTTCCTTCTTAAATCACTTGACCAAGAAAAGGCTGTGGGCCCAGACAAGTTGACCCAAGATTGTTGAGAAGATGTGCAGACCAGCTAGCAGCACCTCTAACTCGCATCTTTCAGCACTGCCTAGTACAGTGTAAATGGCCCTCTCCATGGAAAGAGGCAAATGTAGTCCCTGTTCACAAAAAGAAGAGCAGAGCAGAAATCAGCAACTACAGACAGTGTCACTCCTGTCAATCACTGGTAAGATCCTTGAGACAATAATCTCAAGACAAATGACAGATTTTTTTGACTACCACTCACTACTTTGTGATCGTCAATATGGCTTCAGGAAAGGTTACTCTGCTGCTGATCTGTTGTTAAACCTCTCCACTAAGTGGCACCAGTCACTGGATGAATCCAAAGTCAGCTGTGTGGTAGCACTGGACATTGCTGGCGCTTTCGACCGGGTGTGGCACCAGGGCCTCTTAGCAAAATTTCAAGCACTGGAATTGCAGGCTCTACGCTATGTCTCCTCAGTGATTACCTTCATGTAGATCTCTAAGTGTAGTCCTCAATGGAACGGAATCAGCAAGACATCCTATTGGGGCAAGCGTTCCACAAGGAAGTGTGCTGGGTCCACTGTTATGGAATGTCTACTTCAACGACCTTCTTCATCTCATCCCAGAATCACATGCATATGCAGACGACTGTACACTGACATTCACTTATCCAAGAGAAGAAATGCCAGCTGCTCTAAGCTACATCAATCACCAGCTGAGAGCTATATCAGCTTGTGGGAAATAGATGGCAAGTAACATTTTGCACCTGAGAAAACGCAAATGATGATCGTCTCTAGGCACCATGATGGTAATGCTGGTGCAGTAGTAAAGGATGAATGGGAGGATGTTGGCAACTGGAGAAGAAGTTGATATCCTTGGGGTGAAATTTGACTCCAAACTAACCATGAAGAACCCCTGTTGTAAATCTTGCAAACAAGGCAGCCAGGAAGCTTACAGCACTTCGCCGTATCTCGCATCTGCTTGACAGTAGGGGTTGCAAGATACTGTACGAGGCACAATACGCTCACACCTTGAGTATGCTCCACTTTCTTGGTTTGCCTGTCCCCCTCTCATCTGCGACTGCTTGACAGAGTAGAGAACAGAGCAAGACGTCTCATCTCTCGCCTGGACCCATCCTGGATGGATCTGTCATTTCAGCAGAGCCTTCAACATAGGAGGGATGTGGGTGGCCTTACTGTTATGTACAAGGCCAATATTGTCAAAATACCACACTTGGATCCACTTCGAGGACAGCGCGAAGCAAGCTTTTATGCCACAAGACGGGCAGAAAGCAGCAACTTCACTCTGGCTGTACCCTTCTCCAGAACATCACTCCATCTGAGATCATACATACCCAGGATGACTCGAGTATGGAACACATTCGTTCAGCATAATGATGTCAACGAGATAACGTCAGTTGATCAAATGAAATGCTGGCCCACAGATGGCTCCAACTTCATCCTGTTCCCTACTTGTATGTCTCATAACAATAAAAATGCTTTCAAATGAGCTGATGTAGGTAACAGCTCTTAGCTTGTCAATAAAGTTAGGAAACCTTAACCTGTAAATAGCTTGTCAATAAAGCTAGGGATCCTTAACCTTGTCAAACCATGTGTAAAAAAAAAAAAAAAAAAAAAAAAAAAAAAAAAAGAGAGAGAGAGAGAGAGAGAGAGAGAGAGAGAGAGAGAGAGAGAGAGAGGAGAAGAGAGAGATCACAGAGAGAGAGAGATCTTTGAGAGAGAGAGAGAAGAGAGTGAGAGAGAGAGAGAGAGAGAGAGAGAGAGAGAGAGAGAGAGAGAGAGATGAGAGAGAGAGAGAGAGAGAGAGAGAGAGAGAGAGAGTGAGAAAGAGAGAGATCACATAGAATACATAAAACACAAATAACATAGTAAGAGTATTATATCACATACGAACAAATTATATAACAAGAGAATGGCTGTAAGGTAAGTCGGATAGAGGAAGGGGAGTGAAGGAAGGAAGGAAGAAGGAGGAATCAAGAGGAAAGACGGTAGGACGGAGAAAGAGTGGAGAGGAGAGGTAGGAAAGGGAAGGATGTATTAGAAATAACTGGGGGATGGTGAAAGGAAGGAGGGAAGGAAGTGAGTTTAGTAAATGAATGAAGGTAGGAGAAAGGGCAAGGTAAATGAGAAGGTGAAGGGCAGATAAAGCGATGGAAAATATGGGTAAGATGAGGGGGGAAAGAGGGAATTAAAAGGTAGACGGACAAGGATTAGCTAAACGGAGAGTTGTAGGTTGAGGCAATCCTACCTACCAGGAGTAGGTAGGATTGGATGGTTGAGGAGTAGCTGTAGGATGGGTTTTGTGGGGATGGGAAAGCAACTGGAGGTAAGGGGCAAGAAAGAGGGATGGAGGGAGAAGGTAGTAAATGGGAGGGGGAGGAGGAGAGGCTGAGGTTAGGGGAGACCAATACACACGTAAGATCCTCCCAGTAGATAATCTATCCCACACCTTATCTCGCCCATCCTACCCACTGTGTCCCACACCCACTGTGTCCCACACCCACTGTGTCCCACACTCACTGTGTCCCACACCCACTGTGTCCCACATCCACTGTGTCCCACACCCACTGTGTCCCACACCCACTGTGTCCCACACCCTCTGTGTCCCATACCCACTGTGTCCCACACCCACTGTGTCCCACACCCACTGTGTCCCACACTCACTGTGTCCCATACCCACTGTCCCACACCCACTGTGTCCCCCACCCACTGTGTCCACACCAACGTGTCCCACCCCCCCAAAAAAAAAAAAAAGAGGAGAGGTTTTGGGGGAGGGAAAGAAAAGGAGGGGAAGGGGTCAAGAAAAAAGGGTTTTTTGAGGGAAAAGGGGGGTGGGGTAAAGGGAGGGGGAGGAGGAGAGGAGAGAGGGAGAAAAAAAAGAAGAGAAAAAAAATTGAAAAGGAAAGGGGCCCCAACCCCCATGGCCCCCAAAAACCCCTCCCCATTGGTAAAAGATTTCCCCCAAACAAAAAAATTTTAAACAAGTGAATTCCCTGTAAAAAGTGGTAAAGGGGGGGTTTTAACCCCCCACGGAAACGGGGAAAATTCCCCACAAGGAAAACGGTGGGAAACAAACTTAAAAGGGTAAAAGGGAAAGGGATGTTTTAAAATAACTGGGGGGGTAAAAAGGAAAATGTTATAAATAATGGGTAAAAAAAGGTTGAAGGTGAAACCCAATAAACTAAAATTGGGGAAATAAAAAAGGGGGGAACAATTTGTGAACCCCCAAGGGTTTTAAAAAAACAATTTTATTGGGGAAATTCCTCCTAACCATGAAAATAATTGAAAAAGGGGATCCAATTTTTGTTTTTCCCCAAAACTTTTTTAAAGGGGCCAAAAAAGAATTGGGGGAAAGGAAAAAAATGGAAAAAACATTTTGGGAACCAATTTACAACACTTAAAAAATCCCCCGTAGGAATAAACTATCCCAATAATGGGCCCATCCTAATTGGCCCCCCCCCTGTGTAAAAATTCCCAATTGGGCCCCAAAAGGGTAAAGGGCCCCAAAATGGGAAAAATGTGTAAAAGGTGATAGGCCCCTTGTCCCAATTGGGGCCCCCAACCCCCATGGAAAGTTTGGGGGAAATAACTTTAAAAGGTAAAGGGTGGCCCCAAAATGGAAATTTGTGAAAAATTGAGGGGTTAAAAGAACCCCAAAGGTAACCCCCCCATTTGGGGGTAACCCCCCGGGTTAAAGGGGGGGAACCCCCATGTAAGATTGGGGGAAAAATTTTATTTCCCCCCCCTTTGGGGATAAAAACCTTGGGGATTTGGGGGAAACCTGTAATTTAAAACATGGGGATTGGGGATTAAACCAACTATAAGGGGGAAGAAAACCCGTTGGTTGGGTAAACACAAGGGGAAAAATTTGGGAGAAATTTAATATAAAAGGGGGGAAAACATTAGGGGAATTAAAAACAAAAAAAATAAAAGTTTGGGAAAGAAAACTATAAAATTAGGGGGAAACAAAAAGGAAAGAGTTAAAAGAAACAAATAAGAAAGGGGTAAACAAGGGGAGGGGGGGAAAATTGTGGAGGGGGGGGGAAAACTTTTTTGGATTTTGGGGGAAAAAATGGAGAAAAAATATAGGGAAGGGGTTTGGGAAAAATTAGGGGAGGGTTTGGGGAAAATAAGGGAAATTTTGGGGAAAAATACAGGGGATGGAGGGAAAAAAAGGAATTTGGAAAGGGAAAATGGGGGAATTGGGTGGAGGGGGGGAAAAAACTGGTGGAGTGGGGGGAAAACCATAGTGGATTTGGGGGAAAAATTTACTAGTGGAGGGGTGGGAAAAACCCCCAAAGTAAAAGGGGGGGAGAAACACTGGGTTGGAGGGGGGGGGAGAAACCTGGTGGAAGTTTGGGGAATAAAAACAGGGGGTTTTTTGGGGGAAAAACAAAAGTGGAGGGGGAAAAATCAAAGGGGAGTGGGGGGGGAAAACACTAAGGGGGTGGGGAGAAAATAAAATAGGGTTTTTGGGGGGAAAACAAAGGGAGGGGGGGGAGAAAACTAGGGGAAATTTTGGGGGAAAAGAAACACTGGGGGGGAGGGGGGGGAAAAACACTAAAAAAAGGGTTTGGGGGAAAAAAACACTAGTGGAGGGTTGGGGGAAACACTGAGGAGGGGTGGGGGGGGGGGGGTTTGGGGGAGCAAGGGGTTTTGGGGAAAAAAAACACTAGGGGGGGGGTTTGGGGAAAAAAACTAGTGGATTTTTGGGGGAAAACACTAGTGGGGTGGGGAAAAACTAGTGGGGGGGGGGGAGAAAACAGGGAGGGGGGGGAAAACACTAGGGGAAGGTTGGGGGAAGAAACCTAGTGGAGGGTTGGGGGAGAAACACAAGGGGGGGGGTTTGGGAGAAATACTAGGGGAAAGGGGGGGGAAAAAAACCCCTATTTGGGGGGTTTGGGGGAAAACTATGGAGGGGGGGAAGAAAAACTGTAAAAAGGGGGGGAGAAACACTAGTGGAGGGGGGGGGAGAAACACTAGGGGAAAGTTTGGGAGAAACACTAGTGGAGGTTGGGGAAAACACTAGGGGGGGGGGTGGGGAGAAATCTGGGAAAGTGGGGGGGAAAGAAAAAAACTAAAAATTGGGAAGTTTGGGGAGAAACACGGGGAAAAGGGGGGGAAAACTAGGGGAGGTGGGGGAAAACACTAGTGGGGGGGGTGGGAGAAACACTAGTAAAAGGTTGGGGGGG
>NC_069411.1:41504655-41517155 GCF_026875155.1 Cherax quadricarinatus | reverse complement strand
ACATGCTGGCTGCCTCTAACCACAACCTTCAACACATCCCTTGAAACGGGCAACACCGAAAATGAAGACAGCAAATGATTCCCCATTTTTTAAAAAAGGAAAAACAGAAATGATCCCACTAAACAAAAACCCTGGGCCTCTGAAAAGAAATTTGTGGCAAAGCCATGGAGAAGTTATCGGGAGGAAGTGGTCGAACACCCGGGAACGGAACAAAAAATAAATTAAAACCAAAAATGGGTTCATGGAAGGAAAATTCTGTTTCACAAACCTCCGGGGATTTTTATGACACGGTAACAAAAATAAGACACGAAGGAGGGGGGGGTTTTTATTGCGTTTTCCTAGACTGCGGGAAGGGCCTTTTGCCAAAGTTCCCCACAAGAGATAGGGGCAGAACTGGAGGATCGGGCCCAAATAAAACAGGGAGGGCACGCAATGGAAAAGGGGGAATACCTGACAGGGTTTGCAGCAACGAGTAAAGGTATTTTAAAGGTAAACAGGGGGCGCCGGGCCCGAGGGGGGCCCACAGGGGCCCAGTTCTAGGACCATTGCTATTTAAAGTAAAAGCTAACGACAGGGAGGGAAAGGGAATAGCCCTTTTGAAGTGTCCCTTTTCCCGCAGATGAGGGAAAATTGATGAAAAATTTTAAATCGGTAAAGGATAAAAGGCGGGACGGGAAAAGGCCCTTTTACGGGCCTGGACATGGGGCCCCAAAAAAGGGGGCTTCCGAATTAAACCCTTTCCAAAAAGCAAAGTCATAAATTGGGGGGGGGCAAAGAAGACCGCATACAGAGTATAGGCTAGGGGAAAAGACAACAGACCCCACTCGGGGAAAAGCCCTTTGGGGGTGCCCCATAAAAAACCGAGAAACCACGGGGCCCCACACATAAAACCAAATAACTGCGGGCACAAAAGGGGCGCCTGGCAAACCTGAGAATACGTTTTCCGATACCTTAATAAAAAATCGTTAAAGCACGTACACTGGGAAAAGAAGGGCCCCATTAAGGGAGAAATCCCGCACCACCTGGAACCCACCCCTTTGGTCAAGCACTCAAAATTGGGAAGAAAGAACAAAGGTTTGCAACAAGGCTATTTCCAGCGCTCAGGGAATGCCCGAAAAGAAAAGGTTGAGGGAAATCGGACTGACGAAAACTGAAGGCCCAGAAGGGTCAGGGGAGACAGGGAAAATACTCCCAAGAACTGCGGGGAATAGACAAGGTGGACAAAAAGGGATTTTTCCAGAGAGGGGACACAGAAAAAAGGGGGTTTTCACAATTTGGAAGCTGAAGACTCAACAGTCAAAAGGGACGTTAGGAATATTTTTCGGGTCATAGAGGGTCTTCGGGAAGTGGAATGCCCTAGCAAGTGAAATAGTGGGGGCAGGAACCATACAAATTTTTAAGAAGATTTAAGACAAAGCCCCAGGAAAAAGAGAAGAAAAAAAAAACTTTTTAGTAGCAAACATTGAAGAGGGGGGGGCCGGGAAAGCTGAGTCTCGGCCCCTGAAACCACAATTGGGTGAGTAAAATTAGGTGAGAACACACACACACACACACACACAACCCCAAACACACACACACTGGGTGAGGTGATTTACCACACACCCAACACACACACACACACAAAATGAAAGAAATGTAAATATCCCGTTTTTGTATTCCACCTCGGGAAAATTCCCATGACTATATAAACAAAGTACACAAATTTATGTATACAAAAATTAATTTTTTTTTTAAAGCCGAAATTAAACATAGTAAAATAACAACGTTATATGGGTTCATATATATACCCTAATTTTTTTTTTGGCCAGTGATTACGAAAACAAGAGTTTCCCCTGAGAACCATTAGAGGACGAAAACCCGGTTTTGGGTTTAATTTAATTTTTTTCCATAAAATTTGGGGGAAAAATTTTGGGTAGTGCCCCGGAAAGCGGGTAGAAAGTGAGCAAGGGGAAAATTTCTACTTTCAACTCATCAAAAACTTTTTGTAAAAATTTAAAGAAAAAAACAAATAAATTACAAATATAGGGGGGACAAAACCCCAACAACCACACACACGAAAACCGGTTTTTGACCCCAACACGTAACATAATTTTTCCTTGAACAAAAAACCTGTCTCCCATGACCCCCGCTAATGCATACAGCCCCTTTATTTGGAGAAATAAAGAGAGACAGGGCTGCCCGTAAAAAAGACCCCACAAGCGGGAAACTACAAGTATTCACCCCAAAGATTGATTTAAAAAACCTTTCACATACACACACACACATACTGTCCTGCTTATCTAAAATTCTAAAATCCTCTCATTCGGCTACAGTGATATTTTAAAGTGCCAAGCCCCTATTTTACCTACAAAAAAAAAGGGCCAAATCAACAGCTCACCCTTTGAACCCTTTTAAAACACTTAAAAGACAAGAAACCTTTAAACCCCGCCCTGTCTTCCCTTCTATTCTCTCTTTTCCTCTCTTTACAAAAACGCACACCACACGAAACACTCACACACTACCACAACACACACACACACCCACACACACACACACAACACACACACACACACACACCCCAACAAAACACACACAAAACACACACCAGACAGGTGCGGAAACCCAAACATCTCCCAACAAAAAGGGGGGAAATTACCCTTTCTTAAAGGCCCTGATGCAAAAATTTCACTAAATTAAATAATATAAAATTATTTTTTGTTTTAAGAAAAAAAAAAATCTTAAATTTAATACTTACACACACACACACAACACACACAACAAAACACCGGGGCGCGCGCACCACACCCCCCAAAAAACACATATACACACACACACAAACACACCCAAAAACACTTTGTATTCAGTTTATGTTTTTTTCGGTAAATGTTTTTTGTTTAAAAATATACATAAAATATATATAAAAATAAAATATATAAATATATATATATATATAATATAATATAAATAAAAAATATAAAATTATATATAAATAAATATATTAAAATATAAAAAAATGTCTTGCCAAATGGGCAAACTTGCGACCCTTGGCTTAAATAGCAACCCCTAAACTTCCATATAGGACAAGTAAAAATTTTGGGGTATGCAATAATTTTCCCCAAAAATCATTCAAAACCCCTAACGAAAAAAATACATTTGATTGTGTTTTTTTAGTATTTAAATTTTTGTAAACGTAAATTTAAAAATATTTATTTTGGGGTTTGACTAAAATAAAATTTTTCCCTTTTTATAATAAGGGAAGGTGTTTTTTTAAGATTCTTTTGTGCAAAATTAAAAAATTTTTAACATGAACATTAAAAGGGAAAAAAAAATTCTTTTAAAAAATTATAAGAGAAAAAATTTTAGAAAGTACTTTAAATTTTAAAAAGAGTTCTTGTTAATTGAAACCCTTTTTAAAAAATTCGGCACGACATAATAAAAAAAAATATATAATATATATATAAAAATATATATTTTATTTTAAAATATAAATTTTAAAAAAAATAAAATGTCTGCCGAAAAAGGCAGAACTTGGGGAACTTGGCTTAAATAGCAACGCTCATCTTTCCAAATAGGACAAGTGAAAATTTTTTTGTATGCAATAATTTTTTTGGTTTTGCCAAAATTTATTCCCGAAATTAACGAAAAAAATATATTTCACTGTGTTTAATTTTGTATTTAAAATTTTTGTAAACAAATCTAAAAAATATTTAGTTTTTTTTTGCAAAAAAAAAATTGCGCTTGTTATAATAAGGGTTTGGGAAGTTTCAAAAATTCTTTTAAAAGGGAAAAATTTTAAAAAATTTTTTTCGTCAACAATTTAATTTAAAAAAAATTTTATCTTTAAACAAAAAGGGAAAAAAATTTTGAAAGGACTTAAAATTTTTAAAAAAGTTCTTGGGAAAATTACCCCCTTTTTTCATATTCGCACGACAAATATATTTTATAATAAAAATTATATATAAAAAAAATTAATAAATATAAAATATTAAAAGTAAATATATTATAATATATATATATAAAAATATATAAATATATATATATCTATAAATATATATATAAAAATATTTTATAAATAATAGGGAAAACGTTTTTAAATGTGTTTTTTAAAACCTACTGGGGGAAGATAGGTCTAGAGAAGGGTGACCAAGGGTTTAGGGAAAACCCGAAAAAATATTCTAAAGTTTCCTCTCCAAATTATTTAATTTCCCCTTTTTTAGTTTCGGAGGTCGATTATTTTTACCGCTGAAAATTTCGAATTTTTTTTCCTTTTTTAACCTCACCACCACCACTACCAAACCCCCACTAAACCCCCACTACCATCACCACTACCCCACTTCCATCACCACAACCAAATCAAAACCCCTACCATCATCAAAAGTGAAACCCTACACTTGGGTCAGCAACCGTGAGGAGGTCGGGCAAAGGGCCCCCCCGGGTAATTACCGCAAAAACCCCCCTCAGGCGGGGGTTGGAAAAAAAGCTGAAGCTAAAATGCTGCAAATGCTCTCTCCCCTTGCTTTGGGGGGAAAGGAGGGTGAGGGAGGCTTTTCAGCCGGATGTTTTTTGCCAGGAGTGGTGTTCCTTCGGAATGTTTAGGCAACAGGGGATACTGTTTTTAAGAATGGGGTGGGGGGGAAAGATGTTGTCTTTTTTATCTTTTTTTCCAAAGAAGGAATATTGCCTCGTTTTATGTTGTAGAGGCTATTTTTTTTCTTCTTGGGTGTTGCAGTTTAAAAAGGATGGATACTGTTCCCCGTTTCAGGATGCTGTAAGGGAAAAATGTCTGCAAAAATGTTTTTTGGGGGAGCAGAAAACCCCCTTTTCCCTTGGGTGCTTGTTAGGGGGGGGGGGCGGGTGCTTTCGGGTGCTGGTTTGGGGAAAAATGTTCCCTGGATGCTGAAGGGGGGATTTATAACTGCTGGAGAAAGGGGGTAAGGGGGTTTTTCGCCTGGGTTTTTGCATAAATGGGAAGCTATCACAAGGGGTTGCAAATTAGGGTATTGTCCCCCCCGGATGTTGCAGGAGGAACAGATGCTGTTGACGGAGCTTGGGGGAGAAAGATTGGGGTCACACACACACAGGGGTCTTTGGGGGGTTGAAAAATGCAATCTGGGTATTTTTTGCATATTTTTGGAAAAAAAAAAAATTCGTGAATATTCCCAAAAATAATTGTCTAATTTTAAAGGGGATTTTAGGAAAAAAGGCTGGAAAAATTTTTTAAAAATATTTTTAAGGGAAGACTGGAAATTGTAATTTTATAATTTTAAAAAATACGGAAATTTTATTTTTTAAAACCTAAGAAAAGGCAAGGGGAAAAATTTAAAGCGGAATTATTTCAAGGGGGACCGGGAAAATATCCCAGGGGAAAAGGGTTGGGAAAATTGGGTTTTATTTGATTAAAGGGGAGAATCTTTAGAAAAAAACAACAAAGGAAAAAAAAATAATTTAAAAAAAATAATAATATTAAAAAAATAAAAATAATAATAATAATAAAAAAAATAATAATTAAAAGTATTAATTAAAAAAAATAAAATAATAAAATAAAAAAAAATAATAAAAATAATAATAAATTTAAAAAAATAAAATAATGACATCATTTTAATTTAATCCAATTGGGACCAAAAGGAATTAAAAAAATAAACCTAAAAAGAAAAAACCTCTAAAAATTTTTAAAAAATTTTAAGTTCCCCCCTCCAAATACCCCCCCAAAATTTCCCACCCCAAAACCCCCCCCCCCCAACCCTTTTCCCCCCCCCAACTCCCTCAAAACCCCCCAACCCCCCCCGAAACCTTCCCCCTGACAACACTGTCCCCCCACACACAATTGGGCCCTCTTAAAAACAGTGTGGGTAAACCATTCAGCGGGGGGGCGGGGGTCCCCTTTATTCTGGGGAAAAACCCCCTTGTCCAAGTCTTGAATGGGTACCCTTTAATGAAAAGGGGGGGGTTTTTTTTCCAAGGGGGACTTTAATTGGGGGCCTTGGGTGCTGGAAAAGGTTTTTTTATTCAAGGAGTCTTTAATGGGTTTCCTTTGGGCGCTAGTGGAGGGCTTTGACCCAAGGGAAATTTGTAGGGGTACCGTGGGGAGGGCCAAAAAAACAAGATGAGCTTTTATCATTTTAAATCTTTTTTCTCTGAAGAAACTGGGCATGTCCCCTTTCTCCCTTTTCCTTAAACAATTTTTAATTTTTAAATTTTTTTATTTAAATTTTTATTATTATTATATATATAATATAAATATATATATATAAATAATATAATATTATATATATATATATATATATAAATTATATATATTTTAAATATATATATATATAAAAATATATAAATGTTTAAAACTGAAGATGGTAATTTTGTCAGTTTCTATATGCCCCTGGAAGAAGGTATCTTTATTACATATATACACGTAGATGGGAAAATAAACTCAGGCATATATACCTTTTAACCATTTTTTGGGGAAAACAGTAAAATTTTGGGCGCTGTAAACGGGTTTCATGTATCCTTTAAAAAATTTAAAAAACCTGTGTAGGTCGAAAGGCTTTTAAACCCCCCTTGAAAACCTCTAGTTATCTAAGGACCCCCCCTTTTTTATTATACAGTGTTTTTCTCCCCTTTTTTTTTCAACCCCGATTTGGTAGTATTTTTTCTGGGGTTGTGGGTCATGTTTTGTTGCTTCTGTTCTTCGTTTTTTGTTTTCCAAGTTTTAGTTTTTTTGTACTGTTTCTTATGTCTAACCCATGCAAAAGTGCTCTGTAAAAGCACAAAAAATTACTGCTACTTCTCCCCTAATAAACAGTAGTATAAATTTTTGTTTTCTACTACTACTACTACACTAGAAAAAATACTAATAAAGTCAAACTGTTTTTAGATCGAGAGAGAATCGCCTAATTTTTTTTTTTCATATATTTTATAAAGTAAAAATTCCCGGATTGTTTTTTTTTAAATTTTATTTTTTCATCCCGTTAATTCCGGCAAATAGGTCTTTTGGCCCCCTAGGGTAAAAAATTTTCCCAAAAAACGATAATTTTCCCATTGTTTGGGCCACATTTGGGTTTTAAGCACGACTATAAAACACCCACACTGCGTCAGGGTGTGGGATTTCAAAACTGTGGGAAGGAAAGGGAAAGCGGTGGGTTTTTGGGTTGCGGGGGGCTGGAAAGAGCAGCTGTGGAAGGGCCTTGTGGGGGTAATAATAAAAATAATAATTTTAAAATAATAAAAATCTTTAATTTTTTTTAAGGAATATGTACAAGGTTACCCGACCTAGCGACATCATGACCCAAATACTAAACCCGAAAACCCCCTTTTAATGCAGAGCATTCCCGGGAATTTTTTTAATTTTTTTCCCCCAGGGGGGATCCGCATCAGGGCAACAAACACCCAGGTTAAACCCATTTTAACCCGACAAAGGGGAAAAGGGACAGTAAGGGAACTTATTGGAAACACTTTCCAACGTAGGTAGGGGAGGGGAGATGTAGGAAGGTAGGTGTGGAAAAAAGGTGAGGGGCAGGTGTGGAAGGGGCCGGGGGAGGGACGGGGGTGGGGGAAACGGTGGGGGTTACAATGACACACACTGTTCTTTCTTTTAAATGGGGTGGGAAATGGGGTGGGGGTGGGGTGTGGGGGAGGGATGTTTAAAGGTAGGATTTTTTTTTTGGGAAAACACAACCCACAGTTTCAAAGCGCTGTTATGAGTGGGATTGAGTGTATCAAACTGGACCGGACGGAGGAAAGGAGGAGGGAGGGATGGAAGGAAAAAAGGGAGGGGAAAGGGGAGAGGGAGGGAAGAGGGAAGGGAAGGGGGGAAAGGGGAGAGGGTTCGAGCTGGGGGGGGGAGATAAGGGAAGAACTGAGTGGGTTTCTGGGTTTAAAGATGAAGAGGGAAGGGAAAAAGAGAGGGAATAATGGGAAAAAAGAGGGAAAGGGGCCAAAAAGGAAATGGGATAGGGATGAAAAACTGAACTGGGAAGGGAAATTGTAAATGAAAATGGAAATAAGCAAGGGGAAGGAACTAAAGGAAGGGGTGAGGGGGAGAGAAAAGGGAAATGGGTAATGAAGGAAAGGGGGTTAAGGGAAGTGTTGGGGGAGTGAAATCGGAGGGGAGAAATGAGAAGAGAGAGAAAAGAGAGAGAGGAGAGAGGGGAGAGAGAGAGAGAGAGAGAAAGAGGGGAGGGGGAGAGAGAGAGAGAGAGAGAGAGAATGTAGGGAAAAAATTTAAAACAATTTTGGGTTTCAGGGAAAAAAAAGTTTTTTCGCGTCAGAGTTTGTTTTATATTACATTCAGGATTACTTTCCCAGCGTTTATGTGCCGTTTGTGGGCCCCCCGTTCATTCGTGCCCTTTTCACACACAATTTAACAATGCGTTCGTGCGGGGGTTTTGTACCCCTTGGTTTCCGGGGTTTTCATTTTTCCCCCCCCCGAAAGGGGGGAGGGTAAAAAGACGGGGTTTTTCACTCATTTTCAGGGGGGGCGAGCCTCCCGGCCCTGGATGAGCATTATGACGAGCGATAAAACCGGCTTTCGTGCGTCGCCCCCGCCGGCCAACGGCACACTAACGCCCCCCAACCACCCCATCATCATCACTATCACCCCCCACCACTGCAGCCACCAACAACAAACAAACCTTCTGGCCCAAAAAGGTCAACCCACAATGCAAAATCACTTTTTAACTTACCCAATTTTGGGGGAAACAAAGACATGAAATCTGGTTGTCACAAAATAAAAGAGAGAGAGAGAAAGAGAAGAGAGAGGGAGAGGGGGGAGGGAGGGGGAAAAAAGAGAATAAATGAGAAAAACCCTTTTATTTACAAACCCATAAAACCCTTTAGGTAAAAACAGGGAAAAAAAGCCCCTCAACCCCCGGGTTTCCATGCGTGTCAAAGCAGGACGCACTGGGGAGGGGGTACCCCTCACCTTTTATGCCCTTCCTCTGACAGAAATGAAAATTGTTAAAACTTCATATCTTCTGTACACCCCACACACACACACACACACATACCACAAACACACACACACACACACACACACAAAACACAAAACACACACACACACACACACACACACACACACACACGTGAGTGAAACCCAGGGAGCGAACAGTGAAGAGGCGGGGGCCCGGAGCTGGACCGACCCCCGGAACCTCAACTAGGGGATACAACACAACACAACACATACACACAAAACACAAAACACACACACACACACACCCCACACAAAATACACCCAAACACACACACACACACAACACAACAAACACACCCACACACACAAAACACACACACCCTACCACACATTTCACACACATACACACAGAAAACCCCCACCCCACACACCCCATATACACACACATACACACAACACACAACAAAACCCCCAAAATACACACACTTTCACACACACACACAACACACACACACACAACACCCCACACACACAAACAAACATATATACAAAACCCCACACATACACACACCCACACACACACACACAACCCCACCACACGGGACACACACACACGTAAACACACACACACACACACAACACACACACACACACATAACCCCTTCACACCAAAAACCGCACACACACGTGGGAAATTTTTATGAAAAAATTAAATCGGGCGAGGATTAGGCAGGACGCAAAGAGGGCCTGGACAGGCTGGGGACATGTGGTCCACAACTGGCCCTTCCCCGAATTCAATCCACCAAATGCCAAAGTCCCTGAAGATTGGGGAGGGGGGAAAAAAAGACCGAGGAAAGAGTTTGGCGGGGGATTAAAAAACTACAAGACCCTCACTCAGGGAGAAAAACCCTTGGGTTTACCATAAAAACACCGAGCAAAAACACCGGAGGCACACATCACCCCAAAAAACCGCTGCAATCATACGGGCCCTGGCAACCTGAGAATAGCGTTCCCATACCTTAAAAAAAACTTTTTAAGGGCACTTACACTGTGTATTTAGGCCCATACTGATTTTTGCAGCACCATCCCAAAACCCCCAACCGGTCAAGCACGGGCAAGAAATTAAGAAAGTACAAAATTTTTTCAACAAGGCTAGTCCCAGAGCTCAAGGGAATTCCCTACGAAGGGAAAGGTTTAAGGGGAAAACGGACTGACGGGCACTGGAAGGGCAAAGGGGCAGGGGGGAAAATGATAACGACATACAAATAAAAGCGGGGGAAAAAACAAGGTGGAAAGAGATAGGAAAAGTTTCCGAGAGGGGACAGAGGGACAAGGGGGCAAAAACTGGGGAAACTGAAGACTCAGACAGTCACAGGGACGTTAGGAAATATTTTCCCTTTAGTCATAAGTTGCACCAGTGGAAAACCTTGGCAAGTGAAGTATGGGGGCAGGAACCCCAAAATAGTTTTTTTAAGAGGTATCCCAAAACTCAGGAAGCAAAAGAGAAAGAACTAATAGCGATAAATGAAGACGGGGCCAGGGGCTGAGTATGGAACCCCCGCAACCCCCAATTAGGTGAGTACAATTTGGTGAGAAAAAACACAAACACCACCACACCAACACACACCCCAACAAACACACACACACACACAACACACACACACAAAACACACAAAACACCAACAAAACACACACACACACCCCACACACACACACACACACAAGAAGAAAAGGGGGGGGATTGCATTTTCTTTGGGCTGCAAGAAGGGGGGTTTTTACACAGTTTCCCCCCACAGAGTTTTGGGGAAAAAATGGGGGGACCAAGCAGGGGTAACAGGGGGGGAAAGGGACAAAATGGATCAGGGGGAAAACTTTTTTCAGGAAACAGCACGAGTCCCTGGACGGGCGAGGTGCAAATGGACCTGTGACCCCGCGGGTCCCGCAGGTTGGGCATTTCCAAAGGGCCATTTCTGTTTTTGGATTTGTGGAAAACATGACGGGAAAGGAAAAAAAACCCCCGAGGTGCCCTGTTTTCAGATGACGTGAAGTTGATGAGAAGAAAACACTCGAAAACGAAGACCAGGCAGAACTTCCCAAAGGGGCTGGGCAGGCTGCAACCTGGCCACAATTGGGTCCTGGATTTTTAAACCCACCCAAATGCAAAGTCTGAAATTGGGAAGGCAAAGAAGGGCCCCAACGGAGTACAGTCCCAGGGGGCCCCAAACTACAAACCCTCACTCAAGGGAAAAAAAATCTTGGGGATATAACACCCCTCCCATCTCCTGAAGCGCAAAATCAACCCAAAAAACTGCGCACATATTGCCCTAGCCAAAACTCAAACAGCATTCCACATCTTTAAAAAGGGGAAACGTTCAGGACCCTTTTCAAACCCTAAAACGGGTTAAAGGCCCCCTATTGGAGTATGCGGCACCAAATTTTGGGAACCCCCACCTAGCCCCAAACAAAGTAAAGAAACTAAGAAAGTGCCCCAAAAGGGTTTTCAACAAGACTAGTCCCCCGACTAAGAGGATGTCCCCACGAGGAGGGGGTTAAGGGGGAAAACAACCCCGAAGACAAAATGGAGGGCAAGAGAAAGGGGGGACATGATAACGACAAACAAAAAACGAGGGGGAAGACAAGGTGGACAAAGGGCAGGAGTTTCCCGAGA
Organism: Cherax quadricarinatus; assembly: GCF_026875155.1. NCBI lineage: Eukaryota > Metazoa > Arthropoda > Malacostraca > Decapoda > Parastacidae > Cherax > Cherax quadricarinatus. The sequence continues at coordinate 41,505,606 of NC_069411.1, read as the reverse complement.
TTGGGCCCAGTAAAAGGGGAAAAAAGTTGGAAGCTTAAAAAACACAGAAATCACAGGGGTGTTAAAGGGAAATATTTCTTCAAACCACAGAGTAGTCAGTAAGTGGGAAAAATTGGGGGAAACGATGTATGGGGCAGGATCCCTACATAAACTTTAAAACAAGGTATGATAAAGCTCACGGCTCGGGAGGGGGAGACCCAAATTTGCGATAAAAGGAAAAAGGGGGGGCCAGGGGCTCGGCTCGACCCCCCCAACCCCCAAAAAAGGTTATTTCAACTAGGTTTTAGTACAAAAACACATCCCCACAAAACACATACACACCCCCATCCCCCACACACACACCCACACACAACACACAAACCCCACACACACACACACACACACACCCACAAAAACACAAAACAACACATAAAACACACAAAACACACAAAACACACACACACACCACACAACACACACACACATACACACACACACACAAAACCAAACAACACACAAACACACCCCAAATCACACACACAAAACATAAAAAACACACACAAAACATACACACACACACCCCATAAAACACACAATAAAACACACACACAACACAAAACACACACACAACCCCACATACAACAACACACATACACACACACACACCCCATAAAAACACCCAAAAACACACACACAAACACACCCACACAAACAACACACACACACACAACACACACACACACAAAACACACACACACACACACAATGCCACGTAAATAGGACAAATTTTTGCTTGGGCCCCAAACCCTTTCTGTTCTCTCAAAAATAATCTCAAACGATTTTTTTTCAGCAGGTAAAAAGGGGCTCCATAAAATTACAACATTAAAATCTTTTGGGGAGCCTTTTCAGGAAGGGGAAAAATTAATTTTGTTTATTTTTTAGCGGGTTTTTTGTTTGTTATGGGGGATGTGT
>NC_069411.1:41498378-41504155 GCF_026875155.1 Cherax quadricarinatus | reverse complement strand
ATTTCGCCATTGTTTTTACGAAGAAATCAAATAAATTAAAAAATATCGTTTATGAAAGTAACATTCATACACACATACACGCACACACACACAGACATATATACACAGACACACGCACACGCACACTCACACACACACACACACACACACACACACACACACACACACACACACACACACACACACACACACACACAACACACACACACATGCTGTGCGTGCCTCTAACCACAATCTTCAACACATCCCTTGAAACTGGGCAACTACCTGAGAAATGTAAGACAGCAAATGTAGTCCCCATATTTAAGAAAGGAAACAGAAATGAGGCACTAAACTACAGACCTGTGTCTCTGACATGTATTGTGTGCAAAGTCATGGAGAAGATTATCAGGAGGAGAGTGGTCGAACACCTGGAACGGAACAAGATTATAAATGAAAACCAGCATGGGTTCATGGAAGGCAAATTCTGTGTCACAAACCTCCTGGAGTTTTATGACACGGTAACAGAAGTAAGACACGAGAGAGAGGGGTGGGTTGATTGCGTTTTCCTAGACTGCAGGAAGGCCTTTGACAAAGTTCCCCACAAGAGATTAGTGCAGAAGCTGGAGGATCAGGCGCATATAACAGGGAGGGCACTGCAATGGATAAGGGAATACCTGACAGGAGGCAGCAACGAGTCATGGTATGTGAAGAGGTATCACAGTGGGCGCCTGTGACGAGCGGGGTCCCACAGGGGTCAGTTCTAGGACCAGTGCTATTTTATGTATATGCTAACGACATGATGGAAGGAATAGACTCTGAAGTGTCCCTATTCGCAGATGATGTGAAGTTGATGAGAAGAATTAAATCGGATGAGGATGAGGCAGGACTGCAAAGAGACCTGGACAGGCTGGACATGTGGTCCAGAAACTGGCTTCTCGAATTCAATCCTGCCAAATGCAAAGTCATGAAGATTGGGGAGGGGCAAAGAAGACCGCATACAGAGTATAGGCTAGGTGGAGAAAGACTACAGACCCCACTCAGGGAGAAAGACCTTGGGGTGACCATAACACCGAGCACGTCACAGGAGGCACACATCAACCAAATAACTGCTGCAGCATACGGGCGCCTGGCAAACCTGAGAATAGCGTTCCGATACCTTAATAAGGAATCGTTCAAGACACTGTACACTGTGTATGTTAGGCCCATACTGGAGTATGCAGCACCAGTCTGGAACCCACACCTGGTCAAGCACGTCAAGAAATTAGAGAAAGTACAAAGGTTTGCAACAAGGCTAGTTCCAGCGCTCAGGGGAATGTCGTAAGAGGAAAGGTTGAGGGAAATCGGACTGACGACACTGAAGGACAGAAGGGTCAGGGGAGACATGATAACGACATACAAGATACTGCGGGGAATAGACAAGGTGGACAGAGATAGGATGTTCCAGAGAGGGGACACAGAAACAAGGGGTCACAACTGGAAGCTGAAGACTCAGACGAGTCACAGGGACGTTAGGAATATTTTTCAGTCATAGAGTCGTCAGGAAGTGGAATAGCCTAGCAAGTGAAATAGTGGAGGCAGGAACCATACATAGTTTTAAGAAGAGGTATGACAAAGCTCAGGAAGCAGAGAGAGAGAGGACTTAGTAGCGATCAGTGAAGAGGCGGGGCCAGGAGCTGAGTCTCGGCCCCTGCAGCCACAATTAGGTGAGTACAATTAGGTGAGAACACACACACACACACACACACACACACACACACACACACTAGGTGAGGTGAGTACACACACACACACACACACACACACACACATGTATGTATGTATATATACCGTATATGTATTCCACCTCAGTGATTCGCCAGTGACTATATAATACAAAGTACACTAATATGTATACATAAATAATTATTTTATATGCCGTATTATACATAGTATAATAAGCAACGTTATATCGCTTCATATATATACCCGTAATTTTATAGCCAGTGATTACTGGCATTACAAGAGTTTACCTGAGAACCATTAGAGGACGAGAAACGGTATTGGTTTAATGTTAATTTCTCCATCAAATGTGTGTATAATTGGGTAGTGTCGGAAAGCGGGTAGTAGTGAGCAAGAGGAAATTGCTACTTTCAACTCATCAAAAACATTTTGTAGACAATTAGAGAGAAAACTAATAAATTAGCATAATATAGGAGGACAAAACAAACACACACACACACACGCAACCGGATTTTGACGCAACACGTGAACATAATTATCCGTGTAGACACACACCTGTCTAGCATGAGCCCGCTACTGCATACTGTCCCTTACTTGAGAGAATATAATGAGAGACATTGCTGTACAGTAACAAAGACTCCCACAGAGCTGGACAGACAAGTATTCACTCCAAGTAGTGATTTATATACCTACACATACACACACACACATACTGTCTCTTGCTTATCTAAAATTCTAGATCCTCTCATTCGGCTACAGTGATATATTATGTGCCAAGCTCTATATTACCTGACAACGGTAAGCCATATGCAACAGCTGCAGTCTGTTGAATCTCTTAACACTTGATGACAAGTATCCTTAACCCCGCCCTGTCTTCCCTTCTATTCTCTCTCTCTCTCTTACACACGCACACTCACACGCACACTCACACACACTCACACACACACACACACACACACACACACACACACACACACACACACACACACACACACACACACACACACACACACATACACACACCAGACAGGTGCTGGCAGATCAACATCTGCAACACATGTGGGTGATTATCCCTTCTCAGGTCTGATGCAACAATTCACTGATTATATATAGTATGAATTATTTTTTGTATTAGAGAATAAAAAAATCTTAAATTTAATACATACACACACACACACACACACACACACACACACGCGCGCGCGCGCACACACACACACACACACATATACACACACACACATACACACACACACACATTGTATTCATGTTTATTTTTTTTCTGTAAATGTATTTTGTTTATAAATATACATATATATATATATATATATATATATATATATATATATATATATATATATATATATATAATATATATATATATATATATATATATATATATATATATATATATATATGTCGTGCCGAATAGGCAGAACTTGCGATCTTGGCTTAAATAGCAACGCTCATCTTGCCATATAGGACAAGTGAAAATTTGGGTATGCAATAATTTCGCCAAAATCATTCTGAACCTAACGAAAAAAATACATTTGATTGTGTTTGTTTAGTATTAAATTATTGTAAACGTATTTAAAATATATTTAGTTGGGTTAGACTAAAATAAATTGTTCTTGTTATAATAAGGTTAGGTAAGTTTTCTAAGATTCTTTTGGTGCAAAATTAAAAATTTTTACATGAACATTAATGAAAAAAATATATCTTTAAACGTATAAGAGAAAATTTCAGAAAGTACTTAATTTTAAATGAGTTCTTGTTAATTGACCAGTTTTACATATTCGGCACGACATATATATATATATATATATATATATATATATATATATATATATATATATATATATATATATATATATATATGTCGTGCCGAATAGGCAGAACTTGCGATCTTGGCTTAAATAGCAACGCTCATCTTGCCATATAGGACAAGTGAAAATTTGTGTATGCAATAATTTCGCCAAAATCATTCTGAACTTAACGAAAAAAATATATTTCACTGTGTTTATTTAGTATTAAATTATTGTAAACAAATCTAAAATATATTTAGTTGGGTTAGGCTAAAATAAATTGCGCTTGTTATAATAAGGTTAGGTAAGTTTTCTAAGATTCTTTTAGTGCAAAATTATAAATTTTTACGTCAACATTAATGAAAAAATTATATCTTTAAACGTATAAGAGAAAAATTTAGAAAGGACTTAATTTTAAATAAGTTCTTGCTAATTGACCAGTTTTACATATTCTGCACGACATATATATATATATATATATATATATATATATATATATATATATATTATATAATATATATGTATATATATATATATATATATATATATATATATATAATATATATATATATATATATATATATATATATATATATATATATATATATATATGTAAAACGTTTTTTACTGTGTTTTTAATACCTACTGGTGGATGATAGTTGTCTAGAGAATGGGTGACCAAGGTTCAGGAAGACCCGAAAAGTATTCTAAAGTTTCCTCTCCAAATTATTTATTCTCCTATTTGTAGTTGCTGGAGGTCGATTATTTCAGCCGCTGATATTGCTGATTTTTATCCTTTTCACCATCACCACCACCACTACCATCACCACTACCACCACTACCATCACCACTACCACCACTACCATCACCACAACCACTCAACCACTACCATCATCAGAAGTGGACCCGTACACTGGATCAGCAGCCGTGAGGAGGTCGTCAAGGCCAGCGGGTAATTACCGCAAGACCCCGTCAGGCGGGTGTTGGAACAAAGCATGAAGCTAAGGATGCTGCAGATGCTCTCTCTCTTGCTGGGAGGATGGAGGGTGAGGGAGGCTGTCAGCCGGATGTTGTGCCAGGGAGTGGATGTTCTCTTCGGAATGTTGAGGCAGACAGGGGATACTGTTCCATATATGCTGTGGAGAAAGATGTTGTCTTTTATATCTTATTCCAAAGAAGGAATATTGCCTCGTTGATGTTGTAGAGGCTAGTGTTTTCTTCTGGATGTTGCAGTTGAAAAAGGATGGATACTGTCTCGTTTCATGGATGCTGTAGGAAAGATGTCTGCTGAATGTTTTGGAGGAGCAGAGATACTTTTCCTTGGATGCTGTTAGGTAAGACGCTGCTTTCTGGGTGCTGTGTTAGTGGGGATACTGTTCCCTGGATGCTGTAAGGAGGGATGATATCTGCTGGATGATGCGGATAAGGGGATGCATTCGCCTGGATTTTTGCATAAATGGGAAGCTATCACAAGGGTGTTGCAAATTAGGATATTGTCCCCAGGATGTTGCTGCTGTTGTTCGGATGCTTGGGTGAGAAGAGATGGTGTCACACACACACTGTGTCTTTGGGGGATGTGAAATATGCAATCTGGAGTATTAGTGCATATTTGGAAAAACTAGAAGAGTACTGTGAATATTCATGAGATAGATTGTCTAATTTTAGGGCATTTCAGGAAAAAGGCTGGAAATTTGTAATATATTTCAAGGGAAGACTGGAAAGTTGTAATATATATTTCAATAGAATACTGGAAAGTTGTATTATATCCTAAGAAAAGGCAGGGAAAGATTGAAAGCTGGAATATATTTCAAGGGAAGACCGGAATATATCCCTGGGAAAGGTTGGAAAGTTGGGATATATTCGATAAGGCTAGAATCTTTAGAACAACAACAGTAATAATAATAATAATAATAATAATAATAATAATAATAATAATAATAATAATAATAAATAATAATAATAATAATAGTATTAATAATAATAATAATAATAATAATAATAATAATAATAATAATAATAATAATAATAATAATAATAATAATAATAATGACATCATTAATGATAGCAATGGTACCAAAAGGAATTATGAAAATAAACATAAAATGATAATCCTCTAAATTATTATTCATATAAGTCACCTCCACTACCCCCAACATTGCCCACTCAACCTCCCCCACCCCAACCTCTCCCACCCCAACTCCCTCAACCCCCCAACACCCCCGAGCCTCCCCTGACATCACTGTCCTCACAGCACACTGCCCTCTTAACACA
>NC_069411.1:41463378-41493378 GCF_026875155.1 Cherax quadricarinatus | reverse complement strand
AATACACTCGATCGAAGACCAGGCAGAACTACAAAGGGATCTGGACAGGCTGCAGACCTGGTCCAGCAATTGGCTCCTGGAGTTTCAATCCCACCAAGTGCAAAGTCATGAAGATTGGGGAAGGGCAAAGAAGGCCGCAGACGGAGTACAGTCTAGGGGGTCAGAGACTACAAACCTCACTCAAGGAAAAAGATCTTGGGGTGAGTATAACACCAGGCACATCTCCTGAAGCGCACATCAACCAAATAACTGCTGCAGCATATGGGCGCCTAGCAAATCTCAGAACAGCATTCCGACATCTTAATAAGGAATCGTTCAGGACCCTGTACACCGTATACGTTAGGCCCATATTGGAGTATGCGGCACCAGTTTGGAACCACACACTAGCCAAGCACGTAAAGAAACTAGAGAAAGTGCAAAGGTTTGCAACAAGACTAGTCCCGAGCTAAGAGGTATGTCCTACGAGGAGAGGTTAAGGGAAATCAACCTGACGACACTGGAGGACAGGAGAGATAGGGGGGACATGATAACGACATACAAAATACTGAGGGGAATTGACAAGGTGGACAAAGACAGGATGTCCAGAGATTGGACACAGTAACAAGGGGACACAGTTGGAAGCTAAAGACACAGATGAATCACAGGGATGTTAGGAAGTATTTCTTCAGCCACAGAGTAGTCAGTAAGTGGAATAGTTTGGGAAGCGATGTAGTGGAGGCAGGATCCATACATAGCTTTAAGCAGAGGTATGATAAAGCTCACGGCTCGGGGAGAGTGACCTAGTAGCGATCAGTGAAGAGGCGGGGCCAGGAGCTCGGACTCGACCCCGCAACCTCAACTAGGTGAGTACAACTAGGTGAGTACACACACATACACACACACACACACACACACATACACACACACACACACACACACACACACACACACACACACACACACACACACACACACACACACACATACACACATACACACATACACACACACATACACACACACACACACACACACACACACATACACACACACACATACACACACACACACATACAAACACACACACATACACACACACTCACACACACACACATACACACACACACACACATACACACACACACACATACACACACACATACACACACACACACACACACACACACACACACACACATACACACACACACATACACACACACACACACATACACACACAAACACACACACACAAACACACACACACACACAACACACACACACACACACACACACACACACACACACACACACACACACACACACACTTGCCACTGTATAATAGGACAACTTCTGCTTGGCCTCACCTTGCTGTTCTCTCACATAATCTCAAAGCGAGTGGTATCAGCAGGTAAAGTGTCTCTCATAATATTACAACATTCAGAAGATCTTTTGGGGATGCCTTTGCAGGAAGGAATATTAATTTTGTTTCATTTTGAGCGTTGTGTGTGTTGTGATGGGTGAGTGTCGTGTAAGTGTCCATTTGGGAGTGAGTTTGGTTGTTTGTTTGGGAGTGTTTTGGTGCAGTTTTGGGGTGAGGGGTGTGGGTGTGGATGAGATTATGGATGAGGTTAGGAGAATGTGGTATAGTTGAAAGTGTGTGGGTTGAAATGTAATTGTGGGTATGGGCGTGATGCTGATATGAGAGTAGTAGTGGTAGTGGATAAGTGTGATGTGGGTGTACGTGCGGGGAGCGTGGCATGGGCGTTGATGTTGGTAGTAGTGGTTGGTTATGGTAAGGGTATAAGTGTGGGTAACGGGGGGGAAGGGGGTGGAAAGAGTGGTAGTGTCACTGTAGAACGTTCCAAGGAGCAAATGAATGACATGAAGTGGCTGGAACAGAAAATAGGTAATCCGGTGACCTAACAAAGTGCTTCACTCTCCCTAGGTTGACCTATTTGCCTCTGGGGAGAAAGTGTCAGCAAAACAACTGAGTTTTCATTACACGCATTCCTGTCGTCAAATGTTGGATTTATCAAATTAGTGGGAAAGACTAATCCAGGGCAACGCAAAGACCATGTTGGGATTCATTTATTCTAAGCTCATGGAAGGAGCAAGGCAGTGGAAACTCTTGCAGTTCCCCCTACTGGATGCGCTTTCCATAATGACCACAACCATTTTAACTGGGTTTACCCAGTAATTTATAATATCACTGTAACAAGATTAGAAAACGCATCAGGTAAGGTCAGAGTTAGTCTTCTAGTGGTGTGAGAACTCTTCATGCAGGTGATTGTTACTGACAGTCCATAATATCTCCATTGTACTTTTCCGATCCTCAGATCATTCGCAGTGGTTTAACTCTCTGTGTTGCTGCCGTATCTAGACTTACCAAGTTTGTCTGCGGTAGTGCATTGGCAAAGCATTTCAGACTTAATGATCTTATCTGCTATAGATTTGAGGAGAGATTGTAAGGCATGATAAGCAGATACGCAGAAAAAATAAGAGCGTAGAAATTAGAAATGTTGCGGCGTTTCCAAAGGTATAATTCAAATATGTGAGTAGAGGTTGTTGAAGAGAAGATGAAACAGAATAGGATGATCATGAGGGTGTACAAATTTGGGGAGGAAAGAAAGAAGGGTAGAGGTTGTCGGGATGGAAGGAGTGTTAACTGCTTGGGCATCCGTCAGGCTTGTGTGAGCGTGTTAGAATAGAGTGAAGGTCAGTGGTTTTTATGGTTTCATGTGTTGTTGGAGTGTGGGACAAAAAAAAAATCATATTTATTAGAGATTCAAAGAAACCAGTTAGCTAGCATTGAGTCCTGGAGGTAGGAAGAACAGTGCCTGCACTCTGAGGGAGGAGCGGGGGTGCTGCAGTTTGGAGTGTCATCTGACTTGTGATGTCTGAATACTTCTGGCAAGAGAGATATTGTAAGAATGTTGGTGATTTTTTTTTTTTTTTTTTTTTTTTTTGGGGGGGGGGGTCATCCTATCGTGGTAGGGAATGGCAAGTAAAAAAAAATACTGTTACCTATAGGGTACGTGCAGTCACTTCCGGGGGTCACCGCCCCCTCGATGAGGTCCCAGACCAGTCCTCCTGGTTGTTGGTTTGATCGATTAGACTGTTGGTGCCCACCACCCTCAATTCAATGTATGCACCGTAGCGCAGTTGATCAGGAACTGACCGGAACTTATCCAGCTTTCTCAAGAAGATAGGGGTAATAATAATAATAATAATAATAATAATAATAATAATAATAATAATAATAATAATAATAATAATAAACCAACCAGATAAAGCGTGCCTTGCGACCGGTTTAAATAACTAAGAGGAAAAAATGTGTAAAGAAAAGCTTCGACTATAGAACACCACTGTAAGAACGACCCACCGCCACCCCACTGCACCTGCCACCCCACCACTGCCACCTGCCCACCTCCTATAAAACCACCACCATCCACATGCCAGTCTGCCCCGCTCCACCACCACCACCCACCCACTCACCCACCCTACCTTCAACCTTCCACCCCACCTGTCCAACTACTTCCAACTACTGTCTAGCCACTAAACACCACACCACCAACTCCACTCCAACTACAATTCTACCACCACCACCACCATACCATTCACCGCCACCCATCCACCCACTACATTCACCACCACCCACCCACCCACAACCATTCACCACCACCCACCCACCCACTACTATTCACCACCACCCACCACCACAACCATTCACCACCACCCATCCACCCACTACCATTTCACCACCACCCACCCCACTACCATTCACCACCACCCACCCACCCACTACCATTCACCACCACCCATCCATCCACTACCATTCACCACCACCCATCCACCAACAACCATTCACCACCACCCACCCACCCACAACCATTCACCACCACCCACCCACCCACTACCATTCACCACCACCCACATATCATTCCCGTCTCCCAGCTTCCATCATTTCTCTCACCGAGCCACCAAGCCACCCCCACAATAATTAAGACACCGGTATACTAAATTAGACTATCTTGCATAAAGTAATCATTGTTCCGGTATTTGGATCTTAGGACCTTTTTATCGCCTTATTCAATTATAGCAATCGCAATAGATTAATTCTTAAACCACTTAATTGGTTTACCTTTAAGAAATTCTTATTTGCGTTATTACTTAAGAAGGATTTTTTTATTTGTCACTTTTATTAATGACAGTTTTATTTACCTTAATGGCAGCACTTTTCTCTCAAGGCAGGATTTACCTTCTCTTAAAAGGCGTATTAACTTAAGCAGATTTACCGTGTCTTAAGAAGAATTACCTTCTTTTAGATAGAATTACCTTAAGACAGGATTACATTCTCTTTAGGATCACTCCAATTGGCTTCTCTTTTAAGACAAGATTTGCCTATTTTTAAGGCAGGATTTCTCTCTCCTTAAGGCAGGACTTATCTTCTCTTAACACAGAGATTCACCTTCTCTTACGATAGGATTCATCCTTCTCTTAAGATAGGATTCACCTTCTCTCAAATAGGATTTCACTCTTCCTCTTAAGATAGGATTCACCTTCTCTTAAGATAGGATTCATCTTCTCTTAAGATAGGATTCACCTTCTCTTAAAATAGGATTCATCTTCCCTTAAGATAGGATTCACCTTCTCTTAAGATAGGATTCACCTTCTCTTAAGATAGGATTCATCTTCTCTTAAGATAGGATTCATCTTCTCTTAAGATAGGATTCACCTTCTCTTAAGATAGGATTCATCTTCTCTTAAAATAGGATTCACCTTCTCTTAAAATAGGATTTATCTTCTCTTAAGATAGGATTCATCTTCCCTTAAGATAGGATTCACCTTCTCTTAAGATAGGATTCACCTTCTCTTAAGATAGGATTCACTTTCTCTTACGATAGGATTCATCTTCTCTTAAGATAGGATTCACCTTCTCTTAAGATAGGATTCATCTTCTCTTAAATAGGATTCACCTTCTCTTAAATAGGATTATCTTCTCTTAAGATAGGATTCACTTCTCTTAAGATAGGATTCACCTTCTCTTAAGATAGGATTCACTTCTCTTAAGATAGGATTCACCTTCTTCTCTCTAAGATAGGATTCATCTTCTCTTAAGATAGGATTCACTTCTCTTAAGATAGGATTCACCTTCTCTTAAGATAGGATTCATCTTCTCTTAAATAGGACTTATCTTCTCTTAAGATAGGATTCACCTTCTCTTAAAATAGGATTTATCTTCTCTTAAGATAGGATTCATCTTCTCTTAAGATAGGATTCACCTTCTCTTAAGATAGGATTCATCTTCTCTTAAAATAGGATTCACCTTCTCTTAAAATAGGATTTATCTTCTCTTAAGCTAGGATTCATCTTCCCTTAAGATAGGATTCACCTTCTCTTAAGATAGGATTCACCTTCTCTTAAGATACGATTCACTTTCTCTTACGTTAGGATTCACCTTCTCTTAAGATAGGATTCACTCTTCTCTTAAGATAGGATTCACTTCTCTTAAGATAGGATTCACCTTCTCTTAGATGAGTACGATTCACCTTCTCTTAAGATAGGATTCACCTTCTCTTAAGATACGATTCACCTTCTCTTAAGATAGGATTCACCTTCTCTTAAGATACGAGTCACCTTCTCTTAAGATAGGATTTACCTTCTCTTAAGATACGATTCACTTTCTCTTACGTTAGGATTCATCTTCTCTTAAGATAGGATTCATCTTCTCTTAAGATAGGATTCATCTTCTCTTAAGATAGGATTCATCTTCTTTTAAGATACGGTTCACCTTCTCTTAAGATAGGATTCATCTTCTCTTAAGATAGGATTCACTTTCTCTTACGTTAGGATTCATCTTCTCTTAAGATAGGATTCACCTTCTCTTAAGATAGGATTCACCTTCTCTTAAGATACGGTTCACCTTCTCTTAAGATAGGACTCACCTTCTCTTAAGATAGGATTCACTTTCTCTTACGATAGGATTCATCTTCTCTTACGATAGGATTCACCTTCTCTTAAGATAGGATTTACCTTCTCGTAAGACAGTATTCACCAGGTAGCAAAGATCTCAATGCCAAATGCAAACTCAATTATCGTCAGAGTCGAACCAGACGCCTTGGATAGTTAACATACATTTGCATATCTTAACAGCTTGACTGGGCAATTCAATTCCAAGCATGAAACGTAAAAAAAGAGGATGTATCTGAAGAGCTGGAAGCACGTCTCACGGTAATTCACCTCACTGGTGGAGGTAGCTGTCTGTAGCTCTCTCGTATTCCTGTGGTAGAGTGAGACAGCTGCTGTTATATGGAGTGTTTTGTTGATGTTTCTCGTTATCAGGTCACAGAGGCATTCCAGATACTCACTGTCTTCGTTATCTGGTTCGTTTTCGTGATCATCGTGACTTTACGGCTTTTAGAATAGCCATTGAAGTTAGTGAAGCTTCAAAAGCGACTGAAAGTGAATTTCCACCAGGGTTTGGGTGACTAAAAGAAACAAACCATTCACCATCACTCATTCAGTAGCAGTCGTGCCAGGAAGGCGCAGGCATCACAATTCAAATGACATTGCAAACAGCATTCGTAGCTCTTCATTATGTCCTCTTAATCTCTGCTTCAGACTCTTACTTCCCTCAGTCTTCCCCACTTTTTCTGTTCCCACTGTTCATTTCTTTCCCTTCCCTCCTAGGAAAGTACCGATGATTCTGGTATATCATTCCTGCCTTCCCTTTCCAAAGTCTCATATCTCTGGTATGGACATACACTCCCTCGTCCTTGAAATTTACGGGTGCACTCGTATGCTACTGCTGTGTACACTGATGGCTCTAAATCTTCTGATGGTGTTCGGTACGCGGCATTTTTTCCGTACACTCTGATACAAAGCCGCTTATCAGACATGGCTATTAGTTTCACAGCTAGAATCTACATTGCTTGTTTTCCTCTTTCTTCGTTTGTTGTAACCTCTGACTCTCGAAGTGCTTTACAAGCTCATCAAAGTTTCGACTTCTCGCATCACATCGTCCTTCGCATTCAATGTTGCCTGTGTCGCCTCTTTAACATGCATGAAGTCCTTGTCTTTTGCTGGGTTCTTGGTCATTCTAGTGTCCAGAGCAATGAACCTGCAGACTATTCTGCTCATTCCGCAGTTCAAGACCTTTCACATCTTCCGCAGGGAATCTGCGCTCTCCAGACTATTTTCCGGTGTCGTCTCGAAGTATTCGTGATCGATGGCAGCGTCGTTGGTCGGGTTAGAGAACAAACTGTTATTGCTCAAACCACAGTTCCATCGCTCTTCCGTACTGTACTCTGTTCATGAGCAAATCAGCAGACTGACATAAAGCTATCACATACAAAGGCGCCCGGCTGTTCTCTCTTTCAAACTTTCCAAGCCTGCACGACAGTCAGACATTATTTTGACTGTGAAAAATGAGACACTTGAGCAGCATTTGGGAGTCTTTACTGAGGACACGTTTCGCCAGCCAGTGGCTTCATCAGTCCAATACAGAGAAGAACGGTGGAAGATGAGGAAGAGAATGAGGTAATCAGTCCCTCAGATTGGAGTCGATGTGTTCAGTCCATCAGTCTTGACTAATAGACTGAACACATCAACCCCAACCTGATGGACTGATTACCTCATTCTCCTCATCTTCCACCTTTCTTCTCTGTATTGGACTGAAGAAGCCACTGGCTGGCGAAACGTGTCCTCAGTAAAGACTGCTCAATATTCCCAAATGTTGCACAAGCGTCTCATTTTTCAACTTGTCGGTTTTTAAACTCATTGCATCATATATTTAGACTGTACAGTTTATCAACGAGATCGAAGAACTTGTTTCTGGTCACCTTTTCAACTCCTGAACGCTCTCACTTTGTACGCTCTCCATTCAGACAATCCTGCCTTCAACGCAGACACATTCTATGACTCTTCTTGACTGTAAATAACTTGTGACGCCAACTTTGACGTTCATTGTTAGTTTATAAGATCGCTTTTCACACTGCTTCCTTTTGTAAATAACCCACCTTAGCCTTGCAGCGTTTTATGATCCATACGAGCGTAGCGAATTTTGTTAATAATAATAATAATAATAATAATAATAATAATAATAATAATAATAATAATAATAATATATCGGCATCATCATCATCATCATCATCATCATCATCATCATCATCATCATCATCATCATCATCATCATCATCATCATCATCATCATCATCATCATCATCACTGTGGGGAGCAAAAAATCTGAAGATCTGAACTTATTCTTGGACAACGTTTCGCTCTGTGTGGAGCTTAAGCCCAGGAAGGCTTGATGAAGCTCTACCTAGAGCGAAACGTAATCTACGAAAAATATTTCTTGTACAGGTTTATTTCTACGAATATAATAATAAAAATAACAAAAATAATAATTACTTAACAACAACAACAACAACAACAACAACAACAATAATAATAATAATAATAATAATAATAATAATAATAATAATAATAATAATAATAATAATATAGCAACCAAAAGAAAATCCAGCTCCTGACAACTCACACTGTGTGTAATCCAGTATCGGAGTGCTGTACTTGGGGTTGACGGATGAAACACGCAGAAGCACATCCCACACAGCAGCCAGACAAAGGCTGGGGAGGGGTGGGCCGTCCTGGGGGGAGACAATATCCCACACCTTGCCAGCAGCTTGAGCAGGTGTTGGGGTGGGCAGAGTGGGGACGGACGGGAGGGATGCAGGTGAGAGGCAGTGAGAGACGGAGGGATAAATGTATGTGTGTGTAATAATAATATTAATATATATATATATATATATATATATATATATATATATATATATATATATATATATATATATATATAATATATATGTCGTGCCGAATGAGCAAAACTTGCGATTTTGGCTTAAATAGCAACGCTCGTCTGGCCTAATGAGGCAAGCGAAAATTTGTGCATGTAAAAATTTCGCAAAAATCATTCTGAACCTAAGGAAAAAAAATTATTTCATTATGTATGTTTATTATTAAATTACTGGAAACTTATCTAAAATATATTTAGTTGGATTAGGCTAAATTAAATTGCTTTTCTTATAATAAGGCTAGGTAAGTTTTCTAAGGCTCTTTCGATACATAATTATTAATTTTTACATTACCATCAATGAAAAAATATCTTTAAACGTATAAGAGAAAATTTTAGAGAGGACTTAATTTTAAATGAGTTCTTGTTAATTGACCACTGTTATCTATTCGGCACGACATATATATATATATATATATATATATATATATATATATATATATATATATATATATATATATATATATATATATATATATATATATATATATATATATAAAATAGAGAGAGAGAGAGAGAGAACTGGTATTGGGGATGTGAGTCATGAGGAACCTGAGCTAAATACTAACGACAGAGTAAAACTGGAACTGGGAAACAAAGAAAGTGGAGGAAGACTTGAAAAATGAGGCTTGGATGGAAGAGGATAAAGAAAGTGGAGGCAGAAGGGCAGGAAGAGAAGAAAGAGTAAAATGGAAAAAAAAATAACCACTGATTAGGCAAACATTCAGAGATATACCATTGCTAATACTATCATATATTCTCTCACTTTGGACCCCCAGTAAAGACGACAATTTCCTTGTTTTTCATATTCCTCAGAAATGTATCGCTTATTGCTGGATCCAAAATAACAACGGCGTGTATTAAAATATTATTTTATTGCATATTTCGACGATTCGGAGCTGTTTGAAGCGTTTTCTGACAAATCTCATTTCTTAAGCTGTAATAGGTAACTTATCACACTTTTAATGGAAACTGCTGCTGCTATTGCATATTATGGGAAAAGAAGACAAACCCGTACGATTCACTATGGATGCTTCGCGTTACCATTCACCTCTTCCTCCAAGAAGCAGCAAACCTATCAATAAGAAAACATGATACTCTAACCACTGAAGACGGGAGACTATGAGCGTAGCTCTGCTCTTGTAGTTACAAACAGGTAATCGCAGAGAAGTTAGCAGATAGCTGTCGTGTACATAACTCACTCCTTTGTCAAACGGAAAGCTTTGCTCCCACCCAGATTAATGGACAGCAACAATCCAGGGAGACACTACCGTCCACCCATGTAGGATCATATACACCGAGAGGTGTTTGTCTCTCAGTGCATACATGCTGAGAGAGTACGTTAACCCCAATTTGAGGTATTAAAGCATTATTGAGTGGTGGTGAATAGGTAACACGCAACTTTAATGACCCTGGTGTATTCGATTGGCTCTACCCTAATTTACCAACCAGCCTTTCTGTCATACGAGTGTGAAGCCGAAGGCTGTTAAACATCTTGAACTCTGTCAGAATTAATGGTCTTTTCTTTTCGTCTCATTCACTTGATAGATAATAAGTATATCTTAAGAATCTCTTACACTGTACACTAACCTTGACCTTCCCGTGTCCCTCTTAACAGTTCTTATTTTAGTAGCATTTCCCTCCCAATTATAGAGGTGTTAGGTCTGAGACCGTGCCACGGGCGATGATATCCCCTGAACTATTAAGAGATATAAGAAATGTACAAGTTGAACGTCAGACGGCCCATATAACACAGGGAGGATAGAGACCTCCGCCCCACACTTCCTGGTGTGGCAACAATGAAGACTTTCCTGCCATAAAAGATTTACCGAATCTCGTCCATTTTTATTGTTTTTTTTTTTTTTTGCTGTTGGGGAGGGAAAGGGGGGTTAGAGGGAAGGGGGTATGGGAGGGGTCGGGGTGTGGGAGAAGGGAGGTGGGAGGGTGAGGGGTCAATAAAAACATCTTCCCATAAGGGTAATTACTTTCACAACAGCATAATGTGATACAGCACTCGGAGACTCTTTTTCCTGCCCTTCCCTTCCTTCCCTATATATCTTCCCTTCCTCCTTTCCTCCCTCTGTCCCTCTTTCCCTCTTTTGCCTATATCCCTTCCCTTCCTCCATCCCTGCCTCCCACCCTCCCTTCCCTCTCTTCCCTATATCCCTCCCCTTCCTGCTTCTCTCCCTCCCTGACACGCTCTCCCTTTCTAAATCACACCATCTTCCCTCCCTTTTTCCCTCACACCCCCTATATCTCTTACTCCCTCACAAATCTCTTCTCCACCAACTCACCCTCTCCTCCCCACCAACACAACACACTCCTCACCGGAAGTCCACAGCAGGTACCAAACAGAACACATAAACAACCCAAAATAATAATAGAAAAATAGACACGTAAAAAAAATAACCAAAATAAGAATAGGTTAAAAGCGATACTAAAGGTGTAATGAAAACACCTGTCAAAGCTGCAGTCAAAACTGGGTTCTGTATTCAAGGACAGTAAGGGGCATTTTCCCATGCCCTCACTGAGCTCCCAGGTAAACAACACAAGCGCTGCCGCAACAGCCCTTGCGATACCACACATTAAGGACGGGTTTGCCGTGCCCGGTTCCACCCCATCACGTCCAGTATATAACCCGGCTCGATATTTGATGCAATACTGTTTTAATAATGAAAGGGGGGAACCATATGCCGCTACACACTATATCCTACACTTAATTGGTCCCGACAACCTATTATCCTCTCTCTCTGCCGGAAACACATTTGCATAAAGTGCTTAGGATGTTACGCGGCGATTGACTCTTATTAGTGGTTTTTGTGGTAACTTTAATAGCTCGGCCGAGCTGTGGAGTGATTGATGATGGTGAATGTTGCGAAATATTGGTGTGTTATGATATAGTATTGTTTGCTTGTATAAACATACTCCTCACAGCTTTGCTTATCATTTTTCCCATCTGATACACTATCCTGGAAATATATATTATAATATATATATATATATAAATATATATATATATATATATATATTATATATATATATATATATATATACATACGTTATCTCTACGTCCACAGCAGGACTCGAACCTTCGAACTCTGCATCAGAGTCCACGACATCGTGGATAAAGTACTAAATAGGCCCTAGTGAGGGAGCAAGCGAGAGAGGTGACATGAGGATAACTCGCGTGACGTGACACACCTGACATGAGTCCGTCACCCCAAGAACATCACTTTTATATAATTTTCACAACCAGAGAGAGAGGAAGTCAGCACATACAGGCGAGCGGGGAAGAGGACGAGAACAAGAGAGGGAGAAGAGGAAGTAGTAGTAACGGTAGGTAAGTAGTGGAGGTAATAGTAGAATAAATAATAGCAGTAGGCAAAAGAGAGAAATAGGGGGTAGTGAAGGGCTAGTATATATTACATGACTTGACTTTTGCATGACTTTAAAAAAAAATTCAATGGATTTAATTAGCCCATAAAATAATTTTTACACATCGTTTTTTCATAATTCCAAAATAAGGAAACTAGGAAAAAAAAAGACGTTCGGGTGAACAAACTTATCCTTAAAAAATTAAATAAAAATTGGCCAAAAATGAGTTTTGCCAGATGTAAAGTAATACATTAAATTTATTATTAAATAATTTTCACAATAAAAAAAAAATTTTTTATTAATCCCCAGAGTAAATGAAAAACCCCGGTGTCGTTATAAAAAAATATGCCTAAAATATATTAAAGCAACCTGGCAATATATAGTCGCATTATCAGGGGATATAAAGGTTTTAACGAAAAGGGGGTCCATAATTTCTTTAAGATGTTTTTGGTAATCATTTAAATATTGGTACAGAATTAACAAAGGTTTTCTAACCACTAAGAAACTTTAAAAATATGTTAAACTTGGGAAAAATATATTGGCGATAAATTAAATCCTGTTTTGTTAATTGCACCTTTTTCCAAAACATCGAAATTTGATATAATAATTAAAAACATTCTACGTAAAAAAAAATATATTTAATTGTTTTTATAATAAACTATTTTAAAAAATTCCATAAAATATATTATTATATAAATATAATTTTTTATAATAAAGTTATAATTTCCAAAATTTAAAATTATTATTTTTGCATCAAAATGAACATTTTTTACATGGGAAAATATTAAAAGGATTTTTAAATTTCTTTAATTGCTCTTTTTAAAATTCGAAATGAATTAAATATTATATAATAATATAATTATTATATTATTAAATATTTATGTTAGCCAAATTTTAGACCCTCAAATTTTGTAAGTCATCTAAGCCCATGACTCCCTAAAAGCATTTTTAATTCGATTAATTGTCCCTTTTAATATACCCCAGCAAAACCCGACCCCTGGTACCCCCAGGAACCACGTCATCCACTTCTTTAGTACCCCAGACCCCTAACCCACCACCCCCCCGGCCTAGCCCCACTACCCCAACCCCAGACCTATCCCAGGTCACCACCTACCCCCCCCCCAAGCACCCTACCCCAGACTCCACCCACCACCCCAGACCCAGGCACCCCTACCCCACTCCAAGCCTCCCTACCCCCTGATCCCCAGCCACCCAAACCCCAACCCCAGGCACCCTACCCCAGACTCCCCTCCCTACCCTGATCCCAGCCACCCAAACCCCCCAGACAGCACCTACCCCCAGACCCAACACCCCCCCAGACCCAGGAAACCCTACCCCAGACTTCAGAAAACCCTCCCCCAGGCCCGAGGCACCCTACCAGACCCCAGGCCCCCTACCCCAAGACCCCGGGAGCACCCTACCCACACCCCAGGCACCCCACCCCAGACCTCAGCACCCTACCCCAGACCCCAGGCACCCAAACCCCAGACCCCAGCACCCTACCCCAGACCTCAGGCACCTTAACCCAGACCCCAGCACCCCACCCCAGACTCCAGCCACCCACTCCAGACCCCAGACACCCTACACCAGACCCCAGGCACCCTACCCCAGACCTCAGGCACCTTAACCCCAAACCCCCAGCACCCCAAACCCCAGACCCACCACCCTACCTCTGATCCCCAGCCACCCTACCCCAGACCACCCAACCCCAGACCCCAGCCCCCTACCCCAGACTCCAGCCACCCTACCACCAAGACCCCAGCCACCCTACCCCAGACAACCATACCCCAGACCCAGCACCCTACCCCCAGACCCCAGACACCCTACCCCGACTCCAGCCACCCTACCCCAGACCCCAGCCACCCTACCCCAGACACCCTACCCCAGACCCCAGCCACCCTACCCCAGACTCCAGCCACCCTACCCCAAAACTCCAGCCACCCTACCCCAACTCCACCCACCCTCCCCAGACTCCAGCCACCCTACCCCAGACTCCAGCCACCCTACCCAGACTCCAGCCACCCTACCCCAGACTCCAGCCCCCTACCCCAGACCCCAGACACCCTACCCAGACCCCAGCACCCCTACCCCAGACCCCAGCCACCCTACCCAGCCCAACCCTACCCCAGACCCCAGCCACCCTACCCCAACTCCAGCCACCCTATCCCAGACTCCAGCCACCCCTACCCCAAAACCCCAGCCACCCTACCCCAGCCCTCCACACCCTACCCCAGACTCCAGCCACCCTACCCAGACCCACCCCACCTCCCCCAGACTCACCACCTCCCCCCAGACCCCAGCCACCCTACCCCAGACTCCAGCCACCTACCCAGACTCAGCCACCCTACCCCAGACTCCAGCCACCCACCCCAGACTCCAGCCACCCTACCCCAGACTCCAGCCACCCTACCCCAGACTCCAGCCAACCCAAAAACCCCAGACTCCACCACCCTACCCCAGACCCCAGACACCCTACCCAGACTCCAGCCATCCCACCCCAGACCCCAGCCACCCTACCCCAGACACCCTACCCCAGACCCCAGCCACCCTACCCCAGACTCCAGCCACCCTATCCCAGACTCCAGCCATCCCTACCCCAGACCCAGCCACCCTACCCCAGACCCAGCCACCCTACCCGAGACCCCCAGCCACCCTATCCCCAACCACCCCAACCCTACCCAGACCCAGCCACCCTACCCCAGACCCCAGCCACCCTACCCCAGACTCCAGCCATCCTACCCCAGACCCCAGCCACCCTACCCCAGACTCCAGCCACCCTACCCCAGACTCCAGCCAAACCCTATCCCAGACTCCAGCCACCCTACCCCAGACTCCAGCCACCCTACCCCAACTCCCAGCCACCCCAAACCCCAGACCCCAGCCACCCTACCCCAGACCCCCCACCCTACCCCAGACTCCAGCCACCCTATCCCAGACTCCAGCCACCCTACCCCAGACTCCAGCCACCCTACCCCAGACCCCAGCCATCCTACCCCAGACCCCAGCCACCCTACCCCAGACCCCAGCCACCCAAACCCCCAGACCCCAGCGACCCTACCTCAATTCTAGCATGTTAACGACATAAATCTGGAACTCTATGTAAGTGATGATTTACCTTTCTTCCCTCTTCAGTCATTGACTAACCCTCCACTCGTTTATTCCTCTTACCCTCTAATTTATCATCCCTATGTCCCTCATTTGGTCCTTCCCTCTTTCTCTCCTCTTCCCCACTCCTTAACATAATCTCTGCGTCTCCTCCGTTCACTTACAAACCCTTCACTCCTCTATTCCCTCATCTCTAATTTACCTCCCCTCTCTGCTCCTTCTCTCTCCCCTTCTCCTTTGCATTTTTTCCAACCGCAACATATGTGGTAACCACATATTACATGTGTTAACTGTTATTACTGAACTTCTGCCTCCCACTGTTCTTCCTGGAGGTGCTTTAGGAAGTATGGGGGTGAAAGGGAGGGGTAAAAGGGAGGGAGTGGAGGAGGGGAGAGTCGAAGGAGGGGATACTGTGGTTAAGAAGGATAGGAGAGGGGTGGAGGGAGAGGATAGAAGGTAGAGAAACCGAATGAATGAAAAGGATAGATTAAGTAATGTATTAATGTTGGTAGAATTACCAACAATATGTTAGTTAAAAAGGACACATGTGCAGCTAATGTCGCATTGGTTGCACTTGTGTCCTTCTACCTCACTAAGTAATGTTCTCTTTTAAGTAAAATAATTATTTTATTTTGTGTGTGTGGTGGGGGGGTGTGGTTGGTGTGTGTGTGTGTGTGTGTGTGGGGTGTGTGTGTGTGTGTGTGTGTACCTCACCTAGATGAGGTTGCAGGGATCGAGTCCTAGCTCCTGGTATGTGTGTGTGTGTGTGTATGTGTTGACCCTTCCCTTCAATAAACAAACAATTCGCTATAATTATAATATATTAAGGGGTGGACCAGAAAGCCAGTGGAAGGCCTCTGTTAGATGACCAGAAGCTCTTTGGGGGCTCATCATATCCTAAGACCCGACCCAGGAAACTCTTGTTCCCCGTAACCAAACAAACTTTACCTAACCTACTTTGGTTACACCAGTGGTAGTCACAACACAGCAGTCATGGCCACAGCATCAATTATCACCAACGGCTGATTAAAATTAATAAAATTATTTACATCGAGTCGCTTCTTTCGGTCAAATTTTATATCTGTGATACCTAGGAAAAAATAAAGCACCGGCAATATTGTCGTATTTATTTAGCAGAAGATTTTAAATTGTATTTTAATATTTTTTTATCGATTAAATACACTGACAATTCTCATTATTAATATAAGATTTACAAAACTCTTCCATGTTCTTAAATCTCAAAAAATACTGCTTATTTATATTTTAAAGTTACCGTGGAGAAAGTGGTATTTGCTTCAGAATAAGCAGTGATAAAATTTAAAGTATAAGTAATTGCAGTTTCTAACCCATGAATGGTGTTTAGTGATCGTCAGCCATTGCAGTTTCTGAGGGATGGGAAAAGAGGCAGAAATGTGGTACAATAACGATCCTTTATACCCACAACAGTCGGCTAACACTCAGGTACCTATTTAACTGTTAGGTAAATAGGGGCATCCTTAGTTTGATATCTGGTAAATACTGATAATTAATTTCTCTTGCTGAGATTTCTATCATCTACAAGAAGTTTATGTGATAAAATTCTTTATTTTAAAATTACTGTACATTCAAAATATACAATAATCTGAAGGCCCTTGGGATATAGAGTATTTCTATATTTATATATTTTTTTCCTTCAGATTGTTGATTATTGGTATTTTAAGGTTCCATGGTTTTTCCTTTTGACTGGCATCTCTGTAGCGCTGATTATTGGTATTTTTCTTTCAGTTGTGTTATCTTTAATCTGCAACGAGTGCAGTGGGGAGTTGTTGCACTGAGAGTGACAGTGGTCAGTTGCAGACGTTGCACAGATAGGTTCATACATCATACAAATATTTCGTTGAATTTCGTCTCTTTTTAGATATTTTTGACTCTCTTATCGGTGAGATTTGATTTTTTTTTCACAGAGAGTTTTAATGTACATATCAAATATGATCCACAACACATTTTCTTACGGATGTTAAGTCGTAAGTTTAATCATTGTCCCTTAATTGAAGCAAGTGTTGTGAGAAACACAGGAGTAAAGATAGTGGAAGAAAATGGAAAGAGGAATCGATAAACCAGATGACTGGCCTCCCCTCCCCCCCACACATCACCAACTCCCTCACCCTCTTCCCTCGCCCACTCCTCTCCCCTTCTCCCCTCCTTCCCCTCCTCCTCCTCCTCCTCTTCGCTTCCCTTTGAACCGATGTGCTTGGCCAAGGCTTGCAATGGTCAGCCGGCCCCTTCCTCCTCCTCCTCCTTCTCCTCCTCTTCTTCCTCCTCCTCCTCCTCCTCCTCTTCCTTCCGCGACCACCCCGCCCCACAACCCTCCCATAACCTCCCCCTCCCCTCCCCTCAAGGCTGCCAAGGATGCTGATGACATGTCCATTGCAAGACCTTACTCTGGGGAGCCAACACGCGCGCCATTGTATCTTTTTTTATGTCTCTTTCTTTCTTTTCATCTCTCTATTCGTTTTCCCTTCCCTTCATCTATCCTTTTTCTATCTCTCTCTTACTTAAGATTTTCCTCCATCCCTTCCTTTCTCCTCTATATCTTCTTTTTATATTCATCTTCTCCCCCCCCCCAATCTATCCTTCCTTTGCATTTTAACCAGTTTTTATAAACAAGAAAAAACATTATTTTCTCCCCATCCACTCCACATCCCTTCTTTAACACTCTTCAGTTTATCTCCCTTCCTTCTCCCTCCCGCTATGTATGTTTTCTCCCCATTCCCTCTCTATCTTCCCTCTATTTCTCTATCCTGCTTTCTGCCTTATTTTTCCAAAGTTATTAGACAAGGAAACATTTCAAAAAGATTGTAGAAATAATGAATGAATAGCGATTTTTCCGTGTGGGGGGGGAGGGGGAAAGGCAGGGATAGGAGACAGTGAAAATGAGGTAAAGGGGAGGGAGTAAAGAGGAGGGGGTATAGGGGAGAGGGTAAGTGGAGGGGGTAAGGGGAGGGGGTAAGGATACGGGTAGGGATTCAGGAGAAAATCGGAGAGAACAAAACGGATAAGCACCACCAGTCCATAATACCTCAATCCCTAAATTAGGAGGCCATTCATCCACCTTCTAGTGTATAAACATGGAGGATATACATATTTCGAGGTATACATACACTGAGAGGTGCATACAGCTCTATGCACATGCGGTAAAAAAATGTTCAGCTCTCTGTGTTTACATCCTTGTTGATGAAGGTAGGAGAGAATGGCTGTGGTTTTTCCTTAGTCAAATGATATATGAAAATTTTGTATTATCCTAACCAAATCTAACTTAACTCGACCCTCCCTAACCTAACCTCGTCAAAAGTAACCTAACCTAGCCTAACCAAACCTCGACAAATCTAACCTAACCTAATCTAACCAAATTCGACCTAACCTATTCTAACATAACCTAACTCGACCCGACCTAACCGAACTTAAATCGACCTGACCTTCGACCTAACCCAACGTAACTCGAGTCAACCTGCTCTAACCTACCTTAACTTAATCTAGCCTAAGTAAGAGTTCAATAAAATCCAGTACCCAACTCCCACGAGGGTTCAGGGCGTGAGGGAAGGTTTTCCCACACCGGTACTGAAATAAAGGTAAATAGACAAATAACAAAAAAGGCATAATACCGTGACTGGAACGATACACAAATAACCCGCATGACGACGTTTCGGTCCGACTTGGACCATTTACAAAGTCATGGTATTGTGCCTTTTTTTGTTATTTAAAATAAAGGTAATCCACATATTATTAGTTCAGGATATCTTTATCCTTGTAAGTGAGGAAATATTAGAAGAATTGGTTGATTAATTGAGTTTAAAGTCTGTCTACTACACGAGGGTAATTAATGCTGCATGTAATCTATTCATCTCTAGTCAAGTACATCTTAAGCTCAAAAATGGCGATTAAAATTAGATCTCAATTTATATACACTGAGAAACATGCACATCTTGGTGTATATATCCTTGTGATGAGAGATATACTCATCAAGATATATGCAGAGAGTTTTGTAGAATTACATACTATATTATGTGACTGAAATTCCTGTACATTTGAGTTGCATATTCGTAAAACACAGGAAATTATGTGTATTTCTTGGTGATACATCCGTTTTCCTGAAGTGATACGGATACGATTCTTTTTTTAAGCAAATTTGGATACGTCAAGAATGTGCTGATACCTTGTTCTAAATAACAGAATGGGTTATGTAATCTTAAAATCTGTCAGTCTGAGCTGGAAGACTTCAGAAGGGCAATGAGGAAATCGTAGAGTATTCCGTTAAGTATTCAGCTACGGGAACTTCCAGAGTATCGTTCCAGCAGAGCTGGAGTTAGCATCTCATGGTAGGATGAGAAAGAGGGGAGGGGGAGGTGAAGGAGAGATGGTAAAGAAAGGAAAACAGACATAATTAAGATAGGAGAGGGAAAGAAATAGAAAATAAGAAGACCGGCTAAGCATAACGCCCGCCTGTTGGCCCCGACGTACGCCCGCCTGTCTGACACCGCCTGTTGGCCACTACATACGCCCACCTGTCTGACACCGCCTGTTGGTCCCTACGTACGCTCGCCTGTCTGTCTGACATTCCTGCTGCCAGCCATAGCTCGGTCGCCCATATGCTTGCCCACCCAGGCCGCCCATATATGCCTGCCCGCCCAGGCCGCCCATTATAGACCACCAGCCCGCACGCGTGCCTGCAACACAGGGTCGCCCAGGGACCATCAACATGACAAAAATCTTAATGAAACGCACCAGTGAAAAGGGACCTGCAAGACGGCCTTTCCATATTTTCAGGATTTTGTTCACAGTTAAGTATCTCTGACGCTCAAAATGCTGCTTTTTATAAAGTACTGCTTATGAGCCGAGTCCCGTATTGTGCACAACCTTTTTGTCGTGATGGGAAAAAGGAATTTTGCTTTATTTATCAGATATTTTTTTCGGGGTAAAAATGATTGTTGGTCAGCAAAACCAGAGGTGCAAAAAAAAAAATGATAAGAAAATATAAATAAAGATTTTTTTTTTTTTGATTACGGAAAATTTCTGGAAAAAACAAGAATTTTTTTGAATATAATTGGAAGGTAATCGCTATTAAAATAGGTTCTGTGCGTGATTTTCATGATAAATACAATACAACTGGCATTATATATGCCAGTATATCAGCTCTAATTCCTTGTGTGATAAAGCCACTCGTGGCGAAAATTTTCCTTTAATAAATGGTCTAACCTGCACACAAGTGGCCTTTTTCATCGCTAAAATACAGAATATCTCCTCTCCCCCCCAAAAAAAAAATAATGTATAAACACTTGTCCTTCATTCTCATCAAGACATTGCACTGTCTCTGGACCTCCATTTACGTTCACGCATTTCCAGTGCCATTTACGTTCACGCATTTCCAGTGCCATTTACGTTCACGCATTTCCAGTGCCATTTACGTTCACGCATTTCCAGTGCCATTTACGTTACGCATTCCATGCCTTACGTTTACGCATTTCCAGTGCCATTTACGTTCACGCATTTCCAGTGCCATTTACGTTCACGCATTTCCAGTGCCATTTACGTTCACGCATTTCCAGTGCCATTTACGTTCACGCATTTTCAGTGCCATTTACGTTCACGCATTTCCAGTGCCATTTACGTTCACGCATTTCCAGTGCCATTTACGTTCACACATTTCCAGTGCCATTTACGTTCACGTATTTCCAGTGCCATTTACGTTCACGCATTTCCAGTGCCATTTACGTTCACGCATTTCCAGTGCCATTTACGTTCACGCATTTCCAGTGCCATTTACGTTCACGCATTTTCAGTGCCATTTACGTTCACGCATTTCCAGTGCCATTTACGTTCACGCATTTCCAGTGCCATTTACGTTCACGCATTTCCAGTGCCATTGTTTACGATTTTCCCGTGCATTTACGTTCCGCATTTTCAGTCATTTTCGTTCACGCATTTCCAGTGCCATTTACGTTCACGCATTTCCAGTGCCATTTACGTTCACGCATTTTCAGTGCCATTTACGTTCACGCATTTCCAGTGCCATTTACGTTCACGCATTTCCAGTGCCATTTACGTTCACACATTTCCCAGTGCCATTTACGTTCACGCATTTCCAGTGCCATTTACGTTCACGCATTTCCAGTGCCATTTACGTTCACGTATTTCCAGTGCCATTTACGTTCACGCATTTCCAGTGCCATTTACGTTCACGCATTTCCAGTGCCATTTACGTTCACGCATTTCCAGTGCCATTTACGTTCACGCATTTCCAGTGCCATTTACGTTATCGCATTTCCAGTGCCATTTACGTTCACGCATTTCCAGTGCCATTTACGTTCACGCATTTCCAGTGCCATTTACGTTCACGCATTTCCAGCACCATTTACGTTCACGTATTTACAGTGCCATTTACGTTCACGCATTTCCAGTGCCATTTACGTTCACGCATTTCCAGTGCCATTTACGTTCACGCATTTCCAGTGCCATTTACGTTCACGCATTTCCAGCACCATTTACGTTCACGTATTTCCAGTGCCATTTACGTTCACTCATTTCCAGTGCCATTTACTTCACTGCATTTCCATGCCATTTACATTCATGCATTTCCAGTGCCATTTACGTTATCGCATTCAGGCCATTTGTTCACGCATTCCAGTGCCATTTACGTTCACGCATTTCAGCACCATTTACGATTCACGTATTTCAGTGCCATTTACGTTCACTCATTTCCAGTGCCATTTACGTTCACGTATTTCCAGAGCCACTTACGTTCACGCATTTCCAGTGCCATTTACGTTCACGCATTTCCAGTACCGTTTACGTTCACGCATTTCCAGTGCCATATACGTTCACACATTTCCAGTGCCATTTACGTTCACGTATTTCCAGTGCCACTTACGTTCACGCATTTCCAGTGCCATTTACGCTCACGCATTTCCAGTGCCATTTACGTTTACGAATTTCTAGTGCCATTTTAGTACAAATTTTCGTTGTACAGAAGGTTGTCATTGTCCATTTCTAAGGCCAATTTTCACATGAAAAATAAAACACGTTACAAAGTTATAGTCTGATAAACTGTGTATGCCTTTTTTTGGGGGGGCGAAGGGGGGGGACACCCTGTACGTCACAGTGCTTAAGCTCTTAGTGGAAAAATTATGTACAGTTAAGAACATTTATTAGAGAAAACTGACCTAATTGTCTTTGTCTACATCTTGTCGGTATCACAATTTTTCTTAGTTGGTTCACTGACGATATACAATAATTTGTCCAGATTCCACTCGCTGTTTTTTTTTTTTCTAATTTATCTACCAAATTTAGACTTTTTTCCACTTTAATTGTCCTGTTTTTTTATCAGCCTTAACTAAGTTTTTCAATTTTTTTTTTTTAATTCGCTCTTTTCCTTGTCTTTTCCTAACACACAAGTTAAATTATAACACGTAAAGGATTAACACCACAAGTTAAATTATAACACGTAAAGGATTAACACCACAAGTTAAATTATAACACGTAAAGGATTAACGCCTCTTCATTTCTTTTGGGTTTTCCCCCTCCTCATCTTCTCTATTTAAAATAAATTTATGGTTAATTTTTTTCACTTTCTGAATCATAGATCACATGCAGACTTCTGTTTCCATCTGTTGGCAGGAAAAAGATGTATTGCAGGCAAAGCGGCTAGTTTGTTCTTAATTCCAAATCCGCTGTGTGTACTGTAGCGGCTGGACTATTGCCCATAACATATTCATCCCGTGGATGGTCGAGGATAGTCATCGTGCAACCTAAAAGTATCATGTGTACAGTAAATGCTAGTTTATCGTCCACCTCATATTCATCCCGTGGTTGCTAGCTCATTGTGCAGCCTAATCCATTCAGTGAATGGTAACTGATAGTTTGGTGTGAACCCTAATTAATCATGTGAGAGATAGCGTCTAGTTTACTGTACGTCCTATATCCATCCTGTGGAGGGTGATATATAATAAAAATAATAATAATAATATCTTTATTTCTACAAGTACATGTACATCGTATACAGTCCTAGCTGACATCAATGACATACTACTATATAGAAAGCTGCTGGTTATGCAGAGCATTTCGGGCAAATTAGGTCAGTTTTGTCCGAGGATGCGACTCATACCAGTCGACTAATACTCAGGTACACATCTTACTGGTGAGTCAACTTAGACAACCAGTGTAAAGAAACACGCCCAATGTTTCTACCCTTGCTGGGAATCGAACCCAGACACTTGCCCTCTGAAATGAGAGCTTTAGCCACCAGGCCACGGGGCACAGTGGGTAGGGCAAAAACATCTGGATATACAAGAGACCTAGGAACCATGTTCTTGAAGAATTAACAGGAGTACATCTGAGAATGTATTTACACGTTATATTTTGCTCCTAAACCTGCTCAAAATTTTTGGCATCATTTTCTCAGGAAAAGTGATGCTCGTTCTATATGAAAGAGACAAATCTGGAAGAAATACAGAAAGTGACCTAAACGTAAAGAAATGTAAACAAAGAAGTAACATAGATAAGGAGAGAAGGAAGAGAAGGAATAATATGACTATTTTAATACATGGACACTACGTGAAGAGAAAAATATTTATAATATTTGTCTACTGTATATTGTGTTTATTTATCATGGATTGAAGACACACACACACACACACACACACACACACACACACACACACACACACACACACACACACACCACACACACACACGCACACACACTAAATCCATCGTGTACGGAGTGAAAATATGCCACCATAAGTCTGACTAATAATACGCACAGTGTTTTTTTAAGAATAAATCTGGATTCGAAACAGGACGGAAACAGAGAATATGGTAAAACAGAATGTTGAGAACAGGGAGGAAGCAATAATAATAATAATACACATACACAAATAACCCGCACATAAAAGAGAGAAGCTTACGACGACGTTTTGGTCCGACTTGGACCATTGACAAAGTCACACTAACCAGAAGTGGAGCAGGACGGCTATATATAGGCAGGAATAGGTGGTGGTAGTAGTAGTAGTAGTAGTAGTACAAGAATGGTATATAATACCGACAAGATGAAATTAAGACACATGCGCAACACCCGGGCATCCCCATCGTAGACGTTTCGCCATCCAGCCAGCCACTGGATGGCGAAACGGGTTATTTGTGTATCG
The DNA here is from genome assembly GCF_026875155.1 of Cherax quadricarinatus. NCBI lineage: Eukaryota > Metazoa > Arthropoda > Malacostraca > Decapoda > Parastacidae > Cherax > Cherax quadricarinatus. The sequence continues at coordinate 41,468,883 of NC_069411.1, read as the reverse complement.
TTCCAGTCACGGTATTGTGCCTTTTTTGTTATTTATGATAATAACAATAATAATATTAATAATGATAATAATAATAATAATAATTATTATTATTATTATTATTATTATTATTATTATTATTATTATTATTATTATTATTATTTTATTCACAGTGAGATCATCACATCCCTGGGGATGTAAATTTTATCCGAGAACGGGAAGAGAAACTTCAGTTCCTTGGGCGAAGAGCATTTCACTAGCATCAAGGACCTCCCCTCCCCCCGTCCCCCAAAACACACACACACACAACACACACACACACACACACCACACACACACACACACACACACACACACGCTTGAAGGTAGGGAAGGAAGCAAGACTCAACAGAACAGACAGAGTCCAAACCTACAAAATGAGTCCTTATCAGATACTCACAGTGAAGTCCATAATTGAGTCTTTTGTTGACTTGTCACACCCAAATTACTCGCTAATGCATTCATTTCAAACTTGCTACTGCCTTGAAAGTTTCATTAATTAATTGCTATCAAAGTAATGATAGGTAGGCGACAGCCCACGGCGGGGCCTGGGGCCTGACCACCAGCCGACCATAGTGGTCAAGATGACAGATCACACCCACGGGAGCGCCGACCGTACAGCTCCTTGTGGCTGGAGATTATGCAGCCCCCTCGATCGCATACGTGCTTGTGATTGCATACGGTTGGGTTGCCTCGACGCACAAGTTGCATGCTTTGTTGCCGGGTACTCGCAGGAAGGCGAGGGGAAGACCAGATAGCAGCAAGCAATCGATGGGTGGTGGGCGCTGAAGCAACAGCAGCAGCAGCAGCTGATATACTACTCGGTGAAATCGGGAAGAGGGGAAGGTTGGATGCTCTTTAGGAAGAGGGGAAAGATGGGAGTCTCCACGTAGAGAAGGGGGGGGGAGAATGGATGCTGTAGAAAGTACATGGGCGTTTCTCAGCTAATGTACCTACGGAATATTAAGGCTCACCGTGTATTGTCTAGGTACATAAGACAAGGAAAGAAAAGCAGAAGGCTCTCTCTCCACCTTCCACTTCCTTCAGCCAAAGACTCCATGAAGAGAGGGGGTACGGGAGGTAAACGAAAATACACAAATACCATGTTGGAAAAATGGCATAGAAACTTACGGGAAAGATTGAAGTGATGGATTATGTTAATTACAACACTGTCACTCACAGAGCTAAACCAGTGTTTCTGCCTCTGATTACCACCAGCTCGGCTATGACTATCACAACTCTACTTCTACCATTACTGGTAACGTTGTCTTGGTAACATCACTGTCACCGTCCTGATGTAGTCTTTGAACCAGCATAAGGAATATGTTGACTTCAGATTGCCCCATCTATTAAATGTACATGATGGTCCGAAGGATTAAGTGTATAGGTTTAGTGAGTAACTGGGTAAGGTAGAGTGTCTATGGTGACATCTCACTACTGTCCTCTCTCACCTCACTCTTTACCTTACTGGTCACTGTAATTTATCATGTTTTCCGATTTGTAAAATAGTCAAGGCTGACACAACAGTCTTGACTGACTGATGAATACTGAGGATGAGAGGGAAGAGGGTAGACTACAAACTCCACATAAAATGGGAGGTTGGATGCTCCACAGAGAGAGAGTCATGGAACCGCTTAAGAAAGTTTCAGTGTGTGGAGATATTGAAGTAGGTAGTGGTATTGGTGGTGTATTTGTAGTGTATGACAGCAAGAACATCAGCCCAACAACAAAACAACAACAACAACAACAACAACAACAACAATAGCAACAACTTGCAATTGCGAGAATTTTCTTTTAGTCACAGCAATCAGATTCTCTTTTCACAAATGAAATGAAAGAGTTGAGCGGACACTATTTTATAACAGGTAAACAAGTAGCGCACAAAGATGATTCTGATCACTGTACACAATAGAAGAAGCGAGAAAATAAGCGACCAGTGCGAGAACAATAATAGCTTGCGCAACTAACTCACAACTTGTACAATACTAGGTAGTCTGTGCTTCGGTCCGTTCTGATCCATTATCGGGCCTCGAGGTTCCAGATCGGACCAAGCCAATTCAGGACGGACCGAAACGCCATCAGAAGTTCCCTCTTCACATTGTGGGTAAGCTGTTTGTTGTTCCGCTCACGGTACTGCGAAGTATATTCCAAAAATGAAAGGAACTTAATCAACCTAAAGAAATCAGAGTATAGGAAGTTGGATAAAGAGACGTCAAATCACCTCCATTTGCTCTGTTGTACATGATTTAAAAAAAAAAAAGTCGATTATTTTTACTGTGAATTTCTCTCTACACTGTCCACCCCAACGACCAAATTATGCAGATATTAAATTAATTTCAAACTCAAACATTATATTTTTTAGGTCTCTCTCTCTCTCTCTCTCTCTCTCTCTCTCTCTCTCTCTCTCTCTCTCTCTCTCTCTCTCTCTCTCTCTCTCTCTCTCTCTCTCTCTCTCAGAGAGAACCTAGACCTGATTATTTCAGCATTTCTAATTTATGCAAATTATTACTGAATAAATTTGGACTATTATTAAGTGGGTGGTAGCGTGTCTGCTTTCGTGTAAACAACGATTTGGTTTGCTTGGGGTTGAGCATCAGCTCTTGGCACCTCCTCTAAGCCTACTATCAAGCAAGTTGCTGTATTCTGGTCATCTGTAACATTTGTTTACGTCTTAAATTGCATTTGGACTGGTTTTCAATAATTACTTTATATCATTCCTCGCTTTTTTTACCACCTAGACAAAAGAAGTATTTCCTAATATCTTTGTATTTGACTGAGGAAGCCTGCAACTCAGGCGAAACGTTACGTCAGTAAAATACGTAGAGCAACACATGTGTCTTACACATCACTTCGAGTAGTATACACATCTCTGTTACCGGTATGTTATGAAGTGATAAATTAGACACATGTGCAACACTTGGGTATCTTTATTGAGGAAACGTTTCGCCACACAGTGGCTACATCATCGTTGAAGCCACTGTGTAGCGAAACTTTTCCAAAATAAAGATATCAGAGTACTGTACATGCGTCTAGTTTATGAATATATTGGTTCTTTGAACCATTTATCCACACTGCTAACAAGGTTGCAGTTTTCTAGCAGTCTGGTTAGTATTAGTTAGCGCATGTCCTCGGCGTCTTTAAGTACATTTGGTTAGGTTAGGTTAGGTAAGGTTCGTCAGGAAACAGAACAAATGTTTCCTGACGCGGGTCTTAGTCAGATGATGACCCGCCTTTGGAGCTTTTGGTCATCTGACCGAGGCCTTCCGCTGGCTTACCGGTCCACCCCTTTAAAAATTATGGTCATTTATAACCAGTCTAGTACATTTGGTCCAGCAGACCTTGTCGGGTCAAAATTTCTCATCTGTCATTTTACTTCTTGTTACTTAGATGTTTATCATTATTTAGATTTCCATATCTTTCACTGGGCCTATCGAAGTGGGTCGTGAGGTATTTAGTAAAGCCCCCCCCCCCCAAAAAAAAAAAAAATAAAAATAACATATACCTGGATGTTAGATCACAGAACAATATGTGAAGTTATGGTAGCATTATGGTAGGCCAGCTAGTGCATAAGGCTCGCTAGAGACAGTTGTAACAGATACAAAGCCTGGGAGTAAATAAAAAACTTCGGGTACTACATTTAAGTGTCTTTGTTCGGAAGGGGGAGGATAACTGAGAAATTATTCCACTTTCCACAAAAATAATAATTTTGCAGTACTGCAGTACTGAATCAGATTCAGAAAAGGGAACAATGGTTGATGAAGTTTTCAGAATCGTTGAAGGTCTTCCATCAGGCCACAACAGCAGAAAAAATCGGTAATTATCACAAAAGTCATAGCTGTTAGCCGGAGAGCCAGACATTATGGGGCAATGAAAAATACGAAAAACGTTGGTGTAGGATTATTGCGCCAACACTAACGTAAAATTTCAATAATTATTACAGGCTTTAACAAAGTTATATATTCATTAATACTAGTATACCAGCAGTAAGTAAACTCATAATAACGTAACTGTGATTATAGATTAATTAATTATTAACACATCAATTCTGTCGAAAATACTTTTGATTTACTCAACTTAGTGTTCCTTACATTGCTCCTGTGATCGGGTGAACTATGAGTGTTGGCAGTAGAACTGATGTGCTCATAGTTATTTGTCATTCTCATGATAAACAAATATAAGAAATAAAAAAAATTAAGTGCCATATCAAAAGGTATAAATTTTCAAGAAGAAACTGAACCACTATCTACTGTAAGCGCCTGATCAAGCAGTCTGTGATGGCTATGTGGGCCGGAGGGCAGCTAATAGCATGAGAATGATTTACCAGGAAGTCATCAAAGAAACTTGGCTTCAGGCTGGACTGTGATTGGTTGAAACACTCCTCGAAACAAGCCACAGGTGTGTCACGGGCATGTAACTTAATTTTGAAGAGAGTGCCGCTTCATGGCACAGCAATAACGTTGTGGCTGTCGAAGTATGCGAGCGCTCGCAAGAAGCAGAGACGCCGGGGCGGTGGGCCGTGATGGGCCGTGATGGAATACTTCCTGGGAGATCTGAAGATCGACATAGCTCTGTAACGAGGCGGTAATCCGCACGATGGGTTTGAGAAACAGTTGTGTCGTAATATATGTAACTGTTGTTCACCGGCCTCTCTCCTGTTCGTCTGTCTTTCCCCTTCATTTGCTTTTTCCGTTCATTCGTCTCTCCTGTTTGTTCGCTCTTCGCGTTCAACCGACTCTCCAGATCGATTCCTTTTCGCGTTCAATCACTTGATCACTTGCTTTTCCTCTTCATCTGTCTCTCCCGTTCTTTTGCTTTTCCCGTTCATCTGTTTCTCCTGTTCGTTTGCTATACGCATTCACCAATCTTTCCCGATCATCCGTCCACCATGAGTACCATTTAAGAGTACACCAAACATGACTTAAAGTTCCACTTCACAAGCCTTCTTTCAGGAACAGTTTCACCATTCCGAATTTTTCTCTTTACTGAGGTCCACCTGTAAACTTGTCATGGGTCAGAATAGCTGAGATTTTCAGACAGATTTTTTTTTACAGACTACAGTATTTACAATTATAGTTATAAATATGCATTGCGAGATTTATCGCAGATTTACATAAATCCACATCTGGCAAGCAGTGAGATTCTCGTCCAGCTCGGATAAAATAAAAAATAAATTATAATAAATTGCAAAACTACTGTATTTTTTTATTACGACATACGACTATGTGATTAAAATAACTCATTAAAATTAATTAGTCTATTCAGTAGCACATAATATTTAATTACTGATTCCCATCACTAACTTAAGAAAAAAATATTATAGTCCAGCACAAATTCTTATTTGTCAGTAGTTGTAAATCTTCTTAATGCATCATTATTCAAAATTAATTTGAAAATGCCAAGCCTGGCAATCTATGCCCAAGATCAGTCGTACATATGAGATTATCTTCACCGTATTGTTGGAACGCTCATCTTTCCTCATACACTGCT
>NC_069411.1:41413378-41455878 GCF_026875155.1 Cherax quadricarinatus | reverse complement strand
AAGCACACTTACACAGCCTCCCTGCATACATACACATCCTCCCCGCATACATACACATCCTCCCCGCATACATACACATCCTCCCCGCATACATACACAGCCTCCCCGCATACATACACATCCTCACAGCATACATACACATCCTCCTCGCATACATACACAGCCTCCCCGCATACATACACATCCTCCCCGCATACATACACAGCCTCCCCGCATACATGCACATCCTCCCCGCATACATACACAGCCTCCCCGCATACATACACAACCTCCCCGCATACATACACAGCCCCCCCACATACATACACAGCCTCTCCTCATACGTACACAACCTCCCCGCATACATACACATCCTCCCCGCATACATACACAGCCTCCCGCATACATACACATCCTCCCCGCATACATACACAGCCTCCCGCATACATACACATCCTCTCCGCATACATACACAGCCTCCCCGATACATACACAGCCTCCCCACATACATACACAGCCTCCCCGCATACATACACAGCCTCCCGCATACATACACATCCTCCCCGCATACATACACAGCCTCCCCGCATACATACACAGTCTCCCCACATACATAAACAGCCTCCCCGCATACATGCATAACCTCCCCGCATACATACACATCCTCCCCGCATACATACACAGCCTCCCCGCATACATACACAGCCTCCCTGCATACATACACATCCTCCCGCATACATACACAACCTCCCGCATACATACACATCCTCCTCGCATACATACACAGCCTCCCCGCATACATACACAACCTCCCCGCATACAAAACAAATCCTCCCGCATACATACACAGCCTCCCGCATACACACACAGCCTCCCCGTATACATACACATCCTCCCCGCATACATACACAACCTCCCGCATACATACACATCCTCCCCGCATACATACACAGCCTCCCCGCATACATACACATCCTCCACGCATACATACACAGCCTCCCCGCATGCATACATACATATCCCCCCCACATACATACACAGCCTCCCCACATAAAATACACAGCCTCCCCACATACATACACTTTCCTCCACATACATACACAGCCTCCCCGCATACATACATATCCTCCCCACATACATACACAGCCTCCCCACATACATACACAGCCTCCCCACATACAAAACATCCTCCCACTTTACTTTACACAGCCTCCCCGCATACATACATATCCTCCCCACATACATACACATCCTCCCCACATACATACACAGCCTCCCCACATACATACACATCCTCCCACATACATACACAGCCTCCCGCATACATACATATCCTCCCCACATACATACACAGCTCCCCACATACATACACATCCTCCCCACATACATACACAGCCTCCCCGCATACTTTACATATCCTCCCCACATACATACACAGCCTCCCCACATACATACACAGCCTCCCCGCATACACACACAGCCTCCCCGCATTACATACACATCCTCCCCGATACATACACAACCTCCCGCATAATACACATCCTCCCCGCATACATACACAGCCTCCCCGCATACATACACAGCCTCCCGCATACATACATATCCTCCCCACATACATTACACAGCCTCCCCACATACATACACAGCCTCCCCACATACTTTACACAACCTCCCCACATACATACACAGCCTCCCCATACATCATATCCTCCCCACTACATACACAGCCTCCCCACATACATACACAGCCTCCCCACATACATACACATCCTCCCCACATACATACACAACCCCCCGCATACATACACATCCTCCCCGCATACATACACAGCCTCCCCGCATACATACACAGCCTCCCGCATACATACATATCCTCCCCACATACATACATATCCTCCCCACATACATACACAGCCTCCCCACATACATACACATCCTCCCCACATAATACACAGCCTCCCCACATACATACACATCCTCCCCACATACATACACAGCCTCCCCACATACATACACAGCCTCCCCACATACATACACATCCTCCCCACATACATACACAGCACGCAAGCAAATACATGACACATACGCACGTACACACAAATGCAGACAGTGAAATTTTGAAGTTATATGAAAATAGCACCACGTGCTGATATTCCAGAAAGCCGCCGCCCTCGTCGCCGCCGTCGTCGCCGCCGTCGTCGCCGCCGTCGTCGCCGCCGTCGTCGCCGCCGTCGTCGCCGCCGTCGTCGCCGCCCTCGCCGCTGGCCTCGCCGCCGCCGCCACCAGCGTCACTAGGTAATCATAAACAAGAGTGGTTGACGCCTAGCCCAGGCGATAACAAATCATTAATGAGGGAGAATCAGGTTGACCGATCACACAACATTAATGAGGAATTAGGTACATGATGCCTCGCTATGGTAGGTATTCTGAACGAGGCTGAGAGGAAGGGAGGAGGAGGAGGAGGAAGAAGAGGAAGAGGAGAAAGAATTTGTTTTTGAATAGGTGGAAGCGCTGAACCCGGTTGGCTCAAGCCAAGGGGAGAGATGATAAATGGAGCTCCTTGGATCAAGAGCACCTTGCTAGTAGCATCAGGGTGCCTCCCTGCTCTCTGCTCCCGCCAGGAGGAAGGAGGATCGATCCTCCACACTTCAATGAAGAGGATTAGGAGTAAGAGGAGTAGGATGAAGAGGAGTAGGAGGAAGAGGAGAAGAAAGAGGAGTAAAAGGAAGAGGAATAGGACAAAGAGAAGTAGGAGGAAGAGAAGGAAGAAGAGGAGAAGGAAGAGTGAGAGTTAGGAGTGAAGCATGCCAGTTAATTCCATATGAAGGGAATGTTTCAACGTAATATCCAAGTCTAATATAACGAATCAGAAGAATGAGAAATATAGTCAGGTGAATGAAGAATATAAAGAATTAAGAGAATGAGGAATATAAAGAATCAGAAGAATGAGAAACATAAAGAATCAGATGAATGAGGAATGAGTCAAATAACGAATGAGAAGAAATCTCAATAATAGAGGAAGCACGTACTAGGCAAAACGAGCAAGAAAAAATCTGTCAAAAAAAAAAAAAAACTGTAGGTTAAGTGGGGAAGAGAGAGCAGGTGACTGTTGAACCACCGTCAACATACGTGAGTGTCGCTGCTGGAGTAAATACGCTCCGCAGAGGACGATGGTGGAGAGAGATGGTATGGATGAGGATGTTAAAGAGGAGGAATGGGAGAATAAAGAGGGTGGGTAGGAGAACGAGGGAGGGTAGGAGAAGGAGGGAGGGTAAGAGAACGAGGGAGGGTAGGAGAACGAGGGAGGGTAAGGGAACGAGGGAGGGTAGGACAACTAAGAAATAAAAGAGAACGTGGTAAGGGAGGAGAACAAGGAAAAGAACGAGGAGGAGAGGGCAGAGGAGGAGTAATAGGAGGAGAAGAAGAAGAAAAAAAGGCAAACCGAGAAAAATAAAGAAGAAAGAAGTGAAGAAAAATAGGAAAATGAAAAAAAAATAAAAGAAAAAAGATCATTAGAAAGAGGAGAAGAATGAAGCTCGGTAGGAAGGCTAAGGGAAGGTTCCCCAGTAACTCCAGCATGCCAGGTATTCCTCGAAATGATTGGCTATGACTGGAAAGAGAGGAAGAAAAAATAAGAAATAAGCGGAGCGATACAATGATGGATTTCGTAAACGATATAAGCAAAGCCGAAGACCAGGAGGGTAAAAAAAAAACATAAAATACCTGCATAAAAAATCCATCAGCGATGAGTCCCTGATGGATTTTTTTTGCTGTCTATTAATACTGTTTTGGATTAATTGGGAATAAATGCGACGGATGTGTAGCTTTGAAGATGAAAATAAATGGTCTCGTAGAGACCATTTTTTAATGGAAACTCTGTTAAGAGGAGCCATTAGTAACACAAGCTGCTCAATAATGGGTGAATTTCTTGCATAAGTAAAATATCACGGGCTGAATCTCAATACATTTAGATAAAGATCAGCCCGAGTATCTGGCCTGCCCATAAAACCTCAAGCTAAAACAATAGACAACCGATGATTGTATCCGAATTCCTGGCGAGCCTCGAAACCATTGTTAAGGATTGGAACACCGATAGCGGAGATTCCTCTGATAGATTACTCACAATCCTCTGCAATGTTCCTGCCAGCTGATCTCTGTTTATACCCTGGTAGCCGTCCATTCAGCGTAGAGTCGCTCGCCAGACTATAGAGCTTAAGGAAGTGAATCAGTTTGTCTTGGTGAGGATCAGAATGCTTTTACACATGACCGCCGAGTCTGACGTACAGGGAAAAGAGGAATTGTTGACAGTACAATACTCTATTCAAAAAAAAAAAATCTTTTCAATTTTTTTAAGGGTTTCTCTTGTGTTAATGTAGATTACTCTACTTGCATTCATTAGATAACATTGTGGACTGTTTATATGATAACGTTGGCTTGTTTTATTTTGTATTTAATTAGTCCACTCCTTTTCATTTTATTTTTATTATGGATTATTCGTGAACTGTTCTCCCAAAGGCTGCCTTCCCAAAGTATACACCTCAAGGCTGCCTTCGCAAAGTATACACCTCAACGCTGCCTTCCCAAAGTATACACCTCAAGGCTGCCCTCACAAAGTATACACCTCAAGGCTACTTTCCCAAAGTATACACCTCAAGGCTACCTTCCCAAAGTATACACCTCAAGGCTACCTTCCCAAAGTATACACCTCAAGGCTGCCTTCCCAAAGTATACACCTCGAGGCTGCCCTCACAAAGTATACACCTCAAGGCTGCCTTCCCAAAGTATATACACCTCAAGGCTGCCTTCCCAAAATATATACACCTCAAGGCTGCCTTCCCAAAATATGCTCCTCAAGGCTGCTCTCCCAAAGTATACACCTCAAGGCTGCCCTCACAAAGTCTTTACCTCAAGGCTGCCCTCCCGAAGTATACAACTTGAGTGATAGTGAAATCATCCCCTATACATCAGTTGGGTAAACACAACCAGCTTGAACAGCATTCTATTCATTACTCTGAACAGGAGAGTGTGAACATCCTAGTAAAGAAGAACAGAACTGAATGATCTAACTATCTTCAGGACGTTCTTAGCCAGAACAATTCTGGTGTCTCCTCTTGACTACTGGGCGAGGTAAAACATGTGACTCTGATCACAGACTAAGGTCTTGGAGTATTTAATGTAGCAACTGCTTCGCTAAATGCCTAAATGAAAATTGTGTCAGTTATCGAGCAGCTGATGATTCGCCTCACCGTACTCGCCTTTCCAGCGTCTCCATTATTGATCACTTACTGGGACTTCGGTAAGTTTATGTAGATTAGGTTGAGATAGGATTGGATGAGTTAGGTGTATGAAGAGTGGATGAGTGTGCATGTTTATGTATTTGTACAGGATTGAGTGCATGTATGTGAATGCGTGTGCGTGTATGGGAGTATTTTTGTTTTTAAAACGCTATAGTGGCTTCAAAAATAACCCCACCTCTCACCTTCAACTAACACAACCTGCCATCTCGGCTCCTCTGTATTGAATGGGATTTAAAAAGAAAGTAACACTGCGTGACATAATGAGCTATGCCACTTCTCTTTAGAATCCATTTAAAGCAATTTGATCCTCTTTATAAGAACCGTCACCTTGCCTCGACAGCGGTTCAATAGACTCTTGAAGCGATATTCATTCACTTGCTCCCAGCTCGGTTTTCAGTGATTATTTTATCACTCTTGCTCTCTTTCTCTCTCTCTCTCTCTCACTCTTTTCCCACACGAATTCTATCTTTGTTTATTTTTTTTTTGGGGGGGGGGCGTGTTTTGGAAAGCATTATTAAATTTGTTTCGTTTTGTGGTATAGCACTTGATTTAAAAAAAATATCCTGTGGCAGAGGTATTCAGAAGAAATCTGTGAGGAGCAGTGTTGCCCTCAGGAGGGTTCATCGACTAGTGTTACCAACCCTTCCTGTACACTTGTCACCCCAGATCTTATTTAATACCTCTCTACCCTTCTCCCCCAGATACCTCCCCCAGATACCTCCCCAGATACTTCCCCAGATACCTCCCCCAGATACCTCCCCCAGACACTTCCTCCAGATACATCCTCCCAGATACCTCCCTAAATGTCTCCCCCAAATTCCTTCCCCCAGATACCTCCCCCAAGATACCTCTCCCCAGATACCTCCCCCAGATACCTCCCCCCTACCATTACTATCTTCTAAAGGAGTTTCTTATTTAAAAAGTAAATTTTGCCCACTTTTCTTTTGTCCCTTCAAGGGAGACATGGGTGCCCTTGTTGCTGGTGAAGGGCTCTCGATCCAATGATTTGGAGCTATCCTATCCTTTACCAAATCAAACCTGATTTACTCTCATTTCCCAGGTGCTGCATGAACCTTATGGGTTTGGCGTTTAGCAATAATAATAATAATAATAATAATAATAATAATAATAATAATAATAATAATAATACACTTTATTGTGATATTGACAATGTGTGTGTGTGTGTGTGTGTGTGTGTGTGTGTGTGTGTGTGTGTGTGTGTGTGTGTATGTGTGTGTGTGTGTGTGTGTGTGTGTGTGTGTTGTGTGTGTGTATGTGTGTGTGTGTGTGTGTGTATGTGTGTGTGTGTGTGTGTGTGTGTGTGTGTGTGTGTGTGTGTGTGTGTGTGTGTGTGTGTGTGTGTGTGTGTGTGTATGTGTGTGTGTGTGTGTGTATGTGTGTCTGTGTACTCACCTAATTGTACTCACCTAATTGTGGTTGCAGGGGTCGAGACTCAGCTCCTGGCCCCGCCTCTTCACTGATCGCTACTGGATCCTCTCTCTCTCTGCTTCCTGAGCTTTGTCATACCTCTTCTTAAAACTATGTATGGTTCCTGCCTCCACTACTTCACTTGCTAGGCTATTCCACTGGCTGACAACTCTATGACTGAAGAAATACTTCCTAACGTCCCTGTGACTCGTCTGAGTCTTCAGCTTCCAGTTGTGACCCCTTGTCCCTGTGTCCCCTCTCTGGAACATCCTATCTCTGTCCACCTTGTCTATTCCCCGCAGTATCTTGTATGTCGTTATCATGTCTCCCTGACCCTTCTGTCCTCCAGTGTCGTCAGTCCGATTTCCCTTAACCTTTCCTCGTACGACATTCCCTTGAGCTCTGGGACTAGCCTTGTTGCAAACCTTTGTACTTTCTCTAACTTCTTGACGTGCTTGACCAGGTGTGGGTTCCAGACTGGTGCTGCATACTCCAGTATGGGCCTAACATACACAGTGTACAGTGTCTTGAACGATTCCTTATTAAGGTATCGGAACGCTATTCTCAGGTTTGCCAGGCGCCCGTATGCTGCAGCGGTTATTTGGTTGATGTGTGCCTCCGGTGATGTGCTTGGTGTTATGGTCACCCCAAGGTCTTTCTCCCTGAGTGAGGTCTGTAGTCTTTGTCCACCTAGCCTATACTCTGTCTGCGGTCTTCTTTGCCCCTCCCCAATCTTCATGACTTTGCATTTGGCTGGATTGAATTCGAGAAGCCTGTTACTGGACCACATGTCCAGCCTCTCCAGGTCTCTTTGCAGTCCTGCCTCATCCTTTATGAATTCTCACGGTGAGAGGTAATACAGTCCCTGGTGGGCGGAACGTCGTCTCAGTAAACTGTAGAGATAATATATTTCTGAATGTTTCTCGTGGTGTGTGTGTGTGTGTGTGTGTGTGTGTGTGTGTGTGTGTGTGTGTGTGTGTTTCCGTAGTTGCATATGTGTATGCGCGTACACTTATGCGTATGTGGATGATTTTCTATGTGAATTTCAACCCGTACATCATCCACGATAAAACCCACACGAAGCAAATACATCATAAAAAATACTGAGCTAAAATTCTAGATCTACCTCAGAGTTTTTGCATACACACACACACACACACATACACACACACACACACACACACACACACACACACACACACACACACACACATACATACACACACACACACACACACACACACACACACACACACACACACACATACATACACACACACACACACACACACACACACACACACACACACACACACACACACACATACATACACACACACACACACACACACACACACACACACACACACACACACACACATACATACACACACACACACACACACACACACACACACACACACACACACACACACACACACCACGAGAAACATTCAGAAATATATTATCTCTACAGTTTACTAAGACGACGTTTCGCCCACCAGGGACTGTATTACCTCTCACCGTGAGAATTCATAAAGTGAGCGAAACGTCTTCTCAATAAAATTTAAACCGTGTTCTGTGTTTTATATCTCTCGGTTTAAAACACCACTAATATACACGGCAATATTTAGACACAAATACAGCGTCCCTAATTAGCACATTTCACCAAACACTAAGCTTTTTTTCAGCTGTTGGGCGAAACGTTGTGTAAATGAAGCTCTCCTTTGCATTTGTGTCTTTCTCACCAACTGTGCCCATAGTACTATTGTCTTTACTGCTATGGCGCTTGCCGTTGGTTTTGTCTACGGTGGTGCCGCTGGCAAATGGTGCCGACAAGTATGCTAATAACATAGTCTGCTGAATAATTATTTGTTTTGACCTCGTTTCCCCCCCCCCTCCTCCTTCTTCCTCCATTCTCAGTGTTCAGCTTCATTCGGTTCAAGTGGCAGTCGAACACTTACCGTATTTTCCGGTATATAAGACGCGCTCTTTCTCCCCTACAAGAAATCATGAAAAATCAAGGTCAGCGTCAAGGGTGACGCTTTAGCAGTTGTTTACTACTGTTAATTTACAACTCTTTCGAAACATCGTCTTACGTGTTTCATATGAGTGTGCGCTTTATATGCTGGAAAATACCGTACTTGCTGGTGCTGTCTTGTGGTTTCTCATTGGTAGTGGTAGCAACCTGCAGGTGTATTTGTGGATGTGTGTGTGTGTGTGTATTGAGATATCAGCCAGTACCAAGAATAAATCCATGAGAGAACATAAATTTTTAGCAGTCACCGGCATTATCATTATCTGCGCTAGCGTATATCATCGTAAAATACTTGTTGTGTGTGTGTGTGTGTGTGTGTGTGTGTGTGTGTGTATGTGTGTGTGTGTGTGTGTGTGTGTGTGTGTGTGTGTATGTGTACTCACCTAGTTGTTCTCACCTAGTTGAGGTTGCAGGGGTCGAGTCCTAGCTCCAGGCCCTGCCTCTTCACTGGTCGCTACTAGGTGTGTGTGTGTGTACTCACCTATTTGTACTCACCTATTTGTGGTTGCAGGGGTCGAGTCTTAGCTCCTGGCCCCGCCTCTTCACCGGTTGCTACTGGGCCCTCTCTCTCCCCGCTCCATGAGCTTTATCAAACCTCGTCTTAAAACTGTGTATGGTTCCTGCCTCCACTACGTCATTTTCTAGGCTATTCCACTGCCTGACAACTCCATGACTGAAGAAATACTGCCTAATATCTCTCTGACTCATTTGTGTCTTCAACTTCCAATTGTGGCCTCTTGTTTCTGTGTCCCCTCCCTGGAACATCCTGTCTTTGTCCACCTTGCCTATTCCACGCAGTATTTTATATGTCGTTATCATGTCTCCCCTGACCCTCCTGTCCTGTGTGTGTGTGTGTGTGTGTGTGTGTGTGCGTGTGTGTGTGTAGATATTTTTGGTATGGAAGAGAGATGTAAAGGGCGTCTCTCCGTCAATACCCGGACCAATGCATCCAGATGGGTAGGCCAGCGGTGGCTGGTGTCGTGGTCAGCCATAGATCCATCAGCTACCCAGCCTTCACCTGTTCTCACATACACCGCCTTGACATCCCCCCCCCCCACCACAGTACCCACAAGGGCCATCGTATGACCTGTTTCTTACATGTACTGTCGAAGAAACTATGCACCAATAGATAAGAATACTTTCATTCCTAATATTGAGATTAGAATAAATTGTAACTGTTCATAAACTGATATCGAAGAAATCACAATGAAACACGTGACTTTATAATTGTACAAATAAATACCACAGTGAAAATTGAAAATAAAACCTGAGTGCTTCAATGTTCTTACATATTTCTCTGAAGATGTGTAAGCACATGAAAGCACTCAGGTTTTATTTCTTATTTTCACTGTGGTATTCTTACATATAGTAATAAATACACCCAGTGGTTTATTTAAAATGCCGCTCCCTGTGCATATACATGTATATCGCGGGGTTAGCTGGTTTATAGGTTTAAAGGCTGTTAGTACACGAGGGTAATTAAAACTACAGGTCACCTCTATGTAACCAGTGGAGAGTACTTTAATCACTAAATCAGAGTTTAAAGTAAACTCTCGGAGTATATAAACCGAGAAATATGCACATCGTGGTGTGTATACCTTTCATCGAAAGGTTCGTTAATTAGGTTTAAAGCCTGTCAACAGGTTGCCTGCTACCTGCTCACTTGTAATCAAGAATAATTTAACCCCTTAAATAAAGGTTAAGATAAATTCTCAGCATATTTATATACACCGAGCAACACACACCTTGTAGTGTATATATGCTTTGTGTGCAAATATACACACCTCATTATAAATACAAATTGTCTATCATGGTTTACGAGTGTTGGCAATATTTTCACCCGAATAAGGCGAGTAAGAATGAACTAACAAGCAGGTTGAGCACTACACGTCATCATTCTAGACTTCTACTTGGTGTGTGGATGGGAAGTCGGGGGGTAGCTAAGAAAAACTTCACGAAAACGTGTCTTTGAGCTAGTTTTGGGGAGTTTTCCACCAGTGTTTGGTAATTACCTCTGGTTAAGTGACATTTAAGTCAATGTCGAATTCTCGCGGAGCTTAGAAAATCAAGTGATACACGTTTAAAATATTACTTCCAAGATATACCTTAGAAAACTTGCGTTACGAAACATATGCTAGCTATGCGTTAGAAGACATTCGTTCAAAACATATGGTGGATAACCAATGTTTAAAGACATGTTCAAATCCACACTTTTGAAAACAAACGTTAGAAGACATAAACTGATATACTGAATGAATGGAAAAGTTTAGTGCCGAATGAAAAGTCTTGTCGCCGCCCCTTGACGTCACTACTGACGTCGCTGCCTGGGAGTGAAGGTAATTACGGAAATCTTCACTGCGTCCTGAGTGTAAACAAGCAAACTTCCTTCATAAGTAAGGTCAGTATTTCACTCTGAAGATCGTCATATGTGTGACCTTGACACTAGAATAAAAATGTGATTATTGTACAGTATTATACAGTGAATTGGACAGTGTATTGCACAATGTATTGTACAATATACTGTACAATACGCATTTAGTATTCGTGCTGCATATGTTCTTATCGTCCGTATTAATCAGGGTTATGTTTTGATGAGTTATAATTGAGTAATTTTTTCTAAAAAACGACCGTCTTGCCTCAACAAACCTAACAAATAGCAAACTGTACCTAACCTAATCTTAACCTAAACAATTTGCAGTGAGAAATCCACACTAGCTTTGGAAAGAAGAGCTGGAGCGAGTGTTTGAAGTGAATAATGTGTGTCTCTGTGTGTGTGTACTCACCTCATCTAATTGTGGTTGCAGGGGTCGAGTCTTTGCTCTTAACGCTGCATGATCATAACTTGATCACCGCTGCGCCACGAATAATAATAATAATAATAATAATAATTTAATTCGCGTCCATCTGACTGGCATTCTTTTTTGGTTACTCTGTTCTCCATTGTACTGTATTTTCCTAAGGGGGTCAAATGATTTTTTTGACCCTCATCCAGGCGCGAGTGGAGCTGGTCGAAGGCGCGTGGTCTATCACACTACAACATCACGCTTCTCGATTCACTTTTGTTTCTGCGTGATTGTCATTTGTTTTTTCAAGATGACCGAGGGCTTGTCAGACAGTTAAGCACTTGTAACCCACGTCTCGAGCACCAGTGGAAGGGTTTGAATGAAGCCAGAGAGAGCACTCCACTCATCGATGAACTTTCAATTGAACTTGATCTGAGAACCTTACGAAATCTGTAGACAGCTGACCCGACACGGTGTTTGAGGGGCGGGGGGGGGGGAGAGGAGCGGGAGGGTAAAGGTGGTTAGAGGGAATGGATCAGGAAAGGAGTGAAGAAGTTTGTAGGTGGGATCGGTGGGAGGTGAACATAAAGGAAAGGGAGGAAGGGGGTGAAGGTGGGTGAAGTCGTCTCTTTAGTGAACAGCTCTGTTAGTCGCATCAGCTCTTAGTTGGCACCGTAGAGGAAGCAAGTGCCAAACGAGGAAGCAATGTAAACAAGAGATTTGTTTTTAATAGAAAGGGGTAATGGCACTGATTGATCCGTCTCAGTATAGGTATTATCTAATTATCATTCCAAAAATGTAAAAGCTTTCTATCGTAATCATTAATTTTTTGCTTTTAAAAAATTGATATATATATATATATATATATATTATATATATATATATATATATATATATATATAATATAATACGTAAGATACATGGCACACGAAACGAGTGGAATATTAACAAAGTTTATTTTCAGCCGATTTGTGTAGAATTTGAACCCTTATTTCTCGTATTAAAGTCAGGCCAAAATATTAGTTTCATGGTGCCTCAGTCCACTAAACTAACGGTTCCCACTAACTAATGAGAATGGTTGATTTCTCCCTTCTTCTTCAGGTGGGACATGGCTACTACTCTGCATCGTACACTTTGTTCGTATCGTCCCGGTTGTGGACGCTATTCCAGGTTTCTTGCCGTCGTTCCCTCGTCAGCGTCATCAGTTACCACGTGGGATGACGCAGAGCCTTCAGTGGTGTTTGTTGCGCTGTCCCAGGTCTGATCTTACTAAAACTGGTGGCGGCAATTGTATCTTGTTGGGGCACTCCTCACTTTATTTGACCACATCTCCATACAAGTTATCGTGTTCATAATGGGCAGCTTAAGGAACAGGAGAGATAAATATGAGTGGGAATGAGTGGATCTGAGAAAGACTTGAAAGGTTCCTCCATTCTTATGTTCTTACGCGCTGTGCGAGAATCCCGAAGTTATTGATAAAAAAAGGGGCGGAAACTGGAGACGAATGAATCCACCCGGGATATGAGAGCATTCCTCTTCAGGGTGGGCTGGAGATCCTCTGTGCTCTCAAGAGTAATCCTTTTCATAATTCTTGGTTTTAGTGTCGCCATGGGACTAGATCATCTTCATTACTTGACTTTTGAAAAACCGTGGAAACTAGAGGGTCGTAGATTTTAAAAGATATTAAGGGATGGGAGTTATATCTTTTTCCACCCATATTTACATCACCACCATAACAACCACACCCCATAAACACAATCAACATCGTCACCACAACCCATCATCATCATCATCTCGCGAGAAAAAGACGTTTTCATAACTCCCCTGAAATTAAATTTATAACCTGGCAAGTTGTTAAACTATAAATAAATTTTTAATTATCTCGACAATTCGCCCCATGCATAAAGATAAGATGGCTATTAGCATATGTGAGGCACCTTAATATCCAGCCAGCTATCTTTGGCCCTTTATAAATGTAGATTATCCATGCCATCGCTTAATTTTACTTTTATATATATATATATATATATATATATATATATATATATATATATATATATTATATTTTTATATATAATAATATATATAATATATATATATATATATATATATATATTATATATTATAACTTTCATAGTTTGACTCGCTTATTAAATATTAATTTTCATGGTAGTTTTATTTATATGTTTATTGAGCCTTCATTACCCCCCATGATTTTCATTTTTGCCTCATTTGGGGTAATCGCCCCCCGGTACCCCGACCTCTACGTGAGTATAGCTAGACACGCTGTCTGCAGGTTAAAACTAAGTCATATCAAGAGTGAATTAGAAAACGAACATCACCTAAAACTTTAACTACAAATACCTTAATAAAACTAATAAAATACGATATGCAGTTTATAGCATTTTATTGAGATGGTTTATCCACCAGGAATTTTATTATTTGGTAAACTTCTTGGTGGACGAAACGTCTCAATAAAATGTTATAAACCGCATAGTGGAGTTAATAGTTAATTACTCTAACTTATTTGATTCGGAACTTACGTTCGGATTTACAGTTGGTATCGTCTTCTACATGCAGGTAAGTTGTATTGTAGTTAAGGTGCATGTAATTGTTTTCTAAGTTTTATTCTGTCATCATTATCATCATTTTTACTACTACCACCACAACCACAACCAACCTTCTCCGTCCCTCTCCACCGCTGTCGCTGCTGTCCAATACCGCTGTCAGCTAAAGCTCACTGTCACAATACCGTAACCAACAGTGATTGCCATCACCGAACGCTACTACAACCCGCAACCATCATTACCACTATAACCCGCAACCATCATTAACGCTACAACCTACAACCAACATAACCACCACTACCACACACAATCACCACCAAAACCACCAGCAACAACTCACAGCCACCACAACCCACACTCCTCACGCACTCCATCACTACAGCTACTCACAACTGCCATTCACAACACTACCATCCACAACACTACCAACCAACACAACCACCCACTACCATAACCAACCACCTCCACCACCACCACCACAAAAAATATTGTCAATATAAATTATCGTCGTGTTATCGTCAATTATCTCTGTGCACCCCATCATCACTCTTATCAGATTATTGGTAATTGTGGTATTTCCAGATTTATCGCTTTATAGCCTGACAGACATCATACACCGTGTAATATATCATGCTAGTATACCCTCTTACTTAAGCAAGAAAAGTAATTCATCATGTTGGTATACTTGCGTTAATTTCTAACAATATTAATAGTATTTCGAGCATTTATATCACTACGCAGAAAAAAATATGTATCATTCTAATAAAATTTCTACTAATAACATAATTTCCTAAGATTGTGTATGTATATATATATATATATATATATTTTATATAATATATATATATATATAATATATATATATATATATATATATATATATATATATATATATATATATATCGTGCCGAATAGGCAGAACTTGCGATCTTGGCTTAAATAGCATCGCTCATCTTGCCATATAGGACAAGTGAAAATTTGTGTATGCAATAATTTCGCCCAAATCATTCTGAACCTAACGAAAAAAATATATTTCACTGTGTTTGTTTAGTATTAAATTATTGTAAACAAATCTAAAATATATTTAATTGGGTTAGGCTAAAATAAATTGCTCTTGTTATGATAAGGTTAGGTAAGTTTTCTAAGATTCTTTTGGTGCAAAATTAAAAAATGTTACATTAGCATTAATGAAAAAAATATATCTTTACACGTACAAGAGAAAATTTTAGAAAGGACTTAATTTTAAATGAGTTCTTGCTAATTGACCAGTTTTACATATTCGGCACGATATATATATATATATATATATATATATATATATATATATATATATATATATATATATATTATTTATTTATTTATTTATTTATTTATTATCACACTGGCCGATTCCCACCAAGGCAGGGTTGCCCGAAAAAGAAAAACTTTCACCATCATTCACTCCATCACTGTCTTGCCAGAAGGGTGCTTTACACTACAGTTTTTAAACTGCAACATTAACACCCCTCCTTCAGAGTGCAGGCACTGTACTTCCCATCTCCAGGACTCAAGTCCGGCCTGCCGGTTTCCCTGAACCCCTTCATAAATGTTACTTTGCTCACACTCCAACAGCACGTCAAGTATTAAAAACAATTTGTCTCCATTCACTCCTATCAAACACGCTCACGCATGCCTGCTGGAAGTCCAAGCCCCTAGCACACAAAACCTCCTTTACCCCCTCCCTCCAACCTTTCCTAGGCCGACCCCTACCCCGCCTTCCTTGCACTACAGACTGATACACTCTTGAAGTCATTCTGTTTCGCTCCATTCTCTCTACATGTCCGAACCACCTCAACAACCCTTCCTCAGCCCTCTGGACAACAGTTTTGGTAATCCCGCACCTCCTCCTAACTTCCAAACTACGAATTCTCTGCATTATATTCACACCACACATTGCCCTCAGACATGACATCTCCACTGCCTCCAGCCTTCTCCTCGCTGCAACATTTATCACCCATGCTTCGCACCCATATAAGAGCATTGGTAAAACTATACTCTCATACATTCCCCTCTTTGCCTCCAAGGACAAAGTTCTTTGTCTCCACAGACTCCTAAGTGCACCACTCACCCTTTTCCCCTCATCAATTCTATGATTCACCTCATCTTTCATAGACCCATCTGCTGACACGTCCACTCCCAAATATCTGAATACATTCACCTCCTCCATACTCTCTCCCTCCAATCTGATATCCAATCTTTCATCACTTAATCTTTTTGTTATCATCATAACCTTACTCTTTCCTGTATTCACTTTTAATTTTCTTCTTTTGCATACCCTACCAAATTCATCCACCAATCTCTGCAGCTTCTCTTCAGAATCTCCCAAGAGCACAGTGTCATCAGCAAAGAGCAACTGTGACAACTCCCACTTTATGTGTGATTCTTTAACTTTTAACTCCACGCCTCTTGCCAAGACCCTCGCATTTACTTCTCTTACAACCCCATCTATAAATATATTAAACAACCACGGGGACATCACACATCCTTGTCTAAGGCCTACTTTTACTGGGAAATAATTTCCCTCTTTCCTACATACTCTAACTTGAGCCTCACTATCTTCGTAAAAACTCTTCACTGCTTTCTAACCTACCTCCTACACCATACACCTGCAACATCTGCCACATTGCCCCCCTATCCACCCTGTCATACGCCTTTTCCAAATCCATAAATGCCACAAAGACCTCTTTAGCCTTATCTAAATACTGTTCACTTATGTGTTTCACTGTAAACACCTGGTCCACACACCCTCTACCTTTCCTAAAGCCTCCTTGTTCATCTGCTATCTATTCTCCGTCTTACTCTTAATTCTTTCAATAATAACTCTACCATACACTTTACCAGGTATACTCAACAAACTTATCCCCCTATAATTTTTGCACTCTCTTTTGTCCCCTTTGCCTTTATACAAAGGAACTATGCATGCTCTCTGCCAATCCCTAGGTACCTTACCTTCTTCCATACATTTATTAAATAATTGCTCCAACCACTCCAAAACTATATCCCCACCTGCTTTTAACATTTCTATCTTTATCCCATCAATCCCGGCTGCCTTACCCCCTTTCATTTTACCTACTGCCTCACGAACTTCCCCCACACTCACAACTGGCTCTTCCTCACTCCTACAAGATGTTATTCCTCCTTGCCCTATACACGAAATCACAGCTTCCCTATCTTCATCAACATTTAACAATTCCTCGAAATATTCCTTCCATCTTCCCAATACCTCTAACTCTCCATTTGATAACTCTCCTCTCCTATTTTTAACTGACAAATCCATTTGTTTTCTAGGCTTCCTTAACTTGTTAATCTCACTCCAAAACTTTTTCTTATTTTCAACAAAATTTGTTGATAACATCTAACCCACTCTCTCATTTGCTCTCTTTTTACATTGCTCCACCACTCTCTTAACCTCTCTCTTTTTCTCCATATACTCTTCCCTCCTTGCATCACTTCTACTTTGTAAAAACTTCTCATATGCTAACTTTTTCTCCCTTACTACTCTCTTTACATTATCATTCCACCAATCGCTCCTCATCCCTCCCGCACCCACCTTCCTGTAACCACAAACTTCTGCTGAACACTCCAACACTACATTTTTAAACCAACCCCATACCTCTTCGACCCCATTGCCTATGCTCTCATTAGCCCATCTATCCTCCAATAACTGTTTATATCTTACCCTAACTGCCTCCTCTTTTAGCTTATAAACCTTCACCTCTCTCTTCCCTGATGCTTCTATTCTCCTTGTATCCCATCTACCTTTTACTCTCAGTGTAGCTACAACTAGAAAGTGATCTGATATATCTGTGGCCCCTCTATAAACATGTACATCCTGAAGTCTACTCAACAGTCTTTTATCTACCAATACATAATCCAACAAACTACTGTCATTTCGCCCTACATCATATCTTGTATACTTATTTATCCTCTTTTTCTTAAAATATGTATTACCTATAACTAAACCCCTTTCTATACAAAGTTTAATCAAAGGGCTCCCATTATCATTTACACCTGGCACCCCAAACTTACCTACCACACCCTCTCTAAAAGTTTCTCATACTTTAGCATTCAGGTCCCCTACCACAATTACTCTCTCACTTGGTTCAAAGGCTCCTATACATTCACTTATGTATATATGATATATATATATATATATATATATATATATATATATATATATAATATATATATATATTATATAATTTATATATATACATATAATGTCGTGCCGAATAGGTAAAACTGGTCAATTAGCAAGAACTCATTTAAAATTAAGTCCTTTCTAAAATTTTCTATTTTACGTTCAAAGATATATTTTTTCATTTATGTTAATGCAAAAATGAATAATTTTGTACCCAAAGAACCTTAGAAAGCTTAGCTAAAATTACTATAACAAGAGCAATTTAACTTAGCCTCTTCCAAATAAATATATTTTAGATAAGTTTACAATAATTTAATAATAAACAAGATAAAATATATTTTTTCGTTAGGTTCGTTTTTGTAAAATTATTGCATACACAAATTTTCACTTGCCTTATTTTTGCAAGAACAGCGTTGCTATTTAACCCATAATCGCAGGTTTTACCTATTCGGCTCGATCGCTAGCGCACTCAACTCACACACTGAGGTCCGGGGTTCGAATCTCCGGTACGGCTGAAAAACATTAAGGACGTGTTTCCGTAAGACACCTGCTGTCCCTGTCCCTGTTCACCCATCAGTTTAAAATGGGTACCTGGATGTTAGTCGACTGGTGTGGGTCGCATCCTGTGGATAAACCCGAAATGCTCAGCATAAGAAGCGGCTTTCTATATAGTAGTATGTCACTGATGTCAGGTAGGCCTGTAAACCTTGTACATGTACTTGTAGTAAATAAAGATATTATTATCTCAGATATATATATTTTACATATATATATATATTTTATATATATATATATATATATATATATAATATATATATATTTATTAATATTGAGTGCGTGTGTGTGTGTGTGTGTGTGTGTGTAAGACAAGCCACGAGGGATAGAAATCTTTAGTTCAAGATATTTCATACGTCTCCGTGCGTCATCAGTAGCTATGCAATGTTGCAAGAGCAGCAACAGGTAGATTGAGGGGAAGCTTCCTCAGAGGAAGGCAGCGTGTTGACGCCAACCTGACCCACACACAATGTGTGGTTGCAAGTTACTACAATTATCAAAGACACATTGCTGTGGAAACTCACTTTACAACAACGTGTGAGCGTATTCGTTCGTTTGTGCACACATCTTTCGAGAAATCCTAATGAGGACGTAGAAGAATATGTGTAGTAAGGGCATTACTTTTTTTTAAATGGATGTATAAAGAAGGTGCATTTGTTTTTGAATTGACGTGTACTTATCTTTCCCCACTCCTCACCTCTTCCAGTCATGGAGTATCTACTCTTTCTTTTCGGTAATTCATCTTTTTTTTCTGGGTTCCATTTAAGCACTGATACTTGAGGGACCCCCCCCCCAAGTGAACCAGCGCATCAGTACATTCATAAACAAAATCATTGTAACGAATGTTATTAAATATGAATCAGATGCAAAACTTTATATTCACACACACAAAATTCTTACAATTTTTTTCTGATATTCATAGAACTATATCTTGAATAGTCTGACATATGACTATTGAGAAAAATTACCTTCAGGTCTTCAAGGTTCCTAAGCGATCGCTGTATAGCCCTTGTGGCTTAGCGCTTCTTTTTGATTATAATAATAATAATCCTAAGCGATCACTTGTTTTCTTAAGCTTCGCATACGAGTGGCTGCGAGGGTTATCGTCGGCACTTTAATATCAACAGCGTGACGACTGAAGTAGACAGCATCGGTGTAAATAATCAAAGTATGAGTTGCGTAGTCATAATAGACATCACGTACAACGATGCTGACAATAATGTTTAGAGTACCATCGGTGGCGACTGACCACTACCGCCTGCCATCCATCACGCTCCTTGAACCCATGCTCCTTGAGACCCTGCTTCTTGAACTTATGCTCCTTGAACCTCTACTTAAACCTTACTCCTTGAACCTCTGTTTCTTGAACCTCTGCTCTTTGATTCCTGCTATTTAAATCCCCGCTCACTGAGTACCTGTTTCTTGAACTCCTGCTCCTTGATCCCATACTCATTGAACCCCTGTTCCTTGAACCCCTGTTTGAACCACTGCTCCTTGAGCAACTGCTCCTTGAGTCTCTGCTCCTTGAAGCTCCGGTCCTGAAACTTTAATACAACGACAACAAAAAACTGGCGCTTTAATATAGCAGTAAGGAGCACCCCTGAAGACCCGGTCGTTGGTGGTGCATCTGGCGGGTACACAACGCTCTGGGATTTTCCTTTACCTAGGTAACACTTGACTGCCCATAACTCACTTATCACGGCCCATCTCCTGAATATTTGTGACGAAAACAGTAAGTTATATATTGTTTACTGGGCCATTTATCATACTTGAGCCTCCCCTTATCGCTTCTTTGTATAGAAAACGCCCCGCCATGAATTCTTTATGGCCGTGTGAATCTTTACCGAGCTCACATGCAGATGGGAATATTGTGGTGTATCGCTTTCGTGTATTTTATGCAAATAATGAGGAGTCTGGGATATCTCATTTGTGGGATTGTTAGGAGTGGTGTTCTCCTGGGTCGCTTCCTTGGGGGAGAGAAATACTTGCTATGAGGGAGGCGCAAGACGGAAAGCTTGCTCGGGGAGCGGTGAGGGAAGGTGCTGAAGGAAATACTTGCTTCAGGGAGAGGTGCGGTACACGTACCTCTGGCTTTCCGAGACGCATATTGGTTCACAGATAACCAGGAGGACGAGGGAGATGCACCTTACCTCACTGGCCTTGTGAGAATGATCCCAAATCAATGACTGAATTGATGAAGCTAATGGCCCACAGCCGAGCTTAATATCTATAACCAAGCTTACAATCTAAAACCAAGTCTACCCCCCATAACCAGCTCTACCACCCACAACAATTCGTACCACCTTCAACCATGCATTCTACCCACAGCCGTTGCTGTCCTCTCATAGCCGAGCCTACCATCCACTTCC
Organism: Cherax quadricarinatus; assembly: GCF_026875155.1. Lineage (NCBI taxonomy): Eukaryota > Metazoa > Arthropoda > Malacostraca > Decapoda > Parastacidae > Cherax > Cherax quadricarinatus. Next base: position 41,434,682 of record NC_069411.1, on the reverse strand, counting down.
AAACAATCCATGATCAACTAGACCTACCTAACGCCGAAACTACACCCCACTAACAAATACAGGAAGCCTAGCGCACAGGCTCTAGACACCTACGCTCCACACTTCCACTGACAGACGCCACTCTATAACTCAGTATATTGCGCTCGGGAGGTTGTAAATCAGTAAACTTAGGCGAGACCCATCCTACCGAAGCTATATACAGAGACTTGAACCTGGCTTTCTTGAAGCCACACACGCCAGTGTATCTTATTTGTTACTAGTTTACTTGTGACTGTTATGATGAAAGCTTCGGGGTCCTACGTTCAGTATGTGAGGTCACTGATAAGACTGCTGGAAAAGGAAAATTGCTGGAATTCTAGCTAATGTTGGTCACTCAGCAACAGAAGTTTTCTAGGCCCAATACTCCGTCCCCTGAACGCGGTCCAGTCTCTTGTCCAGTGAAACAAAAACACAAGTAGATTTATGGTCCGAGATGCTTTATATTATTGATAAATTGCCTGAAAAGTCTTCATAATATAGTTTCCATCTCTAACTTTAGGTCTGGCTGTCACGGCAAACAAAAAGTGTGGGAATAAATTAGCGATGGGCTTACTACACAAGGAAGCATTTTGATTAAAAACGAAGAAAAATATATAAAATTATTGAATTCAAATCATATTAAAATTAACACGGACGATTCTTCGTTCTTTGTACTATAAAAGCCTCATACAACGCTCAGATTTTTGCTTCTTTCATGGTTTTCGAGTCACTGTCATGACTGGTCAAAGCGATAGGCGGCGCTGGTCTGAGATTGGCCGACTAATGAGGCAAGAGGAATATTTGGCTATGTATTATATGTTAAGGTTGTATCCGCAGCCTGGTCAACGTGGCCGCTTTCTCGTAAATACTGGACGACTGGTGAGGAATCCAGAGATAAACGTCTTATTTAATGAAAAGAGAAAAGGAAAGGGGGAAGGAAAAAGGGATGAGAACTGAATAACAGTGGAAAGGGAATAGAATGGGAGGGGAAGGGGTAAGAAGACAAGCGAAAACGTGTGATTTTGTTATTTATAAAACTGGGCTAGAGTATTTTCATAAAATATGAAGGAAGTGAAAATAAGCTAATAAATAATAGGTAAAATTAAGTTGCGATTGAAAAAAGTTTCTGTTAATAAACAAAACTGGCACATCAGTAGTGTCATGTTGTACTATGCTCTAGAAATCCGGATGTACTCCTGTAAACCCTATTGGGGCCTAGTTCATAGGCCTTTTGTGTATTCACATATTCTTGCACTACCGTCCACTGGTTAGATGTGGGGTGCACATTAAACTGGCCACTTCGGCGGCAAAATCTAGAATATACTCTATAGCGGGAACACTTGCTTGCAAATTTTCCCTATCATTGATGGATTTCCTCGAGTAAGTAATGAAATCCGTCAGTCTTGGCTGGGAGAGCTCAGCAAGGCGACGGAGATATCGACAAGTATTCTGCTTCCATTATGGGCACAACAGACATGACAGCTTCAAAGATTTTGTTCTAACCTAGATGGAGTTACTATTACGTGGGAATTATCCTCATTTAGCACGACCAATCCTACACAAAGAGGAAACTGTTAGTTACCATTTTGTCCTAGGCACATGTCGATTAGACACTAGGCCTGTTGTACATGTATGTGTGTATGTGTGTGTGTGTGTGTGTGTGTGTGTGTGTGTGTGTGTGTTGTGTACCAACTCGCAATCAATTAAATATACTGTCCCACTTTGTTTTGCAGATTGAAAATGATAAAGAATTAACTGAAGTTTTCTTATAAGCTTGATGAATCAAAGCCGAGAGACTGATCATCTTAAATCATCTCTCCACCTCTTCCACGGTCTCCTGTATTTATTCTCTATATTGGCTTGGAAAAGCCACTGGTTGATCAAACGTCTGCTTCAATATAGATACCCAGGTGTTCCACATGTGTCTTATTTAACACCGGTCCTGCACTATACACATTGAATGTAAGTGTTCGATACTCGGACATACACTTTACACTCAAGCTATGAGTGCTCGGAAAGCAGAACCAACACTTTACACACAGGGAATGTGTTCAAATCTTATTACCTTCACTTTACATATTGAGTATATTCAAAACGCTGTTCTCGACGCGGGGCGCAAGACGTAATTATAACGCAGATGTTTGAGTACAGAGTGGAAGAGATATTTAGAGTGATGACCTTTTAATACCTTTTGATGCAGAATGTATGAGACAGAATGCAAATCCTTAATATAGAACGCTGAAGTTATTTACCGGCCAACCCCTTAAATTTTAACTCCAAGATGCTTAATGTCAAGTTGAATGATTTATAACGTGAATAACGTCGAAGCGGTGGTATGTTTACCAAATATTATCTCGGCCTGATAACTGAACCATTTCTTAGCTTTACCTGCCAACACTGAACACAATACACTTGTTCAGAGTGCTCTAATAAATTTTAAAAACATTACATTATTCGACTAATTTTTATGAATGTAAAAGTGAAAGAACAGAGTAGCGCTACGGAAGGTCTACTGGCCCATGTTTCCCAATTTCTGCTCTGATCACAGCAGCCATTTCTGAAACTCCCACGACGTCTATCCCATACAGGTACATCACCACCTTTAAAGATCTGGCCAACGATCCCACCATAAACATCACCACCGCAGACAAAGGAAGAGCAGTCGTGATCATGGACTCCACAGACTAAAAACAGAAGATGAACTGGCTATTAGAAGACAAGGAAGCATACGAACCCTTTTCTCTGTGAACATTTGTGAACAACAAACCAACCTTTTCTTACATCATATCTCTTCTGATACGAAGAGAACTAAACAGGGCAAACGTCCCCTGCATAAGATACCCTATAATCTGAGATGTGCACATATGTATAGGCCGCTAAGGTACATAAGCCAAGAATTTCCACGAGACATATAACCTCGAGCATAAGCAGTGCCCCGCACCAACTAGCAAGTATTTTGGCAAAACATCTCTTACATATCGGAACCATCAGCAGGGCTCATCTTAGACACTCAGGGTATCTCATTAACAGGATAAAGGTCACGCGCATCAGAAGTAAGAAATTTTGTAGTTTTGACCTCATGTCATTAGTCTTAATCCAATGATGGCCCGTCCGAGGTTCCTAAACGGGGGCTCTTGATGTATATTTGGTTGCTACGAGAGTGCTGCATCAGTTCGGCTGCATGGAAGAAACTCCCATATCTGGAGCCTTGACCCGGGTGTCGGGGTGTTTTCAGGTTTGACCATCACCTGTGGGTAAGATAATAATCGAGACGAAAGAACTGGTCTCCACCCACATGGGCGGATCACCTTAGGTCATCCAAGACGGCTCATCGAGGTGTAGGGTACTTTGTGAGGATGTGCACTAGCGTCTTGAGTAGTGGTGAAGTGATGAGCATTTGAGTAGAGGTGCACACAGAAATCACTACGAAAACAAAAGATTTAGCAGGCGATGCAACATACCCCCTTTGAAAAGTAGGGTCGCCATTGGTACACTAAGAGAAAACACAAGTGTCCGGGGCCTCCCACCAGCCATAAGGGAAATTACCACCAGGCCCCTGATTGTCTTCAAGAGGGAGCTGACAGATACCTAAAGTCAGTGCCGGATCAGCCGGGCTGTGGTTCGTCCGTTGGACTACGTGCGGCCAGCAGTAACAGCCTCGTTGATCAGGCCCTGATCCACCAGGATGCCTGGTCATGGACCGGGACGCGAGGGCGTTGATCCCCGGAATTCCCCTAGGAATGCCCTCCAGGTAGTGGTGATGTGAAGAGCAAGTGAATTGTCCATCGGGGGACATCGACTCCCCTAAGCAACAACGATGAGGCCAGAGGTTCAAGCTGTATTTCCTGGACGTAATGATGTATTCACTTCCAAGGCAGTTAATAACGCATCATTCCAATTTATCAAGTGGTCGTGGGAATTATGGTGTATTAGTGTGCATTGTTAGGGTTGTCTGTTTTATAGGCATATCGGTGTTTTGAGAACCTCTTGAAGTCTCTGTATGTTTAGACAGCCCAAATTTGGTCACGGTTTTTACACGGGATGTTGTATATTCTTGTAGAATTTATATTCGCTGTTGGCGAAGATGTGTTTAACGATAAAACTGCTGAGGAGAACTTCCTATCATTTATCGGTGGTGTAGGATCTCGGTGATTTTTATGTTACGGACAGGTAGTCTGCAGTTACTGATGAAAAGACGAGGGTATTGTACTTTGGAGAAAATGTGCTCCAGGAAAGAGCAACTTCAAGAAATTCACTTTCCGGTATTGTATACCATTAATGTAAGATTTCAGTATTGCAGATGCAGAGAGATCTCATGAAAAAAAACAACAACAACAACATGTTTAGTCTGTGTTATGGTGTGAGAAGTGAAGATCGTGTTGTTGAACAAGATACATGTGGAACACTTGGGTTTTTTATTGTATACCTGGAGTCTACCTGCCTGGAGGATATTCACGGGATCAACGCCCCCGCGGCCCGGTCCATGACCAGGCCTGCTGGTGGATCAGGGCCTGATCAACGAGCCTGTTACTGCTGGCAGCACGTAGTCAAACGTACGAAAACAGCTCGGCTGATCCGGCAGTGACTTTCGGTATCTGTCCAGCTCCCCCTTAAAGACAACAAGGGGTCTATTGGTATTTCCTCTTATGGCTGGTGGGAGGCTGTTGAACAGTCTTGGGCCCCGGACACTTACTGCGTTTTCTCTTAGTGTTTAATGGCGCCCCTGCTTTTTATTGGGGAAATGTTGCATCGCCTGCCCAGTCTTTTGCTTTCGTAGGGAGTGATTTCTGTGTGCAGATTAGGGACCAGTCCCTCCAGGATTTTCCAGGTGTAGATTATGATATATATCTCTCGCCTGCGTTCCAGTGAGTACAAGTCAAGTGCTTCCAGGCGCTCCCAGTAGTTAAGGTGTTTGATGGAACTTATTTGTGCAGTAAAGGTACTCTGTACACTCTAGATCTGCAGTTTCACCTGCCTTGAATGAAGATGTTAATGTACAGCAGTATTCTATATATAGATAGGAAATGTTGTACATATCTGATTCATCAGATTTTCAGTTGCGTATACCATTAAAATACTGATCATGATGGTTGCTAAGTTTCCCATAAACCTTGAGACGAAGTTCGTTGCCACATTTACAGAGTAAACAATATGAAGCTAAATAACACGTCTCTGCATAATCAAGCCACTGACCCGCACAATCAACCTACTGACCCGCACAATCAAGCCACTGACTCGCACAATCAACCTACTGACCCGCACAATCAAGCCACTGACCCGCACAATCAAGCCACTGACCCTCATAATCAAGCCACTGACCTGCACAATCAAGCCACTGACCCGCACAATCAAGCCACTGACCCGCACAATCAAGCCACTGACCCGCACAATCAAGCCACTGACCCCACAATCAAGCCACTGACCCGCACAATCAAGTCACTAACCCGCACAATCAAGTCACTAACCCGCACAATCAAGCCACTAACCCGCACAATCAAGCCACTGACCCGCACAATCAAGCCACTAACCCGCACAATCAAGCCACTAACCCGCACAATCAAGCCACTAACCCGCACAATCAAGCCACTAACCCGCACAATCAAGCCACTGACCCGCACAATCAAGCCACTAACCCGCACAATCAAGCCACTAACCCGCACAATCAAGCCACTACCCGCACAATCAAGCCACTAACCCGACAATCAAGCCACTACCCGCACAATCAAGCCACTAACCCGCACAATCAAGCCACTAACCCGCACAATCAACCACTGACCCGCACAATCAACCCACTGACCCGCACAATCAAGCCACTGACCCGCACAATCAAGCCACTGACCCGCACAATCAACCCACTAACCCGCACAATCAAGCCACTAACCCGCACAATCAAGCCACTAACCCGCACAATCAAGCCACTAACCCGCACAATCAAGCCACTAACCCGCACAATCAAGCCACTGACCCGCACAATCAAGCCACTGACCCGCACAATCAAGCCACTGACCCGCACAATCGAGCCACTAACCCGCACAATCAAGCCACTGACCTGTGCACCACTACCAGTATATTAACCCCTACACCACTACCATTGCTTCACTACCAGTATACTAATCGTTAACAAAACTGACCAATAGATGAATAAAACCCAGGTGCAGCACTAGGAGATATGAAGCACTTTACAGCCTTACTGACTCAATATCAAAAGGAACATGACTTAAGAACTCTACCGAGCTGAGTTTTGACTCTATGCGCGGTTCATTCCCGGCCGGGGGTATGGTTTATCAAAAGGAACAAAATTTCAATAACCGAGAGATTAAATCAACATTTTATTCCGACATAACTTCAAACTACATGTCAAAGAGCAATACTTAGTATGAATATACGTCTACAACAAAAAACAGGTATTCAGCGTGAAAAAAAAAAAACAGCGGGAAGCGGGAGATACACAACCATTTTACACCCATCATTTGACTGAAGGTTATTATGATTTTGGGCGTCCTTCCCCCCCCCCACAACCAAAAATGAAGTATTTTAACATCCGCCTTTAATTGCGCAATAATGAGCGGCCTCCGACATTCGGGCCTTCTCCGCCCCCCTCCCCTCATCTGCATTATTCGAACTTTCTAACATGGAGCGTTATAATTGCTAACCATCGGTCGCCATGAAAGAGTAAATGAGCATTAAATACAGATGTTACAGAGATCAGATGTTTTCAGTGGTACAATTTAAGCGAGTACGATGTCCAGAGTAAGACTTCTACGATGTAGTGATAAAAATTTCTATAGTGTACGATTCGACTGATTCAAAATTACGATGAACGATGTACAGGGTTACAGATGATAAGATGAAGATGTCATATACAGAGATACAGATGTTACAGATGATACAGATGATACAGATGTTACAGATGATACAGATGTTACAGATGATACAGATGTTACAGATGTTACAGATGATACAGATGATACAGATGATACAGATGTTAAGTAACTTTTTTATTTTTGGTTGGCTGTGTCTTTTTTTTTTTTTTTTTTTTTTTTGCGAGGAAAGAGTAAATGTTTAAACAGTTAAAAACTGAGTGAGAATATAAATCGCTATTTTTTTCCTTAATTTTTATGCCTACAGCTCTGTGCAAGGATTTGCTTTAAGGTCTTCTGGAAGTCTCTTGCACAGTGGCGTGTGCAAGGCCTATACACAGTGGCATGCGAAAGGCCAATGCACAGTGGCATGCTAGAGGCCTATGCACAATGGCATGCTAGAGGCCTATGCACAGGGACATGCCAAAGCAAACAGTATTTTAGTATCGACCAGATGAACAAAAAAAAAAAAAAAAGACACCACTTTTAATATTTAAAAGGTGTAGTAATATTTTGACCTCACTGTATTATTTTGCCTCGATGTTGCCGAGGGACTCTTGATCCAAGGAACTGGACTTAACATCCCCTTGCCTGAACTGAATCTGAATGTCTCCCACTAAACAGGTGCCATATAATCCCTAAGGGTTGAGCATATTTCTCCAATTAAAATATAACAATTATGAGCTATATCAATCTTCAGTGGATTTTCAGTGGATGGATCGTTTCGTGAGTTAAGTCTGTCTAGACACACATTCTGACGGATATTTTTCAATAACTGGAAAATGCATCTTCTGGTCAACTTTAATCTTTTAGTGCTGATGTGTTTTCCTCAAAGGAAATTTTCTTCATGTTAGGTTGTGTAAGTTATCATGTGCCAGTTTTGTTAATCAAATTGTGAAATATTTGGAGAATTTCTCTTCTGATTAGAAATAAGTCAGTTTTTTACTTTATTTGCCCATCGTAGGTTAAGTTAACTTAATGTTCTTTTAGATTCCTCTGACATCTGTTCCCTCACGATCACTGCTGAAACTTTGTGCTATGTACACTAATCTTACATAAAACTTACTGTCTTAAAAGCTGGATTAATTTTTTTTTCCTGTGATGGCCATTTGCTTCTGTTGGAAGAGATTGTAAAAACTGGAAATACTATTTTTCATGCGATAATTTGTGAGTGTCAAATCTGACTAGCATTAACCCTTCCATACTGATTACTTAATAGCGCCACGTCCGAGCCACTTCGAGCTTAATGTGCTTGTGTATTTTTGGATACTGATCTGTCTCTGGTCCCCCTGAAAGATCTGATGACTTGTGAATGCTTCTTCTGATTCCCTTTAAATCTTCAACACTCATATTTTACTGCGTTATGAATTTATGCTGTACTCTGCACTGTTACTGGCGTGCGCTGAAGCACGAGGGACGAAGTTATGGAATACGGACATACCGTCCTCGGATCGCGAAGCGACGAAAATACATCCAGTTATTACTGTCTTCATTGGGAACTTCAAACTCGTAAGAGCCATACAGCGCCTTGGAAATGTTTTCAGGAACACATCTATCTATTACTTTCCATTTTAAACCGATGAACCACGAATTTTTTCATTAAAGAGAGCAGCCGCATTTAGAGCGCTCAGGAGCGTTACATTTCCTATGAGGCAAATCACTAGATTTGCTTGGATATATAAACTGCCAGAGCTGGAGAATAACTTGGCAAGGGGCACGCCCATGCCTGCCACCGTACCCCCAAACTTCACCACATTAGAGAGTCATTAAGGTTTCTATTAATCAAGGCGGGAACGAGCAAAGACCGGCCTTCTAATTGGCCCAGCACGAATGTAAAGTGAATAAATGAGGAGAAAATAAGCCAAATTGGCCCGTCCAATGGATGTAATTGGCCGCCTAGAGGTACGGACGCTGCGATTTTAAGACCAACCTCTTCTAGTTCTTGTGTCTGTCCTTTCCTCCTCATGTCTTTTCCTCCTTCCCGTCTTCTCTCTCTCTCTCTCTACACACACACACACACACACACACACACACACAACACACACACACACACACACACACACACACACACACACACACACACACAACTACACACAAATCCATACCCTACATATACCAACCATCCTACTTACCTGTGGCTATGTGGCTAGATCAGCAGACACACATCTGAAAGAGCCTGGGTTCGGTTGCAAATCTGGGTAAGACTGAAAACTCTTCTCAAATCTGTTGCTCCTCTCAGCAGTAAATAAGTACCTTTCATCATCTTCAGATACGTGCTGTTTAATTCGAGATTTTCTCTTCTACATAAGAGAGCACGAGAGGAACGTTTTCATCTACATCGGAAATTGATTGTAACACTCTGGTGTGGCTATGTCGTCTTGAAGAGTGGGTGAGGCAGCCTCAAATGGATCCAGTACTGGAGTGGCGGTCGCTTCCACTCTCCACCTCCACCTTTACCATCCACCTCCACCCACCACCTCCACCTCCACCCTCCACCTCTAGCGCCTCGCTAGGGGTAAATCAACCCTCTAAACATTGGTGTTTAAATGGTGTCAGGGAGGATGGGGTGAGGGAATGGGGCGCACGTGTCCTCAGATGGGGTGGATACATCTCCCACCTCGACTCCTTTCCTTTTTCTTTTCTTCCTATTAATCCTTTTCCTCCTCCTCCTGTTCTCCCATCTTTTTTTATTCCCTCTCTTATATACCTGTTCCTATGCGTCATTCTTTTCCAGTTACTGAATTTCTGCAATAACTGTAGAATTACAACGACTATGTTAGGCAACGGCAGAGTAGGGAGAAGAAAATATGCGAAGTGAAGGAGAACTAGCAAATAAATAAGAAATGAGAGGTGGAGGATATGCAAGGAGAAAGAAGACAATGTGCAAGGAAGGTAAAGGGTTGGCAGAGTACATTAAGCACTAAACCCTCTTGGGTCAGTCAGTGTAAGAGCTTTTGAAGGCTCGATCCTCTGTCCTAAGTGCGAGGTTAAAGAATTTGAGGAGTAAAAGAGAAACAGAAGAAGAGAGTCGGCGTAGAAAGCTGAAAAATAGGAAGAGAATTCTTCGAAAATACACTGTGATAAACGTGACGACTGAGAAAACAGATGCTGAAAGGAAAGCAATACTGGAAAAGGCACGTCCAAAGATATCGGATGAGCTAGAAAATTAGATACATAGATACATGCATACATATATGAATCGACCCTTGCAAGGACAAATAGATGAGCATAGGTGAGTACATACATGCATACATACTACAGTAAAATTGGATACATCAGCAGTGTGCTGTTACCCTATTCCATATGATGGTAACACAGTTTAAGCTAACAAAGTTCCCCCATCGCATTCCATCACAGAGGACAGATTTCAGTGCTATCTTTCAACCTGATCTGGGGGACTTCAGCAGGGCGATGGGGAAATCGTCAAGTGTTCTAGGGAGGGTTCATCAGCTACGAAAGCTTCGGAGGTTTTGTTCCAGCAGAGCTGGAGTTACTATTACTTGGGAGATGCCATCTCTCCGGACTGAGATCTTAAGTGGGATGAAGAGGGTGATGGAGGACCAGGAAGTTGGGGGAGAGAGGCGGCCTCCTCTGGAGTGCAACTGACCGTGCTGTAGCTGGGATTTTCCTCTTATGTAGGGCAAAGAAGGCAAGAAAGGCGAATGTTAAGAGAGAGAGAGAGAGAGAATGGGGGGTGGCGGCAAAGAAGAGGGAAGGATCAGAGGGTCAAGTGAAGATGAAGAGATTTAGAGGATGAGGGAGAGAAACAGTGATGGAAGGGAAGAATAAGCAACCAAGAGCACCGTGGAAAACCAGCATCAAGCTCATCGTCGGACGACAAACTCCACAACTAATAAGGATAAGCGAAATTATACATAAAGAGACAGAGAATAATAAAAATCTAAACAAATTATCCATAACTTGGTATACAATGGATTAGTTCAGTGAGAGTGTAGGATTACCAGATACTAAAAAATGTAGGAATATGTGTTACTGACGTATGTAGGATTTCTGAGGTATAAAAACGTCAAGAGGTATTTTAAACAAAATGACATCAGTGTAGAAACAAGTGAAATAAAATGGAAAATTAAAAAAAAATGAATTATGAAAAAAGTATGTATCGCAGAAGAACAGCTAGGCTGCAGCATACTTGTAAAACTAAAAAGAAATAATGTCAGCTGTATCCTATATGTTCATAGCATCCAATTACCGCTCTATCAGCCTGACCCCAAGCAATGAGCTAATTATTAAAGTCGTAATAGCGGACATAATATGTTCAAAAAGCTTTAATAGGATTTCATAAGGGTCTTTATTAACTAACGAATTTACTGACTCAGTAAAGTATTTCAGGCTGTGGACCATGAGAGTATATAGTTGTTTACAGTGACTTCAGTGAGGATGATGATGTAGTTTCATACAGGAGTCTACTGAAGAGAATTACAGCACACAGTACTGGATGAGTATTTTCCATATGGATCGAAAGCCAGAGTTTCGTTAAAGGAGAAAAATGAGAAGAGAGACCCCATGACACGTGGCGTTCCACAGGGGTCGAGATGGGGCCATTTACTGTTCGCATTCTGTATTAATAACCGATATGATAGCGACAAATGGTCGCTAGCATTGCAAAACCTGCTTGACTAATACATTCTGAGAAAGGCAACAGACAGTTTCTTAATGATTTCAGCAGACGTTCGAAATATAGTGAATATGCTAACTGGCTTCTTATAAATTATTAGTATATATCTCATGGTTATACTACTACTCTGTGTATCGATGAAAAGTTGTCTATAATTCAGAATAGACTTAGAATCAGGGGAAAAATATGGGTGAAGTGTACACACTGAAGACAGACAAATAAACGGGATATACAGGTGATACAAATACATTATCAAGGCAAGCTCCAATTTAGAAAATATGTGGAAAACACTGTAGGTAGAACGAACTTCCGAAAAAGAACAGTGAAGCAATTACTTTGAGTAGCTTTACGCAGTATGCCAGAACATCACAACACTGGAGGTGCACCTTTGGGTTGCCAGGTGGACACTAATAAGGCTGTGGTGGCGGAGGGGCTCCCAGACGTCTCTGTGCGGCAACACAGTAATAACAGCCCAGGATATCATCGTCGTAAACGCATAAATCTTCACGACCCTTTGAAACCCCGACCTAACACGTCTTGACACTAGTGAGAGGTAACTCTCTGAGAAGCCAGAGGAACTCGCTTTTTTTTTCTTTTTTTTTTACACAGGGTTTGACAAGGTTAAGGATCCCTAGCTTTATTGACAAGCTATTTACAGGTTAAGGATTCCTAACTTTATTGGCAAGCTAAGAGCTGTTACCTACATCAGCTCATTTGAAAGCATTTTTATTGTTATGAGGCATACAAGTAGGGAACAGGATGAAGTTGGAACCATCTGTGGGCCAGCATTTTCATTTGATCAATTGACTTTATCTCGTTGACATCATTATGCTGTACGAATGTGTTCCATACTCGAGTCATCCTGGGTATATATGATCTCAGATGGAGTGATGTTCTGGAGAAGGGTACAACCAGAGTGAAGTTGCTGCTTTCTGCCCGTCTTGTGGCATAAAAGCTTGTTTCACGCTGTCCTCGAAGTGGATCCAAGTGTGGTACTTTGACAATATTGGCCTTGTACATAACAGTAAGGCCACCCACATCCCTCTTGTGTTGAAGGCTCTGCTGAAATGACAGATCTATCCAGGATGGGTCCAGGCGAGAGATGAGACGTTTTGCTCTGTTCTCTACTCTGTCAAGCAGTCGTATATATGAGGAGAGGGGCAGGCAAACCAAGAAAGTGGAGCATACTCAAGGTGTGAGCGTACTTGTGCCTCGTACAGAATCTTGCAACCCCTACTGTCAAGCAGATGCGAGATACGGCGAAGTGCTGTAAGCTTCCTGGCTGCCTTGTTTGCAAGATTTACATGGTTCTTCATGGTTAGTTTGGAGTCAAATTTCACCCCAAGGATATCAACTTCTCCAGGTACCAACACCCTCCCATTCATCCTTACTACTGCACCAGCATTGCCATCATGGTGCCCAGAGACGATCATCATTTGCGTTTTCTCAGGTGCAAATGTTACTTGCCATCTATTTCCCCAAGAGGATATAGCTCTTAGCTGGTGATTGATGTAGCTTAGAGCAGCTGGCATTTCTTCTCTTGGATAAGTGAAAGTCAGTGTACAGTCGTCTGCATATGCATGTGATTCTGGAATGAGATGAAGAAGGTCGTTGAAGTAGACATTCCATAACAATGGTGCCAGCACGCTTCCTTGTGGAACACTTGCCCCAATAGGATGTCTTGCTGATTCCGTTCCATTGAGAACTACACTTAGAGATCTACCATGATGGTAATCACTGAGGAGACATAGCATAGAGCCTGCAATTCCCAGTGCTTGAAGTTTTGCTAAGAGGCCCTGGTGCCACACCCGGTCGAAAGTGCCAGCAATGTCCAGTGCTACCACACAGCTGACTTTGGATTCATCCAGTGACTGGTGCCACTTAGTGGAGAGGTTTAACAACAGATCAGCAGCAGAGTAGCCTTTCCTGAAGCCATATTGACGATCACAAAGTAGTGAGTGGTAATCAAAAAACTCTGTCATTTGTCTTGAGATTATTGTCTCAAGGATCTTACCAGTGATTGACAGGAGTGACACTGATCTGTAGTTGCTGATTTCTGCTCTCTCTCTCTCTCTCTCTCTCTCTGTCCTATACTTTCATCTTATTTTTTATTTCTTCTCTCCTTTCATTTTCTCTTCTCTTTTTCCTTCGCTCTTTCCTTTTTCTCACTGTTTTTCTCTTTTTCTCTCCCTATTTCTTCTCTTTTCATCCATGCATTCCTGTTTACATTTTTTTCTTATTCCTTTCCTCTCCGTTTAGCACTTTTAACTCTTGCATTTATTATTTTACTCCTCTCTCCTTGCACTACCTCTTTTCTTTTCTCTATGCTCCCATATTTCTATCACTCTCACCACTACCCCAGTCTCTTCTTACCACATCTTGCACCTCCCGTATTCTCCCTCTCTCATATTGCCTCTTCTCCTCGCTTCACCATCTCCTATCTTCTTTCTGCCGCCACATCTACTCACGTCTTTTTTCTCCATCCTTTCCTTCGCTTCCGTCGTCCTTCTCTTTTCCCTCCATTCCTTTCCTTTCCCCTCCCTTCCTTTCCCTTCACCCCTCCACCACTTAACTGTGTAAGTAACCTCGGAAATCCAAGAAATTAAGCAAGAGAGAAATCCCACGAACAAAGCCTAAGGATTCCGCGTCCTCTTGTACACAAGCTGGAAATAATACCATGATTCTCTTTCCTCCCGTGAGTGTTTTCAATAGTGTACATCCGGAGCCGGCGGACGCGTTTGCAGCAAGGCGGATAAACGGATAAAGAGGGTAATTGAGTTGGATAAGGGGATAATTCGGGTAAGCGGGCCGGATAAATGGGTAAATGGTGGCGTCCGGTGCGTCAAGTCACATTTCCATTATGTCGGAACCTTGATAATCCCGGGTTATGTAGCGTCGCAGAACACTCCTGGACCGGTCACTTTATCTCTACCTCTTTTACCCCTCCCCCCCCAGATCCCTTGTTCTACCTCTACCTCACTCTACACCTCCCTCCCTCTCTCTCTCTCTCTCTCTCTCTCTCTCTCTCTCTCTCTCTCTCTCTCTGTGAGATGCCACTTCATTACCAATGTATATGTGTATTGTAGGTGTCAGCCTTTCAAAATTATCATTGATTTCATAAGATTTTGCTTTATTTTTACATGTTCCATTCCTCCTCTTCCTCGTTCTTAACTACCACCTCCTTCTCCTCTACCATCTTTTCTTTCTCTCTCTCTCCCTTCCCTCTACCTCTCCTCCTCTTCGGCCTTCTGCTGTTCTACCCTCATCTCATATACCTAGAAAATGCACCGCATTTTCTAGTCCTCTACTATCCGTCTATACTATATACATGTAATTCTATGTACTCTTCCTTTTGCCCCTACTCCTCTTCCTACTCCTCTTCCATCTGTTCATTTCTTTCCTTACTCCTATCTGGTGTCACTTATAACACCTAGCTCTTCCTGTCCCAGCTATCACTCTGACCTTCCGCTTTACTCACACTTCCGCCTTATCACCTGCATCTACGATGCCGTCAAAGCCTTATCGGCGAATCTGCGTTACAACAGCCCTCACCTGCCGCGTAAAAACCTCCGCATTATACCCCTAAGTATCTTCGTGCTATTAATAATGATCCTAATCTTGTACTCATTGATTGAGCGACCGTGTTCCGATATACTGTGCTTGTGATACGGCTGTATCATCCATGTATCTGTTAGCTTATACGGCTGTATCATCCATGTATCTGTTAGCTTATACAGCTGTATCATCCGTGTATCTGTTAGCTTAAAGACAAAATTTTCACCTTGCGACAATGTAATCTGATTTTCAGAATGATTACCAGGAAAAATAGTACGATTATCCGTCCTATTTCCCATGTACTTTTTGGCAGTGTCGTGAAAGTTAATGTTATCTCCTTTTATCAAATAAAGGAGAAAGATTTTCATCACTTGCGACAGTAATCAACGAGGATTTACTCCAGTTGAAGGCAAATTTCAAGATATAAATCCTTGGTAAATAGGCACTGGAAATGTTGAGCAGCACACGAGTCGGTAAAATACACAAATTACACACAATTTTACGGGTTAGTCTCTCCTGTAGGGGGAAATCTTCAACGCGTGTCCAGTTGATTTGTTCTCAGCGTGATACTAGGTAGTATTCTCTCTCTCTCTCTCTCTCTCTCTCTCTCTCTCTCCTCTTCTCTCTCTCTCCTCTCTCTCTTCTTTCTTCTCTACCTCTCTCTCCCTCTTCATCTATCTATCTATCTATCTATATCCATCTCTCTCGGATTCTTTCTTTATTAGTGTACCGTGATTCCTTTTTGGTTATCTCATTTTCTCCTATTTGTTACTTCTTTTATTACCCCTCCATCTCTTCCCTCCTTTCTTCCCTTCTTACTTCCTTCCCTTCCTATCGCTCTATCATTGTCCCCCTCGGCTTTTCGCATGCCTCCATTCACCTAATTATCCTCAGAAAATAGGGCTTCCAGCACAGCATTAATGAAAAAAGTGACTCTTAGTGGACTTGTGTGTGTGTGTGTGTGTGTGTGTGTGTGTGTGTGTGTGTGTGTGTGTATGTGTGTGTGTGTGTGTGTGTGTGTGAGAGAGAGAGAGAAGTTTCCAAATTAATCTTTCATGGGGATCTCAATCAAAAGTTTCCTAAAAGATTAGATAAATACAGTAGGCCTATCTATTATTTTTGTACAATTTCCTTGACTCTGATTTCGTATATGAACGTAAATTTGCAGACTGGACACAGAACTGATTTACAAAGTATTACCGTTTTCCAAAATTTTAAAAACACCTGTCAGGAAACTAACTTATAATTTAAAAGGTCTTCCCGTTATTTTAACTCTGTACTAGCGAAATCCTAAAAAAAAAAAAAAAAAAAAAAAAAGAGTGAATAGTATGGTAACCCTTCTGTATATTATTTTAAAACCCGCTGTTATATTCCATCTGGTCTTTTCGTTTCTTCTGGTCGGTATCCAGAAGCAACTTCATTATTTCCTCTAGTCTAGATATTGCAAAATCCTCCATCTCATCTCCCCTCAAGGAAGGTTCCTTGATGTTGGTGAGGGGCTCTTGATTTAGGGAATTGGATCTGTGCTCCAGTTCCCCGAATTAAGCCTGAATGCCTTCCACAATTCCCCCCCCCCAGGCGCTGTATAATCTTCCGGGTTTAGCGCTTCCCCCTTGATTATAATAATAATAATAATAATAATCCATCTCATCTATCTGAAATTTCCAATTATTTATATTTATGACATCGTGTTTAAACCTTCTGTTATTAATACTTCACACTTTTCCTCAACTACAGTAAATTTATTTTCTTTTTGTATTTTGTCTGTAATATTTAGTTCACTTTTTCCTGGCTCTTACCTACTGTTTAATTTTTCAAGTTTCTTCCCTTTTTTTCCCACAATTCAATATTTCTGACTAGCATGAAAACCTTGTTTTTTTTACCTGGCCAGTCTCTTATACCGGTCCTAATTCCCCTCTCTTTTTTTTCCATAATTCTCCAGCACAGATCAGTCGTTGCGGGGGAAAGAAGACTCGCATAAATCAAGGACTGGGATCATGTGCCAACAGAGAGAGCACAAACAGCAGTGAGAGGATGCAAGTCGCAAAAAAGAGCAAAACACATAATCATACGTAATTAAATAAATGGGAGGGAAGAGCTCGTTATAAGAGACTGACCGGAAACACGCATCGCCCCACACATTTGCAACCAATTTAGCCATAAATCATGCATACAAAAAAAAGCGAGTCATTATACTCTATTGTTGTAATTAATGCTTTTTTTCCCCCATCTATCCCGGCGACGATCATATCCCAGATACCAACGTAAAGGACGCTACCCGTTGTGATTTTTTTTTCCAATATATATTTTGGCCTTGTTTTTGTATCATTATTACATGCCGAAATCTTCAGTTGGTGGAAAAAGAAGTTAAGATGCAATGTATAACATGCACCCGCATTCTACGGAAATTTGCATAGTTGTATAATAAGCGCATGTATTCTACAGGAATCTGCGTGGTTGTATAACAAGCGCTTGTATTCTTCGAGAATTTGCATGACAACGCTTAAAGAACAAGGGAATACTTTCGTGTCCTGTGGGAAGTACATAACTTCCACAGTGTCTCTCTATAACAAAGTCCTTTAAGAAAAAACAATTTACTCGAGTAAAATTGGATGTAACTTTAGGTATATTAGGTCAACGAAAAGTTATAAAAGACCGAGAAAAATAGAAAAGAGAGAATCCAAACGATAATTATTTAGCGAAGTGAATGAAACGACGCGAGAGACGATAGTTCTTGGAGAGCACATTACTACTAGTGTGACCTACGTTACCAAGCCCCACCATCTAACACTTCATGTTCTCTTCCTACTCTTCCATCTCCTATAGTTACACATACCCTTTCCTCATTTTCTCATCCGTGACAGCCAACCTTTGTCTTGTTTTTCTCTTACAATTTCCTTCCTCCTCTTCTCAACTCTCTCCGTCACACCTTCCATGCATCACCCCCCCTCCCTATCTTACTCCCATATGTCCTACACACACCTACACATCCTACTCCCATAAACCTTCACATCCTACTCAAACATATCCTGCTCCTTTCTATCATAACGAAGAGCTACGTCAAGATTCTTAAGTTTCACACTACCCACGACAGCGTCTTGCCTCACACCTTCTGGCCTCGATCCATGATGCCTTATGCTTCTATCCCATAAAAAGAAATGTTAAGAGGTCGCTCGACTCGCTGTTCTTCACGAAAGCCAATAATTTTTAAGTGCTCTGCCCTTTCCTCCCTCTCCCCGGTGGTAAATTTTCTATGCATGCATACACAAAGGCAACGAGAAAGGGCGTTTACTGGACAATATTTCAGGAAAGCAGTGAGCTTGAATATAATCTTTCGACCTCCGTTGCCCACGTGTTTTCGGGCGTTTCAGGCAACTGTCACGCACTAATTATAAAACATTTCATTTGTGTATTTTCATTTAGAGTAACTTTGGTCAGGCACATGCGAATGGATCAGCCGACGTACACCTGTTAAGTCACCCGCAAATAAAGAAGGATTTTGCAGGATAGTTCGTTCCACGAATTCTTCGTTAAGGGCTATAGTTTATTGGAATATAATCACAGGACACATTTTTACTTGTAAATCTCGCATATATGAATAAAGTGTTGCACAGTTATGTAAATTACTCCTTCGTTAGTCAGTAATTGTATGCTTTCTTATGTAATGCCTTGCAGATTATGCGTCCTTGCGTGCTGTTCTCAAGCCTCGAGGACCAATATAAGCAAACTGGTGCAATATGAAAGTGACTTGAATCTAAATAGTGCACTGCAGATAATACTGTAGGAAAAACACGTAGCAGAAAACGTTTTTATCGAGACATCGTTTCTGTAAGTGTGGAGCTTTGTCAAGGACTTGGTGCGAGCATCGATTACCCCACAATGTGACGCAAAAGAGTCCTCCAACACCCAGGTACCCATTTACTGCTGGGTTAACACAAGTGCTCTTGTCCACAGTTTGTCGGTATCGCCATAACATTTACAACCTGCAGAGAATCGAATGCTGATTCTTTTCTTTTCGTCCGGTTATGAACTCGAGTATATTGTCTGTGATCAAAATATGCTACGACTAAGCTGACACCCATCTGATAAAGGATATATTATTTATTGCCTAAAACTTAGTTCAGCGAATATAACTTCCGAGAAGATATCTCAGGTTTACCAAATATGAAATGTATTACTGTCTGCATTTATTTGGAGAGCTAGTTCCTTGATGAACACACACACACACACACACACACACACACCAGGAGCTGAGTCTCGACCCCTGCAACCACAATTAGGTGAGTACACACACACACACACACACACACACACACACACACACACACATGAAGCAGAACCAAGGCTACAATTGACACCATCTTTAACGGATATCCAGTTTCTTTACTGATGTTTCTGATGTTTCTTCATCCATCATCATAATCTAAAATATATTACAATAAGGCATAATTTTAAAACCATTTAAAAATTGTTATTTGTAAACCAAGATAATTTAAATCTGCTATAAATCATACCTACTAAATTATCTTAGTTGAGATGCTCAATTGACGATGTAAGCAGATTTTTAATCGTTATTAAAAATCGATATATATATGTCGTGCCGAATAGGCAGAACTTGCGATCTTGGCTTAAATAGCAACGCTCATCTTGCCATATAGGACAAGCGAAAATTTGTGTATGCAATAATTTCGCCAAAATCATTCTGAACCTAACGAAAAAAATATATTTCACTGTGTTTGTTTAGTATTAAATTATTGTAAACAAATCTAAAATATATATAGTTGGGTTAGGCTAAAATAAATTGTTCTTGTTGTAATAAGGTTAGGTAAGTTTTCTAAGATTCTTTTGGTGCAAAATTAAAAATTTTTACATTAATATTAATGGAAAAAATGTATCTTTAAACGTATAAGAGAAAATTTTAGGAAGGACTTAATTTTAAATGAGTTCTTGCTAATTGACCAGTTTTACATATTCGGCACGACATATATATATATATATATATATATATATATATATATATATATATATTATATATTTTATATATATATATATTATATATATATATATTATAGACAAGTCTAATATACCCCATCTAACAGTGCAACATACATGCCTCATTAGGTGCATGCAGCATCATAACATACAACACTCAGCTTGGAGACGAGTGTCCCATGTACCCGGGCCATCAGGAAAATGTAGCTCCATCGTTAATTAAGTCTTACAGATGTATTGTTAGAGGCATTCCACAGGCAGGAGACACAAGCCACCATACTAACACCATCCTCATTATCACTATACTACAACCATCCTCACTACCACTATACTACCACCATCCTCACCATCACCACCTTTTAACCAAGGATAAAGTTTAGAGAAGATTCTTCACATCACGCCATGGTATCCACCCCGTTTTTCCTCAACGCCTTTCTTCTCCCCCTCCCTCCTTCCTACCTGCCTCTTCCTCTCTGCCTATCATTCCCCTTAAGTCCAGCAATATTATTTTACCACATAATAGTCACCATTCTCTTGAGAGATCTTCGCATTCCCTACAATTCCACCGTCGAGTGGAGACAAGCAAGATGGATCAAGTACCGTTGATGCGCATCCCAGCGAGAGGGAGAGTGTTGATGCTGGGGAGAAGATTTCAGCATGTTACAAGGAACTGGAGCTGCCCTATTTTTTTCTTGGATCACGCCTGAATATGTCAAATTCTCCATGTTCTGTATGGCGTGTATGGGTTTAGCGCCTTCCCATTAATAATAATAATAATAATAATAATAATAATAATAATAATGAATTTTCCTATCTGTCAATTCTCGTCTTGTTTCTATTTGTTGTCTTATCAACTCTCTTTCTCTCTCCCTCTCTCAATCCTCGTATCTTTTTTCGAGCACAGTTTCACAACTTTCTTCCTCTATCTTTCCCATCGATACTCTCATTGTTTCCTTTGTATAACCACATAGCCTCTCTCTCTCTCTCTCTCTCTCTCTCTCTCTCTCTCTCTCTCTCCTCTCTCTCTCTCTCTCTCTCTCTCCTCTCTCTCTCTCCTCTCTCTCTCTCTCCCTCCCTCGCCTGGCCCTCACTTGCCAAGAGTATAACGTGTGAGGATATACCACATAAAGCTCGCTGATGACTGTGGTAATGACGCTCTGGCTTGTTCTGTCAGTGGACTAGGGAGGTAGTTAGCCACCACACAATTATTGGATCCTCCAATTTTGTTTTCGTATTTTGGGGG